>CM059229.1:9268693-9897443 GCA_030347435.1 Clarias fuscus
ATTAGTTATGTTATTTTTAAAGTGGTGTCGCTACAGTGTTGGTCATTTGACAAGTTGGTCATATGACAACTGTGACTTCTGAATTTCATGATTAACATATCTGGACTTTGGACCTGGTGATTCATTCAGGGGGATCATTGTAGTCTTTTATTAGCATTTCTTATGTGGCCTTTTACTTCTCACTCACTCATCATCTATACCGCTTAATCCTGTATTCAGGGTCACGGGGGGCCAGGAGCCTACAGTATCCCAGACATAGGGCACAACGCGGGGTACATCCTAGACAGGGTGCCAATCCAACGCAGGGCACACACACATATACACACACTACGGCCAATTTTGGGAATGCCAATTAACCTAACCTACATGTCTTTAGACTGTGGGAGGAAACCGGAGAACCAGGAGGAAACCCACCAAGCACAGGGAGAACATGCACAGAGACGGGAATCGTAAACTGGAGGTGCAAGGCGACAGTGCTAGCCACTATACCACCGTGCCACCTCGCCTTTTACTTCTATGAATCTTAAACATCTAAGAACGTACTGAAACCCTATTCACATGTGTTTTATACTCAGTCAAACACCATGTTACACTGAAAGAATTTATGAAGAATGTTTAACCCAATTGCAGCTACCGTTCCTTCAGTATTCACTCCTGAAATTTCTATGATGTGAAGTCATAATATCTATCTTTTTCTAAGTGACCTGTCACAGTGAATAACTCTGAGCTTTAACCTGTTGTAGTCTGCTTTTCATTCTCACTGTGCGGTATGGTAATTGTGGTGTCCTTTGTGAATGCTCAATTACAGTGTGAAATGGATTACACACCGTTTGCCATTTTGCTCTTTGCTTTGCCGTGAAATGAGAGTGTCGAGGAATCCCAATTGCTTGACTTCTACTTGAACACTCTACGATCCTTCGTGTAAATAAAGCAACCAAAGGAATAAAACCGATTTGGTGTGAAATAAGAAAATCATCACAGCTCCCAGCAAATGGATGCTGAATGAAGCCATTACGGCTGCATTGACTTTCACAGTCAACCAATAACTGTCTGATTTTTCACATCTCTAAATACAAGTATGCTCAAAACTTTACCCATGAAACCTTTTTCTTTTCAGGTGGTCGCATGCTGATATTTTATAAATCCAAAGTGTAGCGGCAGGCAAACGTTGTTAAACTGTCTGTATTTTGATTAGACAATTAGAAAATCAAATCAAATAATAGGTATAAGTCAATTGTGAAATGTTGGTTAAATATTTAGTGAATAGAAAGATAGAAAGGTATTTTAACGAAACAATCTAGATATAATAGTTACCGTGTTTCTTTTTCTTTCTTTCTTTCTTGTTTTAATATTTTATTATTTTACAGGTCATGTTAGCACTGATGAACACCGATCCGGTATAACGTTCAAAAACATTTAAAATTTGGTTCCCCTTGTGCCACCAAGTCCAAGTGTTTGTCCAGTGCATCCCATGGTAGCTCGATCGGATGAGCTTGGGCTCTTTGCCTGCTAGGACCTGTGCATACTGGGCTGTGGTGTACTGGGAACTCTGATATCATTTTATCACGCTTCTCCATCTGTTCTTCCTTTCTCTACCCATCCTGAGGCATCAGGAGATTGTGCCAGCTCCAGTAGGCAGAGTCCAACTCTGCGATGATCTTGAGGCACCCAGAGAAGGACCACCTCCTGCTGGATTCTGCTTCATGATGGTTCGGATCTACACATGCTGGTCCTGAGCTTTCAGTTATCCGGATCCCCCTCTGCACCTGCTGCCTCATCCCTGTGCTGAACTACATCTACATCTACATCTACACCTAGGCATTTGGCAGACGCCCTTATCCAGAGCGACTTACATTTTTATCTCATTACATCTGAGCAATTGAGGGTTTGGGTTAAGGGCCTTGCTCAAGGGCCCAACAGTGGTTGTGCGGTTTGAACCTGGTTTGAACCTGGGATCTTCTGAACCGTAGTCCAACTTCCAGCAGCCTAACACACATGATGTCGTTATATAATTCCTGTTATCTGTTATCACCCAAATGAGGATGGGTTCCCTGTTGAGTCCGGTTCCTCTCAAGGTTTCTTCCTATTGCCATCTCAGGGAGGTTTTCCTGGCCACCGTGGCCCTCGGCTAGCTCATCAGGGACTTCCATAAACTTCCATAAATTTGCTATTTTGAGACAATGACATTTGTTAAAAGCGCTATATAAATAAATTAGAATTGAATTGAATATCATGGCCAGAATTGACTTTTTTTCAGCAATTTGTGCTGCATTGGTTTCTCTGTGGGCTTGGACTGGACTGGCTGGCCTTTGTTCCCTGAGGACATGGGTGAGCCCATGATCCTGTCAGCAATTTACTGGTGTATAATTCATAATCAAGTTGAATGTGTTAATATTATGTGGGGTTTTTATTATGGCTGATCGGTGTATATCTTTTATCTGGGCTTAATTGCTTTACTCTCTAAGAGCGCCCGCCTCTATTAAAGCACACATTGAAAATCTAAAAGCAAGCAGTTAAGTTCCACAAAGATCTAGCTTAGCAGGAGGTAGTGACTCAGTGGCAAGGTTATCAGATGCAATTGTAAGGTTTTTGAAAGCAATGTCTTTTACTATCTGCTGTTCAGATTTATGTTCATATCCTGTCTCAGTCATACGTCGCTCTGGATAAAAAGCGTTCGCCAAATCGATCACAAGGTGTCACCTATTAATCACCTCCAGTGTGTGATCTGTGAATGTTTTACATTTTAAATGTTACACAATTCGAAAGCAGTTAAAAAAAAAAAATTAAGCTGATCAAAAGTAACCCAGACAGCATGGTGTAGTGCACAGGCTTGTCTTTGACGATGTGCTCCGTTCAGCACAAACACCTGCAGAAACACTCCACCTGCTGTGCTGTCAGCTCACAGCTCCTCTCTGCCTAATTTATCATCATCAATTAAACCCTATCGCTCCCTATTCACACTTGACATGTCATTATCATCTACCAGGAAAAGGAAAAAAAATTTTTATGTGGCACGTTTCAAAAGGATTTAAGAGAATTGTTCTATTATGATATTACTAAGAGACAATGCAAATGATTAAGCGTTTGGTTTTCTTGCATTTTTATTATAACATGGCAGTCTTAAACACATGAGTCTCATTGATCAGAGGGCGTTGATCCATATTTGCTAACCTTAATGTTGATTGATGCAAATCACAGAAAAAATGTTAGCAGTTTACCTTATTTTGTTAACTTTATATGAGAATAAATTCAACTTGTTTTGCACATGTATCATAATTTTAAATGTAGCTATAAATGATGTGCTGTTTGGCAATTATTAAATACATAGGTATGTATCGTCTTTGGAGGGAAGCCTATCCCCTAAACCTTAATAGGGCGCACACACACTCATATTCATACAATTTGGGAACGCCAATTAGTTTTGGGACTGTGGGAGGAAACTGGAGTAACCGTTAAAACCACATGCATTTAGACTGAAGTGTGAAACAAACCCAGTGCCACCCACTGTGCCACCATAACGGCAGTTAAGCACTGATAGGAAATTTGACTGTGAATGTAATCACATGCATTGCTTTTATTGACATACACGACATTTAATGGTTTATTCAAATATCAAGTGGAGAACAGTAAGTCAAATACCACTCTCTCGCTCATTTGTCTGCATTGTGATGGCGTGCTTGTGCGTTTGTGTGTGTCAGACAGTAAAATAAATGAATTAGTAAAATACTCCAAGTTTGTAAATAGGATTTAAGCCTGGCCAAATGAAGATTTCTGGTTGTCATGGCTAAAGCCCAGTAAGCTCCATTTCCAGCTACATATGTTTACACTCTTATACGTAAATGGGTTTCATACTTCATACATTTATATTCATGCATGATTTGCTACGTCATAATTCTTTTACTTTATTTATCACACAGTCCACCCCCCCCCCCCCCCCCCCCCCCCCGCCACAGGATTTGTTTATATTCAGGATTTTCTGCCACCTGATTAATTTATTTTCACACTACTGCTTCCACCATATGTGACCCCCCCCCCCTCCCCCATGATTTATTTGTATAATATCATGTGTACCCCGATATGATTTCTTCATTTTACCATGACCAACCGCAAACCATTCATTTATTTCTATGCTTTTATTTATTTGTTTATTTATTTATTTTTATTTATTTTTATTTTTTATATTTTTTTTACACATGAACAATTTATATATTAACATTTAATTGTATGTAACAATAATTAATCTATTTCCTCATGATTTAACATTCAAACCATTCAACACATCTCATATATCATTTTTCCCCCACATTATTATTTCATATCAAACTTTTCTGTTATTTGAAATCCACCTTCCCCATGCACGCATTTGTTGCCGCCAATCTCTCAATCATTTTGTAAAATTGAATAATCCTGCTGAACATTGGCTTTCTGTTGTATATTTGTCTTTTATCAATGCAGAATAGTCACAAGGTCACAAATGAGAAAAGACAATCATTGACAAAGGCTAAGATGTCAGTAATCCAAAAAACACAGAAAAAAGCAATATGAACTAGAAATAAGGATTAGTCTCTGTCAAGAAGTAATAAAGATTTCAGAGTAAATCCATTATTAAAATGGGCAAGGTTGCAGCTCAATTAGACTCTGTATTAAATTAGGCTGTTGTGATTTGTTGTGCTCTGCTTTCCCTCGCTCTCTCTGTCTCTGTGCGTGATACATTGAGTCCCACTCTCATGGCTCCAGGCTTGATCATCCATGCAGTAGAATTGAAGGTGTCCTGAGCGCCATAGAATACTGACACAGAACGCACAGAAAATATAAATGTCCATTCAAAAACCCAGCTGTCGATTTCACACATCTAGTCGCCGTCCTTGAGCCGGGTTATCTTCACAATCTGACGGTAAACATGACACGAGGCAGCTTTGGGTTCACAAAAAGAAAAGAAACCCCCTTTTTTTTACCCTTTGATCCATCAACCTTTGAGAAGAACTGCTTGAATATCTCTCACCCAAAAGCCAGAAAGCATTGTGTGCCAATTAAGTAAATACTCCACGACTGAAGTCCATTCCTGTGTACGCACTTGTGTGGTATTATTGACTAATTAAACATTACTATGGATTACTCTATAAACATTTTCCACTGCATTCAGCACATTTCCAATGACGAGTCAACACAACATGGCCAGAAAAACTGAATAATTCAGCATTATTAGGGAGTTGATCCTGATTGGTAAAGAAGCATTGATTCCTTTCCTAAGACACTTCATTTGTTTGTTTATTTGTTTGTTTTTTACTGATCTTTTTACTGGTAGAGCTGTAACTTTAAGATTTTTAAAAAATAGTAATAGCAAAGTATTTCTTCTATTTTTTTTTTATTAACCTTTAAAAAAGGTGAAAACAAGATTGGTGAGTAAATGTCTATACATACTTAGTGCTTATACATGGCTTAGTGGTTAAGGTGTCGCCTTGCAGCTTCAGGTCCTGGGTTCGATTCCTGTCTGCATGATGTTGGCATGTTCTTCCCATGTTTGGTGAGTTTCCTCTGGGTTCTCCGGTTTCCTCCCACAGTCCAAAAAAAACCCAGAGAACCCAGAGGAAACCCATCGAACACGAGGAGAACATGCAAAATCCATGCACACAATTCCAGGAGTCAAACCCAAGACGTGGAGGTGCAAGTGCTAACCAATATGCCACCGTGCCACCGCATCTAACTGTTGCTTGAACCATTACTTTATCTCTGGAAATCGCATTTGCAAAATAATTGCCTCATATCTGCTCCACTTTTTTGGAACCAGTCCAACCTGACCGCTGCTTTATATTGTCATGGCACTCTGACCAGGAGCAAAGTCAGGCTGCTTGCTTTAATCTTTTATTTGTCTGTCTGAGGCCGTAGTTATATTTCCTACATCGGAGATTCTCTCACACACCGTCTCTGAACTATTCCGCATGGTAATGTGCACATATTCCTAGATAACAGTACACACAGAGAAAATAAACATGAGAACAGCTGGCCTCATACCTCCCTGTGTAATATCTCTAATGTTTCCTATATGCAAATGGTGCTAATTGTTTAGGGACTTTAAGATTCCTAATGTTAATTTCCGTTATGTATGCTCTGCACCTGTAATATTATCACAACAAACAGAATTGTTTGTACTAAGGGCAAGGCTCAGAGTCTCTGTGTTAATGCTTAAAACAGATCTACTACATGGCTGTTAATTAACAACGGTGAAACGTGCATAACAGCAAAGTTTATTTATTTTATTATTTCATTTATTATTCATTTACTTTTGCCCCAGAGAGCGTAAATCAATTATTGCTTTCTAATTAGGTTAATTTTATTCTTATGGGAACAATATCACATACAAAGTATGAATAATTGGTCATTTTATTTGATGCCTGTAGCTACTTAACAGAATTTCCCCGCTTTTGAAGTGAAGTAGCGAGCCATAATCCTGGGTAAAGCTTGTATAATTCAGGCACAATGCTCATTCCTGACTAATTCCTCTTGGATATTGCAGTTTATTTATTTATTTTTCTAATGGGGAGGGGGTGGGGAGGTCATGTTTAATGGTTTCTATGAGTCATTTCAGATTTCTACTGCTTGTGTCATTATGTTCAATCCTGTAGATAAGGTCGTTTTTACTACTTTGTTTTCAAAAAAAGAAGGAGACGAAGATGAAGAAGGTTTTATTCGTCCTGCACAAATTACAGCAACAGGCAGTTCATTCCTTCTCATATCTGTTACGGGAGCATGACGGGAGGACAAGGCTAGACTTTTATTATGGTAATGCTTCGACAAAATCCAACACGGGAATCATGACAACCTGTCAGGTCACGGGCAAAGGCCAGGCGATCTGCAAACAGAAAATCAAAGGTCAGGCCGAAAAACAAAGTCAAAGTTCAAGGCAGATTTCATACACTAGACAGCAATAACAAACGCGGCTCTGTATAGTTCGGAGTAACTCATGAGAGCATATACTGTACTTTGCAGTGATGTGCAGGTGTGAAGCTCCCTTATACTCCCGCAGAGGCTGGAATCAGGTATGTCTCGTCATTAGTATTCCGGTGAGCGTGCATGCTGGGAAGTGCAGTTCGTTCTGTTCGCGTGTCTCGCCCTTGATACAACACACTTTTAGAAGAGAGGGTTGAAACCCTGGCTCAAGGGCCCAAAGGCAGTGCAGAGGCTTCAACTCCTGCCTTTCTGATCAATAACCTTAACTGTTGAGCCATCATTGCACTGTTGAGCAATTCCTCGAACCAACCTGGAGGTCAAACCTAGAGTCTTTTGGTCTGTAGTGAGGCACGTTATCCATTGCGACCTTGTGTCCCGGATGACTAAATGTTTCTTCCACACAGGGACATACAAAAACTTTTCAAAAATTCCTCCGTCCACACTAAAAAAAAAAATTGTTAAAACCTCTCATGCCAGCCTGTCAGCCCAGTGAAGATATGGCATAAAGTGTTATGTTAAAATCTAGTACAATATAAAAGCTGTGTATTGAGCTGTAGAGAAGAAGGAATGCGAAAAAGCACCAACCAAAAATATGAAATGGTCAGTGGTCTCACCATACAGGGTTGTGGGGGCCTGGAGACTTGGAGCAAAAGGCGGGGTACAATCTATTGCAGGACACACACACGCATTCACACTCGTTCATTGGACTAATGATCGGAAGATCCCTGGTTCAAAACCTCAGATCGAGGCCCTTAATCCTCCCCTGCTCAGATGTAAAATGTGATAAAAATGTATGTCGCGCTGGATAAGGGTGTCTGCCAAATGACGTGAATGTAAATGTCATTCGCATCCTTTGGGCAATTTGGGAACGCCAATTAGCCTTTGGACTGTGGAAGGAAACCGGAGTACCCGGAGGAAACCTAGGGTGAGTAACGCAACAAAAAAGAACATTCAGCTTATTAATTCTGAAAGCGTACAGTCAGTAGTCAAGGGAGATCATTCGGCTGTACTCTCTGAACAGGATGGTAGAATTCAGTGACATTTGCCAATTATAGACGTCTGTAAGCACATGCATGCAGCTTCCTCCAAGTGTGTTGTGCTGCGCTGTGAACAGCAGTTGGAAAAAGTGCTGGTTATAGGAATTCATTTTTTGTATGAATTTATATTTATTAATTACATTAAATTCAGTATGATCACATTGCCCTTGTGACTGTGCGATGATTTTCTTCTTTCCTAAGTGAACATATTGTCTGTCTGCTTTTTTTTTTTGTGAGCTTCTGTGTGATGAGTGGGTTTGTTGAACAGGCCTAAATGTAGATGCAAATGAATTTATTGAGCTCTGAAGGAATCATTTTAAAAAAAGGTGTCACAGAGGAAATGTTTGTCCCAATCGCTCTGGTTGGTAATCATTGCGTTAAAGGTGAAGTGAAGCCTACCGACAAGCCGTCATTGCTTCATGTGAAAGAGAAGATTTAATGAAAAACTCGGGACAAATAGGGGCTCTCTTTTTCAAAATTTTTTTTATTTATTCATTTATTTAAATGTATTCCTTTTTTGCACTGTATGTTCTTTCGGACTTGTCCTCAACTTTTCTGCTCAGAACTCGCCAGTGTGAGTCATGATTGTCTTCTTTCCTAAGAGAACATATTGTGTGTCTGCTTTTTATTAGACCTCTGTTTCATAGACTCGTCACTTTTCTTTAGTCAAGGGCTTCGGCTTTTCTTCTGCCACCAGTGGCCCAGTAGAGAGCGGGAGATTTTTCTTCATGGTAGCACAAAATGAGCTTCTGTGTGATGAGTGGGTTTGTCGAACGGAACCTAAATGCAGACACAAATTTATTTATTGCGCTCTAAAGGAATAAAAGAAAAAAGAGAGAGAGAGAGAGAGAGAGAGAGAGAGACACCAGTGCCTTCCAGTCATTAAACCCAGAGTGTTCTGTCTGCTATGCATTCGATACGAATCCTGGTAGAGACAGACAGAAAGACATTCTGCCGAAAAGAAACAGAATTGCTTGGACATACTGATAAAAAATGATTGATGTTTTCTGCATCAAAGCTTGTTCTTTGGCACCCATTAAAATGAATGATAAGATCTGTAGAGTCCTCCCATTCCTGCTGCTGAAATCAGCTTGGGAGTTTCTCGTCCCTTATTTCTCTTCTAATTGTTTTGTACTTCATTATCTTGGTCTCGCTATCTTAAGGCTCTGATTATCTAGGACTTCTAATACCTGACAGCTACCAACTTGAAAGAACAAAGACTAACAAGTCCTAGTCTAACAAGTCATAAAAGACATTTATAAAAGCCAGGCATAACTGCCAGTGTTGATAAACACATCCCACCCATAGACAAAACACACTCTCAATTATTGTCTATGCCAGTTTATCCAGTATATAGAGTTGTGGAGGGCCTGAAGTCTAACCCAGGAGACAGGTCATGAGGCGGGGTACACCCTGGATAGGGTGCCAATCCATTACAGGGCACACAAATATACACACACACACACACA
The DNA here is from genome assembly GCA_030347435.1 of Clarias fuscus. Classification (NCBI taxonomy): domain Eukaryota; kingdom Metazoa; phylum Chordata; class Actinopteri; order Siluriformes; family Clariidae; genus Clarias; species Clarias fuscus. The sequence continues at coordinate 9,278,148 of CM059229.1, forward strand.
CACACACACACACACACACACACACACACACACACACACACACACACACACAATCACACACATTATGGGCAAATTGGGAAAACCAGTTATCCTAATCTGCATGTCTTTGGACTGTGGGAGGAAACTGTAGAACCCGGAGGAAACCCACCAAGCACGGGGAGAACATGCAAACTCCATGCACATAGACCCGAGGTGGGACTTGAACCCAGAACCTGAAAATGCAAGGCGACAGTGCAAACCACTAATCTACCATGCCGTCTACAACAATACAATGAACATTACATTGTATACAGTTCTGTCAAAAGTTAACTTAACACAAACATTTTCATTTCTTCTGGTATCAGCAATAACCTATATTTTTTGGATGTGAACTGCATAGTATTTGGATGGTGATGAGGCTGGATGTAAGAGCAGGTGAAACTTAAAAAAAAAATACTGTGCATATATGGACTGAGAGGCTAGAAAACAGAAAGCACCATCCTAGACAAAAAACTCACGAAATTCATGCAATTAAATAATGCTAAGAATTAGCAGAGGTGCAAGGTCTCTATAATTACACTGACATAATTACCGCACTTACAGTAAGTTCATATTTCACATATCTGTTCTTTAATGAGTATTTTTAATAGTGGATGTTTTTTTTACATTTACTCCACTACGTCCTATAAATATCTGTACTTTCTACTTTACTACATTTCTGCGTGGTGTTACATTACAAAACCACAGTTATGTGTAGTATTTGGAGTGCTAATATTACCACACGCAGACTGGTGTGCATAATTACATGATTTGCCTTCTGTCTGTGAAATGCTTAGTCATGTAGCAGGTGTTGGAAATTAGAAGTGGAGATGGTTGCCTCCGAGTGGCGCAGTGGTTAAAGCGCTCGCCCTATCATCCGGAGATCGCTAGTTCGAATCCCGGGTGGTACTGTAACCTCTCGCAGCCGGAGGTCTAGAGAGAGCTGATTGGCCGAGCTCTTCAGAGGGGAGGGATGAGAGGTACTTAGTGCTCCCACATTAGCCAGTCAGGGGCGTCTGTGAGCTCGCGCAACAGAGGGAGCGGATAGCGCTGTCCTCCGAGTGTGTTACGCCGCCCCCAACGGTGCGCGAGCGAGCAGTTCGAAAAGATGCGGTCGGCTGGCGTCACGTGGTTCGGAGGAAACACGATAGTCTTCGGCCCTCCCGGCTGAGTGGTAGTAGTAGCCTTAATGTGGGAGCCCCCTAGTGACGGGGAGGAATTGGACACGACTAAATTAGGGAAAAAATCGGGGAAAAATCAAAAAAAAAAAAAAAAAGAAAGAAGTGGAGTACTTTAATCTAAGCAATATTTTAACTAGGGTATATTTAATATTTTCAATATCTCATGTTACTGACAAATTCTGTACTGAAGACTTTCCCATGTTGGAATAGTTACAGTTTTATCTTAGACTCTTTCAAAGCACTGCCAATGAAACTGGAGACTCCTGTTACAGAAAGCTTGACAACATTACAGTACAATACAACAATTTTTTTTTTTTTTGCTTCTGTTCTAGAAAATTAATCAATACTTAATCACCAATCGGAAAAGGACATTCAGTGTTTCTGTGGTTGTAATAGAATAAGGACAAAAGTATTTGGCCGAACCTGCAACGGCATTGTATCAGAATACATACAGTGCACTTCAATATGGAGTTCGCCCCCTTTCTGCAGTTATAACAGCTTCCAGTCTTCTTGGAAGGCTGTCCACAAGATTTTGGAGTGTTTCTGTGTGAAGTTTTGCTCGTTCATTCTGTAGAGCATTTATGAGGTCAGGAGGCACTGGTGTTGGATGAGAAGGCCTGGCTTGCAATCAACGTTCCAGTTAATCCCAAAAGTGCTCATTGGCGTTGAGGTCAGGGCTCTGTATTTGTCCAGTCAAGTTCTTACACACTGAACCCCTCAAACCATGTCTTCATAGTCCATGCTTTGTGCACGGGGACACGGTTATGTTGGAATAGAAAAGGGTCTTCCCCAAACTGTTGCCACAAAGTTGGAAGCATAGCATTGTCCAAGATGTCTTGGTATGTTGAAGCATTAAGGTTGCCTTTCACTGGCGATAAGGGTCCTGATTGAAACACATGAATTCAATAATTACCAGGTTTGTCGAAACACTTTTGTCCATATAGTGTAGAGTCAGATATAGATATAGATATTAGATATAAAACTACTAACATTATGTATGTCAAATTAGATGTGAAGGTTGGTAGACTTAGAACCAAAGACTTTTCGAGAAAGAAGAGTGAGAATCTGGCCATCTAAAGCAGTTTTTCATGGGAAACAAGCTTGAGGTGGTAATTAATAGTAATTATCATTGCAGCAAGCTGTGCTGTGGAAGATGCAGAGAAGAGACAGGAGAGAGTAATTATTGCCATCCAAGACTAAAGATAAAAAAAAAAAAAAAAAACGACTGGCGTGAACTATCTCTTACAGACACATGCTTGCCGGTAACTTTGGAGTGCCTTCTCAAAGATCCTTCCCATGACCACTAGACATACATTGTTTGAAAATAAATATGTAGATAAATACGTCAAAATATATACACAGGTATAAATAGTTTGATGGACTCTAAAGTGAAGGCTAACCAAAATGAGGCAGAATGCTCATTCTGTGCAGAACACTGTGACATGGCTTATACATTAAGATAATAAATGTAAGATGCCACTGTGCTAATTCAAAAGCAAACTGTTTTCCAGTCGGCTGCCTTGCTGAATGTTGGCTCCCATCACATGGTGTAATTAGCTTTATCCATCTCATTATGCTCCAGTAATGGATTTCTGAATGAATGTGATCAATAAATCTTATGCGCAATTTTTTAAACATTAAACACTGTGACTATTCGTGGCATATCTGAGAAAGATCTGTCAGAGGTTCTTTGTATAGATGTGTCAGATCTACAAGGGAATCTGTGATCCCTTTTCAAGGACTCATTCTGTTCTTGTCTTTTGTTTGTCCCCTTAAATGATCTGTAGAATATTTAGGTTCCACCTACGAGGACAAGGTCTACCTCTGCAGTAGCAGCAAACGTTCTATCTGTGCATATTCTTACCTATGGTGGCTTAGTGGTTAGCACTGTTGCCTTGCACCTCCAGAATCCTGGTTCGATTTCGGCATTGGGTCAATGTGCATGGACCGTGCATGTTCTTCCTGTGCTTGGTGGATTATCTCAGAATCTCCAAAGACATGCAGATTAGGCTAAATGGTGTTCCCAAATTTCCTGCAGTGTGTTAATATTGACCGAAGACCTAACCATGGTTGTGGCGTGGGAATAAATACAATAGTAATCACTATTGGGCTCTGTGGTTCCTAGTTGGACTGCTGAGGTCCCTGGATGGAAGGATGGATATTTTTGCCTTAATCTTTCCAACAATTCCTTTTTGTTGGAATGCATTCATTTTGGATGGAAGGATGGATATTTTTGCATTAATTTTTCCAACAATTCCTTTTTCCTACATTAGAGTTTGTGCAAGTTGGCGGTTAATTAAGACACTTTTCTGTTTGTTTCACAAACTTTGGGCTGGGTTAAATTTTGCTTCCTTAAGTTGACTGAAACGATTTGCTTCTTTATACGGTGTGCCCTTCAGGTTTCTCCATCTGTAGAAGTAACTAGAACAGTCATTTAACATTCTAAACATGTCTTTAAGTCAACTATGGGGCCAAATCAAATATCTCCTGGTGATCATGCTCTGGTTCGACTTTCTCATGGAATCTGCTGACAGTCTACACACACAGAATCTTATTACAGTATATAGGATGTCATCATTTTTTAAAATTGACAGGCATGGGTGAAAATGGCGGTGCGAAATCGTCTGCTGTTCTCTATATTTAGGCAGTTTGCAAAGATACTGTCAAGTTTGTTTTCATCCGGCAAGGGTGTGGTGCATGATGAAAGATAGCAGCGTGCAGATCTTGACCACAATAGGAACAGGAAACCATGACCAATTATATCCACATCATATCTGACATCTTATTGTTTCTTTAATAATTTTCAGCTAGTTACAGATGCAGATTAACCTGCTACAGACATACTGCATGAACTGATGCAAAGGCTTCCAGTGAATACGTTGCATGCGGCTTTTCATTCCTAATATCTGGTCCTGGATCTCATCACTCCAACACCAATCCTGTCAAATTAAACTTCAACCAGTGTTCTCCTGTCAGTTTAAACCCACTCTTCTGCTGCCTGGTTGTTCAATTCAGCTAGTCAGTGTGGTTCATTTTGATGTTTTTCTTGCTGTTGGGAATAATCCCACAAGCTTTCTATTGGATTGAGCGCTGGTGATTCTGCATGTCAGTCAAAATGAGTACTAAAATGTAGTACAAAAATGTACTCATTGTCATGAAGCAGCTTTACAGAATATTAGAAGTACATTTTGATCCGTAGCCCATATGAGCCCACGGTGCCACAGGTGCCACAAAACCTTTCCAGCTTTATTCTTGACTTCTTTTAACTTGTGAAGTCCCTTAATGACATCTTACGAGCATCCTGGTGCAGTCATGTGGCAATATGTGAATTTGTTTACTGTACACATGGCATTATTTCCATCATGGTGGAATGCCTGGATAGCAAGAATATGGCAGATCTAGCTCATTTAAAAAAAGACTATTTTTTGTTTAGTTTCCCCCCCCCCATCCCCCCCCCGAGTGCACAACGGTAAAGTTATAATCCATCATCTGTAGATTGTGACGAATCCTGGGTGATGCTCTAGCCTATTGTAGCCGGGGGCCCAGAGAGAGCCGATTGGCCGAGCTCTGTCAGAGGAGAGGGATGGGAGGCACTTAGCGCTATCACATCAATCACGGCTCTACAGCCAATCACGGGCGACTGTGAGCTCAAACAAGCAGTAGGAATGGATAGCGCTGCCCTTCGAGTTTGTTACGACACCCCCATTGTGTTTAGAATTGATATAAAATAAATTAAGAACTTCTGTGTCTCTGTGACATATGTCAGATAGGGCTTTTACCACTGATATTTCCAGTGAAAATGCCATGTGACATTTTCCAAAAATGTGCTCCATGCGGTCTATTTGACCTGGGTTATATCCCCCATAAATTCCCTTAAAGAAAAAAAGTATCAGGACTTTTATGCTGTAGGTTAATGAATGAACCAAAGATGACAGTGGAGAAGAAAAAGTCTTTGACCTTACATTGACACGTAATTTCTCATGTAAAGGTCAGGTAAAAGCAAGGTGTGTGCATGTGCATTTACATTGCACACAAATGTAAATGTACTGTAAGGTAACCATGAGAGGAACCCGACTCAAAAGACAACCAAGTTGGATAGTGAGAGTGTCTTAGTGTCTTGAAAGGAAAAGCAAACTTAAAATAAAAGACCTGCGATGGACACAGGACAATCTTTATGGGTATAGCAGCAGTCTTTAGGTACAAATCTATAGAATCCATGTGAGATTATTGCATGAAGAATAGGTCAGATTTGGAGTCATGCACATGACAGCTGTCGTTCTTGTGTTTTGCCATTGATAATGAAAGATAACTTCAGATTTTGGACACCAAACTGACCGCATGATTTTATGTGCACATTAAACCCTAATGACGTTGTTTAATTAATTATTTTTATTTTCACCTGTTTTGGTTGTTAAGGATTCTCACCCTAGCTGGTACAGTGCTGTATGTGTCCTTGTGCTGAAAAATAGTGGCTCTTAGCAAGCCACTGCATCATCTGAAAATGCTGAACATGCTTGAAGGAGAGTGTTAATTGCTAAAGACAGATGCCTCCTACTGACAGTTTCGAAAAGGCGGTTGGGATGTTTATATTTTCATGAGGGTTTGAACAAGTAGTTTGAAGTGAAGCTCACGGGACAATCAAAGTCAGTAATCTTTATCATGACCCAGATGCATGACACAAGTACTGTAACCTTAGTAAATGGCTTACCAAGGTCATGGTAGTTTAAATAGCCTGGTAGTCTACTAATATATTCTGGGACATATAACATATGCAAAGATACAAACATACAGTATAATAAAATATAGTTAGACTCCATGAGTTGAGACCAATTAGGTGGGTGATGTAGCAGTTACTTCCACTAGCATTGGAAAGAATGCACTAAGGAAAAAAAAGAATGTAATTTTCATAAGTAATAACAATGCTAAAAAAAAAATAAAAAAAAACCTACAGTAGGAAAACACTCGGAGGACAGCGCTATCCGCTCTTACAGTACCGCTTGTCTCCAGATCACAGACGCCAGTTATCAGGAGCTGTGATTGACATGAGCACTAGAATGCCCCCCATCCCTCCCCTCGGCCAATCAGCTCTCTCCAAACCCCCAACTGTGAGAAGCTAGCGCATCACCCAGGATCCCAATGTCTAGATGATAGGGCTAGCTCGTTACCGCCCGCTGTGACACTCGGGGTCAAAAACAGAATGTTGTGAGATAAATATCCACATAATAATGTGGTTATAGACAAGACACACATTCTGTATAAAACGAGATAACTTTTTGGACTTTTACTCATTCTTACGAATGATTTTCCCATGGCACACAAGGTCGTCTATAACAAAATGTCTAATGCGTTTCTTAGCGTCCCGTGAAATATGACACTATGCAAATTGAAATCCTACATACTTAACGATGTATGGGATACTTTAGTGTCACCTTCTGTTTCACTTTCATATTTCTATGCTTCTTTTTCCCTCTTGCTAGTGCTTTCGCTGGCACTGGTTTTACTTCACTTAAGAGCCATGATGTACTAATGTCATTTTATCAACAGAAAAAGAAGCAGAGAGATGATGTTACAATACTCACATAAGAAAGTGTGAGCTTCGTACGGTGTGCGCCTTGTGTACAAGAGACATGAGATATACTGTACAGTACTGTATATGCGCTGCCATGGCAACCGGTTGCATGTTGGTCGTGATCCAAATGTTTGCAACGCTTCTAATGGTCTTTATAACAAAGCTCAAGACTTCTTCCCTTGTTCCAACTTGTTACCGGTGACTCACTGTGAAAACGCAATCGAAACGTACACTTTTTTCAAACTGAACTGGCACATTATTGATCTTGCATACTTACGGTAAATTACCACAAAAGCAACTGCAGTCTGATTTATTCATTGGCAATAAATTGTCACAGATGGAGTAAGAGCGTTTTGCCGAATCACAAAAAAATCACACTGATTTAACCAAAGCAATTTTGACATATTTTGGCGGTTGGGCTTATTATCACCATTGTGACTCGCAGAAAACATCCACAAAATATTCTTCATTTCTTTGCAATATTTCTCGCTCTATTTGAGACAGAAAAACCCTCATTCTGCAAAAATCTCAAACTGCTCACATATGCGGTACAGTAGTTCCTATAGCTAATGGCTGTTTAGTGAGTTTCTGCCACTGTGATTCATCGCATTAAACAGTGAAACGGATTTCTCAAAGATTGCATTAGACGTGATTTCCATTTCCATCAAATTATAGCAGCAGCGGCACTCGGCCGTTCACATAAACCAAAGGTGCGAGCGCTATTATTGCATAAGCTCAAAGTGAGAAATGGAAATGATAATGGATTTTTTTTCCCCTTCCATAAGGTTAAAGAGCAACTCCTGCGAGTTTAATAAAAAATTTAACAAATACACGATTTAAGCGTATTATCTCTAAAGTTTAAACAAAAGCTATTTTCAGCTACTAGTGCATTATGTAACATTTTTTTTAGTTAGATGCAGATATTTTAGATGCAAATCAAGTCAAATTTTATCTTCAGCCGAGGGTGCGGACTGAACAGAGTGAATGAGACAGATGTACTGTAATTATTGAGTAAGATTATTTTTCTCCAACATTGTTATATTGGAAATCTTTAAAGGTATTTTTAAAGGCCAGTGAAAGACATTTTGCTTTTGGAACAGAAGATTCAGTGGGTGACTAATACTCATAAATCGAAACAGGGACATGGATTATCAGAGAAAAATGACCAGGTTGCCTTTAACAAAGAAATATATGGCACATGTACATTGAAATGTTGGTCTGTGGCGCAGTGACGGACGGTACAGGATCGATAAAGTCCTGGCTGCTTTATCTGCCGGCTGAAAGATGACATCACTCATGTCGCTGAATGATGGACATCTGTGCCTCCACTCAGCCACTGGAATTCTGCACAGTCATATATGAGGCCTCTCTGTGTTTAACCGTTGACATTTACACTGAGCGATGGACTGATTAGCTTTATAAAGGCCACATATGAGGACACATATAGCAAACATATTGAGGTGCAAGTCTAAAGATACCGAACCTTTACTCTATGAAGCAAGCTTTCCCTATGCAGAGCCTTAATAATGGTGTCCTGGTACAATTCCTGATTCAGTCATGAAATGTTTTAAACCTACAATTCAACACGTTTAATAAAGCCCTTTGTTGTTGACACATACTAAATTTTATCCCTCGATGATAACATTCAATGTTGCTGAATTTCCTCATTGCAGCTTATCATGTTGTAGAGAAACTGATGACTTTTGATTGGTGTAAAAATATTTTTTTCCTCTGACTGTTGAAAACTTCATTAAAAACTTTTATGTCGTTTTCCAGAGCGAAAAACATTTCTCTCACTATACTGTACATCTGGGCAATGGAGAACTTTGTATAAGGTCCATCAGTGGTAGCCTGGCGGAGCTGGGGTTTGAATCCATGACCTTATGATCAGGAACCCTATAGTACAGTAGGCACTGTTAGGATTCGACCCAGGATATCCTGTTTACTAGGCAAACACTTAAACCAACTTAGTGGAATAAGCATACTGGATCAACAGTTTACACAATTTAAAAATCCACTTTTGTGGCATGTGCACCATGCTGCAAGAATCCAGTGTAGTGTAAATTCATGTCACAAATTCTCCGTAATAGAAATACATCCTGTAAAGTTTAAAATGACCTTTAATAAGCTTTGCAAGAAAGTTTTTCCTTCTCTGGATACTGAAAACTTACTAATGTACTGCACATAACTTTTACTACATTATTACAACATTTTATTCAGTATAGATAGCCTATCTTGAGTTAGGGAGGTTGCCAAAAAGCATCTGAAGGACCTTATAACCGAAATTCTTTTGCCTGATAACAGAAAAATTCAACTATTTTCAATCAGGGAATCAGGCACTGCGCATCACTTTATTAAAACCATTCATACAGTAAAACACGGTGGCGGCGGCATCATGTTGTGGAGAGTTTTTTTTTTTCTGGAACTGGGTCACTATAGAGGGCAATGTTGATGGAGAAATATAAAGAGTTATCCTGAGTGAAAATCTGACTGCACTGGATCTCAGACAGTTTACATTTCAACAAGCCAACAACCCAAAAGATAGCAGCAAGAAAACACAACACAGGAGTGGAGTCCAGCCAGAGTCTGGACCTGAACCCAGTAGAGACCTGGAAATGGCTATGCACTGACCCTGCACCTGCAATCAACCTGGTTGACCTTAAACGATTCTTCCAAGAAGAATGAAAGAAACTTTTAAAGAGAAAGGTGTGCCAAGAGGAAGGGTGCTTTAACCTGGTATTAATTGATAGGTCTGAATACTTGAATACAGTATTTAAATGTGATATTTCATTTTTCATCAATTAACAAAACACTCTAAACACCTGTTTCTACTTTTTTTTTGTGAAGTATTGTGTGTACAATGATAAGAGGGGAAAAAGTACTTGAATCAGTTTTAAGTGTTATATGGCACATGTACGTCTTGGTAAATCATTGGCGCAGTGATGGACAGCACAGGATGGCTGCTTTATCTGTCTGCTGAAATATGACATCACTCATGTTGCTGAATGATGGACATCTATGCTGGGTATAAATAACTCACTCATAGTTTATACCGCTTTATCCTGTATACAGGGTGGCAGGGGGCCTGAAGCCTATCCCAGGAGACTTAGGGTACAAGTTGGGGTTCACCCTGGACCGGGTACCAAGACACAGGATACAGACACATACACTGCAGGCAATTTGAGAATGCCAATTAGTCTAATCTGCATGTCTTTGGACTGTAGGAGGAAACCGACCAAGCACAGGGGGAACCTGCACACAGAGACAGGAATCAAAACTGGCTGGGAATCGAACCCGGACTCTGTACTTAATAAAAAGTCAGTACTGTATCTGGTATGGCGATGCTTTGAGGGCACTTTATAACTTATAAATTAGCTACTAAGTTTTCCTGAGCATTCTGCGGAACCACCCACAGTTCTCCTGAGGACTTGGACTGTTGCACCTGCTTCTTTGCATGTAAATCCCAGCAGGTTCCATTGTGTATGTGTTTTCTTTTTTTTCATTTGTATATTGTAATGCTTTTCTTTACACATATGTGTGTGTGGGTGTGTATTTATGTGTGTGTGAGTGTGTGTGTGTGTGTGTGTGTGTGTGTGTGTTAAACCGTTACTATAGAGATGATAACATATTGGAATGATTCCATTTTTATAAACCTGTGATATGATTTATGGTGGAAACTGTTTCTAATCAGCAACCATTTAATCACCACCACCTTCTGATCAATCACTAATCAGAATGCAGAATCCGCCAGTGCTGTGACATTCACATAATGCAAATGTTTGTCATATTTTTGTCAGTTTCACCATGGGATGTCTAAAGCTTTTAAATGAAAAGACATTTCAATGAAGGCCCAAAACCATACCAAAAGGTTTTTGAATCATTTCAATGATTAGGTGATTGTTCTCACTATCTACTTGCAACTTAAGTAACCTTATCATCCTAGGTTAGAGAATAGGTGTTATTAAGGGTGACTGATTAAAAATCACAATTTTGTTGAATTTAGAATCACTAGTGTGTGTGTGTGTGTGTGTGTCGACAGCAAATCCTGGACAGGAATCCTGGAGCTGCAAGGCGACAGTGCTAACCACTACACCACTGTGTCGCCTTCATATCACCAAACAAATTCAGATCATCAAACATCTCTTTTTTAATAATTTCATGCATTAAGTTGTTGCAGCCAACCAATGCGGCACAACCGATTATTAGGTTTAGGGGGCAATTACTTTTTCACATAGGGCCGGGTAGGTTTGGACATTTTTTGTTTCCCCTTAATAAAGGAAATCAGATAGGGGGGGGGGGCGGCAAATACTTTTTCACAGCACTGCGGATACATTTGAATTGTAATTCAGCATACTTTAAATTTCATAAGAAATAATAAAAACAAGTTTGGGGATGTTGCAACTGCCAAGACGTCTAGTGATTTAGGTGACAGAAATGCCATTTGAACGTCGTTACTGTAAAACTGGAAGGAAGGGATTAAAAACAAGCTAGTTCAGGCATGTCTGTAAACTCGAGGTTGTTCAGATAAAGTCCATGTCACCTGACACCAAATCTTCTCAGCTGGTTATAAAGATGATTCTACAACTTTACGTTGCTGGGGGAAACTTGCTTTCAGAACTCGAATAAAGTCCATTGAATTCATTTAACTCATTCACCGCAAGCTTGTGTGCGCAGCCGGTAAATAAGAAACGCGACAGGATCTTTATGAATATATTGCATTTTGCTAAGGAATGCAGTGAATCTCAGTCTCGTTTTCACTAAAAGGTTTTAAAAGTTTCAATCTGACAAAAGAAGTACATGTACATGTAGCATTTTTAACACTTTCTTATACAGTAGATAACCATGTATGCCTGAGGACACAATTTGCCTGAATGATTTACTCTCTGAGTTTGCATGTTCTCCCCATGCTTGGTGGGTTTCCTCCCAAAGAACTGCAGATTAGTCTAATTGGCGTTCCCAAATTACCTGTGGTGTGTGTATGTGTGGTAGACCCTGTCCAAGGACCCTGTCCTGTCCAGGGTCTACCGTGCCCTAAGTCTCCCGGGATAGGCTCCAGGCCCCTGCGACCCTGCATACAGGATAAAGCGGTATAGATGATGTGAGTGTTACTTATTTTGGAATTTGCGAGTTCGATTTCGGGGGATGCTGTAGCCTGTCGCAGCCAAGGGCGTGGAGAGAGCTGATTGGCCGAGCTCTCTCAGAGGGGTGGGATGGGAAGCACTTAGCACCCTTGCATCAATCACCACTCAACAGCCAATCATGTGCATCTGTGATCTCATGCAAGCGGAAGGAGCTGAAATGTGTTACACCGCCCCTAACAGTGCATGATCACGCAGCTCTCAGATGAAACATGTGATGGTCTTTGATCCTCCCGGATTGAGTAGTAGCCTTGATGTGGGAGACCCCTAGCCATGGGTGGGAATTGGATACGACTCAATTGTGAAAAAAATCCACAATAAAAAAAAGTATCTAAAACAGTGTCTGCGCGACCTGATTTGATTTTCGGAGGTTATTAGGTGTCTATCGTCTTATTCTGTAAAACCCATGGCAGTTGCAGCAGGAATCGGCTCTTAAAGTCCAACGCAACGTGCTTGTAATAAAACCATGAAAAATATATTCAATGAAATGAAACAGAAAAAAAAAGAAACACAAAAGTAAATACAGCACCATAGATCTCAATCACCCACATGTTTTTTTCTTCTTCTTGCAAATATGCACAAGTGGGCTATTTATGTAAAAAAAAAAAAAAAACGTGCAACATGGAAAAAGCAGAAAGTCATTTGAAACAGGATTTAAGTGTTGAGTAAACACAGTGTACTACACAGTAGCGCAGAGATTATTTTACAAAATGAAAGTTGTGCTTGTTCCTCACTGTCAACAGCCTCTTAATAACCTCATCCATCAGTCGGTGAACCGAGCACAATGTTCCTCCACACACACACACCCTCACACGCACACGCACACACACACACACACACACGAACACACACAGATTTTCAGCACGCATGCTGCTCTGACAGCAGGGCCAATTTTCTTGACAGCTGTTTAAGATCATCATCATGTTTTTACTCCCATGCACGGCTGTAATCTGATGGAATGCACTCCCTATAGACACAACACCCACAGCCTACTTACCCACATATCAACTGCTACTCAGTCTAAATATAACAAAACACTAAGGGAGTTTGCATCACACGCGAGCACACACACACGCACGCACATCAAGAACATGCTTATTCATGATGTTTGCTTTTCAACATTTGGATAGAAGGCTTCACTCCTTCAGGATATAGACAGGTACTGTAGGAATGGCAAAAGGAAAAAAAAGATGGGCTTGGGTGGGGATGTCGGTGGATGTGAGGGGGTGCAGTAACTGTGTTGGTGGAGGAAAGTCTTCAGCTCTGGCTGAACCAACAGGGGGTTGAGTGGAGGGGTTGTCGCTGCTGCCACTTCGGGAACAATAACATACCTTCAAACTGTGCAACCAGATTCACACACTTATGCCTTTCCATGATGAGAAAGTAAGCGTTGACATTCACACATTCCGAAGGATCATCGACTAATTTGCCGTGGATTAAATTAAACACCTTTTTACCGCATGGCCAGAACATCTCAGCACAGACCCAGCGGTTAATAAAAGTATGCATTCAGAGGCATCCTATGACAGATTTATTAGTGAAGCAGAATTTAACTCTGCAGCTTCTCTTAAGCAGTCTTTCACCTACGGTTCTGTATTTTAAGTAAGGAATAAAACATCACCGCATAAAGTATATAGTCTGTGACAGGGTGGTGGTGTGATATAACCTGATGCCAAGTACTGTTACTCTGACTTCTCTTAAATAACACTGATTATTTTCCTGACAGTTTGTTCTGCAACTAAAAGGACTTTGGGCAAAATTTGTGTTGGCATTAATGGCTCAGGGGTGGGTTTTTCGCCTGCCATGCGGTAGGCTCGGGTTCAAACCCCAGCCACTGGATGCGGTGCCGGTCCCAAGCCCGGATAAAATGGGAGGGGTGCATCAGGAACGGCATCTGGCGTAAAATCTGTGCCAGATTGAGTGAGCATCGGATGGTCCGCTGTGGCAACCACTCGACGGGAGCAGCCAAAAGACTAACAACAACAACATTTTCCAAAAGCATCATATGTCTGGGAAACTGCAAGCAAAACAAACCCTTCCATCCTGAATGTTGTTTCAACTTTACCTCTGAATGTTCCACACATTGCTTTGACACTGGATAGTCATTCATTACGCTAACATTTACCCCCCCCCCTTTTTTTTCATCCAGCATACAGTACAGTAGATTGTCTCTGTGTAATGTGTTACTATAGAAACAAAATTATATTGGAATGAGTGAATTAATCACATTGTGTTTTAATGTGAAGTACTACCTTCAAGGCTATTGTTGTACAAGAAAAAAAAAACAACACCTTTGTCGTATGTCTTTTCCTCACCATCTATTATGCCATAGTATACAGTACTGTATATAAGGATCGTTCAAGTCAAACCAGGATTTTCCTTTGTGATAAATACAGAACACAGATACTGTATAAGAGGCAACACTGCCTTTATTTATCTATTTAATTCCCTGTTACACTAAGACACATATCCAAACATTACACAAGGTAATACCTTACCATCAAGATAGAAAGTTTCTTCTGAAACGCTGGCCTCCCAGGAACTCCTTTAATGGCCCAAACATGTGGAAGAGTGAGGTCCGGTGTGTACAGGGGATGTACTGTAACAATATCTCCCAGACATGTTCATGTAATGTGCAAGAGGAGCTCATGAATGATTGTGTGTACAGTTTCCACAGACAGATGAATCTCTTCTGCAAAATGTTTCTACAAAATGTTATTAGTCCATTTTCTAAGGACCACTGAGCTCTGAACCACCTCGGCCACAATCATCATTTATGGACATACAGCTTTCTTGAAAACATTTGCACCATTTAAATGTTTTACTGCAGCTAAGAGTCTCATCACCATACTGCGTATAAAATGTGAACATCAATCAGTTTTACAATTTGCCTTAGGAGAAAAGTCAATAAAAGTCCCGGTTTGACTCGAACACCCTTCTATTTTTGGTTACGTTAGTGCGACAAAGGGTTAAGTCATACTTTATGACCAAACACTGCTATGGTATGAATAACCAGTTGTAATCTGAAAAACATATAATGCTTGTACAGTACGAGATAATCTTTGTATGGCGTGTTTAATCCTAAAACCAAGCTCACATATGCTTCCATTTGCCTCAGAGATGCACCAGAAAATGAGAATGTTTTTCTTCTTTTCACTTCATAGCCTTCTGTAGCTGTGCCTCATAAACACACACTCACACACACACACACACACACACACACACACACACACACGCACACACACACACACACACACACACACACACACACACACACACACACACACACACTCACACACACATTTTCCGACTGTGGAGAAGGTAACATACCGTCTGCTCCCACTCCCTCATCAGCCGCTGGAGGAATTCAGCCCTCTGTTCACTCAGCCTTTGAGATACAATATGCATGATGTCTCTTTATACAGCTGACCTTCACACTCAGCATGAGAGTCTGACAGCAAAGCCATCAGAAAAATTGGAAATTGTGCCTCGGCCTCTATCTGCATACAATCTCCATATCCCCTGACCTTCTCCAATGTAACCTGAAACATATAGCAAAGCTCAGTCCTGAATATATTGCTTAAGCTGATTCATTTTATTTTATAGCTGAGATTTAGTCCAGTGGTAAGGGTTAGTTGAGTTTATAACTGGAACCACATATGGAAAAGGTCATTTTGGCCAATCTGAATGCGGTCTGCGTGGGACAAGCATTGACCCCTGGTGTGATGGAGTGGAAGGGAGAAAGCGAGAATTTGGACCAGAGAGAGGAAGGGAGTAAAGAAACAGAGTATAGAACAGCATGAACATGAACACACGCGCAAGGAAATTGCAGAAACTAATCTACGTTTAAAAAAATGAACTAGGCTTTTCCGGAAGGACTGGGAACAAACTGTAGGAATGAGCAATGTTCCTTCGCCTTACGTTTCCAAACATCATTTCTGCCACCAAAGCATCAAACCATGGATGTTGCGTTTCTTCTCTTGATTAGAGGTGGAATCCATAATGGCTTATCCAACATTTATATTTACTCACTGTGGCGGTCCGGGAAAAAACGCATCCGGTATCGCTTAGGTTAAAAAGAAAAAATCTGCCAATGTTATACTTTGGTGTCCATTGGTCAAAATAGAACAGAGAACAAATTCTACTTTTATGTTTTTATTATATGTATGGCATTAGTGAAATTCATGTTAATTATCTAATATTTTATCACGTCAGTAAGGGATCCTGCCATGCAGAAGCTCCAAGTTCGATTCCCTGCCAATGCCCAAACCCCAGCCACTGGATGCATATGGCATCTGGTGTAAAACATGTGCCAGGTTGTGTGCGGATTCCCTTGATGGAAGCAGATGAAAAACTAACAACAACAATGTCATGTCACTGAAAATAGCAAAAAGTCCTGAAAAGTTACAGTTTTACCTCTGACTAACCTGGCCCTGGAGACACACACACAAAACAACAAAAACAAACAAACAAAAACCTTACAGGACGCATCAAAATGGAAAGGAGTGAATAAGTGAACCCCTAAAATCCTCAAAGAACTGAAGCAGCGTTGTAAAGATGAATGAGCCAAATTTCTCCACAATGATCTGAAAGATTGATAAAGTAATAAAAGTTGTATAAAAGTTGTATTGTTGTTTGTCTGAGGTTGTATTTGCCTAACACTAAGACAAACTATGATAAAATGATTTTTAGTATGTTTTTACGCAAAAACACATAGAATTAAACGAGGGCGTACTAACTTTTGAACATGGCTGTATTATTGAATCTGTGTCCGTGGTGCATTTGCTATACAAGTTAAAAGTTTCTACGGATTTTGATACTGTGTAAAATGAAAACATGTTTAAAAAACACATTAATACATAAGAGCGGTATCTTTTTCTTTTGTGGAACTATTTGTGTAAATAAGTGATTAAATAAACAAACAAAAAAACTTTTGGTATTAAATATTGTTTGCGGAACTATTGTATAAAAGCAATATCACACTCAAAGTGCTCTCACTTTCTTGTGTGATATTGTTTCATTATTCAACGGTTTCTGACCTATCAGATTCAATGATTCAGTAGTACGGCGGTATTAAGTAAGATAAAGTACTTCAATCAACATTCAATCACAACAAATAAATAAATCACAAACCCGGCACCTGGCATGTTGGCTTATTGGTTAGGTCTGACTGTTGCCTTGCGCCTCCAGGTCATGCGTTCGATTCCTGCACCGGGTCTGTGTGCATGGAGTTTGCATGTCCCCCCCACCAAAGGATCGACATTTAATAAAGTCAAAACACTGGATAGCTTTGTCTCTCGGGCCAAACAAGTGGACAGTTGGTCTTAGAAAGGAAATGTTCTTCTTTAGAAGCACTGACAGCAGGGCAGACAGTTACAAGCTGTCTCTTGGGCATAAAATGGAAGATTTATGAAGGACTCACTGACGGTCTGTCAGCTCTGTTTGGTCCCTAAACCCTTACACATTCTCTTGTGTACACAGATCGGCCATAACCTTAAAACGACTGACAGGTGAAGTGTATTAAATTAATTATCGCATTACAATGGCACCTGTCAAGGCTTGGGATATATTAGGCATCAAGTGAACAAAGAGTTGAGGTTTTGGAAACTGGAAAAATGTGCAAATATAAGGATCTGAGGGACTTTAACAAAGGACAAATTGTGATGTCTGGATGTGTGGACCAAAACAGCAGGTCTTGTGGGGTTTTCCTGATATGCAGTGGTTGTTGTTGCTGTTCAGTCGTGTCCGACTCTCCGCCACCTCATGGACCATAGCACACCAAGCCTTCCTAGATGCTGTCCATGGGGATGATGGAGTGGGATGCCATTTCCTTCTACAGAAGACCATCTGCATTCAATTTGGAAATGCCAATTAGAATAATCTGCATTTTTGGACTGTGGGAGGAAACCAGGAGGAAACCCACCAAGCACGGGGAGAACATGCAAACTTGCATGGGAGAACATTGACCCAACCTTGGAATCAAACCCAGGACCTGAAGGTGCAAGGCGACAGTACTAACCACTAAGCCACAGTGCCGACCTTTTGCAGTGGTTAGTACCGACCAAAAGTGGGCCAAGGAAGAACAACCGATAAACCAGTGACAGAGTCATGGACTTCTAAAGATTACTGATGTTCATGGGGTTCAAAGGCTGAGCCTGTCTGTCCTGATCCTGTAGAAGAGCTACTGTAGCACAAATTGCTGAAAATGTTATGCTGGCGCTGAGAGAAAGGCATCAGGACTGGACCATGGAGTAATGGCAGAAGATGGCTTGATGGTCTGATGAATCCTATTTTCGTTTACATCATATGAACAGCCAGGTGCATATGCATCTCATAACTATGAAAAATAGGATGTCAGCATGCACTATGGGAAGAAAGTGAGCTGGGGGATGCAGCGTCATGCTTTGGGCAATGTTCTGCTGGGAAACCTTTCGTCCTGGCATTCATGTAGGCGTTACTTTGACATGTACCACCTACCTAAGCATTGTTTCATTCTTATATGGCAACAGGAATCCCTGATGGCCGTCAGCTTTTTCAGCTAGATAATGCACCCTTGCCACACTGCAAACATTGTATACTGTAATAGCCATTAAAAAAAAAAAACATAACTATGGTATAGACCACACCCATGGTGACTTTTCCATCTATGCAAAACAACAACAACAACAACAAAAAAAAAACTTTTTATTTGAATTTCATGGATGGCTGAGACAATCTATTTTGGCCACACTTGAGCTCAGGTGCTGGGGCTGTGCTTTTGCACACAATTATTTTTCACACAATATCGAGGTGTTGGAGTCACAGCCAGTAACGGACGTGTCTGGAGAAAAAAAAAAAAATCAGCTAAAAAGTTGCAGGAATGTAAATGCTGCAGCGAAGAAATAAATTATATCCTCTTGGAATGGCTCGTTTTTTGGAGACTTCGGAGTGAACAGTGCCAACTCTCAGCGCCTACAAGGATGAATCAAGTCAGAGAAACAGACCTTCAGATATTTTAGGCAGCGTGGGCAGGGTTTTTGATAGAGCTGCGTTGTCACCTCTGTCTGTCACTGCCGGTCAAATGAAGATTGATGAGGAATTCCAAAGTCTTAACACCAAAAGAAGACAGTCTATCTCAGTGATGTCTAATGGGACTTGCCTTGTCTGAGGCGACATTACTGTAGACTAGTGTGATGAAAGGAAGTGTTATACTGTAAGTCTCTGCCACCTGCACACTGCTCTGAAGTGTAGTCTGAATTGTGCATGAAGTACTTGTCTCTTCAGCAGTCTAGCCATTTTGTCCTTCATTTAATGAATGAATGGAAAACTGAGCTACTTTGAAAACTTTGAGTTTTAACTAAAGAAAAAAATGATAAAAATCTGAAAATATTTGTATTCATTATATTAATTCTAGGTTGGCATGGTGGCTTAGTGGTTTGGTTAACACCTCTGACCTCCAGGGTTGGGGGTTCTAATCTAATCGGTTTCCTCTGGGTACTCTGGTTGACCAAAGACATACAGTAGGTTGACTGCTATTTCCAAATTGCCCACAAGGTATAAATTGGTGTGTAAATGTATGTGTATGTGGGCATGTGTGCTTGTGCCCTTAAATGGGTTAGCACCAAATCCGTCTGATGCTATACACCCCGGAGTTCCCTGAGAACACAGTATAAGAGGTATAGATAATGGTTGGATAGATTTTTCATTGAATATCTCCCAAATTTAATCTTGCCTAGTTTCCACTCACCATACAACAGGTTCTAAAGGTTATCAAAAGTTTTCTCTGAAATCTATGAAGCCAACCAACTACTTTTTTTGTCTCACACTCAGAATGAAGTTGCATTGTTCTGGTGCACAACGTGAAAACCTTGGCACTTTTCTTTTTGGTTCGTTTGATTATGTGGAGTGTGAAACCCAACTAAACCATATAGGAAACCAAAAATGCTTCAATTTTAGACTTGACACATGGTGTAATAGGTAGGGCGCTGGCGGCTGAGTGGTAGGTTTTTTTCACCCGCCATGTGGAAGGCCTGGGTTCAATTCCCAGCCAGTGCCCAAGCCCCGGCCACTGGACGCATTACTGGTCTCAAGCCCGAATAAAATGGGAAGGGCTTGCATCTGGTGTAAAACCTCCGCCAAGCTTCTATGTGTGGACCAAATGGTGTCCAAAGGTTGAGTTTTCTTCTCAGAACCCAATGATCTCTCTCTCTCTCTGAATCTCTCTCTCAATCTTTGATTGCATTATCTCAAACAAGTACGTCAACCAAATTGTGTGTACCATGCTTGACATGCTTTTTACGAAAAAAAAAAAAAAGAAAAGTAAAACGGTTCAGCGAGGCAGTCAGAAACTATTATGAAACACTGGGTATAAAACGCAATCTTCACATGAATTGCCTCTGTATGTCAGTGGGAGACATTTTCCACAAAAGGATCAAAATAGCTGAAAAATAATTTTCCTGTCAGAATTGCACTGGGTTGTTTGAAATGGGAGGCTATGGCACAAAGAGACAGGTGTGGGTTTACAGTAACACAGAGGCAATTCATGATGTTTTTTTTTTTTTTTTTTACTTCAGCTCAGTTCACGCCGGCAGTCAACTCAGATTTCTTCAGGACAGAAATCCACAGGCGTTTAGTAAATACAGTATGTAATGGTCAGAGGGTATACCAACGTTATACATTATACACGCTCATTTCATGTTACAGGCTCTTTGTCAGCTGACAGTCACATGCTGTTTAAATTCATTACATGTTGCTGCTTTTCTTTTTGAACAATATGGAATAGTGTGCCATATTAGACATAAAATATGAATGAACAAACACCCAGCTGTCACTGGTCTAGTCTGAGCAATATACTGTGTGTGTATATATATATATATATATATATATAAAGATTATACATTCATTCATGCTTGCTGGGGTGTAGTATGTATTGTGTGGGGTCACTTCAAGTGATTCATAATCTAGGTTTGCCAGAACAATACAGTATTTCTTCAATCTGATTAGAGATTCCAACTTGGCTGTTTACATGGCTGCTCATCGGATTAGATTACACGTTTACATGTTTACAACATTTTTTGCCATATGAAAAATGGTTCGGCCCAACGCAAAGCATGAGCGGCTGAAACAGTTAAGGTTCTGGGCTACTGAATGGAAGGTCGCGGGTTCAAGCCCCAGCACTGTCAAGTCGCCACTCTTGAGCCCTTGAGGGTTTTAACCCCATTTGTTTCAGGAGCACTGTATCCCAGCTGACCCTGTGTTCTGACCCTAGCTTTCTAACTGGGATATGGAGAAAAAAATCATTTCAAAGTGCTGTATCTGTCAGAAATATAATGAAAACACTGTATTTGTGTCAGGCTTCATGTCTTTTCCAATAAATCCAACGTTTGTTGTTTTGATTGGTTCCAAGCACACTGTACATTCTCATTTATGATTAGTGAGATGCTTTACTGCATGTGAAATGTGATCCAGTCGATCTCAGCCACAGTCCCAGAGGATGACAGTCCAAAGTAAATGGCAGAGAATTGTTGCCCGATGAGGAGTTTACCAACCAGAAATGGAAGCAAAATTTACCTCGAGGTCACTTTGCCATATAGGGCAAACATGAAAAGAAAGAATTTAGGAGAACAATGATCGGCTAGATCAGGCCAAACTGTTCCGGGGTGTTCACATGATACTTTGTGCTCTCATTATTAACGGAATACCCAGGTCCCTGTAAACACAACTATAGTTATAGCTGTATATTTTTGCATCACATCAGACTATGATGAAGGTTAGAGAAATGAACTCTAAATTTTATGTTCGGAAGCAATAATGTATTTAAATTTATGTACACCTCCACCATTTCGATATGTTTAAGCCCAAAATATCACTTAATGCATGCATTATTCATTTTTACAGACATTAACTTAGAACAAAAATTTCATGAAGGATGCCAATAATTCTGTACTGTATGTTGAATCATTTTAGTGCACAATTCTGAACTAGACTCACTGAATAGTTCACACTAATTTGCAAGTACCACAACCACACCACATGCAAAACTCCAGAGGGTAGAAATGGACCTGATCCAGCTCCTCCTGCTCGGTAAAAAGTAAACTACAAGTCCAGAGGGTGGAAACTGTCATGCCATGGGAAGCATGTCATAAGTTGGGGGTTAGTGTGAGGTTCGGGATCAGGTCCAGCTCCACCCTCTGGACTTCCGTAGTGGGGACTGTTCTCTTAATCCTTAATTTCCTTAATCACCATACATAGGGGTAGCTCAGAAGTTAACATGTGGATTATGGAACAGACATTGATGGGTTTAAATCCTAGCTCCACCAAGCCACTGCTATTGCGCCCTTGAGCAAGGCCCTTAACCCTGAACTGCTCACATGTATAATGAAGCAAAGGTAAGTACTCTAGGATGTCTGACAATTGACAAATTACAAAATAAATGTAATTTAAATAGCCAAAGTGAATCTTACAGTGTTAAATGCATGTAGACTGTTTTTTTTTGTTGTTGTTCTGGAACCTGGATGGTTGAATTAACTTCCGCTAGATGTCCATACAGCCGAGTCACTGGCAATCGTTAAGCAACGACTAAAGACCTACAGTATCTGTTTCTTGGATATTTGGATTATATATCCAATTATATACCCCCCTCCCAAAAAAACAAAGTTGACCTTACTTGGTGCTTAGTTAATAACCTAATAACCCATGTAAGGATCTATCTAATGATGGAAACTACAAAGCACTTTTGTAAGTCACCATGGGTGACGTAGTGAAGGGTTTAAGTTGAGATGTGTGGAATACCGGGTGGATCCGGAGCGCCGCAGGCAGCTGGAGCCGGTAGGTGACAGGGTTAATCCGGAGGTTGATGCGGTATGGTCCGATGAATCTGGGTGATAGTTTCCGTGATTCAGTCTGCAGGTGTAGATTTCTTGTTGATAACCATACCTTGTCACCTACTTGGTACATTCGTCCCGGTGGGTGTCGACGGCGATGTTGAATGGTGTAGCGGGTGTTAGCAAGTCGGATGGCGTTGTTTGCTCGTCTCCAGAGCCGTCGACACCGGCGAACCAACTGTAGGGCCGACGGTACTTCAACCTCCGGTTCTTGATGGTCGAACATCGAAGGTTGGAAACCGTAGCACACCTCGAACAGGCTGAGGTTGGTGGCAGAGGACGTATGGAGGTTGTGAGACAACTCAACCCATATGAGGTAGCGGGCCCAGGAGCACTGACGATCAGCAATAAAGCATCTCAGGTAGCGCTCCAGTTGTTGGTTGGTTCGCTCCGTCTGTGGGTGGTAGCCGGAGGACAGACTGCAGGTGGAGTCGATCAGACGGCAGAAGGCCTTCCAGAACCGGGAGGTGAACTGGGGCCCCATGTCCGAGACGATGTCCTTTGGGAACCCATGCAGGCGGACTACGTGCTCTAATATCAGCTCAGCTGTCCTTTTGGCTGACAGGAGACCGGGGAGGGCCACCAGGTGTACAGCTTTGGAGAACCGGTCGACGATGGTGAGGATGGTGTCTTTTCCTTCGGAAACCGGCAGGCCGTGATGAAATCAACGGCAATGTGTGTCCAGGACCGGCGGGGAACTGGGAGTGGCTGAAATTCCCCTGGTGGTGGCTGGTTGCTGTCCTTGGACCTGGCACACACTGGGCATGCCTGGACGAACTCGTCCACGTTCCTCCTCATATTTGGCCACCAGAAGGCGCGTTGAATGAAGAGTAGCGTGCGTCGCCTTCCGGGGTGTCCAGAAATTGGGGAGGAGTGTCCCCATTGGAGGACGTCGGTCTTGATGGAGTCGGGGACATAGAGACGACCAGGCGGCACACCTGCTGGTTCGGTCTCCGCAGTCTGTGCCTGGCGAACCCTCGTTTCCAAATCCCAGTTAATTGGTGCAAGGATCTTGGTGCGTGGTAGGACAGGCGCAGGGTCCGCCCGGGGGACGTCTTCTTTGTGCTGTCGTGATAGAGCGTCGGCCTTGGTGTTCTTGGACCCCGGGCGGTATGACAGGTGGAAGTTATAATTTTTGAAAAAAAAATGCCCACCGCGCCTGTCTGGGGTTGAGTTGTCTCAATGTGCGGATAGTTATGAGGTTCTGATGGTCGGTCCAGACGATGAGCGGCTCTCTGGCGCCCTGGAGCCAGTGTCGCCATTCCTCCAAGGCCCACTTTATGGCCAGCAGCTCTCGGTCCCCTACTCCGTATCGCTGCTGAGTGGGGTCAAATTTCTTGGAGAAAAAACTGCAAGGGTGCAGTTTTTGGTCTGGACCTCGCTGGGAGAGAACGGCTCCGGCGCCCACATCCGAAGCGTCCACCTCCACAAGGTGAATGGTTTGTCAGCATCCGGGTGAAGAAGGATGGGGGCAGTGGTGAAGCGGCGACAGAGTTCGTGGAAGGCGGAGATGGCGGTGGAGGTGAGATGGAAGGAGTGAGATGAGGGGCGAGTCAGAGCGGTTAGTGGGGCTGCAACTGTACTGTAGTCCCGGATATAGCGACGGTAGAAGTTAGCAAACCCGAGAAATCGCTGGAGTTGTTTGAGAGTCTTGGGTAGGGGCCAATGACTCACAACTTCCAGTTTCTGCAGGTCCATGGCCACACCCTGGGACGAGATGACAAAACCCAGGAATGTGGTGGAGCGCTCGTGAAAAGCGCACTTTTCCAACTTACAGTACAGTTGGTGGGCGAGGAGTCTCTTTAGGACCGCCCTGACGTGCTAAAAGATCTACGGCCTGAGGAGGGCCGGATGGTACCATGGCGAAGTCCGCTGGAGACATACTCCTCCATTGCCTGCATCTCATTCTTGGATAGGGAATAGAGGTGGCCGCGGGGTGGGATGGAGCCTGGCTGAAGGTCGATCGCCAGGTCGTAGGTGCGATGTGGAGGTAGATGGGTGGCACGTTTCTTGGAGAAGACTTCAGCCAGGTCCCGGTAGTCTTGTGGGATGTTATCTGTGTCGACATCGGGGACCTCGGTCTCCCTAGAGCACGTCCCAGCCTCGGCCCGTAGGCATAGTTCGTTGCAGGTCGGTCCCCATTATAGGATCCGATTTTGGGTCCAGGAGATGAGTGGGTCGTGACGCAGTAGCCATGGGTGTCCCAGGATGATAGGTGGTGACGGAATGGAGGTGATGTAAAGCTGGATCTGTTCCCGATGCTGGTTAATGACGAGGGTGATAGGCTGGGTTCGGAGGGTGATGGGACTGGAGGAGAGGGGCCGACCATCAACTGATGTAATGGTTACAGGCTGGGATAACGCCTCTGTCTTTACCCCCAGTCTTTTGACATAAAAAGAGTCAATGAAGTTGCCCGCGGCACCGGAATCGATGAACGCGGTACTTCCAACTCGTTTGTGGTCAAACTGGAGGTGTACTTTTACCGGGAGACGGGAATCGGGAATCATTGGTCAAGGTGGTGGAGAGGGAGATGGAACCCGGTGAGCCACTTTCATTTCTCACCGGGTCTGCACGTTTCCCGGTCGCAGAGGACAGATGGCTCTGTGGTGTGTAGCAGATCCACAATACGCACAGAGCCCCTCTCTGAATCGGCGTTCCCGTTCTGTAGTGGTTAAGGAGGCGCGCCCTAATTGCATGGGTTCCCCGGCTCCTGTGTTAACCACGGCGGGAGGTGGAGAACCGACGGGTCCGGTAGGTGGAGCAGTGAATGAGGATCGGGCTTCGGAGACTGGAGCTTGGGGGAAAAAATTGGTGGATCGAGGAGCAGACTGATGTAATGGCATCGTGATGGGCGGCAGGGTACGAGGAGCTGGCTTGGGGCGGGCGAGCAGACGTTGGTCGATCCGTAGGGCGAGTTGGATTAAGCCCTCCAAGGTCGCTGGGAGCTCTCGTCCGGCGAGCTCGTCCTTTATACGCGAAGCCAGTCCTTCGTAGTAGGTCGTCCGGAGGGCGGAGTCTCCCCAGTCGGTCTGCACAGCAAGGGTACGAAACTCCGCGGTGTAACGGCTCACGGACGACCCTCCCTGCCGTAGGTGATATAGTTTGGCGTCGGTCTCCACCTCAGCAGCAGGATGTTCGAAGGTGAGTTTGAGTTGGCGGGTGAATTCCGTGTATGAGTAGGCAACGTCTGAATCTGAGCGAAGAACTGCCGTGGCCCACTCAGCTGGCTGCCCGGATAGCAACGAGACGAGAAGAGCAATGCGCAGTCGGTCTGTGGAGTGCCTGGTGGAATTGAACTCAAACACGAGATCCAATGCGGTTAGAAAAACACTGCACTTCCCATATGTGCCATCCCATTTATCCGGTAAAGCCAGAAAAACATCAGAAGATGGGGAGGGAGTTGGCGGTGCAGCAGCCGCTACGATGGGCGTGGCAACAGCCGGCTGAGCGGCCGCCCAGCAGAGGGTCGCATTCTCCTGTCGCAGCTCCGCCACCTCGCGGCACAAGACCGCGACGTCTTGGAGCTCCTTGCGGAGAGACACGACTTCACCACGGAGCTCATCGATCAACTTGGCGAGCTGGTCAACCACATCGCAGAGGCGAGCAAACTCCGCTGGGTTCACTGCTGATGGCTCAGTCATTCTGTCACGAACTAACCGAAGATGAACCAGAAGACTAGCAGTTAGCCCTGTAGAGTGGATGGTAAACCCAAACGCGGAAGTAGCGCTAGCAGGCAGGATAACCACGCTGGTTATTATTAGAACTCTCCCAAAGCGAGAGCAAGAGTTTACACAAACAAACCTGCGTTCTAAATACACACACCCAATCGAAAGCAAAACCCAAGAAAGTGAGTACTCACGTTTAGACGAGCGAAGCGTCGGAGATAGCATGGGCAAACTCAATGACTGAGCAATGTGAGGCGCCATCTTGTTTCCTTTTATGCTTCCTGAAACCCGACCTTATTACTTCCGGGTCCTAGTGCCGGTCGTGTTACGGGTGTGCATGACATGTTCCTTTAATTACTGCTGGCTTATGAAGATCTTAATATACAGTATTTAAATATGAGTTTCTTTACCTTAGAAAAAATGCATGAGGATTGTTGGTGTAAAATAGTGACACAACGGTCTTGTTTGTATCACTTTGGGCTGAAAATCTTATCACGGTGAGGGCAGTTCCCACTTCAGACAGCTGGATAAGTAAAGCTGCAGTGAATTAACAGGCATTCTGCAGGAACGGTATCTCATTCCACTGATACCCTGAACAACATGAAATCACACACACACGCACACGCGCACAAAGCAAACCCTTTTGCTTCTGGTCTCAGTGACACCTACATTAACAGGAAACGAAGGCAGGCCGAAAGCCAATGCTAATGAGAACACAAACACAGATGCATAATTCAAATGAAAATGTTGCCTTTATCCAGGTAGTGAAAATGCATTTCATTTCTGTTGCAACTAAGCAATGAACACAGACACTCTTCCATTAGCAGACAATCTCTATCGTGTCTGTTAGCTTGGCTTCAATATTAGCACTGTCTGGCTAAGTGGTATTTCTTTATTTGCAGTTCTAAATATGACAAAAGGGGAAATACAGTGATTTTTTTAACAGCCAGCTAGGTACAAAAAACAATAAAATATAAATCTTTGCATGGACACATTCTCTGACCAAGGAATGTTTCCCCCCCTCGTATGAGGCCTATCCAAATGATCTCCAAAATGTGCTTGTTAACTTTCCAGCCGAAATACAACTCTGATCGTGCGTTCCTCTTTTTTCACTAATTTAAATATCGCCATTGCAGTATTTGCAGCTTTAAATGACCTGCCTCTGAAAAAATCTTTGAGAAAGTGCAGTTTCCTAGCCAATCAGACTGCAGCGTGTGCAAAACATCCACGTTCACGACCTTTTCAAACATTTCCCGTCTGAATTTCTGATTAACGATATAATAAGAGGAGAGATATACTGTACTGTATGTACCTTATTATCCTCAATAGTAAACAATATAAACGTTGAAGAACACAGTGAAGAGCTGAAGAAAGCTACAGTAAGTTGGTAGCTGTTAACTACTAAATTATAGCCAAAAAAAATCCTAGATTAGACTAACCTCTAGAGGTTATATAGTATTTAAAGAACTGATCAGGGCTGATCACTGAACATATGAGGTCACAATAGGGAAAAAAATCTGATAGACAGATACTGTAGATATATAGATCTAGGTGTTAAGGTAGACTTACAGGGTAGTTTTATTTGGAAAACTAGGAAAAGGGAAGGGACCTGAGGAGGGAGGAAGGGAAGAAGTCTAGTGTTGGCAGTGATGGAGTGGCAGAGTGTGCCAGTGTGAGCAGCAGCTCCTGCCACCTCGTAGACGCAGCTTCACAGACAGGGTCAGGTGACCCCGTCCAGTCATCCATTGGTGTGGCCTCAGATGGGACTCTCCATGACGTTCAATGACTGGGAGGTTTTCCCGTCTTTTTCCCGTATTTTCCCGTATTGACACGCTGCTGTCAATACCAACAGCCTTTACTTTTCCAGTGGTCATGTTCTTACTGTACATGCTGCTTTCCCGCTTAGGGAGATGCATCAGTAGCGTCCCTTCTGTCCACCTTTGTGCCATGAGTTCTGACAGGTGAATCAGCGGTGTTCAGTCCACCCACCTTTGTACCATCGGGGAGGTGAGTCATCCTTTGTGAACTTTGCAAAATGATCTCAAACAGGTGACATTGTGGCACTCGGGCCTCTCGCCTTTATCCACCGAGCATGAACAGCTGCAATGGCGGCACTCAGATCAAATGAGCTTAGACAGGTGTGGGTGGTATTAAGTGCTCAGGCTGGTAAAACAACAGTGTGGCGTGCTCAGGCCGGTATGATGACAGCATAGTGTGCTCAAGCTGGTGCAACGACGGAATAGCCTTTGAAGTCCCCGGGATGCAGGGCATCATCCTGCTCACATGTCACTCACGTGTACAGGTTGGCCCAGGTTGGTGGCTTTGGAGTGGCAGAGTGGTTTCTCCTGGGCATTGGTTCTTGCAGGCATTTAGATCGTGGCAGTAAGTCTGTAATCCATCCATTCATTCCTTGCCAGCTCTGCCAAATCTAGTGGCTCTGCTCCTTCATAAACCTTCAGAAAGGGATGCTGCCTTTGTAGAGGCATTCAACAAGAGCACGATATATATACATATATATATATATATATATATATATATAAGATAGATAGATAGATCAATGTTTCCCACACTCAGAGTATACTTGTGCTACTACTCCTGTACTTGTTTATTCTGCTACCGCGAGAGTGGTGGCTCTCCCACACACTGGAGACCCAGCCAGGTGTCTAAAAATTATTAAAAAGTGAATTTTGCATAATTGCTTCCCACAATAGGTTAGTTATGCAATTCTGCAATAGAGCTGTTTCTTGCATATTATTAAAAATACAAATATAACCAAAATATGTCTCTATACAAATAACAATAATAAAAAAATATAAAAATATAAAGGTAGATCCTTCTTTCTGGTCAGAATTTTCTTAAATAGTTCTGCCTGTCTGTGACATCACAGGTTTATATTAATACAATTTGCTTCTTTCATTTCTGTATTCTTTTACAGTTCCAAATTATTCACAGTAAAGAGGTCTTTCTTTAGGTGACCTTGTTGTAACATTTGGAAAGCAATCTCCAGGATCAGCAATTTTTCACAGTAAGCATTCTGTCTGATGGGTTCACAGAAAATTCATACAAACTGCATTTTCTTTTTCATCTTAGTGAATTTTAACAGAGAGAATAAAAGGTGTTAGGAAAACAAGAACAAGAAGTTGCTTCCTGTTACTGTAAAAGAAAATAAATAAATAAATAAATGAAATGCTGTTTTGTTGAGAAGTAGAAAAGTTTTTCAAGGTAACCTATTTTATGCGCAAATTAAATTTTGTAATGTTTAATCCAAAACGACACAGAGATTATCCGTATTATATTAATGAAGCGTTATTAATAAAGGAGTTTGAGTATTTGTATAGTTTTGAAAAAAAAAACAAGCCACTCAGAATCTCTGGGATTAAACTCAAGTCCTACCTACCTATCTACCCACCTCTGGAGCTCAAGCTTCCATCCTGCAGTGCTGTCATGAAAAAGAGAGACAGAGACAAAGATCCAAGCTGACAATGAACTGATTGCACATCAGCCACGAGACTGAGACAGCCGCTTGGACATTGATGTGAAAAACCGTCACTCATCCAACACCTAAATCAACTTCGACATTCTGTTCTACCATAACATATTAACAGAGCAAACTGAAACCCCAATTACATGTGTTGTGCCAGGAAAAAAGAAGTGTTATTAAAAGCAGCAGTATATCTCCCAGACCCCCTGAGCAGCATACTTTTATAAAATAACAAGGACGAAACTGATAAAGTGCCTTAAGTGAACTTTTACTTGCTACACATTTGGCATGAAAGATGTTACTAGCCTTGAAAAAGTGACTGCTTGTAAGCAAACCCTAATCACACACCATTTTCGACTTCATCTTTGACATCAGGGACTGGCTAGATGAAGTTAGGTTAGGCCTTTATTTGTCACATATACATTAGTGCACAGCGAAATTCTTTCTCATATCCCAGCTGGGGCGATCAGAGTGCAAGACCAGCTATTATACAGTACATCATGCCTGGAGCAAACAGAGTTAAGGGGGTTCCTCTTGGGCCCACAATGACAGCTTTGTGGAGCTGGGACTGGAGCTGTTAACCTTCTGATCAGTAAATAAGAGCCATAACCCATTAAGCTACCACTGCTCGACCCACTAAGCTAACACTGTCCAGTCCATTGAGTTACCACTTAGCAACCCACAGAGCTATAATACCACTGCCTAACCCACTGAGCTACCAGGGCATATCCCACTGAGCTACCACTTAACAACCCACAGAGGGAGCTACACAAAGTGAGCTGCCCATCCCAGTGAGCTACCATTGCCCATCCCAGTGAGCTAAAGTACCACTTAACAACCCACAGAGCTACCAGTGCACAATTCTACTGAGCTACCAGTGCGCATCCCACTGAGCTACCAGTCCCAAACAAACTGAGCTACCAGTGCCCAATTCTACTGAGCTACCAGTGTGCATCCCACTGAGCTACCAGTCCCAAACAAACCGAGCTACCGGTGCCCATCCCACTGAGCCACCAGTGCCCACTCCACTAAGCTACCAGTGTGCATCCCACTGAGCTACCAGTGCCAAACCCCCTGAGTTACTGTAGCAGTGCGTATCCCACTGAGCTACCAGTGCCAAACCCACTATGCTACCACTGCCCAACCCAGTGAGTTACCACTGCACCTGAAGAATCACAACATGTAATTCTATATACTGTAGAATTGTTCCAGAGAGAATATTTTTTTTCTATATAAAAGGTGAACAGAAGAGTGTACAAGGTCAATTTGAGATTGCAATAGATTTGATGTGCACTTAAATGGAGTGCAGGCACTAAAACGTTCCCGTCTGCTCCACACATCACTCATCTTTATGTGCAGTTGGCCGCTGGTTCTGCTTCAGCTCTTTGGATTAGGACAGAAGGCTTGGAGTTGCAGTTACATTTATTCATTTGTCTGACACTTTTATCCACAGTGACTTAATTTGAGACAGAACACATCCAACGCACGAAGCTGAGCAGCTCAGGCTTCAACAATGGCCTTCTGGCAATGCTGGGATTTGAACTGACATTTGAAACTTTAGAACCTTAACCACTAAGCCCCGAACATTGCTTTATCTTTTCATTTCGATGCATGTCTTCTGTATATGTTCATGCACCATCAATTAATTTGGCCAGTTTGATGAAACATCTATTTCCTGGAGGTACACTGGGTAGCGTGGTTGCTTCAAAGCCCCAGGGTTGCAAGTTTGATCCTGAGGTCACATACAGTAACTGTTCCATGTGGACATCCTCTGGTTTCTCCCACTATGAAAGTTCCTGTTGTCACTTGTATTATAGCACCTACAGTTTTTGCTGAAAGTACTGGAACAACAAAGCCAATTCTTTTGTTTTTGCTATAGACTAAAGTCATTTGGGTTCGAGATCATGAGGTGAATATTAGATGATAAGGTCTACACAATTGCGTTATACTTTTTACTTAGCGTTATATCACTTTTTTAAAATAAAATAAGAAAAATACAACTTTTAAAAATTCATGTGCACATATAGACTATGCCTAAAACCTTCACTTTTCCATCTTGATGAAGTCCTTTTTTGTGTTGGTTTTGTGTTTTGAAGTAGTTCTTCCTAAATAGAGTGTAGGTATTTCTTTGTAATTGGCACACACCGTTTCTGTGGATTTCTGAATTCATCCTTATTTGACCATCATCAGTTTTGTCATGAATAAAAACAGGCAAGTGCTATCCATGACATGCCACTTGCCACTGAGCTGGTATGTTCTAGCCCATGAGCAAACCATTTTTTCTTCCCACTTTGGCCTTTTCATAACTTTGGTACAAGTTAATCTTGGTCCGATCATTTTAAGGCTGATCTCTTTACTTTTTGTGAAACCCAAAGTGATTCTTTCAGCTGATGAGTGCTTCCTGTAAATGAACTCTTAGTATAAAATGTATAATCTGTTAGAATGAGAGCAGGAGCAATAATATAATCTGAAATCATGCATAAAAATAGCTTTTTGTGTAAAAAATGTGAAAAACTAACATACAAAAAATTATGGTGCTAAACTGTGTCTCAATTGCTTTCAACAAAGAGAATGTTTTTGGTTGAATCTTTGGATATGCAGTATTGAAACATATATCTTTTTTTTAAAATCTATTATATGTTTTAATGAAACATACTTGAGCCGAGTTATAAATTAAAATGCCCTATCAAGTGTAGTTGTGAATGCACAATGGCTTTGAGATTACTTCTCATTTTACTTTGTTTATTACTTGTCCCGACGTCTCAATAGACTTGATTAGCCGTTTGGACATCTGTGTGACAGCTATTTGATTGAAGACGCCACTCAGCAGCTTGGGGTATAAACATTATACTTCCGACTTCTGTTGGGTACTTTACTCCACTACTAACAACACTCTTATTATTATCTAGTGTTTGTTTGATAATTGAACTCAGTGGACTAGTTCTACAGTAGATGGACACTAAAAGCTTCCTTAATCAGTTCATATAGTAAAACATGTCATTAAGCAGCAACCACGATCTAAAAAGAGCACCAATGTCCACCAGGAGCACCGGTGTCACGAACTTGGGTGCGAGGCATAAATGCAGAGGATCCAGGTGTATAAAGGAAACAATGTATTTTATTTAAACATAAAACAGGGAAATTAAATAAACAAATAGACTTTGATATAAAACAAACCAAAACACGAAGCACAATGAACGGACATGAACGAGGTGAAAATCAACAGATGCAAGACGAAAACCTCAAAGAAACCAAACTATTTGTAATCAAACTAATAACCAACTCGGTTCAGGTGAGCGCCCACGTCACCTGACCGAGATGTATAACGAGAAATGAAGTACAAAATTAAACTACAAACAAAAGACTCAGGGCGCTTTTTTATCCCTTACACCCGGTGAAGTTCTTCATTAATAATCAGAATGTTATGATCTCATAAGCAAACCTCATCAGATGGTTCACAACATTTTGGATTGTCAGTTTCTGTGTCACATCACGCCTTCAGAGAAATATTGCCAATGAAAGCAAACACCACATTCAAAAGGTTACCCAGCAGGAATCCTAACATTTGATGGATATAGCAAAGTGATGATGTTCACCATCAGGACATTATTATGTAAAGTTAGAATGACTTTAAGCACGGTCGCCTTGGTTCGGGTTCGATTTCCGGCCAGGTTTGATTCCCGACTCTGTGTGCACGGAGTTTGCATGTTCTCCCCTGTGCTTGGTGCGTTTCATCCGGGTACTCCGGTTTCCTCCCACAGTCTAAAGACATGTAGATTAGGTTATTTGGCGTTCCCAAATTGGCTGTAGTATGTGAATGTGTGTGAGTGTGTATGTGTGTGTGCCCTGTGATGGATTGGCACCCTGTCCAGGGTGTACCCCGCCTTGTGCCCTAAGTCTCCTGGGATAGGCTCCAGCCCACCCGTGACCCTGAATACAGGATTAAGTGGTATAGATGAGTGAGTGAGTGAGAACGACTTTAATAGATGACTTTTTATCTTGACTAACATTGTACCTTTGAACAAACACAACATTGCAAGTACAACAGTTTACCCTTTATTTAAAGCATTTATCTTGATTAACATATATTCGCACAACGTCTGACCACATCCAGGGTTTCTAAAATGGTTCAGAATTCCGATCAGAGATTGGGATGGACACAACAGCTGCACATAGCATGTGTATCTCAGGATACATCTCTTAATGTTGTAGTGTTACCTCTCTGTTCTTTCAGAAATATTACCATGAGGTGCCTCTTAGCCTCCATACTCCCAGCATGTTCCTAAACGCATGGTCCAGTGGTAAGCATTCAGTGGTCTCACCTAAGTGACCAACGTTTATTTCCCATCCAGGCCAACAGTTCAGTATCAATATTGTTTTAAAGTCATTTTTACAACTTTGTTTTGGGGTCATTTGTTCAATGTTGTCTCATCATCATATAGTTGTTGTTCCTTTCATTTCATTTCATTTCATTTCATTAAAGTAATTCTAAATTTGAAAAACAATCCAATAGCCACATAATCTCAATGTCTTTAAGGTTGCAAAAGTAACATCACCACAACATTTTAACAACCAAAAATTCCTGCTGAGACTGGTGAAGAGGCTTCCATACTCTGAGGAACGTACTGCTACAGTATGTCACTGGGAGGATTGTGCTCACAGTAAGGCCACCCTTGACGAACAAATCTAAAGGGAGTGACCAGACAAAGAGCCTTATGAAAGATACAACAAAGGCCAAGTGTTTCCTGCTAGGATTATGGCTACCCCTAAATCACATGTGCATCACATGAGGGTCAGGTGTAACGCCAGTCAAGCTGGCTGAAGCTAGTTTTAACAGCTTAATTGCAGCAGTACTGTACTTTAAGGTTATTACTTGTCACACTGTGGAAGATGATCCCAATGAAATCTTGGCTGAATTGTATAGCAGAGTGTGTTATTGCATGTGTGTTCTCCAGGTCAGACAGAGGCTAGTAACGATATTCTGATGATAGACTAGTGATTAAAGTAAATCCATGCTTGTGCAGTAAATTGGATCATATAAGCAGAAACATTGGTCAAAATGAGGTGGATACGTATTATAGCAGTGCTCACACAGTGCAACTTGAATCAGTAACTTCTTACACTGCAATAAGTAACTTTATTACACTTTGTCAATGATAATCAGTGGTCACAATGGCACTTTAGAAACAATGATTTATTTTATTCTGGGACAACAAAATGACATTCAAATGAATCTGTTTATTTTGTTTGTCTTTTGTATTTGTCCAGTCAGTATTATCACCTGGGACTGCCACAGCTTATGAACTTTATTCTATATACAAGGGGGGCCCAGAGACTATCCCAGGAGACTTATGGCACGAGGTAGGGTACACACTGGACAGGGTACCAGTCCATCACAGGGCACACACACACATCTACACTTACACACAAACACTATGGGCAATTTTGGAACAGCAATTAGCCTAATTGGCATGTCTTTGGACTGAGGGAGGAAACTTGAAAACCTGGAGGAAACCCACCAAGTATGGAGGGAACATGCAAACTCCATGCACACAAAGGTGACAGTGCTAACCACTAAACCACGCCCTAAACTAAATTAGTGAATGCAAAGGAATGATAAATCAATATGATTCAATGATTTTTAAACATAAATTGGAGAGTTTTGCTAACAATGTGTAGCTAGAAAGTTCCTGTTAGATGTATGGATTTATTCAAGGCTTTAAAAATGTTGCTGGATAATGTATCCCAAATATTTTTTAACTGATTAAAAAAAATGGCACTTAAAAAATGGTCTTTTTTAAGGTGTGAAAAATGCTGCTTTGGCAAATCTACAGTAAATCAGCTTTCAATTAAACCATATCTCATTTTAAATGCATTATTGTTATAATAATAATAATAATAATAATAATAATAATAATAATAAATATTATTATTATTAGTAGTAGTAGTAGTAGTAGTAGTAATAGTAGTAGTAGTAGTATGGCATCATTCCATGCTGTGTAGAATTAATGCCACTGGACCATTAAATAGTAATTGGTCACTTTCATCTGTATAGAGAGTTTGCAGTTGGTGTGGGTCAGATTAATGCCACATGATGCTTCAGCAACAGCTTGGGAGTTCAGAGGAACATAGCAGCAGGTGTTGACATCTATAGCAGTCCTTGGTTTAATTAGGTGTCAGGGGGATTCTGTCACTAATCTCACACCTACAGTCAGAACAAAAAGGTGTCAACAATGTACACACATGCACCAAGGAGATATGCAAACTCAAGGGGGCTTTAACGACTAAACACAGAATAGCCCAAGATATAGGATTTTATGACCTTTTGATTTATTTAATGGCACCCTTCTCATAAAGGTTAACAATTCTAACTAGTGAAATCAATTTTGGAAACCACTTAACATATTCAGTATAGTGCTGGTTTATTGATTTTTCTTTCTTTCTACTGCTTTAAACAATGCTGAAGACATCCAAAATATGTAATAATTATAGTGAGATGTGTCTGCTACTTATGCTCTGTAAAGCCTTCATAACGGCTCTAATCTGAGCTGCTGTTTGAGGTTAATTGGTGATTTCTGAGGTTGGTAACGCTAAATGAACTTCTCTTCTGTAGCAGAGGTAAGTTTTGGTCTTCATGAGAACCAGTTTCATCATGGTGAAGAAGGATTGTTAAAGAACAACTGACCTTTGTTTATTAAAAAACTGACTGTTTACCTAATGCCATGTGTGTTATTTAATGGCAAAAAAAAAATAGAAAAATAAAAAAAACATAGTTACTAAGTACCTATTGTTTAATGTTTTAGAATGTAGATTATTTCCTTAGTACCTAATTAGATTAAAAAATATAT
The DNA here is from genome assembly GCA_030347435.1 of Clarias fuscus. Taxonomy (NCBI): domain Eukaryota; kingdom Metazoa; phylum Chordata; class Actinopteri; order Siluriformes; family Clariidae; genus Clarias; species Clarias fuscus. The sequence goes on from CM059229.1 coordinate 9,314,910, forward strand.
ATATATATATATATCATTAATAATAATAATAATAATAATAATAATAATAATAATAATAAAATGGTAGTACTGTTGTTTAGTAGTTTGTTGATTTACATGCTTGTTTTTGCCTTTTTGTCAATACTATAATTAAATTTAGGCTGGCATGATGGCATACTGGGTATTATTGTTAGCTCATAGCCCCAGGGTCCCTGATTTGATCCTGGCATGGCATTTGGGGCCAGGGTGTGAATGGCACCATGCAATATACTGATGTCTTATCCAGGGTGCATGACCAGCCTGGAGCATTGCGTTTCCAGGATAAGGCACTGCATGACCAGGATAAAGTGGTTAGTGAAAATGAATAAATGATTGAATGCAGCTGGCTTAGCCAATTTTAGTATTTACTGAATAACAAATCACTGATAATACAATCGCACACTAAAACTCAGGAAAAAAAAAAAGCTTCAGGCTGATCATTGTGTATGTGTACAAAAGTAAACAGTATCCACCTTTTTTTGTGGACTTTTTGCTTCCTTACGCCATGCTGTCAATGGTCTTAAATGATGCACAGGCTGGTTTAGAGCTAAAACAATGCACAGTGCATTTCCATTAGAGCTGCACTTGTTGACAATGTTAATACAGAACACACAATGGACTGATGTGCTGCGACAATCCCAGATTGTTTCTTAAATCCCAGATTTGGCTCGAGACATTTGGCATGAGTTAAAAGCCAAACAGAGTGCACATGATAACTATAATAATGGCATATCTGAGCCACAATTTACAGGAACTGCTGCTTCTAGAAGCACTGGCAACTCAATAATCGCTGCACATGGAAGTGCTTTTTTTGACTGTCGCATCCTACTAATGGGGTGGAAACAGGAAACATATGGAATTCACTTACAATATGGCTTGCTTCCTTTTTCATGATGCTTCTCCTTCATCTAAATATGTAGTTATTTGTTTTGGCTAAATCATATGACAGATTTGAATATGACAAAAAAAAAACTGTTCTACCAAGACAGTACACGAGCATCAGCATCATTTGCGCTATTTATGTCTTAACAAAGTAATTTGCAAGATTCTGGAAAAGGTAGTATCACAGCAGCTATGTTCACATCTACACAGAAATAGCATAAACGAACTGTCTCAGTCAGGATTTAGGCCTCATCACAGCACAGAGACAGCACTTGTTAAAGTAGTAAACGACCTCCTATTGACCTCTGATCAGGGTTGCGTCACTATACTTGTGTTACTGGACCTCAGTGCAGCTTTTGACACCATTGATCATAGTATTCTCCTTCAGAGATTAGAAAAGGTAGTAGGAATTAAGGAAACTGCCCTCTTGTGGCTCAGATCCTATTTGACTGATCGTTATCAGTTTGTAGATTTAGATGGTGACCATTCCTCATGTTCTCAAGTGGAGTTTGGTGTTCCACAGGGCTCAGTTTTAGGCCCACTGCTTTTTTCCCTTTACATGCTTCCTCTGGGCAACATAATTCGTAAACATGGTATTAGTTTTCGTTAGTATGCTGATGACACACAATTATATGTTTCAGCAAAACCAGATGAGAAAAACCAGTTGCTAAAATTGAGCAGTGTGTGCAGGACATAAGAGATTGGATGTTAATTAATTTTCTTCTGCTTAATCCTGACAAGACAGAAGTTCTGGTCATAGGACCACAAGTAGTTAGAAGTAAGCTTTCTGATCACACTGTAACTTTAGATGGCCTTTCTGTTCCATCAAATGCAACAGTAAAAGACCTTGGTGTGATTATAGATTCCAGCCTTTCATTTGAAGCACATGTAGATAATATCACCAGGATAGCTTTCTTTCACCTTAGAAATATTGCCAAGATTAGAAACATATTGTCACTAAATGATGCAGAAAAACTAGTTCATGCCTTTATCACCTCTAGGTTGGACTATTGTAACGCCTTACTGTCTGGTTGTTCAACTAGGTGTATAAACAAGCTTCAGTTAGTACAGAATGCAGCAGCGAGAGTCCTCACTAAAACCAGAAGATACGAGCACATCACCCCTATCTTATCTACACTGCATTGGCTCCCTGTGAAATTTCGCATCGATTTTAAGATTCTACTTTTGACATTTAAAGCACTAAATGGTCTCGCGCCACAGTATTTGAGTGAACTGCTAGTGTCTTACGATCCGCCACGCCTACTTTGATCAAAGAATGCAGGCTGCCTGTCAGTACCACGTATTATTAAAACTACAGCAGGGGGCAGAGCTTTTTCTTACAACATCTACATCTACGCATTTGGCAGACGCCCTTATCCAGAGCGACTTACATTTTTCATCTCATTACATCTGAGCAATTGAGGGTTAAGGGCCTTGCTCAAGGGCCCAACAGTGGCAACTTGGTGGTTGTGAGGTTTGAATCTGGGATCTTCTGAACCGTAGTCCAATGCCTTAACCACTGAGCTACCCCTGCCCTACAAAGCACCAAAGTTATGGAATAGTCTTCCTATTAATGTTCGGGACTCAGACACAGTCTCAGTGTTTAAGTCTAGGCTAAAAACCTATTTATTTAGCCAAGCATTTTTGTAAATAGATTAACCTTAGGAAAAGGAGCAGATCTGGGGGACTCATGGACGTAGAGTATTCTGGTGAACTGGTATGTTTAGATGTTTTCCTCCCCACTCTTATTGATCACTCAGGTTTGTTGACGGTGAGGTGATTGGTTGCTTTACATCACAGGGAGCCGTCATGTCTGTGTTTCCTTCTGGCTCTCCCTGTTAGTTATAGTTAGTCCTGCCGGAGTCCCTGCTTGCACTTTGCACTAAATATACATTCACCTTATACATGTTGACTGTGATCATACCTAACTGCCATCTCTCCTTATTTTCTGTTCTCTCCTCTTCTGCTCTCTCCACTCTCTCTCTCCCTCTCTCCTTTCCCTCTCTCTGTCTCTCTGTTGAGCTATACATGTCACTCCTGAGCTGCCAGTGATCCAGACCCCTCTGCCGTCTGGACCCGTCTAACCCGTCCTGGAGTCCTGCTTCTGGTTGGAGATCTCGTCGCATGGATGCCCCGTGTGGTCTGCCTGGATTCGTGTTGTGGCTGGGGATGGTTTCCATGAAGACTGTCCTGTCATCGATTGATGCTCTGGGGACCTGTGACTTCGATAGCTCAGGACTGGAATCTCCTACAGTCTACATGAGCCTCCAGGAACAAACTGGACTCCTTTTAATTTTAATTTTAAACACATCTCCTGTTATACTGAACTTCCAGTACACATTATTATGCTGATCAATCCCTGCTATCCGTTATCACCCAGATGAGGATGGGTTCCCTGTTGAGTCTGGTTCCTCTCAAGGTTTCTTCCTATTACCATCTCAGGGAGTTTTTCCTTGCCACCGTCGCCCTCAGCTTGCTCATCAGGGACAATCTTATCATTTTGATTCATACACATTGCATACAAACTTACTTCTTTTATTGTGTAAAGCTGCTTTGCGACAATGTCAATTGTTAAAAGCGCTATATAAATAAAATTGACTTGACTTGACTTGAACTTGCTAACTTCTTGTTCATTTGAAACACACTGCTACAAAGTTTGTCTTTTGATGTTAAAGAACAGCCTGTTTTTTTTCATTAAGATTATGAGACTGTTCAGTCAGTTTAAATGAATATATTGACTTGTCCATGCAAGGAAGGAGTACAGTACTAAGACAATGCCTCAACATGACTTTTGGCTCTTTTTCATAAATCTTTTACACCATGAATGTGCATACAGGATGAAGCGATATCGATGATGTTTCAGAAGTTGGCTTGGGGGGGGAAAACAGCTTTTGGGATAAGTATATTTAAAAGCAAATACACTAAGATGTACTATTTGGAAAAGAACCTCTAAGACTTATGTAGCTTTAAAAAAAAAAGTATACTATGTCACCTTAATTAATTTAAAGTCTTTTACGCTATTCTTTTGTGCTGTAACCCGCGAACATGTTGATTAGACATATTTGTATTTTATCTGAGCTGCTTGCGAAAACCAGCTCGGTTGTTACAGCATCTTCTCAGTAGGCGTCCACATCGACTAGTGTCACTTTTTTTCTCCTCAATCCATCAGCTCATGATCTAATTTGGTTTCATGTGCCAGGCCATTCATAATCATTCACAATGTAATCAAAGCCATTCCAGAACAATTCATTTCAGTATGCATTATATTAATGTCTTTCGAAAGCCATCAATGAGAAAGATTAGTATATTTGACAAGCCATTAAATTCTTTGTCTACCCTCTGGAGTTTGAAGCAGTTTCCTCACGTACAGCAGGCCAAAGTAATTTGCCCTTCTGTCTGCGAGCCACGCTCAATACAATCACACAAGTGCTCAGATCATGCTAAACAAAACGTGACTAAGTCTGGGAGATGCTGGAGAGTGAAAAATAACAAACCTTCAACTTCTGAAGGTGAGAAAAAAAAATACATTTCATAAATGTTAAATGTTGAAAGATGAATGGAGAGCTGCTGGAGTCCATCAGGCGAAGCAGATGGAGGTTGTCTAGATAGCCACATGCTCTATCTCTCTCTCTGCCACTTTACTTCTTTAATTGGAGGCTGAATTGAACTATTACATTCTCATCAAAGGTCAGGATCTTCATCGTAGGCCATCTGATTCTGATGGGAGAGGTGGGAGCACATCTGCCCAGCTCATTCAGAGAGAATGATAACATAGTGTGCCTTAGAGGAATGACCTCGACTCAGGTCAAGGTATATGAGACTTTTAGTGTGTTCATGCAGCCCTAAAAAAGGGCTGTGGGCTAACTTTGGGTACTCCCTTTCCTTCTTTCTTTCTATACTGTATATATTATATTATATTATATTATATTATATTATATTATATTAGATTAGATTAGATTAGATTTTTCTCTTCTTTCCTCAATATTTCTTTTTTTTCCCAAAATTTTGGAGCTATCCCTCAATTCTTCATATTACAGTTCTTCACATCAAGTCACTTGTGCACATCATAAAAGCAATTTTTCAATCTTTCGAACACATTCTGAATGCTTTCGAGTATTCAAGCAAATGATAATGTACAACTGTTTGCTGTTTCCTTCATTCTAATTTCATGTTGACCAAATTGTGAACAAATACTGTTTCTCTGTTGAATACTCTCTCCCCTGCCAAAACATCAAGCCATCAGTTCTTTGTCCACTGAATGTCAGTACATGCAAAATGGCTAAAGTGGTCATAATCTGCCAAAATATTTTCTAGACATTTGTATTAAACTTTTTGTATTAATTCTTTTAGAGCTATGTTTTGATGTGCTTAGGGATGCCTGAATGCTCTATTTACTGTACAATCAAGTGTCTCTTTATCGCTCGCACAACAACCTTAATGATCCCAACCAACCTGGATTCAAAGTGGCACATTCCACAGAAACTGCACTTCTGTCCATCACTGAGAACCTTTATGCTGCTAGATCAATTGAACAGTCATCTTTCATCATCCTCCTGGATCTCTCAGCAGCATTTGACACGGTAAACCACAAGATTCTCTTGTATATCTTTGCAAAACTTGAGATCTGTCACATGGCATTGTCATGGGTTGCCTCCTAACTAGAATATCGGTCATATAAGGTGACATTGAGGGTATTCACTCTGTTCCATACTCACCCTTTACCGGTATGCCACAAGGCTTAGTACTTGGTTCTCTTCTGTTCTCGGTCTATTCCCAATTTGTTGGTGGGGTCATATCACATTACGTTTTACACTATATGATGGTTAGTGACACTCTTTTTCTGCTTTCCTCCCTCAGACACTCAGGTTTCCACCCAGATCTTAGAATGCCTACATCCCCACCCACATCCCTCATTCTCTCACACCACCCCTCTTCACCGGCCCACTTCTGCCTTCCCGCATCAAATTCACAACACCGATGCTTGCACACGAAGCTACAGTAAAAACAGCCTACCACCCACTTAACTTAAAGCACTTATAACACCACGGCACTCCAACACGTTCCCTCTGGTCCTCCTGCACTGCTCGACTGCTCCAACCATCTCTCAGGAATTAAGGAAAACATGGAAAACGTTCATACACCTGCACAAGGAATTCATTCAAAAGATTGCCAGAAAAAAAGACTGTCCAGACCTACCTGGTCCTATGTTAAAATGGGAAATTGCCCCCTAAATCCAATACTTTGTTGTGCTACCCTTGGCACAAGTGTTTTTGATAACTGGCAAAAGTCTTTCACATCACTTTCACATACCATTCTTCTTCACATTATTGTTTTAATTTAGCCACATTGGAGGGTTTTCAAGGCTTGTTTAAGGATTTGAATTTAATTATGATTTATTTATTTATTTATTTTCAGAGGTGTCATTTAGAAGTGGACTTGCTGTTAGGTTTTGATCATACTGCGTAACCCGTGAGCATGAGTTTAAGCTCAGGAACTGATTGCTGGACATTCTCCTTTAGGATTTTCTGGTAGAGCGGAGAATTCATGGTTCCATCAATTATGATAGGTTGTCCATGTACTGAAGATGCAACGCTGTTCCAGATCATCACTCTACCATGTTTGTATGATGTTCTTTTTATGAAATGCTTTTGCCAAAAACTTTTGTCATATCAGTCAGAATATTTGCCTAGTCCTTTGCCATGAAAATTAACTTAATCCCGAAAAAACTTTCCACTGCATTTCATTGCTGTCATTAAAGGACCTGCTGAGATCATTTCAGTAATCGTCTTGTTAATTCAGGTGAGAATGTTGACGAGCACAAGGCTGGAGATCATTATGTCAGGCTGATTGGGTTAGAATGGCAGACTTGACATGTTAAAAGGAGGGTGATGCTTGAAATCATTGTTCTTTCATTGTTAACCATGGTGACCTGCAAAGAAATGCGTGCAGTCATCATTGCGTTGCATAAAAATGGTTTCACAGGCAAGGATATTGTGGCTACTAAGATTGCACCTAAATCAACAATTTATAGGATCATCAAGAACTTCAAGGAAAGAGGTTCAATTCTTGTTAAGAAGGCTTCAGGGCGTCCAAGAAAGTCCAGCAAGCGCCAGGATCGTCTCCTAAAGAGGATTCAGCTGCGGGATCGGAGTGCCACCAGTGCAGAGCTTGCTCAGGAATGGCAGCAGGCAGGTGTGAGCGCATCTACACGCACAGTGAGGCGAAGACTTTTGGAAGATGGCCTGGTGTCAAGAAGGGCAGCAAAGAAGCCACTTCTCTCCAAAAAAACATCAGGGACAGATTGATCTTCTGCAAAAAGTATGGCGAATGGACTGCTGAGGACCGGGGCAAAGTCATATTCTTGAATGAAGCCTCTTTCCGATTGTTTGGGGCATCTGGAAAAAGGCTTGTCCGGAGAAGAAAAGGTGAGCGCTATCATCAGTCCTGTGTCATGCCAACAGTAAAGCGTCCTGAGACCATTCATGTGTGGGGTTGCTTCTCATCCAAGGGAGTGGGCTCACTCACAATTTTGCCCAAAAACACAGCCATGAATAAAGAATGGTACCAAAACACCCTCCAACAGCAACTTTTCAACAACAGTTTGGTGAAGACCAATGCATTTTCTAGCACGATGGAGCACCGTGCCACAAGGCAAAAGTGAGAACTACGTGGCTCGGGACCAAAACGTTGAAATTTTGGGTCTATGGCCTGGAAACTCCCCAGATCTTAATCCCATTTAGAACTTGTGGTCAATACTCAAGAGGTGGGTGAACAAACAAAAACCCACTAATTCGGACAAACTCCAAGAAGTGATTATGAAAGAATGGGTTGCTATTAGTCAGGATTTGGCCCAGAAGTTGATTGAGAGCAGCCCAGTCGAATTGCAGAGGTCCTGAAACAGAAGGGCCAACACTGCAAATACTGACTCTTTACATAAATGTAATGTAATTGTCGATAAAAGCCTTTGAAACGTATGAAGTCCTTGTAATTATATTTCAGTAGATCACAGAAACAACTGAAACAAAGATCTAAAAGCAGTTTAGCAGCAAACTTTGTGAAAACTAATATTTGTGTCATTCTCAAAACTTTTGGCCACGACTGTACTCTTGAATATCCAGCTCATGCTGTTTGGTTGATCTTTGGAAACATGTCTGCACTCTGACCGTGATTCTGTCTTACGCTCTTGCATTGTTTGCCAATTTCAATAAAACCCTATTAACCTGCATGTTCATTCTCGTCCAATTCATTATGCACCATTTGAAAGTATTTCAGTATGAAAGTATTTCTGAAGCTTTTAAGTACTAGTCTGTAATCGACAGTATGAGCGGCACTTGTATCAAGGCTGTTCAATTTAACGAGCATTTAAATCCATAACTCAATCAGTCACTGCATGGTAGATGTGTTAGATGGTAGTTGTTATGATTTACATCACCTACACCGTGTGCGTACTGAGAGCCTAAAGATGAAAGAGGAAGTACCCTAGTGTGTGTAAACCTGCAGGATTAAACTAGGCATAAGCTACTGTACAGGCAGTATCGAGCCTCACTTGTACAGGAACTTCCTGGGTTGTTGTCACATCTGCGTACAGTCCTGACCTCACCCAACGCCATTTCCATATATTTGGTCCATTGAAGGAGCTCCTGGGAGGCCAGCGATTCAAACGTGATGCAGACAGTCCAATCAAGTCTCCGGTGTACTGAGAAAACGCTCTACCTTGATGTTATCCAAGTGAAACACTGGGATAAGTAGATTAGTGTAGCAGGGAAATATAAAGAGAAATAAAAGAAGTTTTTACTCACAAACCAAAAAAATCATGGTTTGACTTGAAACGGTATTATTTGAATTTCCCATTGCGAAATTTTTTAACATCCAACTTACCACATATTGCAGGAAAAAGTGAGAACTGAAAAAAGGTCACATTTGATTTTTATAAAATATATACTTTCTATAAATAAAGTCCCTGCTTGACACCAGTCAGCTTCTTCGTAGGCTCATGTCACTTTCGGAGGAATACTCAATAATGTAGCATCAATGCTGTTTACCTGAAGCTACCAATTATTCACGATGTTGCACCATCAGACTATAACCTTTCACTGTCTGTCAATCATAAGTTTTTTTTTTTTTTTTTTTACACATTTTTATGTAAAGTCATGTGCAACCCATGGAGCAGAAAAAGAGAAAGGAAACCTTAAATGAAATAGCAGATACAATGGATCAGGACTGAACTTTTGTGTTCTGGCATATTCCCTCCCAGAGGATAAGAGGCTCTGAGAAGGTGGAAGTACACACTGCTCTCAGGTCTGATTTTTTTCTGTCTTTGATCCTGAAGACAGCTCCAGAATTGAACAATAATATCACACTCCATATTGCTTCGCCTATACAATCTGTGATTATCCCGATGATCTATACAGCTTTTTCCCCCCCAGACTTTTGATTATTATCCAAGGACAGACGCATCTCTTACATGAACTTGTGACAAGTTATCCTTAAGTTTTCAAGGAATAGGTGTTCCAATCGCTGAATGGTCTTATAAATTTATAATCTCGCTTTGCTATACTTTCCAAATCCTACATGAATAAAGTGGATTTTGGCTTGTCCTTAGTTAGTGTCCAAATATGATGCTTTAGATTTTACCCTAATATATATATATATATATATATATATATATATATATATATATATATATATATATATATATACCAATCCAATATTTATTTACTATATTTTTTATGTAATTTATTGTCATCATCTCTTGCATATTTAGTTTTTAGGTGAAGTCAAAATTTTACTTACAGTTTCATACACCTCTAAGTAATATTATTATTTTATATCTACATTCTGTTGTGTTTTTACATTTTTATGTGTTTTGATTTCAGTTTGATTTCGTGTTCTTATTTAATATTTAGGACAGGGTTTAGTCACCGTTATATTTGAGGTTGCACTGAGTCATTATGTACGTCATGTTTTTTTTTCTTTTCTATCCCATCCTCAAGGTTTTTGTTTATGATTTGTTTTCAAACCAGATTTATGGTTATTCTTATTTCGTTAAAGACTGGACAGAAAGGTTATCCTGGAGTCTATGTAAAGGGCAGGGATGAGCGGTCTACACTGACTGACCAGATCCTTTAATGTTTGCGGCAATGTGTTGGAGCTCATGTACCAGTTTATTTTTGTAAGTCATGTTTTTTTTTGCAGCAATATGCTAAGAAACCTCAACAAATGCATATAAAAGGCTGCTTCTGACCCGAGATGAACCATGGGGGTGGTGTTGGACACGAAGACACTAATATCCACACTGGACCATGAATCACATCCGCTCCATGACCCGGACTCAGTCAGCACCGCTGTAGTAAGGAACGTTATGGAAGGCCCTTTCTACCAAAAGCAGTCAAACTGCAACCAATTCATCACTTTGACAGGACATTAGAAAACATGTCCTAGAAACAGGTGCAGGACAACAACCTGTAAAGACAAAGGAGATGGTTGTTGACTTCAGGAGGACACAGAGCGACCATTCTCTGCTGATCATCAACGGCTCCCCTGTAGAGATCGTTGACAACACCGAATTCCTGGGTGTCCACTGGGAGAAGAACCTCAGCTGGTCCCTCAACCCCAGCTCTCTGCACAAAAAAGCCCAACAGCGTCTTTTCTCCCTGAGAAGGCTGAGGAAGAACCAGCTCCCTCTACCGATCCTGACCACCGTCTATAGGGGGACCGAGAGCATCCTGAGCAGCTGCATCACTGTCTGGTTTGGGAATTGTGCCATAGCAAGACCCTACAGCGGAAGTGAGGATATTAGAGAAGATCATGGGGGTTTCATTTCCCTCTATCGAAGACATCTACACCACACGCTCTATCCGCAAAGCACCCAGCATTGTGGCTGATCAGACACACCCCTCACACACACTCTTCACCCTCCTGCCATCTGGAAAAAGGTACAGAAGCATTCGGGCACTCACATCCAGACTGTGTAACAGCTTTTTTTTTTTTTCCACAAGCCATCCGTCTCCTCAACAAAAAGGGACTGGACTGATAAAAACACACACACACACACACACACACACACACACACACACAGACACACACGTTTACTGTGGAATGTTTACTGTTTCTCCTCACACTACCTCAACTCATTGCCACAGACGTTTGTCGCATTGTCACTCTGTCGCTCTTGTTTACACATTTGCACGTGCACTTTATGTTGTCTCCTTTGTAAAAAAAAATGTAGATAGTTCCCTGTTAACTTAAAATGTCATGTCCCAGCTAGCTGGCTAATTAGGTCTATAAGTTAGCTAGTTTTTTTTTTTTTTTTTTTGTACTTTTAAGTTGTTAATTTATGTTGTCATGTCAATCTGTCTTGTCTCAGCTAGCCAGCTAATTAGCTACAGTACATATGTATTTATCTAGGGCCCTGGTAGGTGGCTCAGTGGTAGGTCTTTTGCCTGCCATGCGGAAGGTCTGGGTTCACTGGATGCAGTGCCGGTCCCAAGGCCGGGTAAAATTGGAGGGTAGCGTCAGGAGGGGCGTCCGGCATAAAAAGCGTGTGCCAAGCTTGTATGGGACCCCGATATTTGCAAACATATTATGTTTGAGAACATGTATTTAATTTGAATAAAATAAATATCTTTTTTTTAAATTGCCAAATGCCACCAAAATCATGGCAGCAGTGCTGAAAAGTCTGAAAAACACTGCTACTATTTTGGAAGAATCGACCCTGCTAATAAAATGACTTTAAATCAACATGATTAAAGTTTGTTAAAGCCATGTGGAATCAGTTACAATGCACTTGTAAGTTCGTTCCTTTTAGGTGAACCTTCACTACTTTCAACAAGTCTCAGGCACTTGTGGCGTGAGGTAGATAAAGACAGCGAGGCCGGCCTGAACTAAAGCTCCAGAGAAAACTGTACACATTCAATGCTGAGAGCCTGTAATTATCTGGCCAGTCAAAATGCTGTCAGAGTCAATTCCATTAGCAATCACGCACAAGGCACCATGGAGCAATCCCACTCAGCCTTCTTCATTAAGGAGGCATGGAGTGGGCTCACGCTCAGGGAGCCAGCTTTACTAGTCCGACCAAAAATAAGCAAAAGAAAAGGTGTCTGGTTTGACAGCGGAGGTGTGTTGTGCATGCAGGATCTTGTTTACATTCACGTCAGAAGCATGGATTCGAGTCCGTGAGGGTTGTTTGCTTCTCTGCCTCATTTCAGCATACACAGCTGCAGGTTGTTTCTTTCTGTCTTTCTTTTTCTTTTCAAGCTGGCCTGAATAGACTTTCTTGATATAATGGTTGTGCAACATTCAGAGGGCAGCCAACATCCACATTTCCTCTGTGTGAAACTGCACTTAACAGCATGGCCTTAGATAAGGAGCGGAATAATGCGTTTTCTTTGCCATTATGCGGCTGCTATTATGGTGCTTCTGTTCTTTTAATGCAACATGTTGGTGTCAGAGGTAGTGCTGTGACATTTACACCCAGACTGAAACAGTTAGATTGGATTTTAATTCTTCTTTTAAATGAAATCCTCGATGTGCAGAGAGCGGGCCTGCTGAGTAACCTATTCTGTCACCAGCTGAGGGTTTTCCTTATTTTAGAAACAGATGACATTTAAAAAAAAAAAAAAAAAACTTATATTACATATTTTTGCCATAACCCATATATGGTCCACAAAAACGCAGTATATTAATATGTATCTAATGCATTCCTAATCTTCTACTTTTTCTTTCAGCTGGATCCATTAGGGGTCAGCACAGAGGGTCATTTGTCTCCATCTCACTCTGTAATCTTATTTTTTTTTTCTTTTTTCTGTCACACCAACCTTCTGCATTTCCTCCCTCACAACATCCAGAAACCTCCTCCTTGGCCTTATTACCTGCAGCTCCATCTCCAACATCTTCACCCAGTACACCCATCATCCCTCCTCTGCACATGATCTAGAATCTCTAACTTACTCATTTCTAATCCTATCCTTTCTCATCACTTTCAACAGAAATCATATCTTTAACTCTGCCAACTCCAACTCCCATATTTTATATCTCCAAACCGCATAACATCCAGTCATGTGCAAAGAAATGAGTGCCCCCTCTTTTAATTCAGTTTTTCGCTTATTGGATCATCTGATCATAGTGGGTCTTAGTATTAGGCAAATACAACCTCAGATGAACAACATACAGTATAACTTTTTTCACCATGCCATTATGTATTAAATAAAAATTAAGCCAAAAAGAAAGAACACGTGGGCAGTCACTGCTTATACTCAGTACTCTTTCATTTACAAAAATGTACTCTTACTCCTACCAACTTTCATTCTCATTCTTTTCAATGCATACCTCCACTTCTCTCACAGGCGTCTCTCAACCTGCCCCCTTTTCTCACTAAAGATCTCAAGATCATCTGTGAGCATCATTGTCCATGGAGACTCTTGTCTGATTTCTTCTGTCAGCTTGTCCAACACCACTGCGAACAGGAGGGGGCTAAGAGCCGATCCTTGATGCAGTCACACCTCCACCTTAAACCAGTACCGTACCTAACCACACCTAATTCCTGTCACACTGTCTTCATACATATCCTGTACCAACTTAACATATTTCTCTGCCACTCCTGACCTCCTCATACAATAGCACAACTCCTCTCTCGTTCTGTGATATGCTTTCTCTAAATCCACACATAATGCAACATGCCCTGACTTTCTCAACACCCTCCAAGCAAACATGGCATATTTGGAGCATTTTTTTCTTTTCTTTTCTTTTTACCATGAAACCATTCTTCTGCATCTTGCTTCCATCTTGTGTGGCTGAACAGCTACAAAACGTCAACCTACATACAACGTTCGCTCTCATTTTCTTCATTCATCAGCTTCTTGAAGTACCCCCTCAACCTCTTACATTGCCTCATCCTTCCCAGCTCAGTCCCCATGTCTGGCCTGTCAATATACAGATATTTAACATAGAATTAAAATAGAAATTACACAGCATCTTTGTTTTCAGTCCTTAATCTTTCACCTTCCTCCCCTCCAAAGTTTTCCTGCAGACCACCATACAATATTGTCTAGCTACACTATGCCCTGTGGCCACCACCTCCTTACAGTCCCTAATCTCCTTCGGTTAGCATCACCTGCACATCACATAATCCATCTGGGTACATACTGTATTACACTGCTATTGAAATACATGTTTACCACTGCCATTTAAAAAATGGCATCACTTCCTCATCATCTCTGTTCCCTAATCCAACATGCCCTTTGGAGTCTGCTCCAATCACCACTCAGTTTTCATTGGGAAAACTCGCTACCACTTTATCTAACTCACTCCAGAAATATTTACATCCTACTTTTGGAGCATATGTACTTGTGACATTTATCATCACTCCTTCAATTTCTAGTTTCACAATTATCACTTTCTCAGACACTATCCTGTCTTCTAATATACTCTGGACATACTTTTCCTATATAATTATACCTACGCCATTTCTCTTCCTGTCCACACCATCATAAAGCACTTTGAAACCACCTCTGGTGTCCATGGGGTTAACCCCCTTCTACTTGGTCTCTTGTATACACAGTCCATCATATTAGCCAGCTCTCTTACTTTACCATAGTGCTAACATTCCTTTTCGTTCTTGCCTGGCCAACAGTAGTCAGGTTTCCACTGGTACCCTTTGACTAACACTACCTGAGGTGGTCATTGGTAACCCAGGCTTTGACTAATTGCGCATGTAAAGTCGTTTTTGATCTGCATATTTTATCTGTCACAGGTTTTATGCTGGTTGGACATCCTGATGCAATCCTCCTACCAAATCTCCCCTCCTTATTCCGGCTTGGGAACTGACAAGAAAATGGACTGGCTTGTGTAACCTCAGTGGCTGAGGTCATATGCATTCCTAATGAGGAATTAATGTACAAGTATATTTTAATGTATGTATAATGTATATTTTACTGTATGTTTAGAAAAACTAATGTACTGTAAGTATTTACATGCTAATCCATTGTTGCTGAATTTCTAATAACTAGGATGATCTGGAGGTTAAGTAAGGAGCATATTTAGAAGCAAAGAGAAAGGCAATGGGTGTGTTTAAGTTTTCTGTTGAGAACTCAAAGTGTTTATTAACGATCATGAACACAAATTTGTGCGTAATACGTTGAGGAAACAAACAGATGCTTATTAGCTTTTTCAGCAGCCGTTCTGCCATCTGGCACTGTGTGTTCTGAAAAGAACATACAGTAGATGACTGAATCAATTATGTTTTGTATATGTTATATGCATGCTCTGCAAACTTTGCATTCTGTAAGTTCTGGAAATAAATTTCTGCTTTATCGCCATATTAAAGTAAAATAATAATGAAACATAATGAAACATTCACTGGTATGGTGAATGTTGGTAGTCTACAGTATCAGCTGCCTCCTTGATGAGTCACCACAGTGGACCATGTGATCCACACGATAACTTGGCACACATTTTACAGCGGATGCACTTCCTAAC
The DNA here is from genome assembly GCA_030347435.1 of Clarias fuscus. Taxonomy (NCBI): domain Eukaryota; kingdom Metazoa; phylum Chordata; class Actinopteri; order Siluriformes; family Clariidae; genus Clarias; species Clarias fuscus. Next base: position 9,330,285 of record CM059229.1, read on the forward strand.
ACAACCCTCTCGTTTTACCTGGGCTTGGGACTGACACTTAATGCGGTGGCCCGGGTTTGGGCATCGGCTGGAAATCAAACTGCCTAATTTATCTGTAATGACACATTTGCAGTCATTGCAAAAGTTAGTTTTCTATGTGTTTTTGTGTAAAAACATAATACAAATCATCCGATCATAGCATGACTTCGTATTAGGCAAATATTGTACAATTAACGACATTTTTTTCATCATGTCATTATTTATTTAACAAAAATGAAGCCAGAAAGACCAAAAACAAACAAACAAACAAACAAACAAACAAACAAACATGCAGGCAATAGTAAATACCCTTCTGATTCGATAGTTTGTAGATTCACTTTTTGCAGAAATAATCTTTTGCTATTGTGGAGGAAGTTTGGCCCATTCCTCTTTACCAAATTTGCTTCAGTTTATTTAGGTTTTTGGGAATTTGCTTATGTACAGCTCTCTTAAGGTCCCACTACAGCATTTCAATTGAGCTGAGGTCTGGACTTTGAGTACATTATTCCAAAACCTTGATTTTTTTTTAGCCATTCTGATGTACATTTACTTCTGTTCTTGGGATCATTGTTTTGTTGCAGGACTCAATTTCACCCAAGGTTTAGCTGTTGGACAGAATATGCTGGTATACAGAAGAGTTCAGGGTTGACTCAATGACCTCAAGGTGCCCAGGTTCTGTGTCCTGCAAAAACAAGCCCAAATACAGTAAGTTGTGCTTAAAAGTAGGTCTAAGCTGTTACTGCTAAAATGCTGTTTGGTTTTCAACAGAAGAGGCAACCCTTACAAACAAACCATACCATACGCTCATTCTTCTTCTAATTATGCTGTCATGGACTTTAACATTTAATATTTGGGGTCTGAGATGTATCTCTTGTTTTTAATTTTTTTGCATTTCTCTGAGCATTGCTGGGAAGATTGTCCTGAATGCTTTTCATTTGTGAATAATCTTTCTCAGTGTAGAATGAATGAAACTCCAAATTGTCCAGAGTGACTTACAAAAGTTTTTTATTTTTTTTATTTTTCCCCGATCTTCTCCCTAATTTAGTCGTGTCCAATTCCTCCCCGTCACTAGGGGGCTCCCACATTAAGGCTACTACTACCACTCAGCCGGGAGGGCCGAAGACTATCACGTGTTTCCTCCGAACCACGTGACGCCAGCCGACCGCCTCCGTTGGGGGCGCCGTAACACACTCGGAGGACAGCGCTATCCGCTCCCTCCGTTGCGCGAGCTCACAGACGCCCCTGATTGGCTGTAGCGCCGTGATTAATGAGGGAGCACTAAGCACCTCTCATCCCTCCCCTCTGAGAGAGCTCGGCCAATCAGCTCTCTCTAACAAAAGTTCTTTAAAGTTTCTGTTATACAGTAGGATAGATTCTATCGGTTTCATCAGGCAACACCTTTGGGAAGGATTATTTATTTTTAAATGGGGGGCTAGGGGGGATAACCCAAATATTGAAGAAACAGATCTTTATCTCTTAGAGGAAGTTCATTCCACCACCTATGTGCTAGAACAGAAAACAGTCTAGATGCATGTCTTCCTTGATCTCCAGCCGAGCAGTGCTGGAGGATTGGTGGGTGCGGGTGTGATTAGAGCTGATAGATAAGTAGGTGCTGGGCTGTTTTTAGCTTTGTAGGCAAGCATCACTGTTTTGAATTTGATGCGAAGCTACACAAAGGCAATGCAGGGAGCAGAAAAGTAGTGTGGGAGAACTTGGAAAAGTTTAAAATGAAATGTGACGTGCAGCTGCATTCTGGATCAGCTGCAGAGGACGAATGGTGGACAGAAACCGACCTGCCAGGAGTAAGTTGCAGTAGTCCAGTCTTGAAATAACAAGGGGCTGAACAAGCACCTGAGTCACCTGTAAAGAAAGAAATCGGTGAATGTTGTAAAGAAGTAATCGACAAGATGGAGTAAAGGTAGCAATATGTGGGGAAAATGACAATTGAATGTCCAGAGTTCCCCCAAAACTGTGGACAGTGACTGAAGGAGTAATTCGATTGTTGTCCAGGGAGATCACAAGGTCTTGACAGCGGTATGAATCACCGGGGATGAACAGCAGCTCTGTTTTACTGAGATTGAGTTTCAGCTGATGAGCTGTCTTCCAGGATGAGATATCTGCCGGACATTCTGAGATCTGGGTGGAAACCTGAGTGTCTTAGCAAGGAAAGGAGAGAATTTGATTTGCGGGTCATCTGCTTAACAGTGGTATGAAAAGCTTGGCGAGGATACGACCTCACCAAGAGACCGAGTATAGAGGGAGAACAGAAGAGGACCGAGTACAGAGTCTTGTGGAACACCAGTAGAGAGTCTGTGAGAAGCAGATGTAAATCCCCTACATGTCACCTCATACGACTGAAATCGATTGATAGAGAGATAGATATACTTTATTAATCCTGTGAGGGAAATTATTGTGTTACAGCAGCAGTTAATGTTTGATTTATAATCCTACTATTTGGTGTCACCCAGATGAGTATGGGTTCCCTTCTTTTCAGATAAATGTCATTTTTCTGTCATTACTTCTAACACTTTCTATTGTACAATTCTGATTAATTTCAAGTTGCACTTATTTTGTGTACTTGTGCATTTAGTAAAGTTATACTATGGGGATTATAAGTGACACCCTGACATCCATTTTCCTTTTAAATGAATTCAGATAAGAAAATACAACATCTAAAGATTAATTAATGAGCTTGCCATTTAAACTACTCTGACATCAGTATGTTTTTTTTTGTCCTTGTTCCAGAGAGTACTGACATTTTCACCAAGTCATCACATGCAACATTTCAGAACAAACATTAAAGTCTGATAGAAGTGTCTGAGCTTAAATGCTAAGATTGAGGAACCAAAAGACTGTCTGATCTTTTGAGGGAAATATAAAAGAGCCGTCTGAGCTTTTGAGTCGAATACAGAGGCGTCTAATTTCCCTCTGGTACTGTACACTACAGTATGCTCACCTGGAAATTAAACTATCACCACCAACACAATGTAAAACTCTTCATATTAAAGCCTGCCTTCAATCCACTCACTCTACCCCTGACAACAAAGGGGTATCGTGCCTTAAAATATTGCTTTTTACTATTACAAAGCGCCAATACTTTCTTTTTCTGTTCTAAGAATATCATATCAGGTTACTAAATCTTGGACAAAGGTTAAAAGCAATTAATACTATAATGCTACAGTAAGAGAGCAGAGAATACATAGCTTTGTTTCAACAATATCATTTTTATAACGAGCCTATAATCGTAATGCTTTGGCACATCTTTAAACCATATTGCATTATGTATGCTTACAGAATACCAGTGTTTAATTGTGTAGGCTACTTGTTTTATACAGGGTTGCAATTATAACAATTAGCTAGCGAATCTACGTGCTAAAGTAGAAAGGCGCTAACAATGCTACATACCATTCATTTAATTAATGTTAAAGCTGGTCTCTATCATTTTTGTTTTTACCAGACAAAATCATCAGCAACAACTTCATGGATCCATTCTCCATACCTCTTATACAGGGATTGATACACAATGGTCAATTTACACGCTGGATGGGATGCCAGTCAATTGTAGGGCACAAGCACACACACACATAGAATGTCTTTGGACTGTGGGTGGAAGAAAACCCACCACGCATGGGGAGAACGAGCAAACTCCATGCACACAGACCCAAGCTGGGAATCGTGGACCATGGAGGTGCAAGGCAACGATGCTAACCACGACGCCACCATGCAGAGAGATATCTAGAAAAATCACTTTTTTGTTAGGTACTTGTACTTTTGTACTTAGTATAAAGTATGTTTTAATTGGTAGTGGAGTACATTTTAGGCAAATACTTGTACTTTTATTAGGTATTAAGTTTGTATATTTCTGCCACCTCTGAATAATATGTATGATGAGGTGAAGTGACAAATCCAGGTTATTTGCTTGAATGCTTCCTTGGTGCAATCCTGTGGCTTGTGGACTGAAATTCCCTACAGTTCCTACAGAGTTTATAGAGATATTATAAAGAAATGCTTGGAAAGAAGTAGCTGAGATCATTGTTGACTTCGGAGAGTGTATGAAGCTAGCTAGATTATAGATCCTTAACTTATTCTTCCTGTTGCCTCTGTCATGTAATGTCCCTTAGTAGGAAGAACAGAACGGCAAATCGGACAAGCAGTTTCGACAGTGATTATTCACTTTGATGCAAAGTAGTAAACTGTCGAAACATGTACATTTCAGCTGCTACAGTACAGTAACTGTAACTACATAACAGAGGTAAGCTTTGACTAACTTGTGAAGTGTAAGAATAAGGTAAGAAAGTGCAAAGCCTGAAGACTCAAAAAAGTCTTCTAGCCATGCTGTATGTCCGAGCATAGAAATCACTCCACAACGTCACATCTGTAATCTTCGTCACAGTAACAATATTATGCGTAAGCGACTTTTACTAAAGCAGGAAGCAGAATAAATGAGTGATGGCAGCCAAACAGGTTTGAGAGGATTCACACAGTGTGCCTTAGGGTCACAGAGCTTGGTTTCTACCCTGTGCAGGACGAGATGGAGACTGAGATGTGTATGAGGTGCCCTATAAGAGACAGCCTTTCAATCTTTGCCCTCATTCACCGCCAGAAATGGGACAGTGCTGGGTTTGAAATGTAATTATTGTCCAGATCCAGCCCATCTCCTGCACTGTAATTCAAATTATGATGGCATTTGGCCTTGACAATGCTTTATGTTAAACCTTTTTTCTAGAAGCACATAGATGTGGAAAAAAGCCATGGATTACTGCTACACAACTGGTGCCAGCTAAGGGATTCTTACAGAGAGCAAAATATTTGTATTTTATACTGTATATGTGTTTAATAACCAATTAGGAGGAACTTGTCAAAAATGGGGTGGTTTGATTTTATTGCACAGCATATTTTCTAAAGGTACCCCAACACTTGGATGTAATATAGTTGTAACAAATTTGTGATGATGTACACTGCCAGGACAACATTGTTTTTGAAATTTAGAATTAAGTTTTATTTTGAATGACTTTTAAAATGACTGGTCTATTAAAAAAAAAAAAAAAAAAAAATTGTAGGTTATACACACGTGGACAAAATTGTTGGTACCCTTCGGTCAATGAAAGAAAAACTCACAATGGTCACAGAAATAACTTTAATCTGACAAAAGTAATAATATATAAGAATTCTATGAATGTTAACCAATGAAAGTCAGACAACCTTTTCAACCATGCTTCAACGGAATTATTAAAAAATGAACTCATTGAAGTTCATGGAACAGGCCTGGACAAAAATGATGGTACCCCTAACTTAATAGTTTGTTGCACAACCTTTTGAGGCAATCACTGCAATCAAACGATTCCTGTAACTGTCAATGAGACTTCTGCACCTCTCTGCAGGTATTTTGGCCCACTCCTCATGAGCAAGCTGCTCCAGTTGTTTCCGGTTTGAAGGGTGCCTTTTCCAGACAGCATGTTTCAGCTCCTTCCAAAGATGCTCAATAGGATTGAGGTCAGGGCTCATAGAAGGCCACTTTAGAATAGTCCAATGTTTTCTTCTTAGCCATTCTTGGGTGTTTTTAGCTGTGTGTTTTGGGTCATTGTCCTGTTGCAAGACCCATGACCTGCGACTGAGACCCAGCTTTCTGACACTGGCCAGCACATTTCTCTCTAGAATCCCTTGATAGTCTTGAGATTTCATTGTACCCTGCACTGATTCAAGACACCCTGTGCCAGATGCAGCAAAGCAGCCCCAGAACATAACAGAGCCTCCTCCATGTTTCACAGTAGGGACAGTGTTCTTTTCTTGATATGCTTCATTTTTCCGTCTGTGAACATAGGGCTGATGTGCCTTGGCAGAAAGTTCCATTTTTGTCTCATCTGTCCATAGGACATTCTCCCAGAAGCTTTGTGGCTTGTCAACATGTAGTTTGGCATATTCCAGTCTGGCTTTTTTATGATTTGTTTTCAACAATGGTGTCCTCCTTGGTCGTCTCCCATGTAGTCTACTTTGGCTCTAACAATGACGGATGGTGCGATTCGACACTGATGTTCCTTGAGCATGAAGTTCACCTTGGATCTCTTTAGAAGTATTTCTGGGCTCTTTTGTTACCATTCGGATTATCCGTCTCTTTGATTTGTCATCAATTTTCCTCCTGCGGCCACGTCCAGGGAGGTTGGCTACAGTCCCATGGATCTTAAATTTCTGAATAATATGTGCAACTGTAGTCACAGGAACATCTAGCTGCTTGGAAATGGTCTTATAGCCTTTACCTTTAACATGCTTGTCTATAATTTTCTTTTGAATCTCCTTAGACAACTCCTTCCTTCGCTTCCTCTGGTCCATGTTGAGTGTGGTACATACCATGTCACCAAACAACACAGTGACTACCTGGAGCCCTATATATAGGCCCACTGACTGATTACAAGATTGTAGACACCTGTGATGCTAATTAGTGGACACACCTTGAATTAACATGTTCCTTTGGTCACATTATTTTCAGTATTTTCTAGGGGTACCATCATTTTTTTCCAGGAGTTTATTTTTTTTAATAATTCTGTTGAAGCATGGTTGAAAAGCAATGTCTGACTTTCATTGGTTAACATTCATAGAATTTTTTTTTTATTATTACTTTTGTCAGATTAAAGTTATTTATCTGACCATTCTGAGTTTTTCTTTCATTGACCGAAGGGTACCAACACTTTTGTCCACGTGTGTATGTTTTAACATACATGTCTTAAATATGTTTTATTAGTGACAAAATAAAATTTTTTAACATGTAAAATTATATTGCATGATCCAGTGAAGGGATTTTTTTTTATTTATCGCCAAGGTGGTACCCACCCTGACTGCCCCTTTTTACCCTTCAATCTTGTATATACACTATATGGACAAAAATATTTGGCCAACTCTGTTAATTACTAAAACTCAGGTGGTACTACTGGTGATGCTGAATGCTGAGTATGCTAAAGCATAAATTAATGAAAAAAAGTACATTGTGTCATTCTTTAACACTTTCATACATAGTGTCCAAATGGATGGATTTATTTCTTTATTTATGGCTGTGTTTTACTATACATTTTAAGAAAATAAAAGATAACTCTGTTAATTATTGAACTCAGGTGGTACTACTGGTGATGCTGAATGCTGAGTGGTTGGAACAGATGAGAGGGGAAATAAGGTTGCTGTTGAGGTTGTTACATAAACAACCAATTTTTTAATTGTATCTTGAGGCACTTTGCAATTTCTTTAATTCAATCTAAATGATTACATTTTATATGATGGAATGAGGGGTGGCTCAAGACTTTTTCACGGTACTGTACATCTGATATGTGGTCATATGAATAAGAATGTCCAGATCATAATTCATGCAAATTTTTTACCTCTGCATATACATAGCGTGCTCATTTCTTTTCAACAAAAACAGGTCAACAACTGCTTGCCATTCTCAAGAACAAAATTGCAATAATTATTTTTGCTAAAATTGCATCCATTGTTTGAAATGAATGAGTGGATGCACAAATATGAAGGTTTTTTTAACACACATATTGTGAGCAGAGGCTAGCAGATGCAATTATAAATGCGATAAACTGTCATGACATGCAAATACCAGGCAGTTTTTCTGTGTCAGATAACCTAGGGACAGCTTTATCTCCGGTTCGTAAAAATCACCGACACAGGAGACTCACACTGGATATTAAAACGTTACATATTAGAACAAGCACCTGTGATTGGATTCTAAATAATATAAGACATATGGCTTCTGGGGAAAAGAGATAAGCAAAAATCTGTAAACCTTTTAGGAGTGTGTTTGTAGCTAAAACCAGTAAAGTGTGATAGGATTAAGTAAGAGATTTGGAATCCATCCCTGGTGTGTGACCTTGTGTCTATTAGACATCTTTTGGATTTGGAATAAGGCTAAACATTTGGTACTGGCTTCATTCTGAAATGCAATCACTAATTTAATTAAAAGCAAAGAGCGTGCATCGAGGCATGCAATCCCTGAGTCTGTAGAGAAGGCATTAAAATAAATAAATAAATAAATAAATAAATACATTACTTTCTTAATTTGTAAGCTATTTCTATGGGGAATGGCTGAAGTGGCATGAGCAGCTTGTGAAACAGTCAACTAGTGTCTCTGCTAAACTAATCCACAAGTGGTGTGAGCTGAATTCACACACAGCAATAACACACCGGTGAGCTCACCGCCTCTCCATTTGATTTCCCAAGAAATGCGAGAAATGGAAGAGGGGGGAAGAAACACTTCTAAATGATACTGCAGCTGGCATCTCAGAGGATCGCCAGCTCCTTCCTGTGTTTATTGTGATTCAGTGATTGTTCGGTATAAAGAAAGTGCCAGAGGGGTAAACAGAGTCATAGTTTGTGTAGGCTACTCATCTCCAGGCCCATGCTGCATGTCCCTGAGAGACTGACTCTTTTGCTTGTACATATGTCAAAACTTATTAATATTCAGGCGGGAGGTGTGTGTTGGTGGGGGGGGGGGGGGGGGGTTATGCAATGTCTCCATCTCTTCTATTGTTCCAAATGAAAGAAAACTGTTGTATCGAAAAACACAAGTCATAGGTCACGCTCATTAATATGTTCCACCAAGGTCCAAACTGCTTTCATCTACTCTCTGATTATCTTTACCTCCTAATTTCCTACAGACATGGAAGAATAACTGGAATAAGAAATAAGTGCATTGTATCTCACCCATGCAGTCTTAACTCTGGGAAATGAGGCTTTAAGTAGGAGCAATCATTGTAACCTGGTCTTGAGGATTATGCTTAAATCCTAAGAAGCTTAAAGCGGGAGTTTGGGCGTTTTTTTTGGTCCGTCTTAAATAAAAATCGAAATGCATGTAAATACATTACAATGGGTATTGGTCATTGTACTGTATTCCTCCTCTGTACGGACTGTGAAGTTTGTTACCGGGAACGCAAGCACTACGTAGGTAATCAAAACCAAATTCCGCAACCTTCTTCCGTACAAAAATGCATTCCAAAGTTCAGCTGAGGCTCATATGAAGCATCTGCTTCAGCACTGCTCTTAACAGGCTATTTCCATACACTTACTTCCAGTTAGCCATAAAAGAGTAAAAATTTATATAATTTATAAAATATTTAAAATATACCAGCTTAATTTGTCTAGATCAGTGAGGCTGCAGAAGTTTTATATAAGAGCTGAATTTTGGAATGCACAGAATGTTCATGAACATAGGGTGACATAGAAGATCGGAGGCAGAATCACTCAGGTGGACTACAGCTTGTGTCGACGTTGTAACCTAAAAGAGATCAGTGACTGCATTTTATTGGTAGAGTGTAGAATGTAGAAAGGCAACGCAGGATGGTGGTGTGTAAAATGACCCTGGTGGTGAGGAAGGAGACATGGACAAAGGCAGAGCAGAGGACAAAGTGGCGGAATTTTGAAAAATAAGAATGTTGGGTAGTTTCCAGGGAGGAGTTGAGACAGGCTCTGGGTGGTCAGGAGATGCTTTCAGTTGACTGGACAACTACAGCTAATGTGATCAGGGGGACAGGTAGGAAGGCATTTGGTGTTTCATCAGTAAACGGAAACGTGGACAAGGAGACTTGGTGGTGGAATGAGGAAGTTCAGGAGTGTATACAGAGAAAGAGATTAGCTAAGAAGAAGTGGGACATTGAGAGGACTTAAGAGAGTTGACAGGAGTACAGGGAAATGCGGCATAAGGGTAAGGTAAAGGTGGAAAGGCCAAACAAAGAGCATATGAGGACTTGTATGCTAGGTTGGACAGTAAGTAGGGGGAGGTGGATCTGTACAGTTTGGCAAGGCAGAGAGATATAGATGGGAAGGATGTGCAGCAGGTTAGAGTGGTGAAAGATACAATAGGGATGGAAATGTACAGACAGATGCCAGGAGGGTGATGGGACAATGGAGGTACTACAGTACTTTGAAAAGTTGATGCATGAGGAAAATGAAAGAGAACAAATAGTAGAAGAGGTGACTATTGTGGAAGTAACAAAAATCAGTAGGAGTGAGGTGAAGAGGGTGTTGAAGAGTGGAAAGGCACTCGGTCCTGATGCCATACCTGTGAAGGTATGAAAGTGCTTAGGAGTAGACTAGTCTGTTTAACAAGATCTTAGAGAGTGAGAGGATCCCAGAGGAATGGAGGAGAAGTGTATTAGTGCCGATCTTTAAGAACAAGGGGGATGTGCAGAGCTGTGGTAACCGCAGTGGATTAAAGGTGATGAGGCATACAATGAGGCTGTGGGAAAGAGTAGTGGAAGCTACTGTAGGTTAAGGACAGAGGTGAGCATTTGTGAGCCGCAATATGTTTTCATGGTGAGAAAGAGTACAACAGATGCAGTAATTGCTTTGAGGATGCTGATGGAGAAGTACAGAGAAGGTAATAGGGAGTTGTATTGTGTCTTTGTAGATTTCAAGAAGGCGTATGACAGGGTGCTGAGAGAGGAGCTGTGGTATTGTATGAGGTAGTCTGGAGTGGGAGAGAAGTATGTTAGAGTGGTACAGGACATGTATGAGAGCTGTAAGACAGTCATGAGATGTGCTGTAGGTGTGACAGAAGGGTTCAAGGTGGAGGTGGGTCTGCATCAAGGATCGGCTCTGAGCCCCTTCTTTGTTTGCTCTGTTGATGGACAGTATGAGGTTAGACAGAGGTCTCCATGGACTATGATGGTTGTATATTGCATTGTGCTTTGTAACGAAAGCAGGGAACAGGTGCAGGAAAATCTAGAGAGATGGAGATTTCCACTGGAAAGCAAAGGAAGGAAGGTTAGCCACTGCAAGGCAGGAGAAAAGTGTCAGGTGGTGAGACCAGCAATGATCTACGGTTTAGAGACAGTGGCACTGAAGAAAAGACAGGAGGCAAAGTTGGAGGTAGCAGAGATGAGGATGCTGATGTTCTTTTTGGGAGCGAGAAGGATTGATAGGATTAAGAATGTGTTCATGAGAGGGATAACCCATGTTAGATGTTTTTGGAGATAAATCAGAGAGGCCAGATTGAAGTGGCCATGTGCAGAGGAGAGATTGTGAATATACAGTATTAATAGAAGGATGCTGAGGTTGGAACTGGCAGGCAAGAGACTAGAGTATGATGTCAATTTATGGATGCAGTGAGAGAGGACATGCATGAGGTTAGTTGGTGTGAGAGAAGAGGATGCAGAGGATAGGTTTAGATGGAGGCAGATGATTCGCTGTGGTGACCCCTGAGAAAGGAAAAGCTGAAAAACAAAGAAGATGAAGTTTTAAAAATAAATTTTCCTCTGGTTACTTACGTTGTACTCACATTGCAGGTGACAAATTCACAATCCATGTACCGGGCAGAAAATTTACAACAACCAAGACCTATTTTAATGTACAGTCGTGGCCAAAAGTTTTGAGAATGACACAAATATTAGTTTTCACAAAGTTTGCTGCTAAACTGCTTTTAGATCTTTGTTTCAGTTGTTTCTGTGATGTACTGAAATATAATTACAAGCACTTCATATGTTTCAAAGGCTTTTATCGACAATTACATGACATTTATGCAAAGAGTCAGTATTTGCAGTGTTGGCCCTTCTTTTTTCAGGACCTCTGCAATTCGACTGGACTGCTCTCAATTAACTTCTGGGCCAAATCCTGACTGATAGCAACCCATTCTTTCATAATCACTTCTTGGAGTTTGTCAGAATTAGTGGGTTTTTGTTTGTCCACCCGCCTCTTGAGGATTGACCACAAGTTCTCAATGGGATTAAGATCTGGGGAGTTTCCAGGCCATGGAGCCAAAATTTCAACGTTTTGGTCCCCGAGCCACGTAGTTATCACTTTTGCCTTATGGCACGGTGCTCTATCGTGCTGGAAAATGCATTGTTTTTCACCAAACTGTTGATGGATTGTTGGAAGAAGTTGCTGTTGGAGGGTGTTTTGGTACCATTCTTTATTCATGGCTGTGTTTTTGGGTAAAATTGTGAGTGAGCCCACTCCCTTGGATGAGTAGCAACCCCACACATGAATGGTCTCAGGATGCTTTACTGTTGGCATGACATAGGACTGATGTTAGCGCTCACCTTTTCTTCTCCGGACAAGCCTTTTTCCAGATGCCCCAAACAATCGGAAAGAGGCTTCATCCGAGAATATGACTTTGCCCCATACTTTTTGCATAAGATCAATCTGACCCTGATGTTTTTTTTTGGAGAGAAGTGGTTTCTTTGCTGCCCTTCTTGACACCAGGCCATCTTCCAAAAGTCTTGGCCTCACTGTGCATGTAGATGCGCTCACACCTTCCTGCTGCCATTCCTGAGCAAGCTCTGCACTGGTGGCACTCCGATCCCGCAGCTGAATCCTCTTTAGGAGACGATCCTGGCGCTTGCTGGACTTTCTTGGATGCCCTGAAGCCTTCTTAACAAGAATTGAACCTCTTTCCTTGACGTTCTTGATGATCCTATAAATTGTTAATTTAGGTGCAATCTTAGTAGCCACAATATCCTTGCCTATGAAGCCATTTTAATGCACCGCAATGATGGCTGCACGCATTTCTTTGCAGGTCACCATGGTTAACAATGAAAGTACAATGATTTCAAGCATCACCCTCCTTTTAACATGTCAAGTCTGCCATTCTAACCCAATCAGCCTGACATAATGATCTCCAGCCTTGTGCTCGTCAACATTCTCACCTGAGTTAACAAGATGATTACTGAAATGATCTCAGCAGGTCCTTTAATGACAGCAATGAAATGCAGTGGAAAGTTTTTTTTCGGTGGTAATTTTCATGGCAAAGAAGGATTATGCAATTCATCTGATCACTCTTCATAACATTCTGGAGTATATGCAAATTGCTATTATAAAAACTTAAGCAGCAACTTTTCCAATTTCCAATATTTATGTAATTCTCAAAACTTTTGGCCATGACTGTACTTTCATGCACCTCAATTTTGATTTAAGACAGACTTGAAAAACCCAGAATATGCCTTTAACTTACAGTACAGTACTACTATGTACTTCACATCCTGACTTTGTTTACACATTAGTCGAACCAGAAAGTATTTTTTTTTAGCAATAAATCAATGTTTGAAATAAAATGTGCTCACTTCAACACAGCAAAATCCCAAATGTTAAATTACCACCCTATAGCATTTATATCGCAGGACTTGGATATAAATGAACCTGTAAATTTTACCTTGTATGCACATTAGGTGTCGTACATTAAAATATGAAATGGCTTGAGTGTTTTCTCAGACTAGTTCTATCACACTTGTGGTCCTAAATTTTTTTACTTCCCTGCTTACAACTTCCTTTTTTTTTACTCTTTGGCATGGTTTAATTTCCATCTAATGATTTACAGTACAACCTCTTAAACCTGAAATAAAAAAGCGTGTAGTAGAATAACTAGCAGAGATTTCTGATGCCTCTGGGGAGTGTATGTAGCAGGTAGCGTTAGCTAGTTTTGCTTATCCACTGCCACACTCATGAACGACTATACTGTATTAGCATTTGCTACACATCCACAAAATGTAACATATTGCTCAGCTTAACTTTTAGATACATACTATGAATAAAAATGTACGAAAATTTCTATGAAACTAAATATACTGCCCAGCTAAAAAAAGTCAAAAATTTTAATATTTTGTTGGATCACCTTTAGCATTTATTATGGACACTAACACAATGGCATTGTTTCAACAACACTATGCATTATCACAAAATGTATTTCTATCCAGGGTTGCATTTAATTTTGGCAAAGATTTTCTATTCATTACAGGAGTGACTAAACAATCTGTAAAGTCCTCTCCAAAACGTCCCAAAGTCTTTTAAATTGGGTTAAGGTTGGGACTCAGCAGTGGCCAACTAATGTGTTAAAATGATTCCATCTTGGCATTGTCATCCTAGAATATGCCTGTTCCATCCTGGAAAAAAAAATCAAAAGTACTTTCTGACTTAATTGTAAAGCTACAGTATGTAACGTCGCTGAGTCTAGACCAGACCAACTGAAGCAACCCTAGATCATAACAGTCTCCAAAATTTTATAGAATGTGCATGATGAATGATTGGGGAATCCCTTCTTGCGCTTATCTTCTCCCTCCACGTGGACAAAATTGTTGGTACCCTTCGGTCAATGAAAGAAAAACTCACAATGGTCACATAAATAACTTTAATCTGACAAAAGTAATAATAAAAAAAAAATCTATGAATGTTAACCAATGAAAGTCAGACATTGCTTTTCAACCATGCTTCAACAGAATTATTTAAAAAAATAAACTCATGGAACAGGCCTGGACAAAAATTATGGTACCCCTAGAAAATATTGAAAATAATGTGACCAAAGGGACATGTTAATTCAAGGTGTGTCCACTAATTAGCATCACAGGTGTCTACAATCTTGTAATCACTCAGTGGGCCTATATATAGGGCTCCAGGTAGTCACTGTGTTGTTTGGTGACATGGTATGTACCACACTCAACATGGACCAGAAGAAGCGAAGGAAAGAGTTGTCTCAGGAGATTCGAAAGAAAATTATAGACAAGCATGTTAAAGGTAAAGGCTATAAGACCATTTCCAAGCAGCTAGATGTTCCTGTGACTACAGTTGCACATATTATTCAGAAATTTAAGATCCATGGGACTGTAGCCAACCTCCCTGGACGTGGCCACAGGAGGAAAATTGATGACAAATCAAAGAGACGGATAATCCGAATGGTAACAAAAGAGCCCAGAAAGACTTCTAAAGAGATCCAAGGTGAACTTCATGCTCAAGGAACATCAGTGTCAGATCGCACCATCCGTCGTTGTTTGAGCCAAAGTGGACTACATGGGAGACGACCAAGGAGGACACCATTGTTGAAAACAAATCATAAAAAAGCCAGACTGGAATATGCCAAACTACATGTTGACAAGCCACAATGCTTCTGCGAGAATGTCCTATGGACAGATGAGACAAAAATGGAACTTTTTGCCAAGGCACATCAGCTCTATGTTCACAGACGGAAAAATGAAGTTATGTTCTGGGGCTGCTTTGCTGCATCTGGCACAGGGTGTCTTGAATCTGTGCAGGGTACAATGAAATCTCAAGACTATCAAAGGATTCTAGAGAGATATGTGCTGGCCAGTGTCAGAAAGCTGGGTCTCAGTCGCAGGTCATGGGTCTTGCAACAGGACAATGACCCAAAACACAGCTAAAAACACCCAAGAATGGCTAAGAAGAAAACATTGGACTATTCTAAAGTGGCCTTCTATGAGCCCTGACCTCAATCCTATTGAGCATGCTGTCTGGAAAAGGCACCCTTCAAACCGGAAACAACTGGAGCAGCTTGCTCATGAGGAGTGGGCCAAAATACCTGCAGAGAGGTGCAGAAGTCTCATTGACAGTTACAGGAATCGTTTGATTGCAGTGATTGCCTCAAAAGGTTGTGCAACAAACTAAGTTAGGGGTACCATCATTTTTGTCCAGGCCTGTTCCATGAGTTCATTTTTTTTTTTTTATAATTCCGTTGAAGCATGGTTGAAAAGCAATGTCTGACTTTCATTGGTTAACATTCATAGAATTCTTATTTATTATTACTTTTGTCAGATTAAAGTTATTTATGTGACCATTGTGAGTTTTTCTTTCATTGACCGAAGGGTACCAACAATTTTGTCCACATGATTGTACATTGGTATACAATACTTCAAATCCAAATCGCTATGCTCTCTACGTAACCATCTGAAGACTGCTTTTTCTGATTAGTCTGAATAACAAGTGGTTTTCTTATGGCCACACAGCTGTTTAGTCCCAGTCCTGTGTGTTTGCATTACATTGAGAATGTGGAAATGCTCTTACTTTCACTATTAACACTAGCTGTGATTTCTACTGATGATTTTTATGATGCAACTCCGAGTGTTGAAGTGATTGCTGATTCATGACCACATTTCAATTTTTTTTACTATCCTTCCAGATTTTAATAATGGACAACCCTTAACCCAATTCCAATCATTTCCGCACATTTTCACAACTCCTCACTGCTTCAATTAAGGTGAAAAGAATCGCTGCCCACTGAAGCATATTAATCACAGCAGTAATTATCCAATCAAGACTCTTAAGTACTTGCACATTTAAGTCCAAACAGTGCTGTGTTGTTTGGCCCTGCAGTGTATAAATGATTTACAGTAAATGCTGCATAATTATACTCAAATTAAAAGAATATCTGTGCACTTTGGTAGAAGGCACATCACTAGGGTTGACATATTTTTCCTGAGCACAAATATAAAATGTAGAGGTTTTCTTTTCACCAGCTTTTAAAACCATTGTTTTAATGTATTTAGTTAGTCTTTTGGCTACACTTGTCGACGGGTCGCCACAGCAAACCATCCAATCCGCCCACAACTTGGCACATAGTTTATGACAAATGCATTTCTGGACGCAGCCCTTCCAATTTTTCTCTGGGCTTGGGACCAGCACTGCATCCAGTGGCAGAGATTTGGGCATTGGTGGGGGAATTGATTGCTTAAAATGATAAACAACTTTGTCATTCCTCCCTGTCACTACGGGCCTCCCACATTAAGGCTACTACCAGTCAGCTAGGACGCACTGAAGACGAACAAGTGTTACTGACCACATGCTTCCGAACTGCTTTCTCACGCACCATTGGGGTGGTGCAACACACAGAGTGGACAGCGCTATCCGCTCCTTCCGCTTGCATGAGCTCACAGACGCCGATGACTGGCTGCAGAGCCGTGATTAATATGAGAGCACTAAGTGCCTCCCATCCCACCCTAATCAGCTCTCGCTAGGCCATCGGCGCCACTTGGAGGCATCAGTCTTTTTTTTTTAGATATATATTTTTATTATTTGATTTTTATATACTGTATACATAATTCACACACTATGATGTCATAGGGCTTATGTCATAGTGCTTGGGCCCTAATAAATAATAATCCTTAAGTGCATTTACCTTGAATCAAGTGCTCCTACATTAATCACGGCTCTACAGCCAGTCAGGGGCGTCTGTGAGCTCGCGCAACGGAGGGAGCTGATAGCGCCGTCCTCCGAGTGTGTTACGCCGCCCCCAATGGTGCGCGAGCGAGCAGTTCGAAAAGATGCGGTCGGCTGGCGTCACGTGGTTCGGAGAAACACGTGATAGTCTTCGGCCCTCCCGGCTGAGTGGTAGTAGTAGCCTTAATGTGGGAGCCCCCTAGTGACGGGGAGGAATTGGACACGACTAAATTAGGGAGAAAATCGGGGAAAAATCCACAAAAATAAATAAATAAAAGTACACCTTTGATGTTACTTTAGTTGAATTTGGTCAATAATAGAACAGCCCTTATGATGGCACTGGGCAGCGATGATTTGTGGACTTTGTGGGTGATTTGTCGACGTTTCTAATTCTGCTCATTCTGATTGCTCACACGCCAGCCAATTCAGTGGGCCTTGTTTTTGAGTGGGAAAGCCACAGGCATTCTGAGTGACAGGAAAATCTTGGTCTGCTGAGCTCTATAATGCTGCTATGTTGTAATTCAAACATTAGGCAAAATAAAACGATTTGGAAATTTGATGTCTGTTTTACGAAATTATTCAATATAATTATCTAGAAGTTTCCCGTTTCCCAGTTCAGCACTTGGTTCTTTCCGAGGCAATGTAAAGTGAATACAAAGCAAGAATAACATGTCCTCGACTCACCTCAGAATCCAAATCTTTCCGTGTACAGCCTTGTTTTAATTACTTTGCTTCTTCCGCTCCTGCTCGCTACTTTCTCCTCGAGCTCATATTTAATGTAGTGCATGCCCTTAGGTGGCCAAGTTGCTAAGAGATTAATTAGCCTACATGGTGTGATGTGCTGGTGGACTCTGATGCTTCAGGAAAGGAGTTTATAAGATAATTATTGATTGCTATTACACTGTATGATTTAACCAGATAGAGAGGTAGCAATCGGGCTATAGGAAGGAAATAGGGAGTGTCACGGAATTAAACGCAGATGCTTATTTTCACACGTTGACATAGTTCTTTTGGCAATGATAATATCTAGTGTTAAACAACAGGACTGAATTGAGCAAGAATATTATATGTCAAAGCTCTTCACTGCGCTATTCTATTATTTATTGGGAGAAAATGTCTCTTCACATAGTGGAGAAAATGCCATTTTTCTTAGGTCTCAAGCAACAAATTGGAACAGATGGCTATAAGGGTTTGTGTAACATTTCAAGGGGTTTGAACAAACTGCTGAAATTCGGGGTTGTGGATTCTGGTGCCAGCAGAAGCTGTCGCGATGTCTTCCAAGCAGTGAAAAAGCAGAGATGGTGCACTTCATCACACACACACACACACACACACACACACACACACACACACACACACACACACACACACACACACACACACACACACATATTATACCTGTCTGCATGGAAGACTTCTCAAGCTGAGATCGATGTGGTACAGACCTAGACAATCCTTCAACAAAAGGATGATGGATGAGGAAGTAAACAAGTTTGCTTGTGTGTGGAAACATGGATTTGAGTTGTGGTACCGTATGTGTAATGAACATGGCACGCTGCTGCACAGAAACATGGATTCATTTGATGCAACCGTCGTAGGGTTTCAAGGGGTGAGTCACCTCATGAAGCTCGTCTGCAGTAATACGAGGTCGCAATATTTGGGGAAAACAAACCTACAGCTTACATTATTCAAAAAAGTTCTCTCCAACTAGGGCATTTTGCCTTTCTTAACATTTCTGCTGAGATGACGGTGATAGG
Organism: Clarias fuscus; assembly: GCA_030347435.1. Classification (NCBI taxonomy): domain Eukaryota; kingdom Metazoa; phylum Chordata; class Actinopteri; order Siluriformes; family Clariidae; genus Clarias; species Clarias fuscus. Next base: position 9,348,983 of record CM059229.1, read on the forward strand.
ACACGCAGCACATGCATCACAAAATCTTAGTAGACAAATTAATGTACGGCCAAAATGCAGTTTGCTATGCCTTATCTAGGTAATGAAAAAAAAATATGACTTGATATCAGTGGCGGCCGATCAATACGGGGCGCAGGGGCGTCGCCCCCTTAAAGTTAGCTAGAGAAGAATACTACTTTAACATGCAATTATTTAACATAATATATTTTTTATTTTAATAATGAAATAAAGTCATTTAGTCACAATATTCCGTTGTATTTCTTAATGTAATTTACTATTAATAAAAAAAAATCTAAACTGTATTACGTTCATTTGTGTTCGTGTACGCGGGGCGCCGGACAAACGAGTGTCTATGTACGTAGACACGTAAATTTTTGAAAAAGCATGTGACCTGAGGCTGAGCTCTGATTGGATCTTTTCAAAACATCCTTGGGCTGCAGCACTGTGAGCCCCGAACTCTCCCACTTTTGTTCTTAGTGAATCAATATTGTTTTAAAATATTTAGGCTCATGTGATTGGACCATTCTCAACGAGTCTTCCAGCACTTTTTACGGCAAGTGGAGCTGCTGACTGGATGCGATGTTAGTCATGCCTTTATTTTATACTAGTAGTAATGATGCGTAATCACCTGATAAATGGCTATTTACAGGTGAGTATTAAAAGTTGAATTTAAATTTTGTTTGCACCAGCCGCCACTGCTTGGTATGCTGTTAGAGGAAAATAATCAACGGCGGGAAGATATTCAGCTCAGTGTGAAGCCAAGGTATTATTACTGTACTTCTGTGTGTATTTTACTCTTAATTATTTTAACAAAGAAATTTTCTTTTTTAAATATATATATATATATATATATATATATATATAAAACGGCTTACCATTTACTTTGTATTGTCGGTTATTGCGGTACACATTGGGTTACTGGACAGCTCATGCTTCAGACATCCATATTCTATAAACAGAGACGTCTATATTCCATAGTCTGTTGACATTTGCCATGTGTATTTGTTGTCATTCCAGTCCTGTCTCCTTGCCTTATTGTTACTGGTTTTCTACCTCATGCATCCTGATTGTTCACAGGTGTTTTCAGTTCCCCCCTTTTGATTCCTGTGTGTACATATAGCCCTTACGTTTCACTAGTCTATTTGTGAAGTAAACGTCTAGTTCATTGTTTCTGACTTGACCAAGCCTTTTGTTTCTATTTGGGTTTGTGGTTTTTTAATCTTGCCCTGTTTCCTTATGGGTTTTTATATATTGCCTTGTATAGATGTTCATGGATCAACTGATATCTTGCCTGTTATTAGATTATGCTTTTGAACTGCGTCTTGGAACATTTTGCATTTACAGTACATTTATTAATTATATAATAAATATAACTTATATTCTTTAATCAAGTTGGTCTACTCTTAATATACAGCACATGTTCTCTGAGGAGAAATTTCTTTTTATCACCCCAAGATATTCATCGCAGCATCAGCATGCTCCCCATTGCAGGTTTATGGATATTCTATCCACAATAAAAAAAAAAAGAAAATTGCTGTATATCCCCATGAGAGTGATTCCTCCTGTAATGTCAGTTTCCTGGGAGAGCCAGGAGAACCAATGTATATAGACATGGCTGGATGGAATCTGATGGTTGAGATCAAAGTCACCAAGAATCATAAGGGTTTAGAGAATTTGCGGTATTTGGCGTAGAGAGTGTGAAAGTAGGTCCTTATACTCTGGAGTAGGGGGTATATTTTATACCATGGCAAGTGAGTTTGCAGTAGTGACAGAGTACAGGATAAGATCAACTGAATGGCTCCCTGTAGCATGATCCAATGCTCCAATGACAGTCCGACTGCACAGAGTGCCAAAATATCCAGGATAAGACTGGTAGAGTGACTCCCTGGACCAAGCTGTTGAGGGAGGCTGATAGCACAAGGAGCACCAAGGTGTGAGTATGACAGGAATGCTCCCCATACTGCACTCAACTCTTGGTTAACAGCTCATTTTTCTTCCAATGCCTGCTTCCTGTATTATGGAGATCAATGGTTACCCTGCACAGTCAGTGGCCTATGGATGTTGATGAGATGGGAATGGTTCCACTTTACCATGAAGACGGTCCTGGCCTTGGATGATGCAGACAGTTGTTCTCCAAGAACTTGTGGACTGCAGTCACTCAATAGTTCAGGAATGGAGTTTTCCAAAGTCTACCTGAGCCTCTAATAATGAACTGAACTGCATATTATCCAATTAAAAAGACATCAACTGTTATATTGAACTTCCAGACGCATAACGCACAGTATAACTTCTGATCAAACCCTGCTATCTGTTATTCCCCAAATGAGGATGGGTTCCCTGTTGAGTCTGGTTACTCTCAAGTTCTCAGGGAGTTTTTCCTTGCCATCATCACCCTCAGGTGGCTCATCAGGAACTATCTAATCATTTTGATAAGCTTTCTGATCACACTGTAACTTTAAATGGCCTTGCTGTTCCATCAAGTGCAACAGTGAAAGACCTCGGTGTGATTATAGATTCCAGCCTTTCATTTGAAGCACATGTAGATAATATTACCAGGATAGCATCTTTTTACCTCAGAAGTATTGCCAAGTTAAGAAATATACTGTCACTAAAAGATGCAAAAAAATTAGTTCATACTTTTATCACCTCTAGGTTGGACTATTGTAACGCCTTACTGTCTGGTTGTTCAACTAGGTGTACAAACAAGCTCCAATTAGTCCAGAATGCAGCAGCGAGAGTCCTCACTAGAACCAGAAGATGCGAGCACATCACCCCTATCTTACTGTATCGACACTGCATTGACTTCCTGTGAAATTTCGCATTGATTTTAAAATATTATTATTGACGTATAAAGCATTAATTGGTCTTATGCCATAGTATCTGAATGAACGGCTAGTGTCTTATGATCTGGGTCTTAGTGTGGTGACTGGGGACGGTTTCACTTTTCCACGAGATGGTCCTGTCCTTTGCTCATGCAGACAGCTGTTCTCTGAGGACTTGTGACCAGTCGCTTGATAATTCAGGACTGGAGTTTCCTACAGTCTACCTGAGCCTCCAATAACGAGCCTCTAAGTACTGCACTCTATTTTAACTTAAACACATCTCCTGTTATACTGAACTTAAAATCTCACACAGTATGATGCAAATCAATCCCTGCTATCCATTTTACCCAAATGAGGATGAGCTCCCTGCTGAGTCTGGTTCTCTCAAGGTCTCTTCCTATTACCATCTCAGGGAGTTTTGCCTGGCCACTGTCGCCATCATCCTCGGCTAGCTCATCAGCTTATCAGTTTGATTCATACACGTTCACATCTCTGTCACAGCGTGTGCCTGTGATGGGCGTGTGCCCAAATCTATTATCGCCCCTCGCTCACGTTGTAGGCTCCCTAGGTAGGTGGCACCCCTTCTGCAGGTGCACGAAGCGATGGGACCGCCTATGCGTCCCTTTTTTATTAATGTTAAGGCAATTGTGTGAGTATCCTAGCACCTAGACAATGTTTGTTGGACTTATGAACAAATTGGACTTACGAATGAGCTCTCGGAATGGAACTTGTTCATATGTTGGGGACTTAATGTATTGGGAAACCATCTTTCCCAGAGACATTCTGCCATCTTAAGACTTACAGACATTGGAGCCTTCTTCCATAAAAGAAACAAAAATACTTTACCATATAAACAACTACACACATTTTTATTCTGTTTATATGGAGCATCTGATATAGAAATGTTGTATCAGAATGGCAGCATTTCTTAATAAACATGTCAATTTTAATCACAGTTGGAAGGAACAACTGTTACAGAAAATAAATCAACATCTTGTTGCCAAACAGTACGGACAGCTCAGAAAATCTGTTATTAAACCATATATTTTAGCATTCATATTGAAAAAAACAACAACTGCTGAATGGGCAGATGAGCTGATTATTGGTGCTACTGTATGACCATTTGTATTTATTCTCTGTTCCTGTAGTGTAATAATTTGAGTTCCCACTAAAGGAGGATTCAGATATCATGCATGGACATTGAGTAAATTGGGCTATCAAATAATGCTGTCCAAATCTTCTATAGATACAATTGATGGAATTCTTACACTAGTACTAATGCTGAAATAATAATAATGTCTTTATACTAAGAAATACATTGAACTGTTCCTATTTCCAGAAACACATTAAATCATTAGGCTTCAAGGGCATGCTGATCAGGGTGGAAATATGGCAACTGAAAATGGATTAAGAAATGTTTTTTTTGTTAAATGTTATTTGAAAATGTTTTTATTATTATTATTATTATTATTATTATTATTATTATAATCTTGTATAATATATAATTCATTGCATAATATTTAAAACTTCAAGCACAGTATGGTAATGTTTGGGTCATTAAAGGAGTTCCTGGGAGGCCAGCGTTTTGGACGTGATGCAGGCAGTCAAAACATAGCTCTGCTGTACTGAGAAAACTTTCTACCTTGATGGTATTAAAGCATTAGTGAAACACCGGGTTATGTGCATTAGTGTAATATAGAAATAAAAGGACGTTTTTACTCTCATAACTGTGTTCTGTTATTGTGTAGAATCAAAAGTCCCAGCTTGATTTGAACAGCCCTCAAAGCTTTAAAAATTTTAAGTGCTTTTCTTTTTATAAATACCAAACTGCACATGATGAACTTCAGACTGCGCAAAAAGGGTGACTGAACAAACTGAATCTGATCTAATTCAAATGACTCGATTCATGGAGGAGATTTAAATATTTTAAACAACTCCAATTGTGCTAATCAATCAATCAATCAATCAATTAATCAAATCTCCTAAAATGTATAGTTTTTAATCTTACATAACAAATCTAGGAAGCCCTTTAGAAAGATTTTAGACTTCACAAAACAGCTCTACAGGTCTGTATATGGTCATGAGTTGGAGTACTGTGAGGAGAATGTGAGGCTACTTGAGTGTGTTAGAGCTGAAGCTGCGCTGTCTCAGTGCTAATGAGCCTGAGAACCAAGCCCTGGGAACACGCTGGCCCTTTGCCTCCTTGTCGTGTACTTCTTCTTTTTGTGGCTGTTGTAATCACGCCCGTCTTCCTCGAGCCACATTCCCACTGCTGGCACTTTCGCATGACAATTATCTCACTGCCTCCGACGCTTACTTGTAAGAATGAATTATAATAAGAACTCTTCAATCAAACCCCAGCAGGCAGCACGACCTCGCAACTTTTCCATTTTGTTTCCTTTTACTGTGTCGAACAAGCCAGCAGCAGGCAGGCATGCACTTTAATTTTGTGCTTCGACCATCACGAAGCTGTGCACAAATCATCCTGCAGTGCTGAAATGATTTCAGTCATTACAGCCATGAGAAAAGATGTTTCCAACAATTTTTTTTTTACATATAGTATGTATATATAGAGAGTCGGCATCCAGCTGTTTTCGTGAATGATTTGCTAAAAATGGTGGCCTATATTTCCTGATGTTGGTGTATCTGGCATCTGTTCTCCCAGGTGGCAAACAGGAAGCTGATGGCATTCTCTGCTCGGCTTTTTAAACGTTCTTTGACATTTTTCTGCCTGGAACTTTTCCTGCACTGATGTTGTGGTTTACTTGGGGTAGAGTTAAAAATAAGTAAAGTGCATGTTTTTTTTATGTCGCGATCAGAATTTGCAATAAGCATAAAGTTTAGGGATACACTAAGTAATGACTATTTCAGTCTCCACCACTCACAAATGATGGAAAGATTTAACCCCACACCTTGAAAAACAATTGAAGGAACTCAAATTCACAGCTGAAGCTCCTAAGCTAGGCAGACCATGGAAAATATTTAGTGATCTAAGTGGAAAGAAAGAGAGAAAACAGACGGACAGCAGCAGTTTTCTTTCTGCACAAATCCGAAAAAATCTTCCAAGATGTGCTTGAGACTCACAATACACCAAAACAACAACAATACAGATTATATGAAAATCTATCGCAAATTATAGGGATATATCTCGCGGGTCATTTACAGCAAAAGCATACTTTTAAATCGTATCTATCCAGTCATGTTGTTACTCAGGGTTCGGAAAATGAAGACCTCACAGGAGGAATCAGGGCACATATACCTTTACATTACATGTTCATAGACTTCAAAAAGGCATTCCACGCATTCAAGCTCGATGTTATGTTTGCAAATCAACAGAACTATGGAATTCCTCAAACACGTGGACATGCAATAAAAGCTATAAATTCAATCGCTACTAGAATTAAAAAGCAAAGAGTTCTTATTGACAGAAAGGGGTCAAACGCAACGCAAAAAGAACGTGGGTTTGATTCCCTCATTGGGTCTGTGCGCATGGCGTTTGCATGTTCTCCCCATTTCTCCGAATACTTCTGTTTCCTCCCACAGTCCAAAGACATGCAGCTGAGGCTCACTGGCATTCCCAAATTGCCCATAGTGTTTAAATGACCGTGTGAGTGTGTGTCCCGTGCAGTGTATTACCACCCTGTCCAGGGTGTACCCCGCCTTGTGCCCTAAGTCTCCTGGGATAGGCTCCAGGCTCCCCACGACCCTACAGTATATATATAGGGGATAAGGCGGTATAGACGACGAGTGAGAGTGAGTGAGTGATCAATTATGGAAAGATGGAGTAGACAACAGGGGAAGCTGAATATTACAACAAGAGGGATTCAAAACCAAAATGTAGGGGAAAAAAAAATCAAACAAACGCTGCAGGCCGTTAATGCAAATCTTGTGTGTACAAGTTATTAAAGAATTTTCACGGTCACATTCCAGAAGGATAAGAATAATATCCTATCTTTTCAAGTATATTCTAATAAACACTTTTAGTATTTATGCTACTTAAGATGACTAAAGGACACGTGTGAAACTATCGCTTAGATTACCGAGGGACTCAGGGGAGCTCGGAGAATTCGCCGCCGCTGGACACAAACGCCCCTGAAAGCCCCCCTGAGACTTCTAGGGGAGCTCTAAAAGACATTGCTCACTTTTGTATTACACGTTACACAGTATTTCAGTTCCCATATTTAAGTTCCTGAAATATACAAAATAATAATATAAATATGGCAATGTAGTGTGTTTATTCGCTCATTACATTACATTTTCCGAACATCTGTCAACGCTAACACAATTCTGTGTTTATTCCTGCTGTGGCTATCCATGCGTGGTGGCACTGCACTTTAAATGATCAGATTTCCATACTGTAGGCAGCTGAGCTCTTTATCATTCAGTGGGCACGGTATTGGATTCAACCGTAAGTCTTTAATTAAGACAACTGTTTTTATTCTGCATTTCGGGGCGATTTATGGATAGTCAGAATGTCAAAGCTGATGGAAGGGCCTTGCCTGCTTTGGATTCACGACGATTTGGATTCACTAAACAAAGACAGCAACCAGTAATGAATGAGAAGCAGAATGATGTTACCTGTCCCTCTACTTTGTGATTTTATTTATTTATTTATTTATTTATTTTGCTTGTCCTGCTTATTATATTAAACTTCGTGTGTGGTTGTTATGTTGTTAATGCTTGCAGAAGTAATAGTAGAACGCTTTTCACAGTAACCCTGCACCGCCCCGCACTTTCCACGATCAGCCATAACATTATGACCACCCACGTTATTATTGAGTAGGTCCCCGGTTTTGCCACCAAAACACTGATGCACTGTGTGTTCTGTGAGAGTGAGAGTGAGTGAGTATTATTGGAACAATTATTATTATTATTATATTGGAACAAGCATTAACCTTTCTTAACAATTTGACTTCTATTAGATCAGACTGCACAGCCAGCTTTTACTCCCCATATGCATCAGTGAGCCTTGGTCACACATGACCCTGTTGCCAGTTCACTGGTTTACACACGTGGACAAATTTGTTGGTACCCTTCGGTCAATGAAAGAAAAACTCACAATGGTCACATAAATAACTTTAATCTGACAAAAGTAATAATTTAAAAAAAATTCTATGAATGTTAACCAATGAAAGTCAGACATTGCTTTTCAACCATGCTTCAACAGAATTATTTTAAAAAATAAACTCATGGAACAGGCCTGGACAAAAATGATGGTACCCCTAGAAAATACTGAAAATAATGTGACCAAAGGGACATGTTAATTCAAGGTGTGTCCACTAATTAGCATCACAGGTGTCTACAATCTTGTAATCAGTCAGTGGGCCTATATATAGGGCTCCAGGTAGTCACTGTGTTGTTTGGTGACATGGTATGTACCACACTCAACATGGACCAGAGGAAGCGAAGGAAAGAGTTGTCTCAGGAGATTCAAAAGAAAATTATAGACAAGCATGTTAAAGGTAAAGGCTATAAGACCATCTCCAAGCAGCTAGATGTTCCTGTGACTACAGTTGCACATATTATTCAGAAATTTAAGATCCATGGGACTGTAGCCAACCTCCCTGGACGTGGCCGCAGAAGGAAAATTGATGACAAATCAAACAGACGGAAATTCTGAATGGTAACAAAAGAGCCCAGAAAGACTTCTAAAGAGATCCAAGGTGAACTTCATGCTCAAGGAACATCAGTGTCAGATCGCACCATCCGTCGTTGTTTGAGCCAAAGTGGACTACATGGGAGACGACCAAGGAGGACACCATTGTTGAAAACAAATCATAAAAAAGCCAAACTGGAATATGCCAAACTACATGTTGACAAGCCACAAAGCTTCTGGGAGAATGTCCTATGGACAGATGAGACAAAAATGGAACTTTTTGCCAAGGCACATCAGCTCTATGTTCACAGACGGAAAAATGAAGCATATCAAGAAAAGAACACTGTCCCTACTGTGAAACATGGAGGAGGCTCTGTTATGTTCTGGGGCTGCTTTGCTGCATCTGGCACAGGGTGTCTTGAATCTGTGCAGGGTACAATGAAATCTCAAGACTATCAAGGGATTCTAGAGAGAAATGTGCTGGCCAGTGTCAGAAAGCTGGGTCTCAGTCGCAGGTCATGGGTCTTGCAACAGGACAATGACCCAAAACACACAGCTAAAAACACCCAAGAATGGCTAAGAGGAAAACATTGGACTATTCTAAAGTGGCCTTCTATGAGCCCTGACCTCAATCCTATTGAGCATCTTTGGAAGGAGCTGAAACATGCTGTCTGGAAAAGGCACCCTTCAAACCGGAAACAACTGGAGCAGCTTGCTCATGAGGAGTGGGCCAAAATACCTGCAGAGAGGTGCAGAAGTCTCATTGACAGTTACAGGAATCATTTGATTGCAGTGATTGCCTCAAAAGGTTGTGCAACAAACTATTAAGTTAGGGGTACCATCATTTTTGTCCAGGCCTGTTCCATGAGTTCATTTTATTAAATAATTCTTTTGAAGCATGGTTGAAAAGCAATGTCTGACTTTCATTGGTTAACATTCATAGAATTCTTATTTATTATTACTTTTGTCAGATTAAAGTTATTTCTGTGACCATTGTGAGTTTTTCTTTCATTGACCGAAGGGTACCAACAATTTTGTCCACGTGTGTAAGTTGCTTAAACCACTTTTGGCAGGTTGTGACCACTGCAGTTCTGAACATCCCATACGATCTGTTTTGGAGTTGCTCTGATCCATCCATCACAATTTGGCCCATGTCACAATACTGTAGCAACAGTAATACTGTCTTGTTACAGTGGCACTTGTAAATGAGTGGGATATATTAGGGAGAATGTGAAAATTTTATTTTAAGTTGATGTGTTGGAAGCAGAAAAAAAAAACTGGGCAAACATACTGTATGGATTCGAGTGACTTTGACAAGGGCCAAAACTGTCAAAACTCCAGCACTTATGGGATGTTCCCGGTCTGCAATGATCAGGACATACTAAAGGTGATACAAGGAATGAAAGCTGGTGAACCGGCTGGCCTGTGTGTTTCAATCCAATAGAAGATCTGTACTAGTAATGTGACTGCTGTTTCTGATAGAAAGGTGTCAGAACACACTGTGCATCACTGTCATGGTGGCAAAAGCAGGGACCTATTGTAGTAGGGTGGTCATAATGTTATGTCTGATCAGTTTATTTGTATTTTCATGCATGCAACTTACAATGTGTTGTGGTGCACACCAGAAAACTGGGCTCCCTTGAAAGCCAGTGTAATTCGAACCCTGTGTGAAATGTTTAGTCTTGTATTTAAATTTAAAATACGTTCAAAATCTTTGTTATGCAGGGTCAGACTTTTGGGATAAAAAAAAAAAAACGTTAGTGTACAGGACAGTAAAAAGGTTTCTAAGAATGATTTTTGTTGTAGATTTTACTAAATGGTTATGGATTCAAATTGTAAGATTGCCAGGAAGCTTGTAAGTCATTTCAAATAATTTGCCTGTCAAATATACTGTACAAGCATAATGTAAATAGAGTAGACGGAGCCAAAAAAAAAAATCCAAAAATTACTGAATTTAAATGCATTGCAGTGTTTCATGCCAACGGCTTGTTCATCCGATTGATTTAGTCTTGCATGGAAATAACCCGACTGATTTGAGGATATGAGATGAAGTAATGTTCTGGTCTACAGACAGGGCAAATTTCTCCTGCTGCCAAATTCAGTGCCAAATAAATCAGAGGTGAAATAAGTCAAAATGAGTAATTACTTATCCGTAGTCACAACTTTGTGTATTAAAGATAACACCAGCTCTGAGTCATTGTCACAAAGCTGTAACGTTATTAAGCATGATTATGGGAAATTAACTAGGCATAGATATAATAATGCACCAGATATCCATAATGAGAGGTGCTTACTGAAACATAACATTTCCATTAATTAATTAATTATTTTTTTCTCTAACAATGTGCCATCAGCCAGAAAAACATTATTTTGTAGATATGTTCAAATCAAACTGGGGCAGCATAGTATAGTGACTCTTGGCCACAATAAAGCATTTGAATTGTGCAAATGTTAAAAGAATGCCGTATGTCCATGAATGACGATGGAACGTCTGGTCCTTAGAAATCGACTGGTAACTTCTGTCTGTGGAAACTGATGCACAAACGTTCACTGAGCTCCATTACAGGAGCTCAGCTGGGAGTAATTGCCACATCACCCCATACAGTCCTGACCTTGCACCAAGCCGTTCACACATGCTTGGGTCATTGGAGGAGTTCCTGGGAGGCCAGAGTTTTAAATGTGAAGCAGGCAGTCTGATCATGGGTTTGGTGTACTGGGATAACTTTAGACCATGACCATCAATTCCAATAGTGAAATGCTGGGATAAGCGCATTAATGTTGCAGGAGATCATAAGCCCTATTCACACCCCAACGCAGCCTCAATTCTTCATGGAAGATGGATGAAAAGGCGCACAGGAAACAAACCTCGATATACAGTACAACCCCGCCAAATCACAGGCTCGCTGAATCACACAGGACTAACATCATCACAGGACCACTGTGTTAGGGCGAAATATGGTGGGTCATTTGCAGGGGAATTTTTACTTGACAAATCACAGACATGGCCGATTTGCACAGGATTAAGATCACAGACATCCTTCGCAATTATTACAAACGACTAGAGGTTCCCATATAATGTTCTCATAATTGTGTTCTATTATACAGAACCTTTAAATCATTATAAATCCACCTTTACATGCAAAAACACCTTGAGTATTATTGTTTCTTCTTCTTTTTTACATTCTATACATACTGTATGAGGGCAACATGAGAGCAGAGAACGTTCCTCCCACTGCTTCTCTGATTTCCACATAGATCTGGACGGGACATGAGGAATGGAGGAGGAGGATTAATGGAGGTGGCTCATGCTCCGAGGGCTCCTCAATCCTCCCAGGACTAATGAGAGATGCAGGACCACTGATTAAGTGTGCCATCAGAGGCGGAGAACAAGACTGGTCATGGGCTTGTTGATTACATGAATCCTCTTTCTCCCACAGGACTAGAACTACTTGAAGTTGTTAAGATGGCATTCAATAAATTCTTCAAATTCTGAATGTTACACTCTTTAATATCATTTTTTTTTTCAGTGTAGCTGAGACACTTGTTGCAGCAGAAGGGTAATACAGCCCTTTGAACAAGGAAAAAAAAACAAGGTGTAGGCAGGATGATCAAAAGGCAGAGGAAACAGAAACAAGGGGAGATTTAGCTCTGTTTGTGTTCACCAAATAGCCAGCATGGTCTTTTTCGAGCTGTAACCTTAAACATTTGAGTTCAGATGTGTGTAGGATTGTGTATCTTTTATATATTGTTTTAAGATCAATTGTATTGGATTGAGTTTGTAATTATATGTATTCATATTTCCTGTACTATAAACCCACTGTTATTTAATTTTAATTATTTACTTTTTATTAATCTTACAAAAGGAGACCTATTATGCAAAATTCTCTTTTTAGTCATTTTAGAATGTCTTTTTAGACATTCAGATGGGTCTCTAGTGTGTGTGTGTGTGTGTGTGTGTGTGTGTGTGTGTGTGTGTGTGTGTGTGTGTGTATGTATACAAACAAACAAAAAAACTGCTTAATGTATTTAAAAAATTTTTTTTTACTGATCAGTGGTTTAACAAGCCAATTAGATTTCACCCCTATTGTGACCTCATATAAGAAAAGCTCTGTTGTTCTCTGGTGTGGCTCGTCAGTAGCTCATTTACATACTGTATACACTGAATTGGTGTTGGAAGTATTAAAATGCATTATGTGAAGGTTTATTGAGAGATAATTGGCATGTTGTGAGACCTGTGTTAACTTTTTAAAAATGTAGAAAAATACGGGACCTTGAATTGCAAATGCTGCCCTTGGTTTTTTTCCGATTTTGGAATGTACTGTAATTCAAGCTAAACATGAAGTACTTTAAATAGGACACTGTTGAGTCATGCAAAAAAGGTTTTGTATTGAAAGGATCCTGTTGAAACAGTATTTAATCAATCGATATTATTTTGAGGAAAAACATGAACACTAATTCTTTTTGCTGTCTGCACTTTCTGCTCCTGATTTTTCTTTTTAACTTGCTATTAAAATGCCTAGACACGGGCGCTTCTACTCAAGAACTACAAGCGGCTGATTTTAATAATCTGAACGAGCCACACAGAAATTCTCTCACAATCCGAGTCTGAATTTAATTAACTTTGCATGTGCAAATATTGATGTAACTTTTGGACTTAAGGTGCAAAATTGTGAACACAGAACAATTTGTTCATAATGAAGAACCTTTTCTACACCTGTATACTCTAGTGGTTTTTAAATCCCCCTTGAGCTTTTCTTCTCATATCATATCCTTGCCACCCTGGGGCAGCGCAAGTGCAAATGTTGTCTTTCCATTCACTTCCTTTGTAATGGGAATTAAATCATCGAGAGTTCATCCAGGGCATTAGTGGCTTAGTGGTAGCTTTCCCACCTGCCATGTGAGAGGACCACATTTGCATCCCAGCCCCACACCCAATAAACATGGAGGAAATTATATCAGGAACAGCATCCAGTGTAAAATACCTGTGCAGACTGGATGACCCACTGCGGCGACCCCTAATGGGGGCCGATATAAATACAAAAATCAATATTAATATTAAAGCCTTGTCTGGCCAAGGTGGGCAACTACAAGCATATTCCTCAGGTTTGACTAACACCTGGGTGTCGTCTCCTCACTGAGATGGCGACCTCTTTTTTTTTTGTGCCGCTACACCTTTAGAATACCAACACACACCCTTTATTCTGCCTTTTCCTGGCGGCCATGTACTAATGAATAGCTACACTACCAAAAAGGCTCAGATCAGATGAGTGTCACAAATAGAACTAGTGGAGTGTGACTCAGGATTCTTCTGCTTTAAAGATGAATACCTGAGGCACAGAGGTCTTAAAAGAAAGCTCATATAGTAATTGCAAGAAATCGTGGTCCTTATAGTCGATAACGCAAATAGAAAGCTTTGCAGGAAAGATGACGTTTATGCATGCAACGTCTGCATCGACAGCAAGTTTCATCTATTTGAATATTTCACCGAAGAAAAGAGCAGAGGGAAAGGATAGACCTCTGCCAATGTTAACATTCTAGCAGCATACATGCACAAGTTAGAAAAGGGGCGGTGGGGGGCGGGGGGGGGGGGGGGGGGGGGGGGGGGGAATCAATCAGACTCGGAGACGTGGATCCAAAAGAGTAGTAATGGAAATGATTGTGAATTACTATATGGCTGCCTCTTTGCTAAGCCTCTCACATATTACGCGCCACAGAGTTCAGTGCATTCATCTGTGTCGAAATGCGAAGTGTTTAGTGCACAGCTACAGTACGTGGCAGCATCCACCAGTGCACACGGTAACGCAGAGAGGTAATAGAAACCGCTCAGTAATTAAATAAACTGGAGATTAGAACAAGTCTAGTGTGGAAGTGATATTAGTGCAGCAATCCAGCCATGGAGGCACATCATTGCTCCCTTAACACCATAACTGAATTATTACTTTATGATGCAAATGACTTTTTGCATTATAAATGAATAATAACGCAACAACCCGGCTGAATGAATGCATAAGCGTAAACAAGAATTCCCAAAGCTTTTTCCACAGGTTGGAGATTGAGCCTAAATCCACTAAATTTGTGAGCCAGGATTTTGCCAAGCTTTGAGGATTTGTACTGTAGCTCGAAAGGAAGATTATAATTCACAGCAAAACACATCAATTCCTGATATTTCCCAGAACAGTATTAAACAGTACAAAATGCCATTTTACAATGAGTACAGTGTTGTCTAATAAACAACTTCATTTAAATAGCTTGGCTATGATGATGTCATTGGATAACGGGAAACCGACTTTTGAATCTAAATCTTAATCTAGTCTGGGGGATCTTTCTTAACAGCCCATGTTGGGTAAGAAGCTGGTTTAACTAATTCAGTACAGCCTGCATGAAGATGTCTATAATCCTGCTAGCTAAGTGTGATTTTTCTCACGCAGTAAATGTCATATCCAAGGTATTGAACGGTTACATGACATATTGAATGTAATAAGTTTCTAACCATTTCGGTGTGTAATCAGATACCATTTCACTTTGGGGGTTAAACTAAGATGATAGAATTATACTTGCAAATGAAAACCACAGCAGTTCAGTAGTTTTCTTAAGTAAAAAAACACATGATGTACAGTATTGTACAAAATATTCTAGCAATGCTGTACAGTAAGAATACTTTCAAAAATAGAAGTGATAATAGATTAAAAAAAATTTTTTTCATAAATTAACAATATGGAAAGTAAACAACTAGAAAAATCCAAAT
This sequence comes from Clarias fuscus, assembly GCA_030347435.1. Classification (NCBI taxonomy): domain Eukaryota; kingdom Metazoa; phylum Chordata; class Actinopteri; order Siluriformes; family Clariidae; genus Clarias; species Clarias fuscus. The sequence goes on from CM059229.1 coordinate 9,364,146, forward strand.
CAAATGGTTATTTAGTGTGACCACTCTTTCCCTGCCATACCAGAATTGCCATGCTTTTATGTACATTTGCACATACTGTAGTTTTTAAAGGAACTCAAAAGCAGGGTGAAATGCCTCAAATCATGCTGTCTCTTCATGTAATCCCAGACAGACAAGGACGCTGAGGATCAGGGCTCTGTGAGGGCCAAACCTTCACTTCAAGACCTCACTGTGTTTCTCTACACTAAAGATAGGTCTTAATGACATTGCATGTATGTTCCCGGTCTGCTGCAGAATAAAGTTCAGAAGCCTTTCTCATGGTATTGCCTAATGGATAATTATCTGCCTGTACTGTATTTCTCAGCATTGAGGACACCATTAATACTGACCGAGTCTCCAACTCGATTTGCAGAAATGCAGGCCCATTTGTACCGCTCCCCAGCCCATCGGCAAGCAACCTGATCGGCAAGCAACTCATCAGTCCAGAGCACCGAATACCAATTTTCTGCACCCCAGTCCCCGCGTTTTCTTGAAAAGTTTCGAATGTAAATTTTATTTGTCACATACAAAATCAAAAACAATGTGGGATATACTTATATGACTGTCCATCATTTTAAAGTAGAAAAATTACACTACAAATGAAAATATTGCATTATAAAACACAATTTAACTAAACATATAATTTGCAGTAAAATAATAATTTATAATTAACCTCACCGGTGCCATCTTTTTATATTGGTTCATATGGCTCAACTTTGAGTGCAGTTGAGTCACTTAGGTTTGTTTCCACATCAGAGGTATGGCTATTCTTCCTGAAAGACCACTTCTGGCCAGACTTTTTCAGACAGTAGATGGGGATACCTGAGTTCTACTGTATTCTACAAGTTCTTTGTTGTTGGCTCTGCTGGATATCTTCCAATGTCAAAGAAAACTAAGCATGATGTATCTTTCATTGAGTTTTCTTTGCCAACCACCACCATGCTTCTTCAAAATAGTTTAAACGTCTTGAAACCCCAGTCTGCTTTGAAATCATTGTAACCATTGTTACATCATTGTAAACATCATCTTGTAACCTTGTAATCTGGTTGCTGTGCTCAGTTTTGATAAGGTTTGTGAGCAGAGTCCGGATATTCCTCTCCCTTCTACACAGCTATTTCTGTTTCAGTTAATGAATGTATTTGAGCCTTCATATGAAATTGATGATCATTAACACCTGCTTGGTGTAATTGTTTATTCATACTGTATACCTGAGTCTGATGCTGCACAATCTCTGACAAAAATGGACTTGATTTTCATATTTCATCTGGTTATTAAATTTTATAATATTTATAAAAATAAACAATTTAAATATTTATTTCTGAAAGCATTCTTAACTTACAGCATTTCTTCACATTTGCCTAAAACGTTTGCAAACATGCACACATCCATAACATTATGACCATCAATAGGTGACGTGAACATTGATGCCCAATACAAGTGCCTGGATCATGGGTACTAAAGTCTCACCCATGCTCGTGGGGATCAAAGGCCAGTTGGTGTAGTCCAATCCAACAAAAAAAGCCAATGCAACACAAATTGCTGAAAGAAGTCAATGCTGGCCATGATAGAAAGGCACACACAGACCACCCTTTGGCATTTCAACACCAGAATTATCACCAGTCTTCCATTGTTCCCAATAAGGCAGTGGTAGCTCATCGCGTGGATGCTTAGAAGGTTGGCAGTTCAAGCCCAAGTATTGGTCAAGGGACCAGACTACCACTATTGGGGCACTGTATCATGGCTCATCATCAGGTAGGTGAAGGAAAAAAAAAACTGTGCTGTAATTTGTGGCCTACAAATATGGTTTGCAGAAACTCACAAACTGCACAGAAAGACTCTTATTACACAATATGTATATTCTCCTCTGCTCATTTGTCAATATACTAAGTCTTGTTTGATGTTTTGTACTTTCGTACCTGGTCCATGAAACTATTTATGTTTTTCTACAACTCTGGTTCTTGCTTTGCTTGCACATTACTTAACCGTTTATAGCCGGCTGTATGTTTATCATTACTGAATCATGATTTTGTTTGTTGGGTTTAGAAGTTAACATCCATCTGCCTCATAGTGAGTCTCCCATCTTTTTATCTAACACCTTTCATTCTAGCACACATACAAAATAAATAATTAAATAACTAAAACAAGCCTCATTAACTGCTTCACAGAAAGACTAGCACTCTAGGTGTGCTGTCAGTTACATTTATATCTGTAATTGATGACAGTTCAGGGAATTGGAATCCCAGTGGTATACTTGGTATATGAGTTTTATATGGGTAAAAATAGTCAAATGGACAAACAAACAGCAGACAAAGACAGGAGAGAACGTTAAAGGGCGTACATCAGTAGACAAAACATAAATGAACGCGTCCTCACAGAAAAGCTAACATTATCAGCAATGTCAACTTGGAGAGAGAAAATTAAAAATATACATATTTTCTCCTAATTTGACCACCTACCCATCCATCAGCCAGCTCACCTGCTCATATGATAACAATCAGTCAACTATCAATATGTTTTCCCCAATTTCACCCCCATCTAAGAGCTCTCGCCATCAACTGACAGCTATCTGGGAGGGAAGACAAAGGCTATTATGTTTTTCTTCTTCTTCTTTTTTTTTTTTTTTTTAAAGAAATGCGAGGCCAGCCAACCACATACAGTACAGTACACTGATCAACTATAACATCAACACCACATAACATTAACACTGATGATCAATTATGTACCAATAAAGGATTGACAGGATTGTGGACACCCAAGGCTCAACCATGCCGGCAGGGACCAAAGTGCAGCCTGTCCAGTCCGATTCCACAGAAAGGCTAATGCAGCCCTAATTGACAAAAATATCAATGCTGGCCATGATAGGAAGGCAGCAGAACACCCAGTGCACTACAACACAGGGTGCACATTTCTCACAGGGCCCAGCAAGCAAAGAGCCCAAGGCTTCCGAAACGGCCTCCAAACTCCCTACTGTACGTCCCAATCCAATCAAGCATCCATGGGATGCACCAGGCAAACAAGTTTGATCCACAGAGCGCCCACCCTGCAACTCACAGCACCCAAAGGATCCTGCCACACCCTGAGAGGTCTTGCAGAGCCACAACCTGAGAGAACAGACCTGCCCTGGTACAATAAGGGGAACATAATACTGCAATACTGGGCATAATGTTGTGCATTGTAATGTTTTAGCTGATGGGCGCATTTTCAAACTGCTGCTCATATATTTTTAAAAGGTTGCATAAGAGCCCCTGTCGACTTTCAACAAAGGAGTCTATAAAGGTTCATCTACTGTGTATGAGACTAAGAATGGTCTGTATTTGACTAATATTAGACATGATTAGACTAGATTTCCCTAGAATTTGATTATATTTGACTAGATTAAATTAAGATAAATTAAGACACTGAACGGTGTGATGGTTTAAGAGAACAGTTGTTTCATTTAAGATTTCAAACAAAGAAATGTTTTGTATTGTATAAGTCCTGGTTTCAAGCTATTTACATATGGTAGCTGTCTGGTGTACTGTATATGGATTTAAGAAACAGGCATGACTCAAAAGCATACTTATCAAGAATAACTTTAAAGTTTGATCTTATTTGCATTGATTACGATTTGGTCTTGATAAAATGTAAACAGATTCAAATGTGCGTCAGCTTCCTCATCATTAACACAATTTTGCCTTGTATTAATAACATTTTAGACCGGTGTGCAGATAAACAAGATCAATAAGTATACATTTGTTTAGTGTTGTGTCATTTACATCATTTTTCATCAAGCCTGTCTGATATATCATATTGAATCGGTGCCCAGAAGTATAGCTCTGCGAGTCTGTTTGCGCCTTGCAGCTTGTAAGCTGGGTGCAATTTCATAGCTGGGTAAGTTTGTGATTGGGATGCATTCTGTCAACGCGGCTTGAAATACCTGTTTGTCGAAGACTGAAGAGGATTGAACAAGTGTTGCTTGTTCCCTCATCACCGACCTCACCATGTAAAGCCAGAAAAAAAGTCATTTTTTTAAGAAGCGCTGACTTGCATGTGTTGCTGAAGAGAACAGTCCTATCAGGATATTGAAGAGGAGTGTTAAAATCTAGGAACATTGTTACTACTGTTAACAAGAGTGATGGTGATGACCAGTATGTGTAAAAACAACAGATTATTTCCCTGCAGAGCCCTATAGCCTGGTATGAAATCATGCACATGAAACTAATCTAACTAACCTTTACATCCCACAAAGCTCCCATAGTCCAGTTGGTATTGGCTCTTCATCATTGCCGAGCATGAACATCTTTTCCCACAAGAGCATCTCTGAAACTTTAATGAAGCTACATATTTATAAAAATTTAGCCTACGACTTTCAATGACTCAGACGTGCACAGAAATAATGCCTTAAGGGAATTACAAAAAGCAATGATTTTAGTTCATTTTTAATGCTATAAGTACATCACCCCCTGCTTGCTCTTTATATCTCAAAAAGAGTCATGTGTAAAATAATCAAATAACTATATAAAAAAATATATATATATATATTAATAGCTTTTGTTTTTCCTTTGACTTTTGCTAGTTGGGGTTGCGATAGCAACAGGCTGAGATGGTCAGTCCAGGCTTTATCCTATGGGATCCCCAGACTTTCCAAATCCAGCCACTTCACTTCCACTGTATACGTCTGCCTAGTACTGGGTTGGACATCATTTTGCCTTGAGAATGCCTTAATTCTTCAAGGCATAAAGTCAACAATTTGTGTTGGAGTTTGTTGTACATATTTACATGACAATATCTTGCAGTTGCTAAAGCTTTGTCAGCTGCACATCCATCATTTGAATCTCCTGTTCCACCACATCCCAATGATGCTCTACTATTGGATTGAGCACTATGATCAAGAACCCAGTGTGAGATGATTATAGTTTATAGTACAAGGCATGTTATTCTGTGCTCATGAAAGGGTGTAAACGGTCAGAAACAATAGCTCAGCTCAAACCTCAGCAGATCGTCTTATCCATGTCTACATCCCTAAATGCATTAAGCTACAGGGTGATTGGCTGATTAGACATTTGCCTTACCGAGCAGCTGAACAGGTGTGCCTAATGAAGTCTCTTCAGAAGGTCTTGGATATAACCTGTGATTCTCTTTTTCACAATTTTATTTTGTCACCATCAGAAAGGTTGTCTAAGCATCTTCTGTGGTGAATGAAGGTAAGGTGGTCCAGTAGAGTGTCATCAGCATAGCATTTGTTGGAGAAGCTATGAGATCTAATCAATAAATTCAGAGATTAAGTGCATAGTAAGAGCAATAATTGATCAATTGACTGAACTCCTATCATATTGAGTGGATAGCTCGTGATAACTGTGAATTAATATGTGTGTGTGTGTGTGTGTGTGCGTGTGTGTGTGTGTGTGTGTGTGTGTGTGTGTGTGTGTGTGTGTGTGTGTGTGTGTGTGTGTGTGTGTGTCCATGGTGCCCTGTGGTGGACTGGCATTCCATCTTACACCCAGGTTATTTCTACCTCACCCGATTGTTAAGTTTTGCCTCACTAAAATAAAATAAATATTGGTGAAGATTCTTGGCATTTCACACTGCAGGTACTTTTACTGATCTATAAAAGGCAACACAGCATCATGAAGGCAAACTTACTAAAATCTCTGGAGTTGGCCAAGTAGAAAAGTGGAATTAGTTGTTCTCCATTACCTCTTATTGAAGTATGTCCCTATGAAATGAAATAAAATAAAATAAAATAAAATCTACTCTTGCTCATTTCAACTCCTGTGCATTTCCCAGTCTATACATCTAGTAGTTCTTTGTTGGGTTGGAAGAGCTAAGTGAGCTTTTGAATGCCATCATATGTATGATGGATAAGAAGGGCAGCTTTAAAAGCACCAATCCAAAGTGCCGACTGAAAGATACTCCAGTCATTATTGATTACTGTCTGAATAAGTCTAAAATGTCTGTGTATTTTTGGTCTTCCCAAAAAAGCTTTTTCATTTTCATTAAGGGCAGGCTCTGATGCAGTTTATGTCAGTAACTGTGATTCTCGAATATCATTTTCTCTAGAAGGCAAGGTAAAGGTTCATTTTTAAAGTAATATGCATTTAACGTTTATTACCAGATCTCAAGCATCAAAATATATATATATTTTTTTTTTCCTGTAAAGGACTTGGTGCTTAGATGAGAAGCTGAATTTTCCGAATTTTTGGATTCCGAAAAACCTATACTATTTGGGTTGAGTCACTCTAAAATACACTGCCTGGCCAAAAAAAGATTTTACCTACAGTAATTACCTTTAGCTTTGATTACAGTCCACAATTTAGTGGCAAGTTCAAGTGTAAAAATGATTCCTTGTGCTTCGAGAACCACTCTTTCACAATTTGAGTCTTGGGATTTGCCTACGTCATCATGGACAACAGACTTCGTAGATGCAACAGCATGGTTTTTTAGGATACCAATGGTGCTTTAGGACATTCAGACTGACCGACCAAGGTCTAGACCTGACCAACTGAAGCAACCCCAGATCATAACACTGCCTCCAGAGGCTTGTACAGTGGCCACTATGCATGATTCTTAGAAGAAGAAAAAAAAGCTTCACAGTTTGCTAGGGAGCATTAAGATTGGACTTTGGAGCAATGGATAAAGGTCATGTGGTCTAATGAGTGCAGATTCACCCTATGCCAGAGTGAAGGGTGCATCAGAGTAAAAAGGGAAACACATGAAGCAACGCTTCCATTGTTCTGGAATAGGGTCAGTATGGACTCATTAGACCACATGACCTTTTTCCATTTCTTCAAAGTCCAGTCTTTAATCTCCCTGGCAAAACAAAGCCTTTTTTTTTTCTAACGAAGCCCACTAACAAGTGGTTTTCTTTCTTTCTTTTTTTTCTTTTCTTTTTTAACCATGCAACTTTAAGAGTTTAAATGACTTAAACATTTTTCAGCATTCACCCTTTTAGGTGTTGATAATGTGTTAAAGGATTCTTAGCCCAGTTCCAGAACACTTGCATGAAAATTCATGTTCCACATGTTTCTCTAGAACAGCTGGGTTGTATTCAACTTTTAAGTTGGCGGAATTAATATTTCATAGAATTTGCTTCAAAGGGGGACGACCAGATCTGAGTGGTCTTCAGAGAGCTTCATCAAAGCAAACCGCCTTCCTCAGTTCACACTCATTAAACACTGGTTAGTTTAAAAAAAAAAAAAAAAGTACATGTAGTAATATTTTCAGTTTAATCTTACAGGGAAATCATATATATATACTTTAGTTATATTTATTTATTATTATTATTATTATTATTATTATTATTATTATTATTATTGTTATTGTTATTATTTTAAGACAACATAATATTCTTTTCTCCTTACCCTACAATACACCAGTTTCATAACTAACTTATTGGACTTAATAAATATGATGCCCTGAAAAGAAGAATAGCATTAACACTCATTCTGTAACAAAGGTTGGAGACTTGGCCCACTCCTCCATGCAGAATATTTGTTAGCTCTTTTTATATTTTTAACACTGTATATGAATATGACCAAGTCTCAACCTCTTGGCAGAAATGTGCTGGAGGAGTTCAGGATGACAACAAGTTAAGGTTTTGCCATACTGTACATAGACTTTTCAATATGATGTACAGCAAAACATACTTCCAAAAAAAAAAAAAAAAAAAAAAACATCTCAGAAAGTACAAAATGTTGAACCTTGAGGCAGTTGGGCTCCAACAACAGAAGCCCACATAAGATTTCACTCCCCTCAGCCAAAAACAGGAATGTAAGGCTACAGTGGGCACAGGATCACAGAAACTGGTCAGTTGGGAAGTAGAAAAACATCAACCATCCACCCGCTACCCCGCAATATTCAACTGAGATGCTTTTCTACTCTCTCTCTCTCTCTCTCTCTCTCTCTCTCTCTCATTCACTCTCACACACACACACACACACACACACACACACACACACACACACACACACACACACACACACACACACACACACTGAGTGGATGTGCTCTGAGTTTCAATTTAAGCAGCCAGTCCAGACAGGTCACATTATTGGGCTGGATCAGGCGAAGAAAACAAAAAAAGATTTTAAATTAATAAAATTGGGTTATGAACCATCCAGCACATTATTAAATCCTGAAAAGATGGTAGTAAACTGTCAACTTTTTGGTAGAAACACGATTAGGCAAAGAAAAGAAAAAAACCCATGAATGCAGATCACATAATACGCTTTTGGTGAAGTTGCATTATAGAAAAATCACAGCTATGTTTCATAGTAAGCCTATATCCACGCACATAATTGGGACTAAACTGCTGTGTGGGCTGGTTAGTGAGTATAATCAGAAATTAAGATGGTTGGATGAGTCCAGACATGATGGGGTAAGAAGGGAAGTACACGAAGCGATGCACTCATCATGAATTGTGCATTTCAAGAATGATGGATGGATAGATAGATAGATAGATATAGTAGATAGATATGGATGGAATATCAGCCTTTCAGTTAATCCAGTCTCCTTTGAGAGCTTAAATCCCTCCCTGGAGAATTAGTTTGGTAATCATACATATGATAGCAGTCTGAGAGAGCTTTGGAGCTGCTTAAATGGAGCACAACAGCCCTGAAACTAATAAGGATTTACAGAAGGGTGCTTACGGGCTCAGTAGCAGTATTTACTTATTTACTTATTTGTTCATTTATTTATTTATTTATTTATTTATTTATTTTTGACTAATAGGATTATTTAAATAAAATCCACTTCTTTTCTAGAGCCCTTCTAGTTACCACAATGAAATCACAAATAAATAAATATAATAAATCACAAAAACAAAATAATAATATAGATGCTGAGACGAGGGGAAAGGAGATGAAACATAAATGTGGCATAATAAAAGTTATTCTACAGTAGGTTATGTTTAGGTGCGGAGGAAATGAAAGTTTCTCAAAATGAAAGCAGTATAACCATAAGTTTAAGCTTTTATTGTTTCTTCTTCTTTGTCTTTCGGCAGTTCGCTCTCAGGGGTCGACACAGCGAATCATCTGCCTCCATCTAACACCATCATCTGCATCCTCTTCTCTCACACCAACTAGCTTCATGTCGTCTCTCACTACATCTATAAATCTCCTCTTTGGTCTTCCTTTAGACCTTCTGCCTGGCAGTTTAATTGTTTAATCCTCCTCTTTAGTTTAAATAGATCTCTAGACAAAGTGTTTGAGTAAGCCTCGACAAAAGATCCAGTGCTCCTAGGCATACCGTAGAGTCTACAAATCTTTGTAACTGATCTGATGGGGGAAAATACATTAAATAATAATAATAATAATAATAATAATAATAATAATAATAATAATAATAAAGAATACATGCGTACATTAATAATAATAATAATAATAATAATAATAATAATAATAATAATAATAATAATAATAATATAATTTGTCCAAGCAATATTTCTTCAGTTAGTATTTAGATGATGAGGGTTGAGAGCATTGTCTAACACAACAATCCACAATCTTCCATAAATGTTCAGCTGGGTTGAAAGCTGACAATTGTGAAGGGCGAAGCATATAATCTTACATCATTTTCATCTGCCTCAATCTATTGAGTGTTGTTGAGTGAAGCCCTTGTTTCTTGTGGATTGGTGGACAAGACCATGCACATCGCACCACAGTAGACTTGACTGACTATTCACAATTTAAACAAATGAATAAATAAATAAATAAATACATACATACATTTGCATTTGCCATTATTCCAGACCATCAGAAGGGACTATAAATCAGGCACGATACTGTTTATCTTGCTCTCTCATTTAAATAGTCTTTAAGATGTAAGCAATATTAGCATCTGCTCTGAATGTTGCATCAGCTCTCAGAAATACACAGAAGAATGAAATTACACAAGATATCATGAAACTGACGGATTAATCATTCACAAAACAGTCTGACTTCCCAAAAGTATTGTAAAGCGGTAGAGACAATGCTTAGTGTGATTCCTTAAGGCATTAAAGCCTTAAGCAAAACCCACGCTTCTATTCACTGAATAATCTACATAGTTTGCCACTTGAGAATTTAAAATGAACACATACTTGGTGAAAAATAGATTTTTTTTTTTTCTGTATTAGGGGGAGCATCGCAATAAAGCATAGGGGTAAAATTAGAAAGGATTTTAGAGATCATATAAATATAATTGAGACGGAACGACTGCTGTTAGGAAACGATTAAGTGGCATTAAGGCGGAATCTCAACTCCACACAAGTGAAGCTTAAAAAAATTTGAGAAAAAAAAAATAATAATGAAAAAACCCTCAGGTTCACAGGTTTGCATTTTTTTATTTATTATTTAGTATTCTATTATATGAAGGCTCCCACTGTTTGCATATGTGCACAGATTGATTAAGTTTAAAGAAGGGGGAGACACACCATGCAGTACAGTACCTCAAACTGCAGCACAGAGGATAAAAAAAAAGGATTCTGGAGTTGGATTCAATGATGGTGCAACTCAAGGGCAATGTGAACAACCAATTTCAATTAATAATAAATAAATAAATAAATAAATAAACGTATTAATTAATTAATTAATACAAATAATAAAAAATAATAAACCATACTGACATACAGTAGAGAAGCTTTTTCAGTAGGTCAGGGGATCCGGGTGCAGATCATGCAAAGTAGTTCTGAAGCTCAAAAGGTATAGTGGAGAAGTACTGATGATAACTGGCTTTGAAATGGCTTTAGTTCAGCAACTACAGCTTCCTAAATATGGGCATGTCCAGATTCTCTTGTTGTTTGTTGAAGCCAATCACGTCCATTCAAGTCTATTGTTAAGCTGAAGGCAGATCATCAGACCAGACACTAACTACAGGGTTAGAAGCAGTCGCTTAGAAAGAGTAAAATAATCTTACAAGAGTTCACAGATGTTTCATTTTATTCACCCTCTCTGGTACTACAGTATGCTCCAAAATATGCAGTACTCGGATCGGATGCATCAACGGGGCATCGCTCCAGACACACAGTTCCCAGTAGTGAAAAGGGAGTCGTGTTGTGCAGTTGATGTTGGAAATCGTGTTGGAGTCTCTTGACAAAAGGAAAAAGTATCCATAGTTGAGTATTATTCCCGCTCATATGGAAGCGGTCGTGAACGGGGACCGAGTTTAAAAAAGGTGGCAGAACAATGCCTTACCTTATCCATCCCATTCCCCCGATCTTACACAACCTGATGCCTACTTGAGGGGAATGTTAAAGGCGAGTGTGTTCAACTGTGAAGATCTACCAAGAATCATTCCTGCATTATGCAAACAAATCCGTCTCCTTTGGCTGGAGTCTGTAGCAACCTTTGGAATCCTTAAGAATTTGTGTGAACGATATAGTTGAGGAGAAATAAACTATATATGACAACAAGGTACTGTAATATTAATTTCAGTACTATATATTTTGGCGCATACTGTATTAGCAACTTTTTATTTATTTATTTATTTATTTATTTTTACAAATGTTAAAGATTGCACATTAATTTAATAAAAAATCTCAGACACCAAAACAAAGGAACAATCTTTTTCTAATATAACCAAAGAAATGGGAATTTAAATTTGAAATGTGTTGCATCATTAGGAAGTAAAACATAACCATGTTTTCTTTTATTTCTGACCATGAACTAATGCTGAAACAAAGGAAAACGGTTGCTGCCAATCATTCAAGTGAGTCTCTATTCTCCATCTTTGGTAACACACAATTTTATATAACTGGACCTTTAATTTAATTTTAATACTCCTGAACTTAAAAGCCATGCAGATTGTGATATTTAAATAGAATCTTGGGTTTTCATGTGAATTTGATGATATCTACCAGTTTTACCAGATGTGAAACCTTAAATAAGGCATTTATTTATTTATTTGTTTGTTTGTTTATTTTATCTTTTTTTTTTTTTTTTAGTATTTACTGTATAGGCAAACTTTGCATCTCAAGTGCTGTTAAGTTTTTATCACGGAGTGTGTGAGGCAGGAGTGACATCTATCCAACACAAACCGTACATTGTGGGTAAAGTACACTAGACATTAACACTACTTACATTTTCAAGGTGTTTTTAAAAGAACTGGACATCTGGACATTAACAAAACAAAACAAATAACTCACTTTGGTTCTGACTCGGTTATGACGATGGCGAACAGGCGGGAACTCAAGGCTACCATTAGGCTCACTAACAGTCTGGAGACTGCATTTCAACAAAACACATGAAGATCGATTGTTTAAATGGATCAAATAATAACATTGCCATCCATTTCAGTCTGCAGTAATCACCTAACACTGAGGAACTGATCACATTGGGATGGAGCATACGTGGTGGTAATTTGCTGGAGGCGTTTGTGAAGTCTCACATGGCTAAAATCGGTGCAGCTCAGGTGCGTTCTCGGGCTTGTTTAATTCCGTATTAGTGTCAGCAGGATGAATGGAAACCAATGAGAGATTTTTTTTTTCCCCTCCGAAAAACAATAAGCATAAAAAGGGACAGGTTAGATTTGATCTCTCCTGAAAATCTCAGACACCCAAACAAAGCACATGAATTTGTTAAGATGAAAGTAGTTCCAAAGAGGGTCAAGTTAAGTCTGTATGATTATTTTTTGATACAATAACGATATAACAGGCAAAAAACACATCAACAGTGAAAGAATCCCTTGGTGGTGTAGATTTTTTTTTCTAAACTACACTGGCCAAGATTTTCCTGGCATAATCTCACACAGATAATAAACATGGAGTGTATTTTTTTTTTTTTTTTTCCATTTTAAAGAAGCCACTGGGAAAAAGAAAACACATTAACTTATTATGTTTGGTGTAAATTAATTCATGCAAGTTTTAAACCTGGAGAATGAAATCAGCTTGTCACAATGACATGGAGCTCTTGGCTATCATCGCAAGCTAGCTCAAAAACCTGTAATGGCAAAATACTGACAAGCTGTTGTGACATGAGACTGAAAGTGGTGGAATACATTGAGTCCAATTAATGACATGAGAAACAGCTGATGTTATTAGCTGGGCTAATGTCTGAACTGGAGAGATCTGGATTTTTGAGTCCTGCCTTGAGCTTGTGTGTGACATGTAAAATTTTAACAACTTGGAAATGAGTTAAGAGATCTCTGTTGTCACCAAGACCAAATCTCAATTCCGACAGCTTTAACTGAGTTAATATGTCTGAAATATGAAAGTGCCACTGTATATACCTATATAGCAGTTTACTCCAGAAAACCTCTGGAACGTCATCAAGAGGAAGTTGGATGGTCACAAACCAGCTGAGCTGTTTGCTTTTTCACTAAAACAGCAAGGTAAAAAATAATAAAAAAAAACTGGTCTAACTGCAAATTCCGGGGTTATTGCACCAGCATTAACTCAATTTTTAATAAAGCATTAACTCAATTTGTTTACAAATTATTTGCATTTGTTTTATTTGAGTTATTAAAGCTGTGCAAGTACTGCATGATCTTGGGTTATTTGATGTGTTGTGATGTCATTGCCTTTAAATGTGCACTCTAAATAACAATAATTATATTACTGTGTATACTGTGTACACATATATACAGCTCTGGAAAAAGAATAAATATTTCATGTTTTTTCAAGTATTGGTGACAAACAGTTTATATTCTGCTTTTTTTTTTATAGCACATTGTTATATAAATAGGCCACTTATGCAATTCTGGTTGGGTGCGAACTGCATTTTATAGGCTCTGTACATGTACTTTGCACAATGACAATAAAGTTTAATCTAATCTAATCTAATGTAAATTGATCTGATCTGATCTAATCTAATTTACTACTATCATGTGATTTAAATTGCAAATAGGTGGAAACTACTGCTATGCTGTTTTTAACTTTTTTATCGTAAGGCGTAGTTACTTTGTACCCAACACAAGTGCTGTGGTGTATAAAAAATGTTGCAGAATCATCTTTTATACACTGCTCAAAAAATAAAGGGAACACTTAAACAACACAATGTAGCTCCAAGTCAATCAACTTCTGTGAAATCAAACTGCCCACTTAGGAAGCAGCACTGATTGACAATCAATTTCACATGTTGTTGTGCAAATAGAATAGACAGCAGGTGGAAATTATAGGCATTTAGCAAGACACCCCCAATAAAGTGAGTGGTTCTGCAGGTGGTGACCACTGACAACTTCTCAGTTCTTATGCTTTCTGGCTGATGTTTTGGTCACTTTTGAATGCTGGCGGTGCTTTCACTCTAGTGGTAGAATGAGACGGAGTCTACAACCCACACAAGTGGATCAGGTAGTGCAGCTCATCCAGGATGGCACATCAATGCGAGCTGTGGCAAGAAGGTTTGCTGTGTCTGTCAGCGTAGTGTCCAGAGCATGGAGGCGCTACCAGGAGACAGGCCAGTACATCAGGAGAGGTGGAGGAGGCCGGAGGAGGGCAACAACCCAGCAGCAGGACCGCTACCTCTGCCTTTGTGCAAGGAGGAACAGGAGTAGCACTGCCAAAGCCCTGCAAAATGACCTCCAGCAGGTCACAAATGCTCAAATGGTCAGAAACAGACTCCATGAGGGTGGTATGAGGGCTCACCATCCACAGGTGGGGGTTGTGCTTACAGCCCAACAATGTTCAGGACGTTTGGCATTTGCCAGAGAACACCAAGTTTGGCAAATTTGCCCCTGGCGCCTTGTGCTCTTCACAGATGAAAGCAGGTTCACACTGAGCACATGTGACTGATGTGACAGAGTCTGGCGATGCGCTGGAGAATGTACGCTGCCTGAAACATCCTCCAGCGTGACAATTTTGGCAGTGGGTCAGTAATGGCGTGGGGTGGCATTTCTTTGGAGGGCTGCACAGCCCTCCATGTGTTCACCAGAGGTAGCCTGACTGCCATTATGTACCGAGATGAGATCCTCAGACCCCTTGTGAGACCATATGCCGGTGCGGTTGACCTTGGGTTCCCCCTAATGCAAGACCATGTTAGACCTCATGTGGTTGGAGTGTGTCAACAGTTCCTGCAAGACGAAGGCATTAATGCTACGGACTGGAACACCCTTTCCCCAGTCCTGAATCCAGGGACATCATGTTTCGCTCCATCCACCAACGCCACGTTGCACCACAGATTGTCCAGAAGTTGGCAGATGCTTTAATGCAGGTCTGAGAGGAGATCCCTCAGCAGACCATCCGCCACCTCATCAGGAGCATGCCCAGGTGTTATAGGGAGGTCATACAGGCACATGGAGGCCACACACTCTACTGAGCCTCATTTTAACCTGTTTTAAGGACATTACATCAAATCTGGATCATCCTGTAGTGTGTAGTCCACTTGATAATTTTTTGTGTGATTTTGTTGTCAGCACATTCAACTATGAAAACAACAAAGTATTTAATAAGAATATTCAATTCATTCAGATCTAGGATGTGTTATTTTAGTGTTTCCTTTAGTTTTTTGAGCAGTGCATCTAACTACACATAAAAAGGCATTTAAAAAGGGCAAAAACAATTTAAAAGGCATATGTCAGACGCCCAGTATGAATGTCTAAAATGTCTACAATATTTTCCCTGAGAAAGAGCTAAACAGCACCACAAATCAATGAGTTTAAAGTAAAATGCATTTATGCTACAAATATAGATTTTATGCTGTATATCTCAATTCTCTGTAGTTTCTATGGTTGTCTATCTGAAATAGTAAATGCTCTCAATTATTATTCAAAGAAATAAAAGTATTGCACCATCTCAGGGTGTTTATCCATAATGTTTATCCATATACAGTTTTTAAGTAATATCTTTTCAGTCTTTTTTTTCCCCGTGGCATTAAGACCAAAAAGGCAATTTTTCTAAAGCCTATTTTTGTTAAACATTTATTTCAGATGTCCTTCTAAACAGTAAGCTGTCTATAACCTTAGTGGTTTAGATTTCTTTTAAAAAACCTCCCTGGGCAATATTTCCATGGCATTATCTCATATGGATAATAAAAATGGTGCTTTTTATTTATTTATTTATTTTTTTGCAGTGTGTGGGAACATGCTTTAACTGATTATCCTTGGTGTAAATTAATCAGCTTTAGAAACTACAGTGATTTTACGAATGAATATTTGTAGTACAGTGGAACCTTGGATTACAAGCATAATTTGTTCCGTGTTTAAATTTTGCCATAGGAAATAATGAAAACTCAAATTATTCGTTCTACAGCCCAAAACAATAAATACATAAAAATAATTAATACAACATATAAAGTAAAAATAGAACAAATTAACCTGCATTTAACATAAAAAAGTAAAAATAAATCCAGACAGTTAAGTGTTTCCTTTTGTGCCCGCAGGCACTGTGTATTTGTATGTGTGTGTGTGTGTGTGTGGAATTAGCCCCTCGCCTCGTCTTAAACAGTAAAACTCCTTCTCCCTCTCACACCTCGCTTTTTAAGTTTCACAACGAACATACGCAATGCAAATACTGTTTTAATGGGGAAAAAAAGAAATCTCTCTAATGATACTCGCGTGCGCATACTTACGGAATCACTGCTGTAAAGTAAAAAATAAAAAATAACAAATGAACCAGCACCTTACCTTTGAAAAGAACCACGACAGAGCTGAGTTTTCTGTGTAAATACAGTGCATGTGTAAAGCGCCGGGGAGATCTGTGTGTGTGTGTGTGTGTGTGTGTGTGTCTGTGTCGGTGTCAAATGTGTGTGTAAAAAATGTGTGTGTCGGTGTGTGTGTGGCACAGTGTCAAATTACGCGTGCGCAAACAGAAGAGAGAGGGAGATGTTGATTATAAGAGACGAGCACTAAGACGCAGCAGGGGACTCTTATTTTGACACAGGGGACGCAGCAGGGGAGACGATTACCCATAAAAATCGCAGCGCAAGAGAGAGTAAAATCATTGGCTCAGTTGTGATCACTTGCCGCTCGGTGTCAAAATAAGAGTCGCATGCGTGATACATGATACTCGGCGCTCGTAAACTAATACTTGCTTGGTTTCCGATTAAAAATGTATTTAAAATCTTTGATCGGTTTGCGGAACACTCGTAAACCACGGTACTCGCAATCCGAGGTTCCACTGTATATATATATATATATATATATATATATATATATATATATATATATATATAGTATATTTTGGTAAAATTCTTGATTTCTGTTTTTTAAGGAAATATTTAAATATTGTACAACATACATTACAAGAGGCCTTACACAGTATAGCATTATACAGTAACCTGTTACTATGGAAACAATACCTTAGAATGAGAATGTGCTCATTGATGCATTGTTAACACTGACTGAAGGTAGCCAAAAAATATGTAGACACTTTATCATCTCAGCCATGTATCCTCAAACTGTTGTCACAAAAATTTGCCAGCACAGTATAGGTTTAATGTGATTCACCCGTCTCACCCTGCAAAGATATAAGGAGAAATGCGTACAGTAACATCGAAAACTGTGTACATTTTCTGAAAAGTAACTTGAATATAAAACAAACTTCAGTGGAATTCATTATATAGAACCTGCATCTCTTTATAGGCTAATTTGACAGCGGTATAAATCACACAACTGCTGTTGGAAACAGTGTACTTTAAAGCTTTAAAAATCTTCAGTGAGGATAACCAGCAGCACAGAAACCTGATGCAATCCTACCATCCACTGTGATGTCTTTAATCTTCTGTACATAATGACTGATGGGTAAATCAATTGGAAAATATCCATCAGATGAAGTGATATGCTTGAGGCTCATGGTCACGGTGGGGATTTTGAGAAATCGTTAAAACACTCTGATGCGTTATTGTAAAAACACAAAAATGTGTTGTAAACAAATAAAAATATATCTATATTTTTAAATGAATCTATTTATTCATAAACAGGAAAGAGTGCCAGAAGGTACACAGGACATCAGTTTAAGAATAGAGGTTTACACTGAGACTGGGAATTTACTTTTATAGATGGTTGTGGGCAAGTGTGGCGGCACGGTGGTGTAGTGATTAGCACTGTCGCCTTGTACCTCCAGGATCCAAGTTTGATTCCCACCTTGGGGTCTGTGTGCATGGAGATTCCCTGTGCACTGGTACTCTGGTTTCCTCCCACAGCCCAAGAACATACAGGTTAGGCTCACTGGTGTTCCCAGTGTGAGTGTATGCCCTGAGATGGGATTGGCAATCAGGGTACCCTGCCTCGTGCCCTAGTCTCCTGGAATAGGATCCAGGCCCATTGTGGTGGTTTAAATTAGGCTATTAGTTTATTTACATCTTTAACAACATTTTTAACAACATTTTTACTTTCAGTGATTTCTTGTTTCCAGGTGGATAGTGTTAAAAGATTTAAATGTAAAAAAAAAAAAAGTTAAGTTGATCCGAATACAAGTGGTGGCCTTACTGACAATGCTCTTAAAGGGATCGGCATTAATAATGTATTGCAATCACCCAGTACAGACACTTCATCACTCTGTGATTATGACTTTCATTTGCAGTACTTGTAAACGTACTTGAAATAATTAACTGCCATTGAATATCCACCAGCCTGAGTCATGGCTGGATGGGAGTCTATGGATTTGTTGCATAATTTAAAAACCCTGATACTCAAACTCAATCAATCTAGAAAGAAAAAAAAAATTACAGTTTACCCCGAGTTTACAGTGAGTTTGAACGTCACAGACTGAACTTGTCTTTCTCTATTTATTGCTCACGCTGAATACATGCTCAGGATAAAGCGAGATTGGCCCGGAATTGAGATTTCACCACCGAGTGAGAGTGTGTCAATCAGCGGGAAAGGCTGAAATTATAATCTACTCGCTTGAGCTGCTCTGTAATTACTTATATTG
Organism: Clarias fuscus; assembly: GCA_030347435.1. NCBI lineage: Eukaryota > Metazoa > Chordata > Actinopteri > Siluriformes > Clariidae > Clarias > Clarias fuscus. The sequence goes on from CM059229.1 coordinate 9,382,924, forward strand.
TGTAAATGCAAATTTGCACATTGAATGTCTTATTTAAATCAGCTAAATTGCAAAGCTCTTATCTACGTCGCTTACATCACCCGATATTCATTCCACACTCTACTTTTTTTTTTTTTTTTTTTTCTTGTGACACGTTTTTTCAAAATTAAAAGCATGTGGTCCAGCAATCAATACCAGCACGGTGAGAAAATTGCTTTTCAGTGCATCACTTGATTGCGATTATCACCTTCAAGAATCAGTGATCTATGATATGATGTCTTCAGGGCATTCTGTGTGAGCGTCTGTGCAAAATGGGCTAGAAGGAAAATGTTGAATGTACTGACAAGGAAAATGCAGAATTGGTATTCTTTAGTGTTCGTTCATTTCTAGGTTTCTAAAGCACTTTCTAAAAACCACATTGTAACCACAATGCTGCGCTTTTCAGAAAAGTGTGTCAGGAAAAAAAGCTACTGTATACTACACTTATAGTTGAGTGAGATTCATTTATGAATTTATTTTTGTTAACTTAGGGCAAAAAAGTCAATCTAGAACCTTTTGTTATATTTTTAAAAAAGTCTTTAGCCATAGGACTTGTCTACACATACATGAGTATTTTTAAAAATAATTTTTAAAGGGTTTTTCTGTGTGTTTTGGCCCTTTTGGCCACATGCAAACCCCATAATCAAGTGTGATGATATTTAGCAACCGTTATTTTCAGTGTTGACACGTGGACAGGATCTTGGCTTGTAAGACCAAGCACTACTGTACATGAACCAGATTATGTACATACTCTGTAAGGACTTTGCAGAGTATGAACCAGATTATGACATACTCTGTAAGGACTTTGCATCTGGCTTCTGTTTGGCAAACATTCTGTAGCTTTACAGTTAGGGTTATATCTCCGATTGTTTGTTTGGTGTTTTTTGACAACATGTTTGGCGTTTTCAAGTGTAGAAAGTTTTTTTTTTTTTAAAGCGACCAAGGAGCAACCTCTAGTTCTGAAAAATGTATCAAATGTGAAAGTGGCAAAATGTGCAGTTCCTCAAATGACCACTAGGATCACTGGCTCCAAATCTCACTTTAGAGACTCGTGTTAAAATGTCCGTCACAAAAAAAGGCTGATAGAAAAAAAATGGTTTTGGTCTCCATAGCTAGATTTTCATGATTAAGCCATAAAATTATGCATAATTAGGGGCGCGGCTGGTTTGAGTAACAGCTGAATTGAATATCTCAAACCACCAGCTGCCTGTTGTGCATCACTTGAGATGATTAGCCAACTGAATAGTAGTAGTTTAACTTACCACAAGAAATGTAGAAGTTGTCACATAGTCGATGTGTAGTGTATGGATGATGAATGACAATGAAATGCAAAGTAATATTAGCATTATAAATGAACATTAGCCACCTTAGCATTTTAGCTAAAATAAAGCTAAGATAGATATCTTGAAGTAAGTCGGTCTGTTCCAACCAAACTCCAGCGTCTGTTCGCTCCGTCTGTTTGCACATTTATGGATAAACTGAGGTTTATGCGGAATCAGCTCCTGCCAAGATGGCGATGCCCAGAGTTCCCACAGGTGAGCTCCAAACCACTCTTCAGAAAACCTATGGATGAAGGGTTTCTCCAGTTCTTATACAGTCTATAGTGGGGCCTAGACCTTAAAGTGTCGGTCTGGGAGAACCTGTTAGCTGAATTATGGCAGAGGTCAAAGACAGAAAATAGGAGAGAAATATTTATTATGAAACTATCTGGTGTCACAAAGATGATGGGTTTCCATTTGAATCTTTGGTACCTCTCAAAGGTTTCTTTATGTCATCATTTCACCACTTGACCATAAAACAATTACTGTATATCAGGAATGTATTTATCTAGTTGTAACCCAATTGAGGATACACTGGCTTATGAGTCTGCTTCATCTCTACATTTCTTCAAAAGCTGCTCTGTTGGAATGTCAATTGTTAAAAGTGCTGTACAAAAGTAAGAGAACAGACACAAAGCTTATTTATTCAGTTTGTAATCAGATACCAGCTGTCAAAATGTCCACTATGCTCTGGCACCTCTGTCAGAATGAAATGTTCTCACTTATCCAGATTTTAAAACAGTGAACAGTAGTTGAGATAAACCCAAGGAGGAAACAAAGTTCAGTTCAGGAAAGTCTTGAGAGCTATATATCCCGAACCCCCAGAGGAAGCTGATAACAGTTATCTATACAAAGCATGGTTGAAGCATTTTTTTTCCTTTAGTGTGCAGGGGCTCTGGGGCAAGCTCATGAATATTAATTAAGGAGTGCAGCGAACAGAAATATGATTAGCCGAGGCACCAGAGTGTAGTGCATAATTACAGGGCTGAGTCAAAATGAAATTCTTAACCCTTGTATGCAAGGTCTTTTGCAATTTTTAGACAGTTACTGTAATTTAACGTACAGCAATATTATGTTACTCTGATGTCTTTAAAATATATTTTCAAACTAATTCCATACACACTACTCACAATAAGTGGGTGTCATACATACGGTGTTTGTTTCACGATGACCAGTACCTACAGTAAGTACCTATGCACTCAAGACATTGTTATACAACTGCCACACAGCTGCAGGCCCGTTTACGAGATGTGAAGGGTACTAGGGTTTCCAGACAAACCATTCTCAACCGACTCCACCGCTTTGGATTGAATTCCAGACGGCCGTTACAGGTGATTCCACTGACACGAAGACACCGGCGTGAACGTTTGCAGTGGGCACAACACCATGTGACCTAGACAATGCAGCAGTGGTCTACCGTCCTGTTCACTGATGAGTGTCGGGTCACCGCTGCTGGAGAAGGCGAGGTGAGCGATGCGCTGAGGTCAACATGGTCCCCAGGGCTTGTTTTGGTGGAGGAAGTGCAACAGTCTGGGCAGGCATCACCAGTCAGTGCAAAACAGATTTAGTTATTGTAAATGGCTCAGTCACTGCACGTTCTTACCTCAGAGACGTCATAGAAATCATCCCCCAATTCCGCCAGCACACCCCCAACTTTCTGTTCATGGATGATAATGCTCCACCACATCGTGGCAGAATCGTCACAGCTCGACTTCAGGAAGATGATCGTACCCCACCCCCACGTGACCTGGCAGAACTGCGTGTAGCACTTGTGGAAGAGTGGAACGCATTGCCTCAGAACAACATCATGAGGCTAGAGAGGAGCATGAGACGCCGCTGTCAAGCTGTCTTTGCGGCAAAAAACTGACATTGTCAATTTTTGTTATTTGGGGCTATCCTTGTTATTGTCTAAATTTTGGGGGTAATAAATATTAAAATAATGAAAATTGTGTTTCTTCTCATACCTTATTAGTAATATCAAAGGGAACGTTTACTTATCTCATTAAAATTCAGAGCAAATAGGAAAAGCACTCATGTAAATAACAATATCCCTAAATTATTGTGAGTAGTACAGTATACACACACACACACACACACACACACACACACACACACACACCAAAAGACTAGCTTTTGTTTAGGTTTTAACTTGTTCCTTCTGGAGATTTGTACCTTCAAAACATCAGCAGCGCATGCTATTTGTAACGACGCGGGTCGGGCTCTTATAATTGAAAAACATCGCGTGGTGCGGCTCGTAACACTATTGCTATACGTTATATTTTTTAAAATGTTTTTTATTATACTGTTTTTATTATAACATTTTTTACCTGGTTTGTAATAATTTATAATTATTTTTCCAATATAATGTTATCTCCTCTATGTAACCAAGGTATTTATACACATGAAAGATCCATTTATATTTCAAAATAATATATAGCATTTAAAAATAAATAAATAAATCCTGAAATTGTATGTAATGAAAAAATGTTCTGTATATGAAAAGAGATTTCATAAAATTATTTAAAATGTAACAGAGAGAGAGTGAGAGAGAGACAGAGAGATACCATACACTTGTTTTGTTCAATGGAATTGTGGCACCTATTTTTAAGAAATGATGTAAAATAATAATAAATATAGTTGCAAGCAACGATGACGGGCCCAAGCACCCTGTGCCAATCCCACCCCGAGTGCACCGCACAACCTGTGTCATTCGAGTGTGTTAAGACCTCGAAAAAGCCATCGCCACTTGGTTGCACCTCACAACCTGCACACATCACACACTATACAGGGCTAATGTCAGTTTGGGCCCTAAATATTTGTTGAGTGCATCAGTGTGTGCGTCGTGAGAGAGGGGTGCGTGTATGTGTGTGTGTGGTGTGTGTGTGTGCATCGTGAGAGGTGTGTTTGTGTGCGAGAGTGTAAACATTTGTAATATGGGTGTATGTATGTGTGCATGTGTGTGATGTATGAGTGTGTTTGTGTGTGTGCATGCAGCATGCCTGCGTGTGTGTGTGTGTGTGTGTGTGTGTGTGTGTGCACGCATTAGTGTGTAAGGGTTAGTGTGTGTGAGAGTGAGGGAGAGAGGTGTGTGACGTGTAGATGTGTCAGTCTGTGTGTGACGAGTAAATGTGCTTGTGTTTGTGCTTGTTTGTGTGTATGGTTTGAGTCTGTGTGTATAAACATTAGTGATATGTGTGTTAGTGTGTGAGATGTGTTTGTGTGTTAAAACAGAGCTAATGTCAGTTTGAACCCTAAATACTTGTTGAGTGCATAAGTGTATGTGCGCGTGTGTGTGTGTGTGTGTCCGTCGTGAGAGAGGGGTGAGAGGGGTTTGTGTGTGTGTGTGTGTGATGTCACAGAAAGTGTCACTGAATATAATGTCACTCAATATAATGCCACACAGAAAGTTATTAATCATTTTTTGGTGTACATTTAAGACATTATCACGGCTGACCCGTTTGAGGTATCAAAAATCCCTCTGCAATTTTGCATCCTCAATGTCTTTAGATCTCTTTGGCCCAGTTTGGTAGCAATTGTATAATTTCCCTAGGAGGAGTATATCAAAATCCATTGGGTGCATATTTGCAAACAACCCAAAATAACCGGCCTCCTGTTGAGTTCGTTCGACTCGATGAGCTCTAAATGTGTACCGAGTTTCGTGTGCTTACGTGAAAGTGTGTATGACCTATGCAGCAAAATCTCGAGTGGGAGCCCCTTTGGGCCCCGGGCCACGAGACTCTCAGGCATCCTGATGGCAGCAGATTCCAACCTGTCTGCCAAGTTTCATGAGTTTTTGAGCATGTTAAGACCCCCGAAAAGTCCAAAAGGGTGGAAAAAAAAATTAAAAATCCTAAGGAAAACAAGAGGGCCCTTCACACACTATGACGACATAGGGCTGATGTCATAGTGCTTGGGCCCTAATAATAATAAAAATAATAATAATAGTAATAATAGTAATAATAATAATAATAATAATAACTAGAGAATTTCTGGAGAAAATGTGGGGGATGCGAATTTATCAGTTTTCCTCGGTAAGACTGTGAAACTGCTTATGTGTAGAAATAGTGTTTCTGAGACGGGGCTATTTACTTCCCCTGTGTGTGTGGGTGTGTGTGTGTGTGAATGGAGGGGGTGTGTGGTTTGGCCAAGTTGTCTTCGCAACGCCTGTCGGTTCATGTCTGACTCACAAACAGGCGATTTAATTTAATCTCTTGCATTCACTTAAAATAAAAATAACTTTGTTTTTTTTCTGGATATCTTATGAACAACTGATCTTTTGCTTGATTCAGACAGGAGGCTTAATTTGTGCAGGATGACAGTTTTTACAAAGTGGTTCAGTAGGTAATTCATAAAGGCAATCTCTCCTTTATTTCTTTTCTTTGTGAACGTCAGCCACATTGCAAAATGAATGGATTCCGATGGGAATTTTTTTTTTTTTTTTCCCAGATCCCAAACAAGCATCCATAACTCCCAAACGGTTAGACCAATCTTCTGTATGCACAGTTTGAACATGACAGGAGACCCAGCTCTCCAGTTTGGTATATGCTTTGTAGGGGGTGTGCGCGAGCATCTGTGAGTGAGAGAGACAAAGGTAGAATTTTTTTTTTTTTTTTTTGGTGATTCCACTGCCTCTCCACTGTAAAATGCAACTCACCCTCTAAGGAACATTGCAGCATATTTTTGCACTAGAAAAAGTGGAATAATAATATTAGGGGCAGCTTAATAATAATAATTATCAAATAATAAGGTTTTTATTTGACTCACCCTCATTACAGTATATACATTACATATACATATACAAACACTCATACTGAATGACACAGACATAATAAAAAATGACAAACAACAAAAAATATTTACATGGAAAACCAATTAGCCAAATCTGCATCTATCTGAACTGTGGGAGGAAACCCACCAACATGCAAACTCCATACACACAGACCCAGCGCAGGAGTCAAGACCAGGACCAGGAGGTGTGGTCTCAAGGTAGGCAGAAGGTTCAGATTAAATGTAGTAAATGAGTACAAAAGGGTGCAGAGAGTACAGAGGCTTTCTATAGACACTAAATTGATCTTAAATAGATAGTTTGCAGCTATTTATATTGTACACACGTGGACAAAATTGTTGGTACCCTTCGGTCAATGAAAGAAAAACTCACAATGGTCACAGAAATAACTTTAATCTGACAAAAGTAATAATAAATAAGAATTCTATGAATGTTAACCAATGAAAGTCAGACATTGCTTTTCAACCATGCTTCAACGGAATTATAAAAAAAAATGAAAACTCAAAAACTCATGGAACAGGCCTGGACAAAAATGATGGTACCCCTAACTTAATAGTTTGTTGCACAACCTTTTGAGGCAATCACTGCAATCAAACTATTCCTGTAACTGTCAATGAGACTTCTGCACCTCTCTGCAGGTATTTTGGCCCACTCCTCATGAGCAAGCTGCTCCAGTTGTTTCCGGTTTGAAGGGCGCCTTTTCCAGACAGCATGTTTCAGCTCCTTCCAAAGATGCTCAATAGCATTGAGGTCAGGGCTCATAGAAGGCCACTTTAGAATAGTCCAATGTTTTCCTCTTAGCCATTCTTGGGTGTTTTTAGCTGTGTGTTTTGGGTCATTGTCCTGTTGCAAGACCCATGACCTGCGACTGAGACCCAGCTTTCTGACACTGGCCTGCACATTTCTCTCTAGAATCCCTTGATAGTCCTGAGATTTCATTGTACCCTGCACAGATTCAAGACACCCTGTGCCAGATGCAGCAAAGCAGCCCTAGAACATAACAGAGCCTCCTCCATGTTTCACAGTAGGGACAGTGTTCTTTTCTTGATATGCTTCATTTTTCCATCTGTGAACATAGAGCTGATTTGCCTTGGCAAAAAGTTCCATTTTTGTCTCATCTGTCCCTAGGACATTCTCCCAGAAGCTTTGTGGCTTGTCAACATGTAGTTTGGCAGTTATTCCAGTCTTTTTATGATTTGTTTTCAACAATGGTGTCCTCCTTGGTCGTCTCCGATGGCTCAAACAACGAAGGATGGTGCGATCCGACACTGATGTTTCTTGAGCATGAAGTTCACCTTGGATCTCTTTAGAAGTCTTTCTGGGCTCTTTTGTTACCATTCAGAATTTCCATCTGTTTGATTTGTCATCAATTTTCCTCCTGCGGCCACGTCCAGGGAGGTTGGCTACAGTCCCATGGATCTTAAATTTCTGAATAATATGTGCAACTGTAGTCACAGGAACATCTAGCTGCTTGGAGATGGTCTTATAGCCTTTACCTTTAACATGCTTGTCTATAATTTTCTTTCGAATCTCCTGAGACAACTCTTTCCTTCGCTTTCTCTGGTCCATGTTGAGTGTGATACACACCATGTCACCAAACAACACAGTGACTACCTGGAGCCCTATATATAGGCCCACTGAGTGATTACAAGATTGTAGACACCTATGATGCTAATTAGTGGACACACCTTGAATTAGCATGTCCATTTGGTCATATTATTTTCAGTATTTTCTAGGGGTACCATCATTTTTGTCCAGGCCTGTTCCATGAGTTTCTTTTTTTAAATAATTCTGTTGAAGCATGGTTGAAAAGCAATGTCTGACTTTCATTGGTTAACATTCATAGAATTTTTTAAAATTATTACTTTTGTCAGATTAAAGTTATTTATGTGACCATTGTGAGTTTTTCTTTCATTGACCGAAGGGTACCAACAATTTTGTCCACGTGTGTATGAGGTTAGAACCCAGTTTCAATTATTTGAGGAAATAAAACCATTATCTTATTAGTTTTCCAAGATCACGTCTCAGCATTTCGATATTCAAAATATTAACATGTTTTCAAAATGATGATTTGACATAAAAACTTGTTCATACCATAGGAAATGTTACTATGTTAATCTATAGCACATACCATAATATACCATAGTATTACTGGGGTAATTCAGATATTACCATGGTCGGCACAATATGACTTTATAGAGTACCAGAATAGATACTGGGGCACTGTGGAACCACGGCAGAACTATGGTACAGTATGTACTATCATACTTTGGTGAATAGCATGGTACTTATTTGGTGCCACAGTGGCTACCAAAGTGCAGCAGGTATCTAATATGGCATGTTTGTACATACAGTACTGTACTACTGCTAAAGTATGGTATAGTAAAGGCAATACCATATTATTGTATGTAATATAAAGAGGCTCAATATACAAAAGTCGTGGCCAAAAGTTTTGAGAATGACACAAATATTAGTTTTCACAAAGTTTGCTGCTAAACTGCTTTTAGATCTTTGTTTCAGTTGTTTCTGTGATGTACTGAAATATAATTACAAGCACTTCATACGTTTCAAAGGCTTTTATCAACAATTACATGACATTTATGCAAAGAGTCAGTATTTGCAGTGTTGGCCCTTCTTTTTCAGGACCTCTGCAATTCGACTGGGCTGCTCTCAATCAACTTCTGGGCCAAATCCTGACTGATAGCAACCCATTCTTTCATAATCACTTCTTGGAGTTTGTCAGAATTAGTGGGTTTTTGTTTGTCCACCCGCCTCTTGAGGATTGACCACAAGTTCTCAGTGGGATTAAGATCTGGGGAGTTTCCAGGCCATGGATTCAAACTTTCAACGGTTTGGTCCCCGAGCCACTTAGTTATCACTTTTGCCTTATGGCACGGTGCTCCATCGTGCTGGAAAATGCATTGTTCTTCACCAAACTGTTGTTGGATTGTTGGAAGAAGTTGCTGTTGGAGGGTGTTTTGGTACCATTCATTATTCATGGCTGTGTTTTTGGGCAAAATTGTGAGTGAGCCCACTCCCTTGGATGAGAAGCAACCCCACACATGAATGGTCTCAGGATGCTTTACTGTTGGCATGACACAGGACGATGGTAGCGCTCACCTTTTCTTCTCCGGACAAGCCTTTTTCCAGATGCCCCAAACAATTGGAAAGAGGCTTCATCCGAGAATATGACTTCGCCCCAGTCCTCAGCAGTCCATTCGCCATACTTTTTGCAGAAGATCAATCTGTCCCTGATGTTTTTTTTTTGGAGAGAAGTTGCTTATTTGTTGCCCTTCTGATCCTATAAATTGTTGATTTAGGTGCAATCTTAGTAGCCACAATATCCTTGCCTGTGAAGCCATTTTTATGCAACGCAATGATGGCTGCATGCGTTTCTTTGCAGGTCACCATGGTTAACAATGAAAGAACAATGATTTCAAGCATCACCTTCCTTTTAACATGTCAAGTCTGCCATTCTAACCCAATCAGCCTGACATAATGATCTCCAGCCTTGTGCTCGTCACCCGAGTTAACAAGACGATTACTGAAATGATCTCAGCAGGTCCTTTAATGACAGCAATGAAATGCAGTGGAAAGTTTTTTTTTCGGGATTATGTTAATTTTCATGGCAAAGAAGGACTATGCAATTCATCTGATCACTCTTCATAACATTCTGGAGTATATGCAAATTGCTATTATAAAAACTTAAGCAGCAACTTTTCCAATTTCCAATGGAAATTGGAAAAGTTGCTGCTTAAGTATATTTATGTAATTCTCAAAACTTTTGGCCACGACTGTACACTGTGGTATTTAATTAATGTTACATAAATACAGTTGTACCTTATTGGATATATATAACCCTAATTAAGCGTATATATATATATATATATATATATATATATATATATATATATATATATATATATATATATATATACACATATATACATACAGTGTATATATATATATATATATATATATATATATATATATATATATATATATATATATATATATATATATATATATATATATAAAACAGCATATTTTTGACAGGATCCTGGAATATGTTCCATACTATAGTACATGGTAACACTTGTACCATACTATAATACATGGTAGACTGTTGCACCATACCATAATATGTTTACCATTATACCAAAGTACTGTATGTACCAAATATGTCTCAAAGTCTGGAGACACAGAGTGGAGAGGCACAGAATCCAATTTGTCCAGTCCAGAGTGAGGCATCCACAGTTGGTGATTACAGTATTTGGGCTGTCATGTCCTCTGCTGGTGTTGGTCCACTGTGTTTTTTTAAAAGTCCAAAGTCAATACAGCTGTCTAAGAAGAAGATTTTAGAGCACTTCATCCTTACATTTGTTGACAAGTTTTATGCACATGCTCAGTGCACATTACAAAAACTACTGTACCACCTACTGGATTGCTGATTGTGATATTACTGTGCTTGATTGGCCAGTCAACTCACCTGACCTGAACTCTATAGGCAATCTGGGGAGTATTGTTAAGAGGAAGATGAGAAAAACCCAACACACCAATACAGATGAGCTAAAGCCTGCTACCAAAGCAATCTAGTCTTCAATAACGAATCAGCAGTGCAACTGGCTGATCGCCACCGTGACATCCTGCATTGATGCAGTAATTTGTGCTATAAGAGCCCCAACCAAGTATTGAGTACACAAACAAACATAATTTGAGAAATGTTTTAATATTTTGAGATACTAGATTTTTGATTTTCATGAGCTTTTTCAAATCATTTGAAGGTCTGTGGTGACTCAGGTGGCCCAGGCTTTCAGTTGTTGGTCTGGGGATCTGAGGATCCGGGTTTGAGCTCTGCTGGAGGTGCTGTTGCCACACCCCATACTACCCAGCCACTGCATGCAGTGCTATTCCAAGCCGGGACAAAAATGTCTGCTGTGGCGACCCCTTGACAGGAGCAGACCAAAGAAAGTTTATTAAAAGTAATTTGAAAGCAACAAACAATAATAATAATAATTATATACAGAAAAAAAAGGTTTTCTGTGCTGAGCCAGACTGGATTGTGATTATAATTTTCAGGAATCAGTGGTGATACAAAGCCTGCAGTGCATTCTGGGAGTCAGAGAGCACTGATACACATGTAATGAAGTGAGCTAAAATTGGGTCTGTACCAAAAGGCTACTGAGTCCTTACCATCTATCATTTATTCCTGAGACAATATCAGATGGTGAAAACCGAGGGCATCCCAGAAGCTTAGTGGTGTGTGTGTGTGTGTGTGTGTGTGTGTGTGTGTGTGTGTGTGTGTGTGTGTGTGTGTGTGTGTGTGCTGATATGGGAACTCATTGAAACTCTGATCACTCTGATGCTCTGGGCACATCATTAATTAACAATAGTGACCTCCTGCCATGACACTAATGTTAATTCCCTGCACACTCCTCTTCTCTGGTTTTAAATGTAGCATGAACTTACCATTGAAACAGTTTGCCTTTTATGGAATGCAATTAAGGACAAGAAAAGAGCCATTTCGTTTGAGTCTGACCTCTTAATAAGGATGCCACTCTATATCCTTTTTATCCTTTTTCACTGACACATTCTATAGACTTTTAGCTCATTTCTGGATCGCTGCTGTTTTTTTAAAAATTTTATCTACATATGAATAAAACATAAAGTGACTAACCCTTTGACATTCTTTCTGTATTTTAATTAGTGATTTAGTATTCCTGTCATTTTCAACACATCCTTATTAATTCAAGACACTACATTACATTCTTCAAAATGAAAAATGTAAATTTTTTAAGTAAACAAATAAATATTTATTTTAGTTATTAAAAATTATGTGAATAGTTTTATAGCAAAATGAGAGAACGCCATTTTTGCTGTTTAGAAAAATATGACGTATACTGTATTGTAAACTGGCATAAATTATTTTTTCATGTTTTCTTTGAGTTTAAACGGTGCTAAAAAAACAAAATATGAAAAATATAAAGTTAAAAAATGTCAAAAATATTTTGTCAAAATTGTTACTACATACAGTAAGTGTAAAGTTTGTGTGATTAAAAAAAAGCAAAACTATAACTCACTCAGTTTTTTGTCCAGTTTTGTCCAGTTTCGTCCAAATCAGCCTGCAGTAGTTTTTGTGTCAATTTAAGTTCACAGTTTAGGGTCAATAATATGTTGGTTGAGTTTAAATTCAAAATATAGCAAACATATGCTTTGATTATGATTTTGTAACAAGTCAAACAGCATCAAATTTGATCAAAGAAATAATTGCTGCACACAACACGTTTTATTCACAAATATGGTTGAAGATCATCAAAGATATTATAAACAATTTAAAAACTTTGGTTTACAGCATCATCAGCCTCATTTATCCACCGGTTTCAGTTACACTTGAGTACACAAGAGTATCCCACATACTGTAGTTTTGTTATGTATACTGTATATCAAGGTGGTCAAACAACATCCAAATCACATAATGTAATATCACAGAATGTATCACAGAGGTGAAGCGACACATACTGTACCTGAGAATTATTACTGCTGGAGTGCTGCAATGACACTTGGTTTCAACATTCTAAAGAAACTCTTTGAACACACCTTCAAACCATTTAATTGCAGCCACTACATTACACAGGAAGTATCTTCACTTTACTGATCACATCAGTAAAAGAAGAGATACAATTGGCTCAGGATGACGTGTCAGCTTTTGCTCAAAAATCTAGAAGCTATGTGTCATGCTTTATTCAAAATGATGGTGGTTTAAAGCTTCTTAAATAAGCAGTTTGCAAATTAAACATTTCTTTTTTCAAAATAAGTCAAAGTCTGAACATGGCATTTATCACGTTTTGCTGTCAAACCATTCATGCGTACATGTATTTAGACAGGTAAGTTCGACATTTCACAGCATAGAGAACTTTTATTCACTTTTGTTTATTTTGTATTTGCATTCCACCATATAAACCAAATGTTAACTGTTAATTGAAGCTAACTTTGATCAATTCATACAGTTTCTTTACATTAAATTACATTAGATTTAAATGACAGATAACTGGTATAGATGTTCTTGAATACGACCTATACACTTATATACAGTATGTACAGTATAGCAGCAAAATAACAGTTCTGTAAAACATTACACACCTAGCTCAGCAGTTTATCCCTGACAGCTGTACATGTTTCTGCAAGTTGAAAGTTTACCTGTGGAATGTTGAAATCTGTTCAGGTTTTGACTTGCATAATTTGCAGATGCAGTTTCCTTTGAAGCAGTTAAAATGGATAGATATATTTGTTCAGGAATTAGCTTCTTTTTAAGTGACAACTTTCAGCAGGAAACATGCTTTATGCTTTTTGTTCTTTCAATAATAAACTGATCTCTATATAAAAAATGCATTATTATTATAATTTTTTTGTATTTGCATATTTAAGGTTGAATGCATTATTATTTCTACTCTGTATAAGCAATTAAATAAATAATAAATAATTGAATTCCATTAAAAAAAAGAAAAAAGCAACCTTACATGAGTGAACCATGGAAATCAGGTACTAAAACGTGAGTACATGTGGTCAATGACTTTCCACGTACCTGGATTATGCATAATAGAGATGCAGTACAGTACAGCTGACTTAAAACCCCCATGAGTATTCTCCACACAGCTCCTAAATATAAATGTGCAGAGATAACAGGCAGCTGGAGAAAGTGAAAGAAATCATTGAGAAAGTGTTGCTTCAAAAGGATTTAGCTTATTCCACTCAATTGCAGTTTTCCTCTGCAACATGACCTTTTGAAATGAAATAAGAAATAAATTAGGATGCACATTCATATTGTATATATAAATATTGTATATATGAATGTATGTGTCTTTGTGTGTGTTTCTTGCGGGGAGGGGGGAGGGGGAGGTTGGGTGGACGTGGTGGTCAGATACATCTTGTTAGAAAATCCACAATGAGTACATTTCATTTCTAAACACAAACTTGTGTTTCCTTTCATTTCATTTTAATGTTAAAATGTTACTAATTTAAATGTAATTGTAATGTTAGTAATTATCCAAAGACAGTGCAAAGACAAACCAAAATGCTACAGTTTTATATATATTTACCTGGGGGAAAAAAACAACATCAACAACATCTTTTTTTTTCTTTCTTTTTTCGTACAGGTGCATGTGTTGGTGAGATGAACAGTTTTGTTTCATTTTTTTGTGAACTGCTGACAATATTTCTCCTCGATTCAAAATATAATTACAGTATTGTTATTTAGAGTTTATATTTACAGGAAATGACAACATCACAACACATCGAAATAACCCAAGATCATGCAGTATTTGCAGAGCTTTAATAACTTAAATAAAATACAATGCTAATAATTTGTAAACAAATTGTGTTAAAGCTTTGGCTAAATAACATTAAGAAATCAGTATTTGTGAGAATAAAACAAAGCAATGCTAATAATTGCATTTATAATCTCAGTATCAATTGATATTGAGATGTATCTGCTACTTATGCTCTCTAAAACCTTCATAATGGTTCTAATCTGAGGTGATGTTTAAGGTTAATTGGTGATTTCTGAGGCTGGTGACTCTAAATGAACTTCTCTTCTGCAGCAGAGGTACAGTTTGGTCTTGCTTTCCTGGGAAGATCTTCATGAGAGCCAGTTTCATCATGGTGCTTGATGGGTTTCGCAAATGACGCAAAAAAACAATATTGTTTTTGCAATAACTGTTCCAAAAAGGCTGACCTCCATGTCTTAAAATAACAAAATGGTGGTACATAATTACCTAGTTCCATACGTATTATCTAGTTAGGGCCCAAGCACTATGACATCAGCCCTATGTCGTCATAGTGTGTGAAGGGCCCTCTTGTTTTCCTTAGGATTTTTTCCCCCACTTTTTGGGTGTCTTAACATGCTCAAAAACTCATGAAACTTGGCAGACAGGTTGGAATCTGCTGCCATCAGGATGCCTGAGAGTCTCGTGGCCTGGGGCCCAAAGGGGCCCCCGACACTAGATTTTGCTGCCTAGCTCATACACACTTTCACGTAGGCACACGAAACTCGGTACACATTTAGAGCTCATCGAGCCGAACAACTTTCGTGCCGCATGTCCTGGGCTAAACTCAACAGGAGGCCGGTTATTTTGGGTCGTTCGCAAAAACGCACCTGAAGGATTTTGATATACTCCTCCTAGGGAAATTATACAATCGCTAATAAAATGGGCCAAAGAGATCTAAAGACATTGAGGATGCAAAATTGCGGAGGGGTTTTCGATATCTCAAACGGGTCAGCCGTGATAATGTCTTAAACGTACGCCGAAAAATTATTAATAACTTTGTGTGGCATTATATTGAGTGACATTATATTCAGTGACACCTTCTGTGACATCACGTTCAGTGACATCACATTCAGGAACATCAGAGTGTGAGGCTTTTCTTCCAGCACCTGCGGCCTATTGTACACACATACACAGGCATGCTGCATGCGCACACACAAACACACTCATACATCACACACATGCACACATACATACACCCATATTACAAATGTTTACACTCACGCACACACACACACCTCTCACGATGCACACACACACACACATACACACACCCCTCTCTCATTACGCACACACACACACACATACACACACCCCTCTCTCATTACGCACACACACACACTAATGCACTCAACAAATATTTAGGGCCCAAACTGACATTAGCCCTGTATAGTGTGTGATGTGTGCAGGTTGTGAGGTGCAACCAAGTGGCGATGGCTTTTTTGAGGTCTTAACACACTCGAATGACACAGGTTGTGCGGTGCGCCCGTGGTGGGAATGGCACAGGGTGCTTGGGCCCGTCATCGTTGCTTGCAACTATATTTATAGCTTTTAAATCCCCAGTATTGTAGTAGAATGTAGAAAAGAAATCACTAAACCAAAATGAAGAAATTTGCAAGTGATCCTTTTGAGCGGTAGTGTGTAAATATTTATTTATTTGTTCATTTAAATAAATGCTTGAATTAATAGTCCGTGTCCTCCCAAAAAGGCTTACTTTTACCTTACCACCACAAAGTACAGTTAAAAGAACTAAAATATTGATCTTAGCAAATCACAGTTGAAACCCTTTATGTGAAAGGTTCCATATTTTACTATTTCTTTAACATACATCTCAGATAATACATTTTTATACTTAAAACTCCCTTTATTTCACTTTTTCTCATAACATGCCATTTTAATGTCTATGTAAATGAATGACTGCTGAGACATGCCCCCAGAGAGCAATCAAAGGCAGGAGATCTTATAAGAGAAGATCTTTTTTTAAACCTCGATCTCATATTGCCCCATGTGAATGTCTAAACATGACTGAACAGTGAAATGTCTACAATATGTTTCCTTTAAATAAGTGTATAATGTATTTCCTCATGTTGTATTCAAAAGCTTTGGTTTAAATATACAAAGTAAAATGCAAATATGGCGCTGTGCCCATGATATTGTGAGTTTTAAGATCAGGATCACATAATTGGTGTGTGGCGTGCAGTCCAATAATGTGAGCTTAAGATTACAGCCATCAGCATCTGTATAATGTATAGGAAGGGTAGGGCTGACTTTTTAATGGTGATGCCTAAGCAAACTATATCACAATACATCATGGAGAAGCAATATAAACTAGGCACAGCCCATGTCAAGTCCATGTCAAATTTAATGACGCAACATTGGTACAAGTCATGTGCATATGGAAGGAGAAAATATTACATTTCCAATGTGCATCATGTTTACAAAAAATAGACAACTACCGTGAGCTCTAGGATCGTGGACAGGAATTGAAAATAAATGTTTTAATTGCATGGTTGGATTGTATCACAATAGCCATAATTTTACATTAAATAATGGAATGAAGTAGACATCATGCACAAACATTTTTACTGAAGACCAGATTCACATCACTACATCACCGTTCATAATCTGAAAGTGTATGCTGTTTTATTCCAGGCAGATTTGTCACATTTTCAACATACAGTAGATAAGGATTCTTAAACAATTGTACTGTAGTGTGGAGGAGGAGTAAGGAAATTATTTCACATCCATAATTCTCTTTCTAAACAGTTTCTGTTTGTTTAATTCTGCTCCCACTTGGTCATTACTCACACCTGTTCATTTTAATTAGTCTCATTAGGTCTCGTTATTGTTAATGTATTGTAAACTGCTCAGTTTGTCTTGTGGCTGGGTAAGATACATGTGTGTTTTCTGTCGGTCTCTAGAGCTTAAAATCTGTATTGTACAAACAGTTAGTTCTGTCTGAGTACTCTGATTGGACAAGTGGCGATAATAGATGGACGTTTATCTTTAACAATCGTTAATGTTAATTACCCTAACTATCAGTAGGTCGGTACGGTCCACAGAACTTGAATGAGGAGAGAGCAGCACAATCCACATTCAAAACCAGTCATGGACGTATTTTCAGCAAGAAAACACATCTGATAACGTTATCATCTTAAACACTTTGCCTTCTTAGTGATTGCTTCAAAATCATTCCAAATTCATGTCTGTGTTGTTCTGTTAAAGGAGCTACAAAGCTAACTAGCTGCTCACGTTTCTTGGCTGCATCCCAAATCCCTTTCTAACTCCTGATCAAGGGCACTACTGTCAGGGGTAACCCCTAGAGGGTGCCTAGCACCCAGAGACTTTGTGTTTTGTAGTTCCTTTCTGTTTGACTTCAGTTCCCATTATGCTCACTAGTTTTATTATAAATAGCTTGTTTAAGTTCTGGTTTGTGTCTTGCATCTGTTGATTTCACCCAGTAAATGTCTGTAGAGTTTAGTTCGTGTTTCCCGTTGATGATTCGTGTTTTGGTTTGTTTTACTTAAAGTATTCTGTTTTGTTTGATTTCCCTGACTTTTTGTTTAATAAAAACATCATTCCTTTAAAAACCTGGACCTCTGCGTTTATGCCTCGCACCCCGTTATGTGACAGAATGCAAGACCTTAACAGAGGCATAGCAGAGGAGCCCTTCCCCCGGGAGATTCTTTTGGGGGGGGCAACGATATATGCGCGTTGGGAAGACGACGCGGTGGGTGAGAGGATTCCCAAGCGGCGAAGCGGAGCGAGGAGAAGGAGATCAGGCAGGGAGAGACAGGCCGAGGTGGAGCAGGAGCTGCGGAGAGAGCAGCTAAACTTGGAGGGCTGCCGGCTGGCGATACGGCGCACTCTGTTCGGGAATGGCTCAGCTCGGGGCGATGGGAGTCCCCGCACCCACAAGAGGGTAAAGACCAGGAGGTCAATGTCTGGCGGGGACCTGGGCGCCCCACACCGAGCATCAAGGGAGAACGGAGAGCGAGTGGTATGAGCAGCAGGGAGCAGCCTCTCAGCATGACTGGAGCAGCTTTGGGTGGTGCGCTAAGAGAAATGAAGGGCGCGTTCGTGACTTGCAGGAGCAGGTGGCCACACTCCAGGTGCTGCTAACGCAGATAAGGCCCAGACCTGCCCGCTCCTCTGACCGGTGACAGCGACGACGACAGTGAGCTGTTCTGCCCGCTGTATTGTGAAGACAGCGAAGGCGAACTCAGCAGCGGCGACGATGACGACGAGCTCCTCTTTCCGCCGCACAGCTGCGGCGACGACAGCGAGCCCTATATCCGTACCGCGTAGCTGCTTCGTCATGGACAGCGAGCTGCCGTCGCTGCACGGCGCCTTCGAGGTCAGCGAGCTTCCGCCGCTGCACGGCGCCTTCGACTTGGACAGCGAGCTACCCCTTCCTCCGCCGCCGCCGTCATGCGCCGCCAAGGACAGCGAGCTTTCTCTTCCTCCGCCGCCGCCGTCATGCGGCGCCGAGGTCAGCGAGCTTCCTCTTCCGCCGCCGCCGTCATACGCCGCCGAGGTCAGCGAGCTTCCTCTTCCTCCGCCGCCGACGTCATGCGCCGCCGAGGTCAGCGAGCTTCCTCTTCCTCCGCCGCCGCCGTCATGCGCCGCCGAGGTCAGCGAGCTCCCTCTTCCTCCGCCGCCGACGTCATGCGCCGCCGAGGTCAGCGAGCTTCCTCTTCCTCCGCCGCCGCCGTCATGCGCCGCCGAGGTCAGCGAGCTTCCTCTTCCTCCGCCGCTGCCGTCATGCGCCACCGAGGTCAGCGAGCTTCCTCCGCTGCCGCCGTCAAGCGCCGCCGAGGTCAGCGAGCTTCCTCTTCCGCCGCCGCCGGCGTCATGCGCCGCCGAGGACAGCGAGCTTCCTCTTCCTCCGCCGCCGCCGTCACGCGCCGCCGAGGTCAGCGAGCTTCCTTTTCCTCTGCCGCCGCCGTCACGTGCCGCCGAGTACAGCGAGCTCACACTTCCGCCGCCGCCGTCTCTCAGAGAGGAGGACAGCAAGCTTCCTCTTCCGCCACCTCCCGGCTTCATCGAGGAGGATAGCGAGCTTCCGCAGCCGGTCTACGAGGATGCCGAGTTTCCACCGCCACCCTGCACCGGAAAGGACGGCGCTCATTCTCTGCCTCCGCCGCCCTACTGCAACGGGTGCATCAGGCCATCGGGCCCGTCGGACATAGGTGCCAGCCTCTGGGTGAGAGGGGCGGACATTGGACCCTGGGGGGGATGCCCTGGACCTCCTGTGGCGCTCCGGAGTTGCGCCCTTTGAGGGGGGGGGGTACTGTCAGGGGTAACCCCTAGAGGGCGCCTAGCGCCCAGAGACTTTGTGTTTTGTAGTTCCTTTCTGTTTAACTTCAGTTCCCATTATGCACCTCGGTCAGGTGACATGGGCGCTCACCTGAACCGAGTTGCTCATTAGTTTTATTATAAATAGCTTGTTTCAGTTCTGGTTTGTGTCTTGCATCTGTTGATTTCACCCAGTAAATGTCTGTAGTGTTTAGTTCGTGTTTCCCGTTGATGATTCGTGTTTTGGTTTGTTTTACTTAAAGTATTCTGTTTTGTTTGATTTCCCTGACTTTTTGTTTAATAAAAACATCGTTCCTTTAAAAACCTGGACCTCTGAGTTTATGCCTCGCACCCCGTTATGTGACAACTACTTGTTATGTAGAACAAGGGATTGTACAGCATACAGTACACAGCACACTAGATTTCCATTTTACGCTATAATATAACCTGCTGATAATAAGTGTTTGTGGAACTGTTGTATTAACGCAATATCACACTCGATGTTGTGCTGTTATACTGAATATCAGCTCAGCTGTGATATCAATTAATAATCTTTTACTTTCAAGCTAGATACAAAAAAGGAATGTCTTGAATTTTTACTTTACTTAGAAATGCCATAAATTAAACAGTGCTTACATATATATCTGGTTTATATATAAAAAACAGTTATACCTCGGATTGCGAGCATAATCCGTTCCGGAAACATGCTTGTACTCCAAAGCAGACATACAGTATATCCATTATAAGGAATAATGTAAACTCAGATGTTTCGTTCTACAACCCAAAATATTCATATAAAAATAATGAATACTAAATATAAAGTAAAAATAAAACAAATTAACCTGCACTTTACCTCTGAAAAGAATAGTGGCTAAAGTAACTCAGTGCTAACTATGTGATATTCCTACTACAAGCTGATTGGCTGATGGGGCTATGTTATTGAAGCAACAAAGAGATTATTAGAAATCTTCTTACAGAAATGCATAATAATTCCTTAGTAGCAGTTAGTTGAACAGTACCATATCAGTGACTACACCCTCTGGTACCGTATAGGTATGTTAACTTTCATATGACTCCATACAAGAACCATG
Organism: Clarias fuscus; assembly: GCA_030347435.1. Classification (NCBI taxonomy): domain Eukaryota; kingdom Metazoa; phylum Chordata; class Actinopteri; order Siluriformes; family Clariidae; genus Clarias; species Clarias fuscus. Next base: position 9,403,757 of record CM059229.1, read on the forward strand.
AGTTCCAGGTGTTTCAGTAAATTAGGCGCCACTATATTAGAACAGATTGGCACGTGGTAGCCATTTTGCTTACAAATGTAAACATATTATTATTATTATTATTATTAGTATTATTATTATTATTATTATCGTGCTTTACACATATAAATTTAATGAAAATAAGATTAGACAGAAATCCTCAGGCTAGTTCTGAAAAGTTTATATTATATGCACATGACCTTGAAATTTTAGTACTGTAGGTAGAGCTAATTGATTTTTTCTAGAATTTTTTGTTTGGCCTGAGGATCGTGGAAATTGTCTCCACAGTTTGTTTTAATGGTTAAAGAGAACAAGAATAAAAAAAAAATCAAATAGGTGTCTACAACCTTTTGTGCTTGGAGCCCTAATTAAACACTTCCTGTTCTAGAAATGTAATTAACAGGATAATGAATTTACTCATCATCTTAAAATGTATTTATTATTATTTTTAAAAAATGCCACATTGTACGATTTATCTGTTTATACCTACATTTAATAATGAGTATGTGTGCAAAAACATACAGCGGTTCAGAGAATCTATGGACTGGGACAGTTGAATACTGTAACTGGGTGGCTGGATGAAATGGTGGCACAGAGTTAAGTAAGTAATGGACCCATAGTGCCTTTGCAATGGCAGCTTGACAAATAGATGGTGGTTGCTTGGATGTTTGGTGTCAGGAGCAATTTTCACTGCCCTTCTCTTTTTTTTGGCACTATGATCCTTGATTTACACGGGTCATTGATTTTGGGGAGTTGACAGATGATGATCTTGCCCGCTGAGTGTGTCTCAGACACTCGTGTGTCTGGTCTTGCAGATGGAAGAAGCAGAGATACCAAACTGTGTTAGAGGTAGTAAGCACACTTTCTATGATGACTGAGTAAAATCTATTCCGGACTGGTTGAGGTACATTCAGTTTCCTGAGTTGTCAAAGATAGAACGAGTGTTTGCTGCTTTTCCTCCATTTCAGGAAGTCAGTAGCTATGTTTACACAGACACTATTTGTTCAAACCGACTGATATAAATCCAATTTCAGATTCCAACTTACGTGTTTGCTTGGATGCTGATGCAGTAAGATGTGCATTTAGATGCTCAAAGCATTCAATCAGAATAAAAATTTTATTTTGAGATGCCCAAAGACTATAAATATAATAGTAAAAGTTTTTTTTCTCAACCTCTAAGGTTCGATTTGCCTTCCTATCTTTTCTGATAAATCATGACATCTGCATTATGATTGGCTGCAAGAATGGAGTCTAATCTATGATTGGCCAGGTGCATTACGGCAAGTGAAATTTGACAATCAGTGCTCCTTCCTTAGGCAGAGATCCAGTCTGGGAGAGAGATGGAATGGAATCAAAATTACAAGGGGAATCTACAGTCCACAATACTGGGCTTAATGTTTTGCATTGTAATGTTACAGCTGATTAGTGTATAAAATCCAATAGTAGAGACAATTTCAAATCAAGCTAATATTTATCTACTGAACCGATCGTTAAAGTTTTACATCAGATCTGACCAGGATGGATTGGGTCAGTCTGTTCTGATCGAGGTGTTTACATGATGCATGTTATTATATAATTCCATCCATCCATCCATCCATCCATCCATCCATGCAATAACCTCCGTAGTTCAACTAGGGACAATGAGGTCCTCAGAGGCAAATGATGACCATTGTGGTTATTCCCATTTTTATGACTGTGGCAGGATGTCCAGTCAACATTCACATACTACAGGCAAATTGAAAATGTGCATGTATGGAGTTACAGGAGGAAACCGACAAAGCACAGGGTGTACATGCAAACTCCATGCACACAGACTACCAAGGTGGAAATCGAACTTGGAGGCACAAGGCGACAGTGCTAACTACGCCACCTTGCTACCATTATTTAAATTATTATTGAAATATTAGCATAAATGTCCTGTAGGGAATCTGAAAGACCCCAGCCTCTCTAGCCTGAACTTCCCTGTCATGTCAACTTGCGGTGAAAAACATACTGAATGCAACAAGCCTCTGACAGTGGAGACTCCTTTTCTTTTAATGTTAAAGACAACTCTCCTTGCAGAAACAAATGACCATATTGTGTATAATCATTACTCATTTCTGTTTGGTTAAGAAGTGGTCAAATCCCGTTTATTATTACCCTTCAATTATATGGTCTTATAGGCAGAAGTCTTATACTGTCAGAGGTGCTATACGACCAACCAAATATTGTGTAAAGATCTGCCTCAATGGCACATTTTGGTGTGTTTTAGTATCATGCTGCAAGTGAAAAAAAGTTGTAAAATGTATAAAGTAACTGAATGTACTGTGCAGCAGAGGGACTTGTAGAAGCACAGCTGACAGAGATATAGATGCATTATTAATGCATTCAGCTCTCTAAAGCAGGCTGGGAATGTTTCAGGTCACAGGTCCACTTCCAGCCGGCCTCCAGAACCTTCTCCAGGAGTCGGAGAATAGTCGCTCAATACACCACGCATGGCTGGAGGTGGAATGAAACAGCTTCACCTCAGTGCTATGGTTTAAAACCCTGCTATGATTGCTTTGCTTTAACACTGTCCTCAGACCTCTGGGTCAGCAGAACAGGCGTGGAGCAGAATTGGATGTGTGTGTGTGTGTGTGTGTGTGTGTGTGTGTGTGTGTGTGTGTGTGTGTGTGTGTGTGTAGGCAGTATGTGTGATTGATGCTACCAAGAAGGTTGAGTCTGTTCATCATTGCCGTCATCATTCTCTTTATACAGCGATGTCTTAAAGCTGTTATAAGCTCTGGGAAATGGTTTCATCTTTATGTTACTGGGCTGCACTTGTGATGATGCAAATGAGGATTAGGACATGTTCCTGATGTATCAGGTGCATCAGGAGACTCCCCACTGCTTAAATTAACAGTTAGATAAAAAAGACTACAGATTAGTCTCTTAACAAAGTGAGAAAAAGAGAAAAACTACTGCAGTGTCATTTGTAGAAGGATTCACATGAGGATGTATTGTGTGTTGGACCAAACAAAAAAATCACATTTTAAATCAAAACAACCGACAACAGCCTATACAATGATCATGACACCTGTGCGTTTCTGCATGAGACAGATTGGCGTGTTGGAGTGAGACAGTTGAGCATGTCTGAAGGAGACAGACAGCGTCCAAGTGAGACAGTTGTGAATGTCTGAGTGAGACAGCTGGAAGTGTTTGGGTGAGACAGATAAACGGATCTGTGTAGGACTGCTGGTCATGTCTGGGTGAGACACATGGACCTGTCCAAGTTAGACAGTTGAGAATGTCTGAATGAGACAGCTGGGCATGTTTGGGTGAGACAAGTGAATGTGTCTGAGTTAGAAATATGGGCATGTCTGAGTTTCACAGATAATCCCTCTGGACCCGTCTGATTCATCCTCGTGTCCCGCTTCTGGTTGGAGATCTCCTCGCATGTTCTCTGAGAACTCGTGACTACAGTCGCTTGATAGTTTCCTCCAGTCTACCCGAGCCTCCAATAGCAAACTGGACTCAATATTAACTTAAACACATCTCCTGTTATACTGAACTTCCAGCCTCCTAACACACAGTATGATGCATCAAACCCTGCTATCCGTTATCACCCAAATGAGGATGGGTTCCCAGTTGAGTCTGGTTCCTCTCAAGGTTTCTTGCCATCTTAAGGAGTTTTTCCTTGACACTGTCGCCCTCGGCTTGCTCATCAGGGACAATCTGATCATTTTGATTCATACAAACTTCCATAATGTTGATTGTGTAAAGCTGCTTTGCGACAATGACAATTGTTAAAAGCGCTATGTAAATAAAATTGAATTTAATTGAGTTGAATGTCTGGGTGAGACACATGGACTTGTCGAAATGAGACAGATAGGCATGTTCAAGTAAAATAGATGGGAATGGTTAGGTGTTCTCACTTAACCATGCCCATCTGTCTTCATTGGACATGCCCATCTGTCTCACTTGGACATTTGGGTGTGTCTGAGTGAGACTGCTGTGCATGTCCAATTTTATGTGAATGTGTTGTTACTGTAAAAACAATAACATACTGATTATGAACAAATACATTGCTATGACCTATAAATTAATCCAAGCTTGAATAATGCTCTTCTCACATCAAACATTTTGAAATATGTTTTTCTTTTTAGATCTTTAAGATTAGCATGTTAGCGTTATGGTGGCTTAGTGATCAGCACTGTCACCAGTGTTTGGAGTTTGATTCCCGTCCACTAACTGTGTGAGTGGAGGATTTTCCTGGACTTGGGTAGTTTCCTCCGTGTGTCCTGATTTCCGCTTACAGGTTGATTAGCGTTTGTAGTGTTTGACTGGGTATGTGCTTGTGCCCTGTGCTACGCTGGCATCCCATCACTCCTAATGCTTCATGCCCTAAATTTCCTTGAAAATGGCCCAGGACCCCTGCAACCACTACACAGGGTAAGCAGATAGATACAGTAGATTAGCGTGCAGCACTGTAAATACTTTCAAGTGCACGGTTTTAGAATGCACTGTAAGTTAAATCTCCTGCCAGTTCCTGCCCACCAACTGGTTAATCACAGTGGAGGTGGCCAGCCAGTTTAAAGGCATTGAAGTTTTTCAAACCCACATATGGTGGCGCAAGGGACCCACTTGAGCCTCCATACAGTATGTGAGTAATGAACAGATCCTGTGAGCATATGGCTGCACACATTAGGAATTTATAAGACTCTGTAATGAGCTCCGGCCAGATTAGAACAAAGATGCAGGAGGTCTCATGTAACACTTGCTCACACTCAAGTGCTTCATGCACTAGGATTTCTTTTGAGTGGTGGTGTCTAAAGTGTAATTGGCCTGTCTCGACCTGTAGTGCGCATGCTCTCTATAGAAAAAAATAATAATAATACACCAGTTAAACCACAGACATCTGCAGTGGTGCGCACATCATTGTACCATGTCACTTATCAATGTGTTAGATAAAGTCACATGTATCGAGACAACGATGCACAATATCAGGAGCCATCTTGTATAAGTGGACAAGCCAGGCTGTGATAGAAATATGAGCTTATTCAACAATTAATGAATTTCTAAAAGTAGATTATTTTGACCATTCGTGGAATCAAGTGCAACAGCACCACCCAAGCACAAAAGCAGAAGTGATATAAAGGAAGTGAGACTGCAGAGCGAAACACCACCTAGATGCAGTATGATCCCTATGTTTCAGCTCGTATTGCTGACACATTCACACATATTTATTGAGTGACAGTGTTTTAGACCCAACAATATCCTTGTGATCACTCACCCACTAAACTAAGTTCCCCAAAACCTCCATGTTTGGTATAAAAAGCTGAACGTCTTTCATTGGATGCTGCTGGGGAAAGAATATGCCAGCAGCACTTTTTAAAAGCTGTCAGTTCACATAGGATTACACATGCTCTGATGGCTGAGAAAAAAAAAGGCCAAGTGTGAAAGCAACCTAAGAATATTTAGAGCCTCTTGAGAGAAAAGAAGCCAACAAAGGAATGGAGCGGCGCTGCAAAGATTGTTACATTACAAACGCTGGAAGTGTGCAAAAAACTGTATAATACATCTTGCTTTATACAGTATATGTGCGGCAGAAGGTTAAAGAAATCTCAAATGTGCATATACAGTATTATATATTAGCTAATGATGACATGATTGATGCACTTGGGAATTCAAGATACCTTGACTATACTGTATACTCTATACATTTTTGGTCTTCACCATTTTTGTAGATTTCAGCATACCTGCAATATTTAGTACTTTCTGCAACCTTACTTTGTCAGTGTAACAAAGTCTTCTCCAATAAAGCTTGAGACTGGATAACACAAAGAAAGTCTGAGAAACTGCTCAGTGTGGAACTGCTTTGTCTACACTTCACTTAATCCACTAGCGAGTGTACGCTTGACACCTAGCAGGAAAAAAAAATCATTCTCTCCCTCTTTTATGGCATATTGCACCTACAGCAATTCTCGAATACTTCAGGACTATTCTGTCTGAATGTTTGGCCGTACTTACAGTACATGCATGCGGTCTATACAAGACCTCCCCAGCATGCAGTACTGTACTTTCCCAGCAGGAGCCCCAATATTGCATCAATATTGCCGTAACAATGTTGCGATGATGTCTACACGGGAAAACACGAGACAGCATTGTCTTTGAAATTACACTGACTTTGAGGAATTATTATATACAGTAAGTACTCTAACTAGTTACTTTTATCAGAAAGTAATGCTGTAATTTAACTGATTACTTTTTAATGAGAGTAATAATTTTGCAATGTAATTAGTTACTTTAAAAAGTAACGTCCCCCAACACTGATATTAAATGGTTGACTCAATCACAATGATGCAAATACAACCTCAAAACAATAGATCTGTAACTTTAATTTGGAGATTTAAAAAACATCCATTCCCACCACATCCATGGCCCCTTAAAATTGTAACAGGGTTTAGAATTCTGATCGGAGGTTGGGAAGGAAACAACACCTTCCCACACACAGTGCGTCTATCTCATGTCCTGCAACTCTTAGTGTTGTAATGATACTGTACCTCTCCATTTAATTTTCTTTGAGAAACATTAGCGTGAGGTGCATTTTAGATTCCAGATTACTCTACTGTATTATTCTGCTTATTGTTACAGTATGTATGCACAAAAGCCACAAACCAAAATCCAGTAGAAGACATTCTCAGAAGAGCAGAACAGCAAAGGGGAACTACCAACGGCATGTTTGCTAGTGCTCCAGTGGAATTAATACTGTCAGTTTTGCAAAATTGTGTTAGGGCATTTTGTTCAACGTCATCATATCGCCATGTACTTAATGTTGTTCCAATGTTATTTCATCAGTCAATCTAGCTTAAAAAAATTAATAAATAAAAAATGACACTGTCACAATATCTGTTATGTTGCCAAATTAACATAAGCACAAGGTTTTGACAAGCAAATAAAAAATAAAAAATGCTGGAATAGATTATGTTCATCCCACAATTCACAAGATAGCCTGAAACTCCATTTGATTTTGGGCTTTTAGCAATAGATCTTCACAAATAGTTTGGTTATTATTCATTAAAATATACTGGCATAAAAAAGAAAAACAAACAGGATGAAGTTTGCTAAGATGATGTTAGTGAGAACAGATTGGGATCATTCTACAAATGATCAAAGGACAGCGTTTATGAGTATATCACCTGATTTGGCTCTGATCATATGCGTAGACTATCCTAAATTCCAGGAACCACCCCAATTCAGACCTTTGCTTCCCCTTTGCTGTTCTGCTCTTTTGAGAATGTCTTCCACTGGATTTTGGTTTGTGGCTTTGGGGATGTGTGCTCATTCAGCTACAAGATCCAAGATCATTAGGCAGTGATGTCCATGGAGGGGGGTTTGCTGTTCCAGTTTATCCCAAAGATGTTTATTGGGGTTGAAGTCAGGTAAATAATATCTGTTTAGACCTTGCTTTGTGCCCAGGTGCATTGTCATGCTGGAACAAACGGTAATGCTTTAGCAAACCATCCAAAAGTCATCCAATATAATTGTGGGCTTCAAAATGTGGATGTGGAGTAACAGAAAAAAATGGATAGATGTCCACAAACACCTGGCTATACAGTATAGATACAGATCTACAGTATATAGGTTTTATGTCGGATGCCCTTCCTCATGCAACCCTCCAGTTTAATCCAGGCATGGGACTGACTAATGCTGGTTACAGAAATAAAAATAATATGGATGTGCAGAATGATACTGAAACTTTTAAAGGCTGTTAAAACATAAATAATACAACTTAACAATGTGAGTGAGAGTATTTAACACTCTCACTCACTCATTGTCTTTACCGGTTAATTCTGTATTCAGGGCCGTGGGGGCCTGGAGCCTATCCCAGGAGACTTAGGACATGAAGTGGGGGTACTCCCTGGACAGAGTGCCAATTGCAATTTTAGAAAGACCAATAAACCTAATCTGCAAATATTTAGACTGTGGGGGGAAACCACCCAAGAACAGGGAGAACCTGCAAACAAAGGTGGGAAACAAACCTGGCCGGGAATCGAACCCAGACCCTGGAGGTGCAAGGCTACAGTGCTAACTACTAAGCCACTGTGCCACCAGTATTTAACATAGCCAATTTATATTAAATGCTGGGCATAATGAGCTTAATGGGCATAATTTAGATTGTAAAAGAGGGACAAATGCAAATCACACCCAAATAAATAAAAATCTGACTGAACTGAACTACCAGGTTTGTAGTGTATGTACTCCAAGTCCATTCTATCCCCACAATCACTCCCACGAGAGTTAGAAATCTCTTCTTATCATTAAGAAGTCATTTAAACCCTTTTATGGACAATGTGTAAATGGTTTGATGGTTGATGTGACCTCGTGTTTGAGTGCACCTTCTGACATCCTACACATTTCTGGCAAGGCTTATCACAATCCATATAGCGATCCACCGTTCTGTGTTTCCTCCATCTCCGTTATTTTTTGAAGTGCCTGCATTCGTCCTTCACTTCATCGATTTGCTGCAGCTACTATCCCTGTGTGCAGTAATCGTGACATAAAACCATGGCACATTCTCCATATCAACCAGAGCGAAGTTGAAATGAAACCTCCACCTGGAGTATGTTTCTCATCCACAGCGATCACCACATGCATCGTGATCTTCATCGGTAAAGCTCGGCCAGCAACAGTTCTTTCCTGTGCAGATCATTCATTTCCATACAGATGGGCTGTTTGCATATTGGAATATCATTGGTGTCATGTTTGTCAAAAACAGCTGGTGTGCCACATGGCACCATCCCTTTACAGGGAGTTCAGGTCCCTGGCACAATGTTCTGCCACAGCTATGTTAGTATGCGGTCTGCTTCTTTTGCACCTGTTGCGAAAAAAAAAAAAAAAGGTTGGAGGTTTTCTGCCTGTAACACAGTTTTAGAAGTCATACCATACACTGTATATTTTACCAAAGTGTTCACCCCCTAGCAAGTATTCTTCTTTGCATTGTATTGCAACATCACACTGGAGTATTTCATAATTGGACTGCTTCTGTCAAAGTGTTGCTCTGCAGAAATATAATGAAATAACTCATTTGCTTCTGCATCAAGTCTATGACATAGATATTGGATAGCCTCATACCCTACGCCATAGCCTGATGCTCACCTTTGCACGAATGTAATGTAATTAGATGCCGTGGCGATGTAGACTGTGATTTGTCCACCTGATAGCAACGTATTTCCACCTTCATCCACTACATTTCTATTTTTTAATTGAAAAACTGAACATCTTCTCTGACATTTTCACTCATTTCTGAGATGCCAGTAATTTCAGTAAAAGTAAGTGTTGTTCAACATCTAATAGCTCCATCTAAGGTTCAATTTCATTTGCCATTGTTTGTAGTACAACCAAACACTCAGCAGAGAGTTGCTTAGTACAGTAGCATAAAAAACCCCTTATCCAACTAGTGGTTTGGTGGTGTAATTGCACCTAAGCAACCAGTCTCGCACAGTATGATGCAGATCAATCCCTGCTATCCGTTTTCACCCAAATGAGGATGTGTATTATATCTATACATATAAATTATATCTATGTGTATATGTGATATGTATTATATATATATACATATCAAATGTATCCAGTTGAGTCTGGTTCCTCTCAAGGTTTCTTCCTACTGCTGTCTCAGGGAGTTTTTCCTTGCCACTGTCGCCGTCGTCCTTGGCTTGCTCATCAGGGACAATCTCATCATTTTGATTCATACACATTCACACTTCATACAAATTTAAATAATTCTTTTGATTGTGTAAAAGCTGCTTTGCGACAATGTCAATTGTTAAAAGAGCTGGACATATAAAATTTATGTATAGGTACGAGGCTTTAGCTGGAGAATAATGGTGACTTGCAATCTTCTGCCAGATTTTAGACTGGATTCAAGTTTGAGCTTTGAGCTTGGCCATTCCAAAAAACAAATTGTAACAGATTTTTCAAGCTAAAAGCAATACAGACTGGAAGTAGTTCTTCTGAGTAATTTGGTTTTGCAGTATTTGGATGCATCCATCCATGTTGCCTGTCACATCAAAAAGCTTCCCTGTCCCTCATGGAAAAACAACCGTACCAGAGCATGCTGATATGACCAGCAAAGGGATTTACTTGGGTGTTGGGTTGTGTTTAATTTCCTGCCACATATTTTGCTTTGCCTTTAAACTGACTCATTCGATTTTAGTCTCATTAGACCATCAAATCATCAAATCTGAAAGCTAGCATACTGTATTTTATTTGAAGTGGAAGATCTGGAAGAAGGTTTAATTACTTTATCCATTCTTATTTTTCATTCTAACAACTTAATCTCAAAGCTTCACAAGAAGTTCCTTGTTCCTCGTGACAACAGAACTGATCTGTTCAAAGATATTTGAGGTTCAAGCATAAAATTGGACAAAGCTGGGTGAACACAGGTTTAGTGTAGTCACATATTTAACATATTTAGGGCGAGTGCTTATTAAAATGCAATACTATTTCTAATTTACAGTAGATTGCTTAAAGGAAAAGGGATGAATACTTATTAATTGTGCGGTTTTCACACCTTTTATCTTTGAAACACAGTAAGTGTGCGAACATCTGAATAATTTTATTCATTTTATTTCGGCAGAGAGTCACTTCAAAGTAAGTGGAAACACTTATTTAAAGTAAATACATATTGTACTTTTTCATTCTTCCAGTTATATAATGAGCCAGTTGAACAAAACACACCCAGCCTAAAGATATCCAAAACCTGGATCGCTTTCCTAACAGAGTAAAAATCATGTTATTTGGTTGATCGCTACGTGCAATTACGAAATAGACATGAACATAATACAATGAATTTGTAATAACATAGCAGCTGTCTAAATATGTGCGATATGTCTGTGCCACAGTCAGAACTTAAAATGCATTTTCTCCCATTTTCACTTTTACTTTTGAAAACACGATACAACTTTACTTCAGGTTGAGACAAGTGCAAAAGAGAAAGTGATTTTACTTTGGAAACCGTGCAAAAAAAGACAGAAAGAAATAAAGAAAAGGAATATATATAATAGGAAACGACAAAATGACAAAATTTCAGAAAGTCAAAAGGTTTTTTTTATTTTTTATGCCACGCTTAATGAGTTGGGGAGAAAAGCTGAGTGCTGTTCCTCTGAATAATGTTCTGTGTCTAAGATCAGCCTCTCCGCGTGTCCCCATCATCCTTAATTCCAGGAAAAATGGAAGTTGCTCCTCATCCATCTGAAAAGGTCTTCCAAATTTGATCATGACCTTGGCTTATGCCTTGATGAAAACTGGCACATATGCTTGCTTCCACATTGATTTTTTGGGGGATCTTTTTTCCCCAGGACATTATTGTCATAATTTATATTCTGTTTCATCTCCATGGCCAAGCAAAAACCTTCCTACTATTCAATGTACCTTAAGAATGTAGCTTTTAAATGTACTGAACCCTACAATGGTTATTTGTAATAGCTGTCAAATAAGAGGAATGACCCACTCCAGGATATATACATACTGTACAGTATAAGAAACGAATAACCTTCAGTGTGGTAACAGTAACTCTGATTTCGCTGTCACACCACTACATCCTTGATTATTGTCCCATTAAGGCATGCCCTAAAAGTTTTTATTCATTTCTTATTACATATAGTAGCCATAGAGTGGTGATGGATCACTGATGGGAATAAATATACAGTATAATACATAATAAATACACGAAACACATAATACTCAAGATGAAACTGACATTCTTGTTATCTCATAAAAATGACCAACATCCTTTTTTTGTTGCTGGTGTCACGATCAGTACAAGTTGTCTCGAATGGGTTGTCCCACTTTTTTTCATAATAAATGAGCAGCAAGACTGATATTTTCATATCAGGGTTTGATGCATAAAAGCGGCATGTGGCGATAGTTTGGCACTTCCGCAAAAGGAAAAACAAGCCTCTTGATCCTCCCAGAGTCTCAACCGGAGATACATGCACAGATAGATCCCAATTAGTGTGTAATCATCTTGATTATCACTAATTAGCCGTCGCAATTATCTTCTGCCAGTGAGGTCTATTAGACGGCCCTTCAAACGATAAAGGAAAAACTTGTGGAGCCCATTTTCTGAGCACAAACAAACAAATCTTCATGATGTTGTTAGACACTGATCGGATACAAATAGCATTAGCATGAACAAAATGAATCAACAGACTGGCTTCAACTGGTCCAAAACAAGCACAACTCGAACCTCCAAGCGTACAGTACATACAAATTAAGAGTTCATTGCTCTGAAGTGGCTGTTACTCTGATGTAAACACTCAAGCAGGTTCATTAAAGACAGAAGAGTCTTCATGGTTCTATATACCAATATGGGAAGCTTATTTCCAGAGGTTTTGAGAACTCTTGTTTGATGGATCGGCTTTGGAAATGAAGAAGAACAATCTGCCGCTGTCGATCTTCTTGTATGCTTGGCTGCATGTTGATGTGGGATTAGAATAAATCCGCTGGCACATTTCATCATTTCTGCTTTCGGAGGATTTGTTTCTTGTGTATGCAAGGTCATTTAAGGTCATTAGAAAACATGAATCACATTCAGAAAAGGGAAATAAATAAAAAATTGAATGGCTTAAAAAATGATATGTAAAACCAAAAACTAACATTTTCACTACAATAAATGCCTTTTTCCTCCTTTTTCCATTTTTTGGCAAAATGTTGGAACGTGACAGTTTATTAGGTATACCTACAGTAATCGGTCAAATAGGCTGCTGACAGATAATGGTCTGAAAAGTCAGAAAGTAATTTTCTACAATAAATACTTTTATGTATTTGTGTGTTCACGGTTGCTTGGATTAATTAAACAGATAATCCACGATAAGTTTTTATCAAGCACCACAGATAGTTGGACATGAGGTCAATAACACGTCTTATGTGTTTCCTGTTAAACGGTTCTTTATATTGTAAGACTTACAGTACACCGTAAAGATAACGCATCACAAAATTCTGCATAGTTCATCTGTGTGTGGGTGTTAGATTTAAAACAACAGCTATGTATAAGCAACACCACTAACACTTATATCAGGGTTCACACTTACGCAAAAGACATGCGAATTTAAATAGACCATCAGCTTGATTGACAGCTCATCAGAGGAGACGGGGAGGAATCAGTCATACATCAATAGGTCTAATCCAGTGCGGTCCGCGCGACTTTTTTAAAGTTTTTTTATCTATGGCCTCGATCACAGGCACAACTTTGAATTCTTTTGTAAAAGAGCTTCTTTTTTATAACACAAGGACGTCATCAAAAAGAGTTGGTGATGTTCTGTTTATACCAACAGAAAAGTGCAATGTAGGCTTTCCCATCTCGTCCGAATCTGTTTTTCACTCCAGGGGGATGTCATAATAGTCATGTGATTGCAAACAATCTATTGTAAATCTTATAGAGGCGTGCAGCATACAGTATGATATATGATGAAACTGATATAAAGAATGTTACAGGGATTTCTGTAATACAAAATAACATTTAACTAAGAATTAATGATTATTAGTTTATGTTTTTGCACCATCAGTTTGAGTGAATGGTATACAGAGCTTTCTGACTGAACAGATTTGTATTGACGATGGTGGTTATTCCTAGGCTGCTGCTGACTTCGCAGAAACCCATGGCTTCTTATATATCAGGCTAGACTAAGCATGCTAATTAAATAAAAACAGCAATAGCATGAATCAACAGACTGGCTTCAACTGGTCCAAAACCATAATAAAGCTGTACTTAAAAAAAAAAAGCACAACTTGAAACTCCAAGCGTACATACTGTACCAATTAAGGGTTCATTGCTCTGAAGTGGCTGCTACTCTGATGTAAACACTCAAGCAGGTTCATTAAAGATAGAAGAGTCTTCATGGTTCTATATACCAATATGGGAAGCTTATTTCTAGAAGTGTTGAGGACTTGCCTAATGGATTGGCTTGAAGGGAAGGAAAGATGAAGAATCTGCCGCTGTCAATCTTCTTGTATGCAATTATAGGCCAGAAGAGATTTGTTCATGACATGGTCAAGGTTTATTATACATTTTGGAGCGTACAGTATATCCATAATTTAAACAGTGATATTTCAGTCAGTCTGTAACCTACTGCAGCATCCCTCAATCCAAGCTTTGTGTATAAATCTTGGAAGTCAAAATCCCTCTGGATTAATGAACTCTGTGTGATCATACTATACAGTATATAGCAGTAATGCATGGCTATAATATCTTCAGATGTGGACGTTGCTCTATGCCGCAACACAGTAGTTGCTTTTGGTTCAAATTTGGCTCTAAATTAAAAGAGCCCCAACCTAGTGACCGAGGTTGGAATTCGCACCCAACATGAGACTGAATCACCTAACTCTGATACTCTGCAGTGCATCACACAAGCCCAGGCGTCTCGTTAGGCACAGCGAGTACAGACTGCATGATTTTAGAGGTGACTGTAACCCCTACAGAGCGATGGAACATACCGTCTGAGTTTCACAGAGATAAAATGGAGAAAATACACTGCCTGGCTAAAAAAAAAAAAATAAATAAAAAAAAGACATTAATTTCATATATATTTCTATATATTTAACCCTAACTGATTTAGTGAGTGCTTTCTTATTTCTTAAACAGACATTAAACAGACAAAAAAAAAAAATTTGTTTCTCTCAATAATTCAGGTCAAAGCAAACATCAAGCAAAGCATCAAACAAAGAAAACAATTAAGGAGATTGCTGAAATGACTGGAATTGGTCCAATGCATTATTAAAACCTGGAAGGCTAGTGCTCAACCAATAACTTCATGGTAGAAATGTGTCATTTCCACATGATCTCACAACTCACAGGATTGGGACTAAACAACTGTGAGAGAAAAGTACTTGTTACTGAGACTAATCAGAAATATATATATATATACAGTACAGACCAAAAGTTTGGACACACCTTCTCATTCAAAGAGTTTTCTTTATTGTGTTCTTTATTGTGTTCTTTCTTGTGTTATTTAGCCCAAACGCGTCTCTTCTGCTTGTTACCTGTCCTTAGCAGTGGTTTCCTAGCAGATATTCTACCATGAAGGCCTGATTCACACAGTCTCCTCTTAACAGTTGTTCTAGAGATGTGTCCGCTGCTAGAACTCTGTGTGGCATTGACCTGCTCTCTGATCTGAGCTGCTGTTAACCTGCGATTTCTGAGGCTGGTGACTCGGATGAACTTATCCTCCGGGGCAGAGGTGACTCTTGGTCTTCCTTTCCTGGGGCGGTCGGCATGTGAACCAGTTTCTTTGTAGCGCTTGATGGTTTTTGTGACTGCACTTGGGGACACTTTCAAAGTTTTCCAAAGTTTTCATTTCTTAAAGTAATGATGGCCATTCGTTTTTTTCTTCACTTAACTGCTTTTTTCTTATATATATATATATATATATACTAGAAAGCATAAAGACTGGATTTTGGAATAAGGGTGAAGGTCATGTTGACTAATGAGTCCGTATTGACCCTATTCCAGAGTCTTTGGGATGTGCTGGAAAAGGCTTCATAGACTGGTCGACTCATGCGCCATCAGTCACAAGATCTTGGCTGTAAATGAATTCAGCCGTGGATGGAAGTAAATGTTGCGACACTGCATAAATTTGTTGAAATAATGCCAAAGCAAATGGGCACTGTAACTAAAGCTGAAGCTGAGCTAATGAAATAACAGTGTGTGTGACTTTTTTTTAGCCAGTGTGTGTATGTTTTTATGCTATATATATATATATAACAACAACAACAGAGAGTTCAGTACCTGTAAAAGCCTCTGTACAAAAGCACCTTTAAAATGACCACAAAAAACTTATTAGGAGGGAAAAAAATATACACTTTGCATCGTCATGGTGCATTCAAAAAATTTCATCTATGTAAATGAGCATGCCCTTTGTCCTGAAAATAACACAAGCGTAAACTCAAGACTACAGTACCCTCCACAAACTGCATCCAGTTACCTACACAAACTCACCACCATTCTGCTTAGTGACTGTTTCAGAAGAGTAGCATTAATTCCTCTCATCTGACATTTCAAACTGATCAAGGTTCTTTAAATACTATGTGCTCTTTAGTAAACTGTTCCTCATGTCTATGAGCACCATGGACCTGTATCGGCGCTCTAGGCTCTCCATGTACTCCAGGTAATCGCCCACTCTGAAGCCCTCGATGGGATCCTCCTGCACAGGGGAAAAGAAGTGCTGTCATTATATGAGGATTAGAGAGATATAATACATTAATAGCGTTGTTAGCCGTATGCTAGTATAGAGGAAACCAAAAAAAAAAATTATTTCTAATTGTAAACCCTGGTACAATTCAAGCAACCAGAAAAGATTTCATTAAACAAGTAACAGATGGAGGTTATGAGGTTTTCCTTGGATAATAGCAATTTCAAAATTTTAACAAAACAAAACTAAAGCGTAATGCACAATAGTAATTCATACACATTCTGCTGTGTATTGGCTAATTAGGTGAAATGCAGGAAAACGCCATCCATGAGCCAATGTGAAAGAAATAAATTAAAAGCCTTCACACTGCTCCATGAATTACAACACAACACTACAGAGAATACAAATAAAAGAAAGCACAAATAACCCCTTATGGCTTTGGCATGTTGAGGGGAAAAAAAAAATAGCTGCAGGCTAAGCAAATTTTTGGCCACAGCTGCAGACTGGTTTGTTTGGCAAATTAGACTAATTACAGAATGAGTCAGTGAAATGCAAACGAGTACTAGCTCAAAGCAAGTGATAAAGTTTTTGTTGTAGATGCCTAAAACGAAATCGCTTCGCTATAATAAAATGGTTGATTTATTTTATTTTATTTTTTCAATACAGCACGCAAGCAAGAGTTTCAGCAGATATGGTGCCAGCGAGGTTGTGGACACAATTCACTCTATTACTAAATTATATTTATTATTACTAAATATGTTACTATATGTAGTAATGATGCAAAATATCATACATTTATTTCCACCACGAAAATGATGAATGCTTAGTTCTGATTGGTCGGTGTTCATTTTCTATGAGAGTAGCTCCCACAGTAGTTCATACTGTATCTAAGGTTTACATTCCATCCATTCATCTAGGAACGTTTGTAGTATTTATTCCCACTTTATGACCGTAAAAAATCAGACTGGTTTAATTAAGTGCTTTTAATAAGAAAAATTCCTGTAAATAAGTAGAACTTTTGGTCAACATTCACATAATATGGCCAATTTGGGAATGGCAATTAGCCTAATTTGCATGTCTTGCACCACCATGTCTTGGGAAACGTCTCGGGTTACTTGGCTGTAACCCTGTTCCCTGATAAAGTGGGAACGAGATGCTGCGTGAAAACGCTATGGGAACATCTCTTTGTTGCCCGGTTGTGAAGCTTGTGCATGTCAAACCCGCCGAATACCTTCGGCTTATAACCTGTGCAGGCATGACGTCACCGAACAAGGTGCACCTGCAGGTTATAAATAGGAGTGAACCGGAAACATCCTCAGGTCAATTTTGTCTGAAGGACGTCCAGGCACGCCAGCAGTGCAGCATCGGAGCGCAGCATCTCGTTCCCGCTTTATCAGGGAACAGGGTTACAGCCAAGTAACCCGAGACGTTCCCTTTCAAAAGCTACACTCGATGCTGCGTGAAAACGCTATGGGAACGAGAATACCAACGCCGCCGCACTGCAAGTGTCTGGACCCCCAGGTTGTGTAGCGTGTGCGCACAAGCCGAGGAGGTCTCAGACCTAGCTCTGGGATGCTGACTCAAGGATCCGCGAACCTGGAGTAGCATTGACATCCAGACTATAAAATCTAACAAACGTGTGTGGAGAGGACCAGCCCGCCGCATCACACACCTGCTGCAGGGGTACGCCTCTTGCCAAGGCAATCGATGAGGCAATCCCCCTGGTTGAATGAGCCCTGATTCCCAGAGGCAAAGTGTGACCACGCGCCTCATAGGCTAGGGCAATGGCATCTCTCACCCAGTGTGACAGAGTCTGTCTAGTGGCAGCCGCCCCCCGGTTGCGACCCCCATGGCAAATAAAGAGCTGCTCTGATGGACGGTGGACGTAGATCCTAAGAGCACGTACTGGACACAGTAAGTGAAGTCTTTCCTGCTCCGGAGCTGTGAAAGGCGGAGGACAGAAGGCTTCGAGAACAACTGGGTGCATGGTTGAGAATGGAACCTTGGGAAGATAGTTCGGGTGAGGATGCAGAATAGCTTTGACTTGCCCAGGGGCAAAGTCTAGGAAGGATGGGGAGACTGACAGAGCCTGCAGATCCCCAATCCTCTTCAAAGAAGTAATAGCCATCAGAAAAACCATCTTAAGAGACAGAAGCTTGACAGGCGCTGACTCTAGTGGTTCGAACGGGGTGTCAGCCAGGCCTTCGAGTACGATAGTTAAGTCCCACGAAGGGACCGTCGCTCTAGTGGGCGGCTTCAACCGTTTAGCTCCACGAATAAAACGGGCAACTAAATGGTGCTTGCCCACAGAAACCCCGTCGTTCAGAGCGTGACAGGCCGAAATAGCAGCTACGTACGTTTTGAGCGTACTAGGGCATAAGCCCGAGGACAACTTTTCTTGCAGAAACTCCAGCACTGAAACAATCTGGCAGTGAACTGGGTCTATGTGTCTAGTCATGCACCAATTTTCAAACACACTCCATTTGAGGGCATAAGTTCTCCTAGTGGAGGGAGCCCTGGCACTTAAAATGGTTTCAATTACGCTGGCTGAAAGCCCAGCCTGTCTCAGTTGGTCCCGTTCAGGGGCCAAACGTGAAGGTTCCAGAGCTCGGGCCGGGGATGAAGTATTGTCCCCTGCGCCTGAGACAGAAGATCCCTCCTCACTGGAATCACCCAGGGTGAGCCGTCGAGGAGAGATATTAGATCCGAGAACCACACTCTGGTCGGCCAATGGGGCGCTATCAATAAGAGGCGCAACCCTTGTTGACGGACCCTCGCCAGGACTCCCGGGAGCAGAACTATAGGCGGAAACGCATAAAGGCGTAACCTGGGCCACGTGTGGGCCATTGCGTCCAGACCCAGGGGAGCTGGAGGAGTCAGAGAGTAGTAAAGGGGGCATTGTGCTGTCTCTTGTGAGGCAAAGAGGTCCACCTCTGCTACGTAAAATCTTTCCCAGATTTGACTGACTATTTCGGGGTGGAGCTTCCATTCCCCCTGTTCTACAGCTTGTCTGGATAGCAAGTCTGCTCCTACATTCATGTGCCCTGGAATGTAAATCGCCCTGAGGGACAGGAACTTGTCCTGTGCCCAAAGCAGAACCTGGTGCGCTAGCTTGTTCAAGCGGCGCGAGCGCAGTCCACCCTGGTGATTTATGTACGAGACTACCGCAGTGCTGTCCACCCGCACTAGGACATGGTAGCCTCTCAACTGCTGGAGGAAGTGTTTCAGGGCCAGAAACAGAGCCATCATTTTGAGGCAATTGATGTGCCACGCGAGAAGATGACCTCTCCAGCTCCCTTGTGCTGGACGGCCATCCAAGACCGCACCCCAGCCCATGAGGGAAGCGTCTGTCGTTAGCATCTTGCGACGACAAGACGGACCTAGAGTGGGACCCAAAGTCAGAAACCGGGGTCTGAACCACATAGAAAGGGTACGAAGCCCCAGGCGCGTAACCCTTATTAGCCTCTGGGGGTTGGCCCTTGAATGAAACCCCCTGGCTCTTAGCCACAGCTGAAACGCTCTCATGTGCAGAAGGCCCAAAGGTATCACCGTGGACGCAGCCGCCATGAGGCCTAAAGATTTCTGAAAGTGATGAACAGTGACCTTCTGGCCTAGCTTGATTTCCTTCAGGGTGTTGAGAATGGATTCAACACGAGCAGGAGACAACTGTGCCCGCATCGTGACCGAATCCCATGTGACACCCAAATATGTTGTCCTCTGAACAGGAAGGAGAACGCTTTTCGTGGCGTTGAGTCTCAATCCTAAAGAATGAAGATGGGCTAGGACGACATCCCGATGTCGAAGCGCTAGCTCCTGAGACCGGGCCAGAATCAGCCAGTCGTCTATGTAATTCAAAATACGGATGCCCTGGAGTCGTAAAGGAGCCAGAGCTGCATCCATGCATTTTGTATATGTGCAGGGTGACAGAGCTAGGCCAAATGGAAGGACCCGAAACTGGTAAGCCTCGTCCCCAAAGGGGAACCTCAGGAACTTCCTGTGCTGTGGCAATATTTCTATATGGAAATATGCGTCCTTGAGATCAATTGTCACAAACCAATCCTCTAGTTGAATTTGAGAAACAATCATTTTGACAGTCAACATTTTGAATCTGGATTTCCTGAGATAGCGGTTCAAGCCGCGAAGATCCAAGATCAGACGCAACCCCCCCCCCCCTCTCTTGGGCACCAAAAAGTACCGACTGTAGTAGCCCGATCCTCTGTCTGGGAGGGGAACATGTTCTATGGCCCCTTTGCCCAGCAGAGTCTTTAACTCCTGGGCCAGCAGATGTGCTCGGTCCGGTTTCACGGAAGTGGAGACCACGCCGTTGAAACGCGGAGGACAATGTGCAAACTGAATCCTGTAGCCTGTGCCTACAGTCTTTTCTACCCAAGGAGATATGCCTGGCAGTAGTTTCCACGCTGCCAGCTTCTCCGAAAGGGGCACGAGCTTTGACACTTCGGCTGGATGGGGGGGTGTTAGGTGTTGGGTATCCTGAAGTATGGCAGGAGATACCCTAACACCCAACTCTTCGTTGGAGACCGGCGCTCCCCGAAACACCAGTGGTGGCGGGGATTGAACACCGGCCTCCAGGGAGTGCCAGGGAGGAGGCCCTGCTTTGTGATGAAGATCCAGGCGCCCCTCCCTGGGGGGGGGCACCCCCACAGCCCCAGGCGCACGAACCTCAGGGCCTCTTCTTCGAAGAGAGGAAGCTCCTCAGATCTGGTCTTTTTGAGGCAGATTTCTGGGAAGGGCGGCGAGCCCCACCCCAGTCTTTACGAGGGGGTGTGCGGCTGGTCACGCTCTCCTTCTGGACCTCACGCCTTATAGGGGCCAGACCTGGCCGGGGCCGGGTGGCCGACGGTCCCGGTTCTTGAGCACGGCGGGGAAGGAACCTCCCAAAAGCCTGTTCATATAGCTTCGCCTCCCGAAACCTAGTGGCGACGGAATTAACAGCGTCGCCGAAAAGGCCGGAAGGCGAGACGGGGGCATCAAGGAGGACAGCACGATCCTTATCCTTGATGCCCGAGAGGTTCAGCCACAGATGCCTCTCCGTGGATACTATGGCAGCCATAGAACGGCCCACAGCACGGGCCGTCTGCTTGGTTGCACGGAGAGACAGGTCTGTGGCTCGGCGCAGCTCTGCGAACATCTTGTCATCAATAACCCCGCCGGTGGTCAGGTCCTTCAGCAGGTCAGCCTGGTAAGCCTGCAAAACCGCCATGGTGTGCAGTGAAGCGCCAGCCTGTCCTGCTGCCTGAAAAGCTTTGCCCACCAAAGCAGATGTCAATCTGCACGGCTTGGAGGGGAGGGTAGGCTTTTTCAGGGAGGATGATGTCCCAGGAGAGAGATAGCCCGCAAGCGTCTCTTCTATCTGGGGCATCATCATATAACCGCGTGCTTTCGCATCAACGATATTCGAATAAGTCGAAGGCACAAAAACACGCGATGAATACGGCTTGCTCCATGAAAGGGTTAATTCATCATGGAGGTCACCAAAGAAGGGGAGAGAGAGACGTTGAGGCTCCTCCCCCCGGCCACCCAACTGAAACCTGTCGTCTAATCTCGAACGCTTAGGGGAATCTCGCTGCTGCGGCCAGTCGATATGCAATCGCTCGACCGCACGCGTTATAACCTCTAATAAATCCTCATAAGCTCTGTGAGCACTGGAGGAGCGTTGTGAGGAGGCTACTTCCATGGAAGCGAGAGAGGAAGATTCTTCCGCTCCTTCACAAGAAGTGCCGGAGCGCGCTTGCGAAGTGGAAGCTAAAACTTCCTGATCCGGAGAGAGCGCGAGAGAAAGGGGGAATTCCGTCTCGTGCGCGTCTGCCAGATCAGCACGCGAGCCCCAGGAATGCGCCGCGGCTCGCGGTTTCTCTTTAAAGGAAGCGAGCCGCGCGCGAAGCACCTTAATAGGGAGAAGATCACAGTACTCACATTCTCCCTGAAGCCCGAGGCGAGCGTGTTCTTCCCCCAAGCACTCGAGACAAAACTCGTGAAGATCGCCCTCCGAAAGAGATCTATCACACGGAGGCACGCATCTCTTAAGCAACTCTGCCATATCGGTGAGTTAATGCTGTTATTTTTTATTTTGCTTTTGTTACGGCTTGCATGCACGCGCAAACACAAAGCGGTCCTGAAGACAAAAAGATCTGAGGATGTTTCCGGTTCACTCCTATTTATAACCTGCAGGTGCACCTTGTTCGGTGACGTCATGCCTGCACAGGTTATAAGCCGAAGGTATTCGGCGAGTTTGACATGCACAAGCTTCACAACCGGGCAACAAAGAGATGTTCCCATAGCGTTTTCACGCAGCATCGAGTGTAGCTTTTGAAAGGGAACTTTGGAAATGTGCCACAGCACAACTGATGAGATCACACACAATGACTGGAATGCCAATTGATATAAAAGAGTATTCCTTTAGGAAATGTTTATTAAGCATAGGCTATTTCAATTCCTTATGACTGCAATTGCTTGAAAAGTTTTGTTACCACAATTAAGTTTGTACCCAAGTCCCCATCAGTGAACAGGTGGCGACTTTAATAAAGTGGACTTTACGTTAACTAAAATGCATCCTATTATACAGTGCACAGTTGACACTACAGTATATCACACGGTTATTGAATTGGTTTATCCATAGTCTTGCTGGTCTCTGGTATCATCCAAATGAAGTCAGGTTTCCTTTTTAGGTCTGGTTTCTTTAGGTCATCTCAGGAGGTTTTTCCTTCCTAGCAATGCCTCTGGCTTGTTCATTAGGGATAAATTGATGACTTTTTCCTGTAAATTTGCTTTATTACGATGTCAATTGTTAAAAGCACTGAATAAAATTGAACTGAACTGAATTGAATTGAAGGAGTCTCCAGTGTCGGCTATACAGTATGTGTTGCAATGTTAAATGGAAAAGCTTAATAAAAGCTTAAATCAGCTCAGGATGTGTTGATATTGCGGGACAAAAAAAAAAAAAAGAAGAGTTGGTAACAGTAAATCCACCTTCTATTGAGACTCCTCCCACCACCCGGCGACTGATTATTTTCTTATATCAATATATAATAATAATAAATAATATCATATATTTTCTTATATGTCCCCAAGTGTTAGAAGGCTGTCATACTAAACTTTTCAAACCTGCATGTGTTCTTACTTCCATTCCACCAATAAGTCTATGACCACATTATAAGCCACATTGTTCAGTTCCGATGTTTTGGTTAGATGGGATTTACATGCCATAACGGTCGACATTAATAATTACTGTACAAGTGACATTTATTTGACACTAATGTGGACGAGTCTTTCCTCTGAAGTGATGCGTATGTGCATATATCTTCGCTCTGTGAAATTTGCTTAGTTCCATCCAGTTTTGCTTTGACAGACTAAATTGTCTGTAATTGCGCCAAATGTTTACTAAATCACCGATTATACAGTACTTTCACTCCACTGACTATATTCCCTGCTGTCCCACGCCGCTGAATGAAATCACTGTGCTGCCGGAGCTGATTGATGTCACTGGCGAAGGCAAAAAGTTCCGATCTGTCCGTCCTCTTTCACATCCCATAAACACATATAAACACACCGGAAATACAGTATCTCTGTATATAACTGTATAAAACATCATATTCTGAAGTTTTGTGCATTCAGACAACACTCAGCAACTACAATTCTACTACCCTTATGAAAAACCACTATTGATATAACCAGTATTCTGAGCTTAAGTGTAGAACTGCAACTGCAATTCAATAATGTTGTCACGTGCAACAAGGATAAACTGAAAATCCTTAGCAGTTAGCCCGTGTAGCGTGGATGGTAAACCCAAACGCGGAAGCAGCACGAATAGGCAGGATATCCACGCGATTAGTCTAAGAACTCTCTTACGCAAAGAGCAAGGATCTACACAAATAAACCTGCGTTCTAGCAACACACACTCAATCAAAGAAGCAACCCGAATCGGTGAGTACTCACAGAATAGTCTGCGTAGTGTCAGCAAAGGCATGGGCGAACTCAATGACTGAGCATTGTGAAGCGCCATTTTGTCTAATTTTATGCTTTCTGGAAACCCGACCGTACTACTTCCGGGTCCTAGTGCCGGTCGTGTTACGAGTGTGCATGACAGTACCCCCCTGTCCAGGACAGACTCTCGACGGTCCTGGGGTGGAGGATACCATGGGTGACGTCGTGAAGGGTTTGAGTTGTGAGGTATGGAATACCGGATGGATCCGGAGCGCCGCAGGCAGCTGGAGCCGGTAGGTGACAGGGTTGATGCAGAGGGTGACACGGTAGGGGCTGATGAACCTTGGTGATAATTTCTTTGATTCTGTATGGAGGTGCAGGTTCTTTGTGGACAGCCACACTTTGTCACCTACGTGGTACAATCGTCCCGGAGGGTGTCGACGGCGATGTTGCGTGGTGTAACGAGTGTTAGCACGTTGGATTGCTTCCTTGGCTAGGACCCACGACCGTCGGCACCTGCGGACCAACTGTTGGGCCGCGGGTATCTCAACCTCCGGTTCTTGATGTTCGAACATCAGAGGTTGGAAACCCTGGGATACCTCAAAGGGACTTAACTTGGTGGCGGAGGAAACATGGAGGTTATGGGAAAGTTCAGCCCAGATGAGGTAGCGGGCCCAGAAGCGCTGACGGTTGGCGATGAAGCATCTCAGGTAACCAGTTGTTGGTTGGTCCGTTCCGTCTGACCATTAGTCTGAGGATGGTAACCTGATGAGAGACTGCAGGTGGAATTGATCAGACGGCAGAAGGCCTTCCAGAACCGTGCAGTGAACTGGGGCCCCCTGTCCGAGACGATGTCCTTGGGGAACCCATGCAGACGGACTACGTGCTCTAAAATCAGCTCGGCTGTCCTTTTAGCTGATGGAAGTCCGGCGAGGGCCACCAGGTGCACAGCTTTAGAGAACCGATCCACAATGGTCAAGATGGCATTTTTCCCTTCGGAGACCGGCAGGCCCGTGATGAAGTCAATGGCAATGTGTGTCCAGGGCCGACGGGGGACAGGAAGCGGTTTGAGTTCCCCGGGTGTTGGTTGATTGGTGTCCTTGGCCCTGGCACACACTGGGCACGCCTGAACGAACCCACCGATGTCCTTGGCCATAGATGGCCACCAGAAGGCACGCTGCACGTATTGTAGGGTGCGCTGCATGCCTGGGTGCCCTGATAGAGGGGTGGAATGTCCCCATTGGATGACTTCAGTCCGGGTGTTCTTGGGGACATAGAGTCATCCAGGCGGCACACCTGCCGGTTCGTTCTCTGCAGCTTGTGCTTGGCGAACCCTCATCTCCAGTTCCCAGCGAAGTGGGGCGATGATCTTGGAGGGGGGAAGAACAGGCGCGGGGTCCGCCCAGGGGGCGTCTTCCTCGTGCTGTCTGGAGAGGGCGTCAGCCTTGGTGTTCTTCGACCCCGGGTGGTATGATAGGTGGAAATCATAATGTTCAAAGAACAGACCCCACCGCAACTGCCTTGGGTTGAGCTGTTTGAGGGTCCGGATGGTGATGAGATTCTGGTGGTCAGTCCAGACGATAAACGGCTCCCTGGCGCCCTGGAGCCAGCGTCGCCTTTCCTCCAATGGCCACTTTATGGCCAGCAGCTCGCGGTCCCGCCACATCCGAAGTGTCCACCTCCACAACGAAAGGTTTGTTTGCATCTGGATGGAGAAGAATCGCGGCGGTGGTGAATCGACGGCAGAGCTTGTGGAAGGCGGAGATGGCGGTAGAGTTGAGTTGGAAGTGATGAGACGATGGCCGAGTCAGAGCGGTTAATGGTGCTGCAACCGTACTGTAGTCCCGGATAAAGCGACGATAGAAGTTCGCAAACCCGAGAAACCGTTGAAGTTATCTGAGAGTCTTGGGTAGGGGCCAATGACGTACAACTTCTAGCTTCTGTGGGTCCATGGCCACACCCTGGGATGAGATGACAAAACCCAGGAACGTGGTGGAGCGCTCGTGAAAAGTGCACTTCTCCAACTTACAGTACAGCTGGTGAGCGAGCAGTCTCTTAAGAACCGCTCTGACGTGTTGAACATGTTCTTCAATGGAGCGAGAGTAGATAAGGATATCATCCAGGTAGACGAATACCCATCGGCCCAACATGTCCCGGAGAACGTCATTGATGATACGTTGAAAAGCTGCTGGTGCATTACAGAGACCAAATGAAATGACTAAACTCTCATAATGCCCAGTGGGGGTGATGAATGCCGTCTTCCACTCATTGCCCTCTCTGATATGCACCAAGTTGTAGGCACTCCGGAGGTCCAACTTTGTGGCAAATGGTGGCACCAGAGAGGGCGTCCAGGGCAGAGTTGGTAAGAGGCAATAGGTGTCGGTTTTTTATGGTGATGGAGAAAAATCCCGCGGCGGCAGGGGAGGAGGAGGGTCGTATGGTGCCTTAGCGGAGAGCTGAGGATACATACTCCTCCATCGCTCGCGTCTCAGTGGTGGAGAGAGAGTACAGGTGGCCGCGGGGGGGAACAGAACCTGGCTGAAGTTCAATGGCCAGGTCGTAGGGGCGATGAGGAGGAAGGTGGGTGGCGCGTCTTTTGCAGAAGACTTCAGCCAGGTCCCGATAAGCCTCGGGGATGGTGTTGGTGTCGACATCAGGGGCCTCGGACTCCCTAGAGCACGTCCCAGGCGGTGCCCGCTGGCAGAGTTCGAGACAGGTCGGCCCCCATTGGAGGATCCGGTTCTGAGACCATGAGATGAGAGGATCATACTGCAGAAGCCAGGGGTGTCCGAGGATGATGGGTGGAGAGGAGATGAGGGTGAGATGAAATCGGACTGTTTCCTGGTGTTGGTCGATGATGAGGGTTATGGGTCGAGTCTGGGCGATGATGGGGCTGGAGGAGAGGGGACGACCGTCAGATGTAATCTGAACTGGCTGGGATAACGCTTCAGTCTCCAACCCCAATCTTTTGGCATATGAAGAGTCAATAAAGTTTCCCGCGACACCGGAGTCGATGAACGCAGAACTTTTGACTCGTTTGTGGCCAAATTGGAGGTGTACCTGAACCGTGAGATGAGAGACACTGGGCGTGGTGGCGGAGAGATGGAGGGAGCCCGGTGAACCATGGAAGCAGTTCACCGGGCTCCCTCCATCTCAACATATAAAATATGACAGGATGTACACCTTCCCCTCTCTCTTTAATTTCAGCAGAACTAAAATAAGGAAGAAGGCTCTCAGGTTATTTGTGATGATTTTGTAAAATTTAAAAGGTCGGCTTTTTCTTTCTTTAGGAAAGATGACACTGGAGACTCCTTCCAAAAAGCTAAACAAATGTCTATTCTTGAAACCGTCACCACGTCAATGATTAGCTGTTTTATTTTCGTAAAAAATAAATAAATAAATAAATAAATAAAATAATAAATAAATAAAAATTATTATTATTATTATTATTATTAATAATAATAATAATTTGTTTTTTAATAAATTATTATTTGGTGTGATCGTTATGCAAGTCCTTCTACACTTTATTACCATAGAAACTATAACAAGCATGTTACTTATTTGACACAGTTGGACCAAGCAAATCTGACAATTCACCATCACTGAGGTATAAATATCAATTTAACAAATAAAACCATTACATTTACATAAAAATCTAATTTCACTAATCTGTGTGTTACTTAAGTATTATCTTAATATCTTAACCACAAAGTCTTTTTTTTTAACAATAACTGCTTGCACAACAAACACACCCATAAAAGAAAGGTTATTAGTGTTAAAAGAAAAATGTACAGATGTTGTTCCTTGTGATTAATGAGCTCCTGTTGCTCTTCAGAAAAGGCCTGGGGAGCTCACAGAAAGAGCTTGCATTGCATAAAAATCGAAATCAAGCATTTCATCCCTAATCACTAAGCAAAGACATTAAGGGTGTTATTAATAATAAAGAAGAAGCCAAAAGAGAGAGAGCGAGAGAGAGAGAGGGAGAGAGAGGGAGAGAGAGAGAGAGAGGGAGAGAGAGCGCCTCAAGCCGGAAGCTCAGAACTTTTCATATATGCTGTGCCAAGGTTTTTATAAAGCTAAATTCATCGTATAGGGATAGGGAATTGCTTTTGAATTTACAAGAACACAGGATGGGCTTCATTCGTGTTTCATCTGAGATATCCAGAATCTTATGTCCTTCTTCTGCGCTCAGCTTCAGACAGGAGCAATTCAAAAACGTCATTTCCATTCCAGACTTTGATTCAAACTGCATGTCGGCTTCTTATATTCTGAATTTCTGGGCGTTTGCTTTCAGACATTTATTTTTTTTGACAAAACATGATGATTTCTTTATTGTCTGTGGTCAGAGAATACAGCATCGGCAGAACTTTGTATAAACATACTTCTGTGAAGGAATAAGGCTTATTCAAATCTCACACACACACACACACACACACACACACACACACACACACACACACACACACACACACACACACACACACACACACATTTATTTGTTGCACGTAAGAAAATAACAACCTATCTAGCACTTTAGGCCTCTTTTATATTTATATTCAGCATTTTTAATATGTTTTTATATGTTTTTACACTTTTTACTTTTTCATTTTTATTATTTTATTTTATTTTGTTAACCTAATTTCCAGTGTAAATTTGTAGGATTGTTTTTGCTTTATCCTATGTTTTCCACACTTTTCAAACTTATTTCCATAATCGTTTTGATTCTGTAAAGCTGCCTTGCGTCAATGACTATTGTTAAAAGTGCTATATAGATAAAAGCGAATTGAAATCTAATTGAATTGTAGTGTAATAATGTAATTTGTAGTGCCATTCTATGACATTCTAAGGCGAAGAGTAAGACATTCAACCGTACTGGGTATGGTTGTGTATGTGACAAATAAAATGTACAATTTAGTCAGACATAGTGACATAAATTCAAAAGTTAATATTAAGTGTTATTTATTTATGCAGGGAAGGAATTAATATTTTAAGTTGTGTTATGCAGGTATATACAGGGGTTGGACAATGAAACGCTGACATTACCCTGGATACCGTGGCTCTTGATACTGTACACAAAAACTGTACAGATGGGCCTGCGAGACGGGCACCAACAATTTGTCCTCTTTTGAACTCTGATATGTCACCCTTGTGCATGGCAATATTTTAATCAAAACTGTGCTGTTACTCTTCTAGTTAAACCTTCACACTCTGCTCTTACTGATGGAATGTGCAGTCAATGAAGACTGGCCATCTGGTCAAATTTAGCCATGAAACCTCGAACCAATTTATTATCCAACCCCTGTAGGTGAATTTTCTGGGTTCCACATTCAGATTAGGCATACTACTAATCACAAAAAAACAAACAAATAAACAACAAAAACCCCCTGAAAATACAGGGGAAAAAATGACTAGAGACACGTGGTGAAGGTGCATGACAAAATATCAGCAGTAATAACCATCGCTATGTTTAATAGTGAAACTAAAAGCATTTCCATACACACACAATGTAATGAGAACTCACAGGATTGAAACAAAATGGATCTGAACGAAAGTGCCGTTCTGGAAACATGACGAATCATTTGCACACATGAACTGGCCACGAGTCTTATAGTCATCTAATGTACATCTTATAGTTGTCTAGGATACTGCTAGCATATTGCATTTAGCATATCAATATTGCTAGTTATTAGTTACATTAACAGCAATATTTTTTATAAATATAGTCCTATAAATTAATTGCTAATTCTAATAGTTCGTCTTTTAACTTATGATCATTTAACACTCCCAAAGCCATAAACCCAATGTAGAAAATGTAGAAAACCCTACTTACTGTTTATTAAAAAGAATAAATAAAAATGTAATCAAATAAATCATGCTTTAATTATTAAAAATTGTAATCCTTGAACAAATAGAAATATAATCAACTTCAGGGTCATAGCAGTAAATCTAGACCACTTGAGGTCACATCTTCAACCAACCCTATTGTTGATTTTCCTATAACAGCAAGCACTGCATTTCCTTGAAAAGCATTGTGACTGCTTTTAAAAACAGCTTCTGACTGATTCTAATATTTTCATTTCAAACGTTCTCAGTATAATCAGAGCTGGCTAGGCTTGAGCATAAATAGTGCGTGTTGGTGGAAACGAAATGGGAAGTCCCACCTTGAGGAAGAGCTGCAGATCCTGGGTTTGGGTGTGCTGCAGGATGTCCTGCTGTAGGTGCTTCAGCACGGCGATGCACATGTACACTTGGTAATCGACGCCCATGATGATGCACGTCGTCACGTAGTGGCAGATCTCAGGCCAGTCCAAGTAGTTCCAGAAACACTGAGTCAGCCAATGCATACACATCTTCATATGAAAGAGAGAGGGAGAGAGAGTGAGAGAGAGAGAAATCAGTAGAACAACACAGGCCATCATGGGCATCCTGACTGGTCTGCAATAATATACACAACAAACTGCAATGCACTGTGTGTCTTGGCATCTTTTTCTCAGAACCAGTCTTTACTGTTTAAGAAATTTGAGCTACAGTCGATATCCTATTGGATCGGACTATCGGACAGACCAGCACATGTGCATCACAGAGCGCACAGTCTCAGAAGAGGCCTAGTTAATTGGTGACAATCCAGAGCCCAGGCCAGGGAGCAGACAGACAGGCTAAACCAACCATCTGCTAGCTGCAGAGAGTCGTCACTCAGGGTTCATCATATTGAGACTGTGTCTGTTCCTCGAGCTAAACAGAAATTTAGAAAGACTCTGAAAGTCTGTTTTAGTAATTTAATTAACATATATACCACAAACTCAGAGTACACTGAATTCGCAGCCAGCACCTCTGATCTGAAGCTAGGACTGTTAAATATTAGATCTCTCGCATCTAAAGCAGTTATTGTTAATGCAATTATCACAGATCAGGAGTTTGATATATTATGTTTAACAGAAACCTGGATTAAACAGGACGAGTATGTAGCTCTAAATGAAGCTAGTCCTCCTGGATACAGCTACATACACCAGCCTCGGCTAACTGGTAGAGGAGGAGGAGTCGCAGTTATTTATAACGATAATGTGTCTCTCGTACAAAAACACAGTTTTAAATTTAATGCATTTGAAGTTCTCTATAGTAACATAAAGTCAGCTCAGTCGATCCCGCTAATCATCCCCACCCCCAGGGCCGTACTCGGAGTTTCTCTGTGAATTTGCAGATTTCCTCTCAAACCTTGTTGTTTCTGTAGACAAAGCGTTAATTGCTGGAGACTTTAATATTCATTTTGAGAATCCAGAAGACCCTCTGAGAACAGCATTCTTGTCCATACTGGACTCAGTAGGAGTAAATCAGTCTGTAGTAGGACCCACTCATAAAGCAGGTCACACTTTAGATTTAATATTATCCTTCAGATTAAGTATAGGAAATATAATCACAATTCCACAGTCTGAAGTTATCTCAGATCACTACCTTGTCTCGATTAAAGCGTGTCATAGTAATAATGTACGCACAGCACCGCGCTTCCACCTTAAACGTACATTTACATCAAATACCGCAGAGCTTTATCAATAATCTTCCAGAGTTATCAACTTTGATTGGATCGCCATCTGACTTCACAGAACTCGAACAGGCGAATGAATATCTAGAGTCAGAACTTCGTTATAGCTTAGATAATGTAGCTCCAGTTAAAAGGAAAATGATTAGAGATAA
Source organism: Clarias fuscus (assembly GCA_030347435.1). NCBI lineage: Eukaryota > Metazoa > Chordata > Actinopteri > Siluriformes > Clariidae > Clarias > Clarias fuscus. Next base: position 9,435,553 of record CM059229.1, read on the forward strand.
GAAACTCGCTCCTTGGTATAATGACCACACACGTGCTTTAAAACAAACCGCTTGAAAATTTGAACGTAAATGGCGCCAAACTAAATTGTTAGTATTCAAAATAGCTTGGAAGGAGAGCATCCTGAACTATAAAAAAGCTCTCAGTGATGCTAGATCAACGTATCTCTCCACTCTTATAGAAAATAACAAAAACAACCCGAGATTTTTATTTAATACCATAGCTAAATTAACTAAAAACAAGACCACTGCAGACATCTCCACAACAACATCATGCAGTAGTGAGGATTTCATGAACTTTTTCAATAACAAAATCATAAATATTAGGCAAAAAATTCAGGCTTTGAAACCAGACAATTTAAATAATTCAGATGAACTAACCACATCATATCAGAACTTAGAACACTTTACTCCCCTTGAAGCGAGGGAAGTAATTTCACTCATCTCTTCTTCAAAATCGTCAACCTGTATATTAGATCCTATACCGACACATTTTCTCAAACAGATAGTACCAGCAGTAATAGAACCCCTGTTGAAAGCAATTAACTGTTCACTCAGTAGTGGGTATGTCCTCAAATCCTTTAAATTAGCCGTTATTAAACCGCTAATCAAGAAACCTGACCTTGACCCCAGTCAGCTTTCTAATTACAGGCCGATATCAAACCTTCCCTTTATCGCCGAAGATTCTGGAAAAGGTAGTATCACAGCAGCTATGTTCACATCTACACAGAAATAGCATAAATGAACTGTATCAGTCAGGATTTAGGCCTCATCACAGCACAGAGACAGCACTTGTTAAAGTAGTAAACGACCTCCTATTGACCTCTGATCAGGGTTGCGTCACTATACTTGTGTTACTGGACCTCAGTGCAGCTTTTGACACCATTGATCATAGTATTCTCTTTCACAGATTAGAAAAGGTAGTAGGAATTAAGGGAACTGCCCTCTTGTGGCTCAGATCCTATTTGACTGATCGTTATCAGTTTGTAGATTTAGATGGTGACCATTCCTCATGTTCTCAAGTGGAGTTTGGTGTTCCACAGGGTTCAGTTTTAGGCCCACTGCTTTTTTCCCTTTACATGCTTCCTCTGGGCAACATAATTCGTAAACATGGTATTAGTTTTCATTGTTATGCTGATGACACACAATTATATGTCTCAGCAAAACCAGATGAGAAAAACCAGTTTGCTAAAATTGAGCAGTGTGTGCAGGACATAAGAGATTGGATGTTAATTAATTTTCTTCTGCTTAATCCTGATAAGACAGAGGTTCTGGTCATAGGACCACAAGTAGCTAGAAGTAAGCTTTCTGATCACACTGTAACATTAGAAGGCATTTCAGTTCCATCAAATGCAACAGTAAAAGACCTTGGTGTGATTATAGATTCCAGCCTTTTGTTTGAAGCACATGTAGATAATATCACCAGGATAGCTTTCTTTCACCTTAGAAATATTGCCAAGATTAGAAACATATTGTCACTAAATGATGCAGAAAAACTAGTTCATGCCTTTATCACCTCTAGGTTGGACTATTGTAACGCCTTACTGTCTGGTTGTTCAACTAGGTGTATAAAAAAGCTTCAGTTAGTACAGAATGCAGCAGCGAGAGTCCTCACTAAAACCAGAAGATACGAGCACATGTCCCCTATCTTATCTACACTGCATTGGCTCCCTGTGAAATTTCGCATCGATTTTAAGATACTACTTTTGACATTTAAAGCACTAAATGGTCTCGCGCCACAGTATTTGAGTGAACTGCTAGTGTCTTACGATCCGCCACGCCTACTTCGATCAAAGAACGCAGGCTGCCTGTCAGTACCACGTATTATTAAAACTACAGCAGGGGGCAGAGCATTTTCTTACAAAGCCCCAAAGTTATGGAATAGTCTTCCTATTAATGTTCGGTACTCAGACACAGTCTCAGTGTTTAAGTCTTGGCTAAAAACCTATTTATTTAGCCAAGCATTTTTGTAAATAGATTAACCTTAGGTAAAGGAGCAGATCTGGGGGACTCATGGACGTAGAGTATTCTGGTGAACTGGTATGTTTAGATGCTGTCGTCCCCACTCTCATTGTTCACTCAGGTTTGTTGACGGTGAGGTGATTGGTTGCTTTACATCACAGGGAGCCCTCATGTCTGTGTTTCCTTCTGGCTCTCCCTTTTAGTTATGCTGTTATAGTTAGTCCTACCGGAGTCCCTGCTTGCACTTTGCACTAAATATACATTCACCTTATACATGTTGACTGTGACCATACCTAACTGCCATCTCTCCTTATTTTCGGTTCTCTCCTCTTCTGCTCTCTCCTCTCTCCCTCTCTCCTTTCCCTCTCTCTGTCTCTCTGTCGAGCTATACATGTCACTCCTGAGCTGCCAGTGATCCAGACCCCTCTGCCGTCTGGACCCGTCTAACCCGTCCTGGAGTCCTGCTTCTGGTTGGAGATCTCGTCGCATGGATGCCCCGTGTGGTCTGCCTGGATTCGTGTTGTGGCTGGGAATGGTTTCCATGAAGTCTGTCCTGTCATCGATTGATGCTCTGGGGACCTGTGACTTCGATAGCTCAGGACTGGAATCTCCTACAGTCTACCTGAGCCTCCAGGAACAAACTGGACTCCTTTTAATTTTAATTTTAAACACATCTCCTGTTATACTGAACTTCCAGTACACATTATTATGCAGATCAATCCCTGCTATCCGTTATCACCCAGATGAGGATGGGTTCCCAGTTGAGTCTGGTTCCTCTCAAGGTTTCTTCCTATTACCATCTCAGGGAGTTTTCCTTGCCACCATCGCCCTCGGCTTGCTCATCAGGGACAATCTTATCATTTTGATTCATACACATTGCATACAAACTTACTTCTTTTATTGTGTAAAGCTGCTTTGCGACAATGTCAATTGTTAAAAGCGCTATATAAATAAAATTGACTCGACTTGACTTGACTTGGCCACTCATGACCTGGTTTTCCTTCCTTGGACCACTTTTGGTAAGTGCAGACCAGGAACATCCCACAAGAGCTGTACTTGCTCTGATCAATGTGTCTAGCCAACACAATTTGGTCCTATCAAAGTCACTCAAGTTTTTATGCATGCCCCCCTTTTTTTCTGCTTCATCAACAGATATTGACGTTTGGGGAAAAATATTCACTTGCTACGTAATTTATCATGGCCACTTTCAGGGGCCACTGGAATGAAATAATCAATGTTTATTCACTTCACCTGTCAGTGGTGAGTTAGGTTAGAGGTATGTGTCTTACAATAGTTGAGCTAATGTACCTAATCTAATCTGGTCATCCATTCCTGGCTTTCACATACAGTAGGCCACACGACGAATTTCCCAACTTCATTGCCAACACACGTGTAGCCAGTTTGTCAATCATGTACCAGCACTTAAAAGAATAATTCAAACTGCATCCATGGCTGGAGTTTCTCTCTATAGGAATGTCCACAGTCAAATCGCCTTTGTGCCTTCTTTAAGACGTCAGGAGTCTTAATGTGCTTTAGACCTTCATCCCGCTCGGATCACACTTTCGCTTTTCAATTCGGACATTAATCGCATCACATACTTCCTGGTTTCATACCCTGGCTTCTGCTCACCTACATCCTTCATCCTGGAATTACTGGATCTTGGGTCAATGCCTTGAAACCTTTTGCTATCCGGACAATCCAGCAACCTGATAGTTATGGCTATGGAATGGAATTCCATGGAATTCTATGGTTTCCGTACTAAAAATATAGACTTAATGTTTCAAAATCAACAGGTTTTGTTCGTAAGTGACTTCTGCAAGTTTTTTTGTTTCTTGCGTAATGTAAGTTGCATTTATTTTCACTCCCCTTGCGACAGTTGTGATAATTTAAGTAATAATATGAACTAACTTGTTTCATTGAAATATTATATAATTCCAGTCGAATTTTTAACAAATAATAAATTGCGGTAGCGCACCATCAATCCATCCATGTGTAAGGTGGCAGGGGGTCTGGAGCCTATCCGAGGGGAATTAACGTACAAGGCGGGGTATACTCAGGATGACGTACCAACTCATTACAAGGCACAAGCATACAAACTCACGCCGACCCAATCATACACCATGGGCAATTTGGAAAATCCAATCAAACTACTTTAGGTGCTTTTGGATTGTGGGAAGAAACTGGAGTAAACCATTGAAGAATGGACTACATTTGGACATGCTTTTAGAGGAAAATGACCAACTTCAGAGTGATAACTGTAAATCCATTTCATCATATCTCCCTCATATGTTATAGGTTATTTTTTCTTATAACAGCACATTCTGAAGTGTTTCATACCTTATAATGGATAGGTTATCATTTCTAAACATTCCCTTTCAACATTTGACATGAGTTAGGAAGCAAAACTAAATTTTTATTTTCATCCCATTCGCATACATGGTAAGTATTGCAGTAATATACTTAAGTATAACTACATACTTAAGTATGCACAGAGCAGAATAACTGCATTATCTAAGCCACAATCAAATTCTAATCTGTCTCTTAAGAGTGGTGATGTGGTGTCAGACATTGTGTCATTGTGTGCCTCCCCCCCCCCCCCCCTTTTTTTTTAACCTTCTCCAGCATGCACGGTCTCCTCACTGAGCGTACAGCCCTCTCTGGCTTCGTCTGGAGTCTCAAGGAGACATGGACAAGCACAGTTGCCCTCCTCTGATAGAGGTGATACTCAATTTCAAGACACTTTCTTTCCCCTAGATTCACTCGTGCACTCATGCAGCTTTTATTCTGACTCGGAGCCCATTTAGTTTGCTGCTAAAAAGCATTTCGCTCGACCCAGCGCTTTTTAATATTTACAATCTTTCTTCCAAACATTAAAATGCACTTCGTATGTAACACATGGTAACGTCGTTGTGTTTAATTTGCCGTGTAATTCATAGCAGTGGAAGCAGTCCTGGGTGTAAAGCGAAAGGACGTGTACTGACTGAAGCATGCTCAGACTCTGACTACAGGGGCATAAAGCACAAAATGTACCTCTCTGATGGAAAGCAGCCTTTAAAAAACACCTGAGAAGAATAGAAGAAAAATCAATGGAAAACCTTCAGTTTGAATGTAAAACTTCATGCTGTGGTATGACTAGAGGGATACTGAAAGTTTTGAATTTAAAAGTTTTTTTTCTTGGCCTGATACATCTTACCCAGGGCTAAATTCCACTTCAGCACATTCACCCAGTATTATGGGTAAGGGTGCAATGAATATAACTGACTAAAATTGATGACCAAATGAAATACCAGTGAATGTAACAATCGATTAGTTGGTGATGTCATGCCGTGTGTCTTCGGTTTGACATGCAGGCTTCCTGGGATGAAAGAAAGAATAGCAAGATGGCAAAATGTTTATGTCTCTTAACTAAAAGACTCATGTGGGCAAGTGCCACTCTGTGAGGGGAGAGAGAGTCATGTAAATGGGACAGGACACACACCTGATTAGTGTGTGTGTGTGTGTGTGTTGTTGTGAGCTGACCATTTTCCAGTTCTCCTCAGTGAACTTTTCTTTTTTATGTAAATCACACATATTAATCAAACTCTCTCTCAATGGTCCCCCCTCTGCTCTCCTCTTTAGTATGTCCAACTCACAGGAACACATCTCTAATTAGCCACATTCTCCTTAGGTGTGTGTCCTTTCCTGTTGACCTGACTCTCGCTCCGTTTACATAGCGGCACTTGCCCTCTGTACCACAGGCTTTATCTCACATAATTTTTCAACTTAACTGCCATAATTGCCATCTTTAAACTTTAATTGCGCATGTAAGTAATTCCTTTTTTTCCCCCTGATACTTTTCTAAGCCTTGGTTTTAGATATTGACAGAACAAAACTTGTATAATTGAATCACCAAATTTCATTTCAGAATGAACTACATATGTACTGTATATGTACAGTTGAACCTTGGATCACAAGTAACTTGGTTTGAGAGTGTTTTGCAATCCTATTTATTTATTATATTAATACATAATATTTGGGTGTCCTGTCGCCTTGCACCTCCAGGGTCCGGGTTCTATCCCCGGCCAGGCTCGATGTGTGCATCGAGTTTGTATGTTCTCCCCGTGCTTGGTGGGTTTCCTCCGGGTACTCTGGTTTTCTCCCATAGTCCAAAGACATGCAGATTAGGCTAATTGATGTTCCAAAATTGGCTGTAGTGCGTGAATGAGTGTGTGTGCTTTGTGATGGTTTGGCACCCTGTCCAGGGTGTATCCTGCCTTGTGCCCTAGTGTCTCCTGGGATAGGCTCCAGGCCCGCTGTGACCCTGAATACAGGATGAAGCGGAATATAAGATCAATTAATTAATTAATTAATTTATTTATTTTTAAATACATTTTAACTTGATAAACGAGCAAGGTCTTGACATATAAGAAGTACGTATGTGCTTTGTCTGCCGAGCCTCACGTGATCAGAGCTGAGCCAATGGTTCTCCTTTCTCTCGCACTGTGGGATTATGGGTAATCGTCTCCCATGCTCTGTCTCAGTGCGTGTGCGCCACTCGTATAGTCAACATCCATGTGCGCGTGTACTGTGTACTATAACATTGTGACCACGTGCATGTGTGTGCACGTAAAGCATTTATTTAAATTTTGTGTCCAAGTGTAGTGACTGTTCTTTAGTAACTGCCCTGAAACAACGGCCCTCGTGAAGAAAAAGGTTGAAAAGGCTGTAGCAGTGCGGGAGATAAATTTTTTCAACAACACAACTTACTTCAGCCATGATTCTTTTCAAAGGTAAAATGCAGGTTAATTTGTTATATTTTGTAATAATGCAAATATTTCGGGTTGTGAAACGAGTTCCTATTATCTCTTATGGGGAAATGTGCTTAGACATACGAGTGCTTTTATATACAATCATGCTGCTGGAACAAATTATTCTAGCAATCCAAGATTTAACTATATATATACACATATATATATATATATATATATATATATATATATATATATATATTCATATTTCTGTGTGTGTGGGCGTGTGATTGCGCATATATATCGCATATATAGTTTATGGAGAACCATGTCTAATATTTACACTGAGGGCTGCAAAGTAGGCTACAATTTATCGTGAGATGTTTTAACAGGTTTTCATAGGACTAAAATGTGAAACATTTAAATGTTGAAATCAGCAGCAGTTTTGTGAGAGCACTGCTGTATGCACACAGACAAAAACTTATACAGGTAGATGCTTGACTCGACTGCATGAAGTTATCCTACGCAGACTGCTTCAGTCACAATTGTTTCAAGCCCCTATAATAGAGCTGAGCAATACTGTCATAAACTGAACTGAAGAGACATAATTAAATTCTACCCTACTTTTGCCTGTAAAGATAAAAAGAGTGAGTATACAGCAAGTTGTAAAACCATCAATGCCACCTGTCAGTTCTCCACACGTACCCCTGAAGGATGTGGGAAAAAAGTGAATGTTGAAATTTTCTCAGGTCGTGTACACTGTTTTTGTACTACTTGTCGATGATCATGTAGCCTCCATAGCCACGTGAGTGTTGTTAAGCCTCCTCATCGGTGCTCGGAATAATTATTTTAATGTGTGTGCCATGGATGACACCAACAACTTCAGGAAAACCAGTGATAAGTAGGAATGCAGCTTATCTTATTGAATTTATGCTGCATGGTGGCGGGAATTTATGAATCAGTGTATGACCTGTGGTGCTGTAGGAGCAGTCAAAGTGTGCTGTAGTACTGCCGAAATTGTCCGCTGTGACAAGCCCACATCATCACTGTTGCAAAGCAGCATCTTCTATGTTATTAAAAACCCTAAAGTAGCGATAACTAGACGTCAGGTCCTGGCAACTCCTTACCAGATAGGAACCCTCTGGAGCTCTCCTAAATTTTGGTGGAGACAGGAGTGATTTCCTAAGAATGTTGATACATTAGTATGTAAAGATGGATTTCTTCTTTTATAAGGTATGCTATATTTAAAGGTGCTATCAGAAAATATTTAGGATATGCCGAAAACACCTATTTTGACCAAAGCAAGAAAATAATGATATGAAGAATACAAATACGAATATTTTCACTAGATTTACATCTATCCCTTGAATAGAACTTTACATTTTTGACAATTTTAAATGAATTCAAAATTAGTATTCTCCACTATGAGTGCCTAAAGCTCTCACAGCATGGAGAAAGGAGTCCTGAGCGCAGTGAACAAAGGAGCCTTGGCCCCTTTTCCTGTCAGACGCGCAGTACATGGTAGTCTACACTCCAGGATAACAAACATCACAAAGCTGCAATGTGCAATTTGACAGTGAGAAATTCTACACCTACGTAAAACCACAAAGTTTGAACTTCTGGCTTCTTACTTGCTCTTATGGTTGCTAAGGCAAGTAAGGTGAGTGTTCAGGTTGTGGTGTATTTAAAAATTTCTCTTGTTGACTGTCGAAGGGAAATACATCACCGTAGGTCTCAGGACATCTCAAGGACAAAAATATTGGGTGGTCAACAACCTCACTCACTCACTCACCATCTATACTGCTTAATCCTGTATTCAGGGTCACGGGAGGCCTGGAGCCTATCCCAGGAGACTTAGGGCACATGGCAGGGTACACTGACACAGGGTGCCAATCCATCGCAGGGCGCAGACACTCACACTCACTCATTCACACACTACGGCAATTTGGGAACACCAATTAGCCTAACCTACATGTCTTTGGACTGTGGGAGGAAACCGGAGTACCCGGAGGAAACCCACCAAGCACGGGGAGAACATGCTCCATGCACACAGAGACGGGAATCGAGCCTGGCCGGGGATCAAACCCGGACCCTGGCGGTGCAAGGCGCCAGTGCTAACTACTACACCACCGTGCCGCCTCTGTCAACAACCTATTGTTGGAAAAAAAAGAAAAAAAAAACTAACTTTAATTATAGACATTGGTGGACAAAGCTGAAGTCCACTATTTACATTTCCACGTGAGTAAAAGTACAGAAGTACCTTTAAATCTCCTTAAGTATCAAAAGTACTGTGTTTTATCATGGTTCTGTTATTACATTGTCCTATTATTTTCAGGCTAATAAAAGGCTCTTATATCACTTTAGGCATGCAGTAGATCTGTTAATATATGGGCATTTAATGAGTCTGGCTCTGATAAATCTGAGCAGACAACATGCAGGTGAGTAACTTCTATTCTGGAAATCCGAGTAGCAGGAGATAGCAGGATTTGTGAACAGACAAACCTTCATTTTAAGATTGTTTTTAAACTTAATGTTACTACACATGACAGCCACGCTTTCTTTGAAAAAAATGAAAAATCGCAAACATTTTAACCAACTATCCCAGATATCAATCTCACTCACTTTGATGAATATTAATCAATGTTTCACATGTTTGGTGTGTGATAGATTGAATACTGAGATATTGGATTGTTTTATAGTTTATCAGAGAGCCATCTCCATATGATAACGCAGAACCCCACTCCACATGCTGCAAGTAACGTTAGTCCTGATTTTATTTACCCAACTCCAAGTTCAGGTGATAAGCTTCAAACACTACACATTAATGTTCAGTGTTACAGCTAGCTCGCTAATTGAAATGTATAAAACCTCAAGCGATTACTGGCTCCAGCGTGCATTGCTGTTCTTGTATTTGGTCGCTTTGCTGCTTAAGAGTTACTTAGCTAACTACAGTATCTGGTAAGACATACAACACAATCATGGTAGTGAAACATTAATTAAAAACACATACACAAATTATTGTTGTATTACTACTACAGGCTAGCATTAGATTACCCATTTAAAAAATGTGTTTGTTTAGAATTAATGGAGAATTACAGAGGTAGGCAGACAACGCATTTAAATAACTGTTTTTATTTCTTCTGTTCAACAACTATAAAAAACAACAATTTTCAAATAAGGCCAGGGGTGCTGAAGTGGCGAGTTAGAGTCCAGACTTTCTTTCAGCCACTCAGTTTTATAGGCTGTTGCACTTATCTTGTTATACAATGTCAAATAAGGCCAAAGGGTTGACATTTCAGTATGGTCGAATTACTGGGCTGCAGCGAGTAAAGCAAAACACCTATGAAGCTTTGAAATAGCTGGAATTGGGTTAAAAACCCTTTAACGCATTATCAAAACCTGGAAGGATGGTGCTGAACCATCAACAGTGTGGATGAAATGTGGTCAGAAAAATAGATCATGATTTCAGATCACTTAAACACTTGTGATGAGACTTCACAGGATTGGAACTAAACAGCTGTGTGACCATAAGAAAATCACTTGTTAGGGAGACTAATCAGCACAAAAAGCTTCAGTTTGTTAGGAGGCATAAACACTGGACTTTAGAACAATGACGAAGTCATCATGCATAATGGCCACTGTTCCAGATTCTGGAAGCAATGTTATGATCTGGGTTTGCTTCAGTTAGTCAGGTGTAGGCTTAGCAACGTCATGTGGCAATAAAATGAAGTAAGCTGATGATTTGAATGTACAGGTAGTCCTCGACTTATGAACGAGCTCCGTTCCGGGAGCATGTTCGTAAGTCTGATTTGTTCTCAAGTCTGACAAAGTGAGTCTTATACACCTTTAACATGAATATACAATGTAAAGGAAACTAATCCACTTGACTAAATCTGTCCCCTTTCCACACATTGCCATCATGTGGCCAAAAACCATAATCGCACGAAGGAAATTTTCTCACACATGAAATATACCAGTGTTGTCTCTACACCATTAAATCGGGAGAGGAATCCCGGGCACCATTTTTTCTCAGAGCTGTTTTCCACTGTATTGGACTGCGTGTTAAGAATTTTAGGATTTGTAGGGAAATTAGGAGTTCATCAGGACAGCTTTACAGGACAGCCATTTTCTATCGTCGTGCTTCCAAACTGATTCATTGAAACCGGTGAAGCAGACTAATTTCTCCCGCACCTCCACACACACACATACAATATACCAAACATTGGACATTTTATATACACTTTTTTATACAACACTTATTATATTATGTATAATTGTAAATATTTGCATCTTGTGCACTGCAATATCTATTTTTGGTACAATACACGGAAGCTACTTCCGTGATTGAACCGCGGTCCGTTCGTATCTGTGGAAATGTGTAACTTGAATGTTCGTGGGACTACATGTACTGAATGACCAGGTTAATATAATGAATGGAGTTTTTCCTTCCCTGTTGGAAACAAGTATATTCCAGGACATAAATTATGATAGAGTGGTTTTGGAAACATGAGGAATTATTTTTATACATGAACTGGCCATCAAATTGTTTGCTGTAATCAAAGCTAAAGGCAATGGAATCACCTTTATTGATTTTTTTCAGCCAGGCATTGTAGTAACATTCTGTGTTCACAAGGTAGATACATCTAATAGGAGCAACCGGCAGATCGAAGTAAACCAGCCATCATAAAATACCCCCAAAACGCGCATTCTTTCCACTCATAATTAAAAAGGGAACGACAGATATCACGTCACGTAATGAAGTAAAAAGTGCAATATTTTATTTTAAGAGTCGTGGAGAAAAAGTAAAAATCCCTTCAAAAAATTGACGTAATTATATTAACAAATTACATTTACTTTACAAAACTGTCTACCCCCTGATACACAGAACAACACAAAACTCATTACTAAAAAATACTGGGAACATAAATTAACCCTGAGAACCACTGGATGGTGCTGCAGAGGTCAGCGTGAGAGGTGTGAGGTTTAAAACTCTACCTGTGAGGGAGTGAAGCCAGACATCCTGAATGCAGAGAAGACCAGAGGCACCTCGGATTTTAGCAGCATCTCTACGTAGTGAGCGGTGCAGGAGTAGAGAGGTGGGACGCCCGACTGAGCCATCTCCTCTGGCATGTGCATCTGAGGAAAATGTCTTATTATTCAGAAGGTTCACGTGTTACAGCTGTGAAAGTATCAGCATGAATACAACATATAAACCCAGAGTGCTGAACAAGAGTGGGTCATGTTGTATTATACAGTATACCTATTTGTCTTTCTGTCTGTCTGTCTGTGTCAATGCACTGCCTACTCAATGGCCTTGCAATTTCTTTTATTTGATCAACCCCACTAATTAAAAATTTTCTGCAAACCTTGAATATTTTTACTTGTAATTTGAGTAATTGGTGCTATATCACTGAAGGTGAAAATGAGTTATAGATACTTGTGAAGAGTTAATAAGCAGAGCATTACAGAACTTCTGTGGCTGTGCCGGAGTGAGGTATGAGAATAAGCATTTTTCATGCAGCGTTCGGAGAGAAGCCTACGCGTTTCATTATTATTGCTTCTACGCTCACGCTGCTGACAGTGACGCCAGGGGAGGAGGGGGAGACACGCTGTGTGAAGGATCGTGTTCCTATTTAGAGATTCGAATCGTGGTGTGAACTCTGTGCCTTCTCTCCTTATTCCCTCTCTCCGTCCTTTACACTTTCTGATTTGCATGCGCCCTCGCACCGGTGACACAGCAGTGCAGGGTTACAATCAGGTAGACAAACTCCACTTAGTGGAGCATTACTGTTCAACACACATGCTGAGATGCTTTTAGTTGAGTAGAGCATGAAGAGAGAGACCAAAAAAATCCTTACTTTTCACATATGTGGGGAAAAAGTAAATGAGAATGTTTTACATATTATCTGAAACAGGACCGCATTTGTGAGGAGCTTGATGACCGAAGATTTCGAAACGTGGCGCTGTCGTTTTTACTAATAAAAAATATTAAATGTTGGGCTTTAATAAATTTTAAAATCACATTATTTGTCAAACTGCAGTGGCATAAGAGGAATAAATCAGTTCAGGACAGGAATTTTGCTTCCGATCAGACTGCATCGTGGATTATTGTCCTATAACAGCACACCTCTAACTATTTTATTCCTTACAAGTCCCACCACAAGAGGGACACAGCAGCTCATATACAGTATAAATGAGTAAAAAAAAAAAAAAAAAATTAAAAAAACCTCCCTTGCACTGTTACTTCATTTCTGGTTTCCCCAAATGGACCAGAGGAAATTGAGAAAGAACAAAACAAAGACGAAATCACTTGGATTAGGAAAGAGTGCAGCTACTTAATGGGAAAAGGGGATATGAAACAAGGAATGGCGAGACTGTTGTGGAACTGAAACCAGGAAGCCAAAATAATGCTCTTGCTCATGTTTAGCCGTGCCAGCAAAGGGGTTTTGGATAGATTAGACTTACAGATCTGTAGATTCGAGGCGGCCACAGGAAGGCTGAAGTCAGTAGTCGTGAGAAACGCAGCAGAAGGGTGAGAGTGCGTCCAACGTCGCAACCCATGAGAAGAAAAATGGTAGACGACAGCCAGTCGTAGCCAGGGTAATCGCCCTTAAGATAACCTCACGCAGCAAGGGTCAAGGAAGTGTTAACACTGTGTCTCATTCCTACATGATGACTTCCCTTAATGTACTGTACAACATTTACTACAGAAATCAAGAACAATTTTACTGGTCAAGTATTAATGATATTTTCTCATATTATATGTAGATTTAATAGACTGATGCAGGATGCTAATCATTAAAGTGGCACCAAGTAAAGATTAGTTTTGCTTTGATTCCTGGTCTTAAGCTACCCCAAAGCTCTATGGAGCTCAGGAGGGTATCCAAAAAATGACATTCAAACACACCCAAACAGTCCAGATTGGAATTTTCCAGCGACTTCACGCACTTTTACTGAAGCTATGACTTAATCCAAACCAAAGCCATTACCCCAGAAAACAAGGAAGGGAAAAAAAGTACTTCTATGATCCACAAGACCATTAAAACAGCCAAGCATGCAGTGAGTGACAGAGCTTAAACATAGTTTAACATAGTAATGCACAGACCCTGTGGCGAGGATTGCAGACAGGTAAAGATTTTAAAACCAAAGCCTGCTGTGATTTGCCCCGTCTCTCTCACTCTCAGACATACGTAATGCATTCTGTGCATGTTTTGCGGTAAACTGCACAGATGTCTCGGTGAGCGCACCCACTACAAGCACAGACGATGCATTAACCATCTCCAAGCCAGATCTACGGTATGTCAGTTCTTTAGGCAAGTATCACCTGCAAAACCACCAGCTCAGACTCGGGTGTGTTCACTGACACTGTGTTCAATCCCTTCTAACTCTAAAGGATTTAACCAATTCAAACTCCCAAAATTCAACCAATGTGCCAACACAACACTGTGTCTCCTGTCATGAGTCTTGTACATGCATTGAGAGATTAATCAAAGACATCATCTGATCCATGCGTCTACAACACTACAATAGACCCACTGCAGTTCGCCTACCACCAAAACAGATGCAAACAATGCAGTTTCCACCAAACAGAATGTCCTCAGTCACCTAGAACAATGGGATACCAATGTGAGAATGTGTGCCATTTTTTGCAGATTACAGTTAAGTGTTTATTACCACAGTTCCACACTCAAAACTGGACACTAAGTTCACAAATCTGGGCCTAGCAGAATCCCTGTGCATATTTCTGAGTGCCCGAAAACAGGTGGGTGAGGTGGCGCAAACTGTGCCTCTCCACTAACTACCAGTGCAGGTGCTCCACAGGGATGTGTACTAAGCCCTCTGCATTAATCCCTGCACAAGACCCCAACATCATTTTAAAACTTCTTTAAAGGCCTCATCTCAAACAACCATGGCACGGCACAACAACTTCTGATGCAATGTGAAGAAAATAAAAAACTTGTAACACACCAGTAAAGGACATTTAAATTTTTAATAAATGCTCAGGTCTGCCATGGTGTGTCATTGCACACAGAATGTCATAATCGCACAAACAATATTGCATCTTATAATATTTCTACTTTTAGTTTATTTTATTCAATTCTTATTCTACTGTTATTGGCTTTTGGAATTAAAATATACACACGTGGACAAATTTGTTGGTACCCTTCGGTCAATGAAAGAAAAACTCACAATGGTCACATAAATAACTTTAATCTGACAAAAATAATAACTAAAAAAAATTCTATGAATGTTAACCAATGAAAGTCAGACATTGCTTTTCAACCATGCTTCAACAGAATTATTTAAAAAAAATAAACTCATGGAACAGGCCTGGACAAAAATGATGGTACCCCTAGAAAATACTGAAAATAATGTGACCAAAAGGACATGTTAATTCAAGGTGTGTCCACTAATTAGCATCACAGGTGTCTACAATCTTGTAATCAGTCAGTGGGCCTATATATAGGGCTCCAGGTAGTCGCTGTGTGGATTGGTGACATGGTATGTACCACACTTAACATGGACCAGAGGAAGCGAAGGAAAGAGTTGTCTCAGGAGATTCGAAAGAAAATTATAGACAAGCATGTTAAAGGTAAAGGCTATAAGACCATTTCCAAGCAGCTAGATGTTCCTGTGACTACAGTTGAACATATTATTCAGAAATTGAAGATCCATGGGACTGTAACCAACCTCCCTGGACGTGGCCGCAGGAGGAAAATTGATGACAAACCAAAGAGGCGGATAATCCGAATGGTAACAAAAGAGCCCAGAAAGACTTCTAAAGAGATCCAAGGTGAACTTCATGCTCAAAGAACATCAGTGTCAGATCACACCATCCGTCGTTGTTTGAGCCAAAGTGGACTACATGGGAGACGACCAAGGAAGACACCATTGTTGAAAACAAATCATAAAAAAGCCAAACTGGAATATGCCAAACTACATTTTGACAAGCCACAAAGCTTCTGGGAGAATGTCCTATGGACAGATGAGACAAAAATTGAACTTTTTGCCAAGGCACATCAGCTCTATGTTCACAGACGGAAAAATGAAGCATATCAAGAGAAGAACACTGTCCCTACTGTGAAACATGGAGGAGGCTCTGTTATGTTCTGGGGCTGCTTTGCTGCATCTGGCACAGGGTGTCTTGAATCTGTGCAGAGTACAATGAAATCTCAAGACTATCAAGGGATTCTAGAGAGAAATGTGCTGGCCAGTGTCAGAAAGCTGGGTGTCAGTCGCAGGTCATTGGTCTTGCAACAGGACAATGACCCAAAACACACAGCTAAAAACACCCAAG
Organism: Clarias fuscus; assembly: GCA_030347435.1. Lineage (NCBI taxonomy): Eukaryota > Metazoa > Chordata > Actinopteri > Siluriformes > Clariidae > Clarias > Clarias fuscus. The sequence goes on from CM059229.1 coordinate 9,451,537, forward strand.
AATGGCTAAGAGGAAAACATTGGACTATTCTAAAGTGGCCTTCTATGAGCCCTGACCTCAATCCTATTGAGCATCTTTGGAAGGAGCTGAAACATGCTGTCTGGAAAAGGCACCCTTCAAACCGGAAACAACTGGAGCAGCTTGCTCATGAGGAGTGGGCCAAAATACCTGCAGAGAGGTGCAGAAGTCTCATTGACAGTTACAGGAATCGTTTGATTGCAGTGATTGCCTCAAAAGGTTGTGCAACAAACTATTAAGTTAGGGGTACCATCATTTTTGTCCAGGCCTGTTCCATGAGTTTCTTTTTTTAAATAATTCTGTTGAAGCATGGTTGAAAAGCAATGTCTGACTTTCATTGGTTAACATTCATAGAATTCTTATTTATTATCACTTTTGTCAGATTAAAGTTATTTCTGTGACCATTGTGAGTTTTTCTTTCATTGACCGAAGGGTACCAACAATTTTGTCCACGTGTGTGTATATATATATATATATATATATATATATATATATATATATATATATATATATATATATTCTTAGTAACTTAGTTTTTTACTGCATTGTTTTTGGCTCCCTGCACATAAGAATTTCACTCACCTTTTACACTCTACTTTGTAAACTATGTAAACTGTGACATGATCTTTTTAATCATGCTTTTTAAATTTCTTAAACAATTAGTCACTCAATATAAGTGAATGTCAGTCTTAAGCCTGTTTATTGATTAAGCATTGCTAAGATATGATTAGCACTTTTCCAAATATCCAAATATCGTTATTAGCAGATTTTAATTTTAAATCTTTTTTTTTTAAACAAACCCTGTATTTTATTTTTTTTTACTTGACAAAAACACAGCATTTTGCTGATATTGTGAGTGTACACAAATAAAAGTGGACACTTTACAGGTTCAAATGATGTATTAAACTTATGTGTAAGATAAAAAATTATGGTGTATTTTAAGTCCTTCAGGGAAGCATGCAAGTGACCCCGATGATGGGTTTGTAGACCGCAGTGGGTTTTAAAACATTGTGCAATATTCTAATCCTGGTCCCAACACATTTATTTATTTTTTTTTGGATTTTTCCCCGATTTTCTCCCTAATTTAGTCGTGTCCAATTCCTCCCCGTCACTAGGGGGCTCCCACATTAAGGCTACTACTACCACTACTACTACTACCACTACTACCACTCAGCCGGGAGGGCCGAAGACTATCACGTGTTTCCTCCGAACCATGTGACGCCAGCCGACCGCATCTTTTCGAACTGCTCGCTCGCTCACAGACGCCCCTGACTGGCTGTAGAGCCGTGATTAATGTGGGAGCACTAAGTACCTCTCATCCCTCCCCTCTGAGAGAGCTCCGCCAATCAGCTCTCTCTAGACCTCCGGCTGCGAGAGGTTACAGCACCACCCGGGATTCGAACTAGCGATCTCCGGATGATAGGGCGAGCGCTTTAACCACTGCGCCACTCGGAGGCCCAACACATTTTTAATGCAGTGTCCCCTTTCATCCTTCAAACATGCACCTTCTGCACCTGGGTATCACGGAGGAAACATACACCGGTCAGCCATAATATTAAAATGCAATTCTATGGGTTTCCATCGTGTCATCGAGCAGCTCTGACCCCTCACAGCATGACTCCACAAGACCTGGGGCTGTGCTATGGTGAGTAGTACCAGAACATTAGAGGCAGATCCTTTGCATGCATAGCACAGCCAAGGGACACTCAATCATATTGGGATTTATAGGCCAGGTCTTGTGCTCTTACGAGCCCTGTGTGTGTGTGTAACAATTTTTTGCTAAATTGGCTTATCTGTAGGATCAGACAAGATACATTGACCTTTGGTCACTGCAGACATGGGTGCCCATGATCCTATCACCACTGGTTTAATGGTATATAACTAATCATCAATGTTAATGTTATGGCTGATTGATATACCTGTACATTTTCACATGAACACCCTAAATAGTTTCAGTTTTTAATTTGACGTTGATGCTGTAACTTTGTACCCAAGATCTTCTGCCATTTCAAGGATGTCCCGTGCTTTTCATTTCACAACATTTATTCAGAATTTGCTGATCTTGTAACCAGAAAGTGTTTACTTCTTTCTTCCTGAATATTGTAATGATTCACAATCCCATTATACGGTGTGACCAGTCCTGCTTTCTTCCTTGCGACATCAAACCAGTTTCCTTGGTTTGCTAAAGATTAAACCAATGGTGTAATGACCCTGGCTTGTTGGTGGCCATTACTGGTTTCAACCTGACAAAGCATTGATGAGAAACATCATGTCTGCTATCAGCTTCAAAACTCAACAGCATCTGACCGAACTGTGATAAAGATTGGGCTGCATTTGTATTGAGCAACTGGCACAAACAGTTATCATCCAGTACATTTAGTCAAAATAATAAATGATTCAAAGGAAAAAAGAAGGATCACATGTTCTATCCTCTTATTACTCTTATTATTCTCTTATTAGTCTTTTCTTAGTTCTACTTGCAAAACAGGCCCAAGATGTTCTAGACATTAAATTTGATGATGATTGCCCTGAATTTGCATGAAGAGGTACATAAAAAAAGAAAAAGGTACAATTCCAGATGGTGGTCATTCCAATAGGATGGACATTACAACAGGGTGTATAATTAAACAAAATAATTCCAGTATACAAGACCATTATCAAGCCAAGTCTGAGGTCAAGACCATTTTAAATCAAAAACAAAAACCTAACAAAAAAAAAAAAAAAAACAACAACAACAAACCTTTCTCAAGGCCAAGCCTTTATTTCAACTGTTAGACTGGCTTCCAAAAGCAGGAATTATTTCTTGTTGTCCACCATCACTTGTTGTTTAATGTTTAATCTCACCTTCATACTAACAATTTGTACCAAGACCATACATGGTGAGACCAATGGCCACTCTTGAGACTGAACTTGAGTTATACAGCCCTACTCTACACATGCCCATCTTATCTATAAACTGTATATAAGATGGACAGAATAGTACATTTGATTCCCAGTGTGTCTTTTCAAAGACAAAAGATGCGCAAATAAAAGTTTGCCATATTGCTTACACTTGCATATTTTCGCACCGTAGGCGACAGAAATCTCAGGGCTGCCGACTTCTCTTCAATTTCTATATGGAAAGTCAAAACATTCCAGACAGCAGGGAAAAAGCATTTCTTATCTGGTAACCATAGTGACAGCTGAGCTCAGCACAGCTGTTGCTTATCCAATATGAACAGAACTGTCAATTTAAACGCATAGGCTACAAATATAAAATAGAAAATATTTCACCATAAATAAATTCAAGCGTTATCAAAAGAATAAAAAAATAGGCCACTTACTGGAGGAAGAAAAAAAAATCCAGTAAAGAATACAAGTTTACTGCAGAGCAAGGCCAGAAGGTTCGAGACAAAAGTGAAATTCAATGTTTAATGACATTTTTTTATTTAAATAATGAAAAGTTTGTCATTTTACGCAATTAAATTGTTATACAACTATCACTATAAATAGTCATTTATTCTTCAAAACCCATAATGACTTTTGCCCTGTGATTGGCACCCCTTCCATGGTGTATGCTCCCTTGTGCCCAGAGTTCCCTGGGTTTGGCTCTAGTTTTTCTCAAAACTGACATTTTGTTACTGTATCCAGGAAGCTTTAAACAAAACTCCCCTTTTTACCATTGTATCACACTTTTAGTCATACACTATAATGTAACTCTGCCTGGGAAATCATAGTATAATATAAGGAAATATTTACTGTAAGTCATCATTATATCATACTGTATCAAACAACTTCTCTTTAACTTCTTAAAGTACCATACCTTTTTTTTTTAAAGAAAAAAAGAAAAAAACAACCTCAGCACACACGGTCATTTCGGATGGTCAGACATTAGATAGATATACTGTAAGAGAAACCCAGACTGAAGCATAAGAAAAAAGGATACAGAGATCAGACTGGATTGTGATGCGCTGATGAGACAGAAACTCCTGACAGTGTTTGATAAGAAGACAGAGATCCTGCTCTGAATCCTCTCTCACTAACTTCAGCAGTGAGCCATACCTAAAGAGACATACAAAAGTGAAGTTAGAAGCTACAGTATAAAATAACACTAGGCTTAAAAAAACAATAGTCTAACAAATGTTCTAAATGCAATAATACACCTTATACCGTATATTCAAGTGTAGTAAATCACTGCAGTGACTGCTGGTACAGAAAAATAATCAGCAGATTAGCATCATGAAGCTGACGGTTTATTCCTCTTAGGTCCTTTAAAGCAGCCATAAACAACAACAAAACACATTTTCATGTTGGTGAGAAAATGAAGTATAAAGCCCTCCTCTCATCAGTAGAACTAAATCGTCCTCATGGTTTATACCGCTTTATCCTATATTCAGGGTCACAGCGGGGGGGGGCTTGAGCCTATCCCAGGAGACAAGGCAGGGTGCCAAACCATAGCAGGGTACTCACACACGCTCATTACACATTCAATTAGCCTCGTCTACATGTCTTTGGACTTGTGGGAGAAAACCGGAATACCCGGACCAAAACCCACCAAGCACGGGGAGAACATGCAAACGCCATGCACACAGAGGCGGGAATCAAACCTGGACCCTGGAGGTGCAACACGACAGTGCTAACCACTAAGCCGACGTGCTGCCAGAATTAATAAATAAATAAAGAAATTATTATATAACGAGCATTAAATAATAAACTAACATTAATTAACATTAATATTGAATATATTAGATAGACCTGTAGATTTAAACACCTTGTGACCAATCAGAACTGAATAATAATAATAACTGAAGAATTTACCACCACTATGGTATAAATATGGAGTAATGAATAGTCATGACCTCAATTGTGCACTCTCCTGATAGAGGGTCATAATTAAAAAAAAAAAAGAAGAAAATTATCAAATAAGTTGACCGTAAGTTTAATTATGTGGTGAAAGGCAACGTATTACAACACAAGACTGCTGTAAGGAATTTGTGATTATCTCCTTGCTCAGGAAGAAAACAGCAGATTTTCCTCCTGGGGCTGAAATACCAACCTGAGAGTCAGGCTGATGCCCAGCTGTTCCGCTGGCGTCAGATTGCGAGCCTTTATGTCGTGATCCGCAACTATAAAAGACACAGTAAAGACAAATTAATGCACATTTTTGGTGCTATCTATGCCAGCCATGCATGCCACACTCAATAGCTGAGACGGTAACAATGCTCGTCTGACAGGGCGATCATCAGCCGAATTCTACAGTCAGCCCGGCGACGGCAATTCATCACTGCTAAGCGTGGTCTTAATTGGTTAAATGCCCTTGGTGAGAGGGAAATGAGCCCTAAGATGTGATTATGAAGCCACTCCTCTGTCCTCATTAATATTAGAACGATGGCAGGAGTGTAATGATGACATGATGCAGATAAATACGTTTATCTCACAGCAGTCAGTGTTAAACAGCCAGTGGTCCAGATAACAGGAGAGTATTTCTTAAAGCTGGGCTAAGTGAATTTTCAGACATGTGGCTGGTCAATGTGTATTACTAGTAAGAAATGAAGGAAATACCAATAACTAGCTGGGCTAAAAGGAATGCATAAAAAAAGTATTGTACGGTAATATTGTAGACAATCTGTGGCATAAATGTTAATTAAAACAAAACAATAATTTGTTGGGATATATACTGCGGCAAAAAAAAATCAACAGAACCCTCAGTCCCGGTTTGACTTGAATGTATATAGGACGTTTAAGTGTTTTGGAGCAGTATATAACGTCCAATGAATACATTATCATTACGTTATAAGGCATGACAACAATTGTATATTTATGCATGAAAATGCATTGCTTACAGCGCCTTTTGAAAATTCTTAACAGAGTAAGCCGTGATTATAACATCCAAATTCACCTCCAGTCTGCTTGCTTGGTGCATTGTATTTAGTCATACCTACTATAATTATCCTCGTGTTAAAAAATCAGGATTGGTCTCTAGCAACAATGTTTTCAAATATATCGCATCATGGGATTGTATTTACTGTATAGCTTACTGCAACCATGACCTTTTTAGAAATAGTTGCCCAACAGAAGTTTCACGGAAAAAGGAACTTTTTCTACTTTTACACTATTTGAAAAATATGTTGTGCTTGTACATTATTCAGATACTGTTATCTCTCTTTAAGTTAAGTTTTTAAGCTAAGCCTTTATTTGTATACATTATTGCACAGTGAAATTCTGTCTTTGCATACCCCAGTGTAACTGGGGTCAGAACACAGGATCAGCCATGATACAGGGCTCCTGATGCAGATAGGGTTAAGGGCCTTGCTCAAGGGCCCAACAGCAGCAACCTGGCTGATCTGGGGCTCGACCCGCCAACCTTCCGATCAGTAACTCAGGGCCTTAATACACTGAGCCACCAATGCCCCAATATACAGGCCTCACTCTCTGTCTGCATGGACGTGTTGCAGAATACGGGCACTCTGCTTCTCAGCATGAACAAAACACCTAAACTTGAGGCAAAGGAGCTATAACAGGAGTCCACATGCTGGGTAGGTAGGGAGGTAGGTAGGTAGGTATACAAGGTAGGTATACACACTCTTAGGAAAAATATGGCCGAGCACTAAAGAAAAATGAGCTTGTACAGTAACTGACTGGTGATTTAATACTGACCTTTGTATTCTGCAGGTGGGAAGAAGCAGTGAGGTGGAGACGATGAGAGGTGCAGCACTGCCCTGTCCAAAAGATCAGCTAACACTACAAAAAACGACACACCATGCACAGCAAACATATATATAAAAATTAAAATCGAATGCTCTTATAATTTTTTAAAATTTGGTCAAGATTCCTTGTAAGAATTTAATGTATATAATAACTTTATAAATAAAGGTCTTATAATGTGTTAACATGCTGTAATGCAAGTGTTATTACTTATTAGAACGCTACTGTATGTGCTGTCTTCAAGACAATTTACCAGATAAAAAATTTCTGGAACTAGAACTAATATGGATCTAAACATGAGGGAATCGTATAATTTGTAAAGAGGACAGGACTGAGGTCACAGCCCTGTAGAACACCGTGTGGATTTGTGCTGTATTTGTGCAGTCTAAATCCAGCTTAAGAGACAAATACAATTTCATCTGTCTCTTAAGGAACAAGCTGGCTGGATGATTGAAAAAGAGAGACGAAAACAAATGAGGTAGAACATGGTTGGAAATAGGATATTTCTGAAATTTGACTGTTTTTGATCATAGTGACACCAAATCAAGTACTTCATATTATACATTTCAAGGACACAGATCTCATCCAATTTCAAGGTGTGTTCAAGTCATACTGGGACTTTTGATTGTGCAGAATAACAGAAAACGGTCATGAGAGTAAAACCTCCCTTTATTTTAATTCACTTACGTATCCCGGGATTTCACTAGTGCTTGGATACCATCAAGGTAGAAAATTATCTCAGTACACTAGAGCTATGATCGGAATGCCTGATTCACTTTTGAAATACCCGCCTCCCAGGAACCCCTTTAATACCCCAAACATGTGGAATTTGCTTGAGGTGAGGTCAGGACTGTACAGGGGATGTGGCAATAACTCCTAGCTCAGTTCTGTAATGAGCAAGTGGTGCAATGGGGAGAATGAGGCCAGTGTTTCAGACTAAAAACAGGCAGGTGCACTGAGAAATGTTTCTACTTTGATGGTATTCAAGGACTAGGCAAAAAATTTCGGTGTTCCGTTATTCCGCACAATCTAAAGTCCTGGTTTGACCAGGTTTATTTACAGTATACAGTTCATGATTTCTGTCTGAGCTGTTAACCCCAGTATGTATCCTCAGTGAGTACAGTAGATGTCACTGCTTACCACTTCCTGTGAGGACGCTGGATTTAGTGATGAGGGCCTTGCACAAGTGTCTCCTGCAGCTGTCCATCCAGTTTTCGTCCCTCTCTCCATTTTTAGAAGACGCCAGGAAAGCGCTGACCTCAGAGTCTGTAGAGATACACAAACAACATGAAACATGCTTTTTTTTTCTTATGAAATTCAAAACTCATCTTGGCTTAGGAAGTGTACGAGTCTACACTTAATCAACTTGAGTGTGACCTTTGTTAAGACTAGAAATGCCATGCTCTTTGCCTTACAAATGTTTTGCCAGACAAACAGAATAAATCAGGGTCATTACTTGCTTCACAGATCTTTGGTCATGTAATGTTGTGACAGCTTTTACTTTGAAATGTGGTGACCTGACAGTATACAAGAGGGGAAACTCAACATGAAGCAATATTTCAGTAAATATATTACTACAATCTCTGTATTAATAAATACAATCCTTTGGATATCTAACTCAGAGATGATGATACACCGATCTACATTCATTCAATCATTTTAAATTAGTGTAATGTTTCCCTTTTCAAAGGGGCAAAAAAAAAATTGACATTAATATATAAATGTGACTCCATAGAGCCAAATCAAACGCATGGCTGGTTTTATTCCTTTATCAGGATTTAATACCAATTAAACAAAGCTTACCAGAGAATTAAAAGTGACAACTTAGCAATTATGAGTCTGGACTTGGTGATTATTTTAAAGCCCTATTTGAATCCCAGGATGGAGGATTAAGTTCTCAGATGGTTGTGAGGTGAATTGTAATCACAATAAATAAATACACCGATGAGGCTTGTCCTTTCGATCTGACCCCAGGTAGTCTGCTGAAATATGCCTGCTCGGAAAAGATGTATTCGGATTATATTTAACCTCAAAGGATCACAATAAAATGTCTGATCATTTTAATGGCTGAATGTTTACACTCAGATTAAAATATTTATTTAGATAAGCAATTTATATAATATGGCAAATCCCCTTAAAATAAATATTGTTAAAAAAAAGGAAGTTGTATTAACATGCGAATTTTTCATGAGCATCTCCAAAATGACTAGGGGTTATTATACTTCGGTGAGGGAGAAACAATGCTGACACAAAGTTTAAAGAAAAAAAAAAAAAAAGCTTTTGAGCAAATTGCAACAGATTCTGCAAAGAAGATATGTAAAGTGGCACTAAACGCTTTTTAATCATAGTAGAATTCACTCAGGATGGCAGTTTGAAATATGGCGATTATGGTCTTGCATAAATTATATACATTAATCTTTGCCAATACTACTGTACTAGTTTTATGCAATACCTCGAATCGTGCACATTTTGAAACTAAAACATAACTTTTCCATGTCTGTTTTATATTTATTTTGTACTTTTACAGTCTCATTTCACATGTATTATTCCTTTGAGGTAAGATTTTGAATCAAGAACTTTGCAGCCGGATTTCTTAAACATGAAGGAGCTGACTAGTATAATATATATACACTCACCTAAAGGATTATTAGGAACACCTGTTCAATTTCTCATTAATGCAATTATCTAATCAACCAATCACATGGCAGTTGCTTCAATGCATTTAGGGGTGTGGTCCTGGTCAAGACAATGTCCTGAACTCCAAACTGAATGTCAGAATGGGAAAGAAAGGTGATTTAAGCAATTGTGAGCGTGGCATGGTTGATGGTGCCAGACGGGCCGGTCTGAGTGTTTCACAATCTGCTCAGTTACTGGGATTTTCACACACAACCATTTTTAGGGTTTACAAAGAATGGTGTGAAAAGGGAAAAACATCCAGTATGCGGCAGTCCTGTGGGTGAAAATGCCTTGTTGATGCTAGAGGTCAGAGGAGAATGGGCCGACTGATTCAAGCTGATAGAAGAGCAACTTTGACTGAAATAACCACTCATTACAACCGAGGTATGCAGCAAAGCATTTGTGAAGCCACAACACACACAACCTTGAGACAGATGGGCTACAACAGCAGAAGACCCCACCGGGTACCACTCATCATAGGAAAAAGAGGCTACAATTTGCACGAGCTCACCAAAATTGGACAGTTGAACACTGGAAAAATGTTGCCTGGTCTGATGAGTCTCGATTCTGTTGAGACGTTCAAATGGTAGAGTCAGAATTTGGCGTAAACAGAATGAGAACATGGATCCATCATGCACATTTTAGGCCCCTGAGCATTGTTTCTGACCATGTCCATCAATTTATGACCACCATGTACCCATCCTCTGATGACTACTTCCAGCAGGATAATGTACCATGTCACAAAGCTTGAATCATTTCAAATTGGTTTCTTGAACATGACAATGAGTTCGCTGTACTAAAATGGCCCCCACAGTCACCAGATCTCAACCCAATAGAGAATCTTTGGGATGTGGTGGAACGGGAGCTTCGTGCCTTGGATGTGCATCCCACAAATCACCATCAACTGCAAGATGCTATCCATCAATATGAAATCATTCTTTAATATTCTTTCAGGTGCTGAACCTTGTTGAATCAATGCCACATAGAATTAAGGCAGTTCTGAAGGCGAAAGGGGGTCAAACACTGTATTAGAATGTTGTTCCTAATAATCCTTTAGGTGAGTGTATACACTGTTTTATCAAATCTTGCGAACAGCAACAGTCAAATAATCAATTCACAGTGTAGAGGAAATTTTAGAAGATGACTTAAAGCATACAGTACATGCAGAAAGATGTTAGATGTAAGATGTAAAAACAGCAGCCAAAAGATTAAGTGGACAGAAAGTATGTTTTTTTAAGAGATTAGTCTCAGAATGCTGTTCATGGTGGTGGAAGTAGAAGTGTGGAAATCCCAATGGATCAGAGGTCATGTTAAATATTCAAATCACCAGCAACCATGCCATGCTCACTGAGAACTCATTTCTTATTGTTGATGTGCAGCTCTTTATTTGCAGTTATAACTTTTGAACAAAACCACAGACAAAACAACTTAATTAGACTAAACAAAGAGAAATGAGGGAAAAATCTCTCTTGAGACCCGAATGTCCTCAAAAGAAGCTCGAGATTTTCACCACGCTACATAGTCCAGATATTTTTGTGCTCGTCTCATATGAAGACCATTAAGTATAATTCTTTCGCAAAACATCTTTCTGTTTGAAGACATTAAGTTTATAGTTATCAGCTGCTAATAAAGAAACACAGTGAGGAGAAAACGCAGTGCACACAACAGTACAGGTTGTCCACGTCCAAGGAGGCTACGATCGATGAAGAAACCAGTGTTTAGCCAGCAGCTTCATACCTTGCTTTGTCCAGGAGGCCTTAGGCATTTCGAGGGTATAACACGAGGGCACAGGGTAAGATGAGAAGAGCAGCCATGGGTATGGCTCATTCCCCTGAAAGTGAAATGCACAACAGTTAAATACAAGTAAAAGCACTGCCATGGATCAAATTAGGGAACCGAGTAAATAAACAGAAAACCGTTGATTAGAAATATAGCAGGGAGAAGAATGTATGGTTCAACATCCAATTTAGCTTATATTAGAAGACATGAGCACTTGAACCTTCTCTAGCGCTCTCGGGGGAAGACTCCTTTCAGTCGGGCCACCGATCACATTCATCCGAACCAAGAGGTGGTTTCTCTCAACAGACAGGCCATCAATGACAAACTCACTGCAGAAAAGTACAGGTGAAACATTATGTATTATTTAAAAAAATGATGTAACATCTGGTTACTATTAACTGAGACCTTTACTTAGCAAACTGTTCATTGACGGGAAACAAAGATGAAATAAAACCTTCGATTAGGCACAAGTTATTAACATTGGTAACAAATCTCATACTGTATAGAGTATTTGGACAATTTAATTCAATTTAATTAAAGGAACCTTCTGGACAGAAATCTTCCCTTACACCTGCTTGTAGCTTGCTTCTGTAGTTGTACACTGGGGTTAGCACTCTAATGTAGCTATACTGTACGTTTAAGAAAGTCTTAACTGAGGGATCAGTCAGATGCTGGTGTGCTACGTGCTGACTAAAGAATTATTTCCAGCTAACAAGTTAACTTTTCCTTATCTACTGCACTGTATGTCATGAACTTTGGTCCATTTCTATAGAACGCAATGTGTCATAAAGTGTAAACAAGCCCATTTCTGATGAACCTACACACCAAGTTTCCAGTTAACACTGGTTTAAATTATATGATTATGGGATAAAGTATGCAAGCTTCCTTTTTGTTTGCCACAATGACGTCCTAATTGAAGAAGTTTAGTCATTGAGCCTTTAAATGCCTCTTTGCCTATTGACTACATCTGTAAAAAAAAAAAAAAAAGGAAAAAAAAAAAGGACCATTGGATAAATTATCATTATTTTCTTATAACAACATCCGTGTTTAAATCTCTCCCATAAGGCTGTCCAAGGATCGTAAGAGTGTAGCACATACTCTTGGCCTGGTGAAGATTCGATAACGTTGTCCTTCTGACTCTGAATAAGGACGTCTGAAAGTTTATACTGAGACTCCAGGAGCAGGAGGGAGTCCAGGTTACAACACACTGCACTCAGAAGTCTAAAGGAGGAAATAAGGGAGAGGTTGATCAATTCAATAGAAATGCATGTGTTCATCTTTAGGGTCATATCGCTGCTAAAATTGTGCAGAAACAAGAGCGTTGTGAGGTTTTATAGATACAAATCAAGGCCAAAGTAGTACTTACTATACAACTGCGCTTTGTTCAGCAGACTGATACACATAAGTGGTAGATCAGTGAAATGATAAAAGCCTGGACTTTTGTTTTGAGGATGTTTTTTTTTTTATATAAGTGGAGAGTATCCGAGGAACTCTGAGTGTGTGTGTGTGTGTGTGTGTGTGTGTGTGTGTGTGTGTGTGTGTGTGTGTGTGTGTGTGTGTGTACAGTAGGTGGGTGGAGGGTGCAGGACTGAGCTGTGTGTAACTATGATGAGACTCTGATTTCTCTCTTTAATGGATTCTAACGATGGTACTGAAGCTTGATTGGAGAGGATTTTCCACATCCTCAAAAAGTAAAGCTAAATCAAAGCAAAATCCTGCAAATTAAAGCATGAACGTGACATACATACACTGTACATACAAACAGTTCATTCTGACCAAGCAATCTGATTGGCCAAGAGGCATTACATGAGAGATGCCAATAGACAGGAACAAGACTTGGATGTTTAACTATACTGTATGTATTTTCCCGCAGTGCTGGAAAAAGTGGAGGGCAGCCGCCTGTCAAATCCAACATTCAAAACCAATCTCAACCACTTTCAGCACGAAAACACATCTGATAACATTATGTCCATGTTCTTGAAATTCATGGCTGCAAAGCTAACTATTTTCTAACCTATGGCTGAATCACAAATTCCTTTCTAATGCACAATCAAAAGCACTACTTAGTGTGTGGAACAAGGGATGCTAACTTTCACCCTATATAACTCACCAGCTTCACATTTAACGTTATTCTAGATTCAACCCTGGAACTCGGAAGTTAACTGATTTGATTCTCAGGACTGTCCATCACCTTCATGGTTTATTCTTCTCAACTTTTGGCTCCGTACTAAGCCGGTAAGAATTTAAAAATACTTTCACTCCTGTTAATTGCACTAACCACCAGTCACTAACTGTCCGTCACCAGCTCTGTCAGTCCCGTTTAGGTAGTTCTGCCAGTTGTGGATAAGTCTTGACCAAGCGAAAGAACTCATTAAATTTAAAAAACTAATCGTGATACTGTATATCAATGATGTATAGTGTTTATGGAACTGTTTTATAAAAGCTGTATCACGCTTGAGGTCATGCTATTGCGCTGAATATCAGCACGGATGGGACATGGCCGTAGGCATGAGGGCAGGTGGCCTACACTCTGTGAAACATATTTATTACTGCTCTTTATGAAAAATTCATCTTAGGTAACAACCTTATGACACAGAAATGCAGATGGATCTCTGTGGAATAGGAAGTTTTGTGTGGAATCATTCATTAACAAAAATAAAGTCATATACAAATAAATAAAAATATATATATATAAATAAATGTTTATACTCTAGTGTTATTTGGGATTCACTGCGGTCTTCTATAACCTGTAAAGCTGTACAGTAAGAAAATTGAAAGTACTCTTATATATTAAAAACCATGAAGGTTTCAGTAGACTCTAAGTGAATGTATATTGCATAAAGCAATTTCATACTCATAATACTCAGGTCCTGATTTAATAAAGGTGTGCATACATAAAACATATCCACATTTTCCCCAAAATGTGCAGATGGATTTACTAATGGGGTTCATAAAGGGTTGTTCTTTCTTATAAATTTCCTGTAAGAATGTTTTTATGTATTTATCTATTTATTTATTTTTGAATGATTGCCTATATAAAATATAAGAACTGGTACATAAAGGTGCCAAATTCAGGGTGATTAGATTTTTTTATTTTACTTATGTATTTATTTATATTCACTTACCTATAGCCTGGAAGTCCTGTTAAGAATGAGACGTTTATATGCCTAAGGATCTTGTATCAACAGTGCCAGCAGCACTTAAAATAGATTGTGGGCCTCATCAAAACATACTGTATTGTACACTCATTATTTTGCATTGGTTTTTCCACTTATTCTGCAGCCTTCCAATGCTTTAGGTGCACCTTGCTAGTACTGGGTTGTATCCCTTTTACTGCCTTAATTCTTCATGGCATAGATTCAACAAGGTGTTGAAACCCTCTCTTGACATGACAGCATCACACAGTTTCTGCAGATTTCTCGGCTGCGCATGCATGATGCAAATCTCTTATTCCACCACATCCCAAAATGTGCTCTACTGGATTGAGATCTGATAACTGCGGACGCCACTGGAGTGCAGTGAACGCATTGGCATGTTCAAGCTGTCTGAAATGATTTCAGCTTTGTGAAATGGTCCATTATCCTGCAGGAAGTTACCATCATGGGTATGATGGGTGCAGTGATCATAAAGGGTTGGACATGGTCAGCAACAATACTCAGGGAGCCTTCGGCATTTATACACAGTTTCAGTTGGTACCCAAAATGTGTGAGGAGCCCAAAGTGTGCCATGTAAAAATAAGCACCACACCATTACACCACCTTGCACCTAGCTTGGATCTAGCTTTCATGTGGTTTACACCAAATTGTGTAATCCAAATGTTGCAGTAGAAAGCGAGGCTCATAAGACCAGGCAACCTTTTTCCAATCTTCTATTGTCCAATTTTGATGAGGCTATACATATTGTGGCCTCAGTTTCCAGTTCTTAGCTGATATGAGTGGCCTTCTGCTGCTGTAGCAGCTTCAAGGTTTGATCTGTTGTGCCTTCAGAGATGCTCTTTGGAATACCTCGGTTGCTTGAGTTACCGTTGCCTTTGAGTTACCGTTGTCTTCCTATTTCAGACTATTTTCTTCCTATTTCAGACTCAGCTCAGTCTGGCCAGTCTCCTCTGGCACCAACAAGGCATTTTCACCCAGAGAACTAATGCTCACTGGATATTTTCTCTTTTCCAGACTATTCTCTGTAAACCCTATTTATGGTTGTGCATGAAAATCCCAGTAGATCAGCATTTTCAGTAACAGTCAAACCATGCCATCTGGCAGCATCAAACCATGGCACGTTCAAAGTCACTTAAATCACCTTTCTTCCCCATTCTGATGCTCGGTTTCAACTTCAGCAGACTGTCCTGACCATGTCTACCGTACATGCCTTAATGCACTGAGTTGCTGCCATTGTATTGGCTATTTAGATATTTGCTGAAAAGAGCAGTTGAACGAGTGTACCAAATGAAGTAGCCAGTGAGTTTAAAGTGGGAGCATGTAGCAAAATTGTGAGTCAGTTTGACATTTTCTTTAGTCGTTAGAGAGAGACTTACTGTAGCCTGGCTTTAAGGAACACCCAGAAGACTTAGCTTATTTGCATAATGTTTTTAACCCTACTCTGCGTGTAATGTAATTATTTATTGGAAATGATCCGGAACTTGTTCACTTTTGCATTCAAATGTTCTCCCTTTGTACATGCAAATGAGCACGAGTTATTTGGCATCTTAGTAAACTGGCATCAGAATGAAAGCGGTGTGAACTAGTCCTTTGATGTCTTTGTTTAACATGTATTGATTTAAGTCATCCTCATTATTTGCTCTGAGCTATCTATCTTTTCAAATCTAAATACCAGATTCACTTTCTTGTCACAGATTACTCATAAATTCAATGGCTAGGGTGAGAAAAATGAGTGAATGAACCTCCTCTCAATTCAACCAAATGCTGAATCGATGCATTTTAAATGATAAACTACAGTAAAAGCTTTCTGCAGGTGTGCATGTTTTGATGTCTTTCATATAAGCTGCATAATCACACAGTTTATTTGATAGCCCTCGTCCTCAATAGCTTAAACCTCCTCTAAGTCTTACTAATGCTCAATATAAGAAACTCAGCAAACAACAACCTGTTTTTACATTCACTTCTTTCAGAGGAATGTTATGTTGATGTGTGGGAGGGAAAAGTATATCGCTGTGAGTGATGATGAATATCTGCGAGGCGGATTTAGACCCGACACCTCCAGTGTAATGACACATTCAGTCACTGAGTCAGACGTGATGGGTGGGATCCAACCCTGCGAGCCCTTTACCAGCCTACAGCTTCCTTATGTGTGACTGTATTCATGTTTCAAATTACAGCTATCTGGATTATTTTAAAAGATAAGGAAGGGCATTCATGCATTGTTTCGGCTGTGTGAATATGTGACAAGAGACGACGCAATGATATCCTGTATCTCTGTATTCGAAGACTTAACAAATGCAGGCAATAAATAGACATGCTAACTTTTTTGAGAGGTTAACATTTTTTGAAAAGGTTAAGACAGATTCCTTGCTTGATACACACTTATTCTCTGGTGTCTACCACCTCATTCATGAATTTAAGCTAAAAAACTAAGCTTAAAACTTAAACACTCCTTCTGGATTGCGATAAGAAAGAGATACAGGGACTTTATTGTCATTGTAGTGATAAAATGAAATTTGTTTGGTGGCTCGCAGAGACCAGCAGCAATAAAGAAAATGTAGGAATAAACAAAAGATAATTGCACTAAAATATAAATATAACAACATATACAATGGAATATATGAGCAGAGGGACTTGTGCAACCAGTGCAGAGCAAACAATGCAAAAAGGTATTGTCAAAAATAGGGAAGTATTGCACAAATTGTCATAAAATGGGAATAAATACAATGGTAATCACCATTAGCCTCCACGGTCCCTAGTTCGACAACAGAGATTCCTAGATGGATGGATAGATGGATGGATGGATGGATGGATGGATGGATGGGATTGCACAAATTATACTAATAAGAATACCGTCCTGGATTACCTACCCCTATTCTCTGGTTCTGACCAGTCCTAATACCCAAAGCACTTAAAGCTACAACCTCCTTCTAAATAAGTTAAACCTACAGTATCTGAGGTCATTTGCACTGCTTCTGGGGTGGCTGTTAACCTCTTACTAGGGGGCTAACATCACTTTTTCCTCAAGAAGCCAAACACTCATTCTCAGTGGTAAACACTACTTCAGGTAAAGCCAAACCCTGGCATCAAAGACCGCTTATACTGTAGGAGGCTGAACACTCCTTCTAAAGTGAGTTATCCTTGTTCTGGAGAATTCAAACATTCTTTAAGAGGAAGCAAAAACCTTCAGATTCTGGAAAGGCTTAATCCCTCATCTGGGTTATCTTCAATCATTCAGGGGAAGCTAAATCATTCTTCTGGGGAAGACTCATCCCGTTCTCTGTTATCTTCATTCTGAGGAAGGAAGCTTACCTCACTGATGTTATACTCCTTTATTGAGAAAAAGCCTGGGGTGAACATAAGTCATGGGTGGCTAACAGTCCTTCTGGAGTGGCTGTACAGTATACTCATTGGAGGGGTGGGGTGTCGGCCACAACACTTTTGGAATTGTCGAGTCCCCTTTTTTGGGTTGGCCAAATACTACTTCCTGATGAACAATTCATCTAATGAGAACTCAGTAATTCTTCTAGGCTGAACAGTTTTGGTCAGGTTAGGTCAGGTTAGGCCAAGTCAAGTACACCCAACAACTCCTTCTGCAGAGGCTAACAACTCATTTTAGCATGGCTAAACACTGTCCTTCTCAGATGGCTACGCACTGTACTGTGTAGGCTAAACCCTATTTTTCCGTAGTGGTTAACCATTCCCTCCATACTAGTACAACACTTATTGTGAGACGGCCAGGGTGGTTATTGAATATTTTTTCTATTTGTGTTGGCTAGCTAAAGGGTTTTTAGGTGGCTACAACTCTTGGGATTTATTTGAGAGGCTAACTCAGAAGTACCTCTCCCTACTTCTGAGAGACTCATCGTTCTTGAGGGAAGGTTTAACATTCCACGTCGGCTGGATGAACTCTCCATCTGGGATTCTCAGGCTACCACTTTCATGATACTAAGCACTTCTTCTCGAGAGATATAGATCATCCCTTGCAAAAGTAATAAGAGCCCTTTTGGGGAAATAACACCTCATGAGGGTGCTATGCTGTGCCATGATCAGTAGTGCAAAAACATGTAGTTGGAAATCCTTTCAGGATTTCAAAGGATTCTCAATTATAGAAGGCCGAATTCCAAGTAAAGCAATAATGTTTCAAAAAGCACAAAAGCAAACAATAGCACAACACATCACATCACACACACACACGCCCACACCATTCATTAAACATCTCACCCAGCAAAGGAACTCCGATCTCAGAACATAACACCCTTGCTGTCAAATTAACACTTTGCAGAAGTGCCATGTGCCTCGCTGTAGGAGACTGGAAAAAGAGGGTGCATAAAAAAGAAAAGAAAAAGGGCCACAAGGATTCTGCCCACCGCGGTGGAGTTTAATAGGGGTACATCACTTTTATAAATGCGTAGGTGCAACATGCTGTACCTCTAAATGATTTGAGTCTGTAGACACTCATAGCTATGGTTTATGAGGCAATAAATGTGGAAGACCATGGTATATGGTATATGGTAAAACATTAATACACTCTTTATTGATATAAATAACTTCTGCTCCAGCTCTAATTAGATCTGCAGTCAAAGACGAATGAGCTTTAGCAGCAGCAGACACTCCAAGGAAATAGGTTTTCTCAACTTTCCGTTAAATCAACACAGGTCAGTTTTACAGCCTTTCCTAACGCTGATCGTCTTAATGTGAAATCCCGTTATCTGACATAATCATAGCATAGCAAACACTGAGAGATAAATCAGGCTTACTGATCTAAAGAGCTAGAGAATAAATGGAGCGAAAAGGGCTAATCAGATAATGTTAACTAAATGGTGCTGCCGTAACTAAATGTTGGTGCTGTTCTTTTGTACTCTCTTATTCTATTCAGAGAGAGAGAGAGCGAGAGAGAGAGAAGAAGCTGGGAGGGAATTATCGATCGTACTGTACCTAAGGCCAAATGTGTGTGACTGCTCGTAGTTGAACAGGGAGTGGATTTTGGCATCAGAGTTGATAATGACGAGGCGGTCCATCACATCCTGAGGGGAGAGAAGAGAAAGGCAGATGAGGATGAGGATGATGATGCTGGAGTTCAGGGGTGCACAACTCATCTTTGGTCAAAGCCTGCCCTCTTATGGCAAGACAACAAGCTGCAGGATTGTACAGATTGTACTTATTTACTACAATGAGTCAAATATCGGAAAAGTAGTCAGGGAGTAAATCGTTCAGGAGACTATAATTTAAGGGATCTTCATTATAATTCGAATTAGTTTTTTGAGACACAAGTCAGATCTATTTTATTCTGATTAATAATGGTTTACACTCAGCCTTTGTGCTTTGCTAACACACTGACGCATCCAAACCTAGAGAAACCCTAACAGAGAAAGTAACAAAATACTATCTCTATCGTCTACAAAAACAAGCTTAAAGAAAATAATAATAATAATAATAATAATAATAATAATAATAATAAATAGAGGAAAAGGCATGACAAATGTTTTTTAGTCATGCAAAAAAATGCTGCATTATTTATTCTGATATTTCAATGTTTTAACTGCTGTGAATAAAAAAAGAATAATAACTGACTGTTAATAAACAGTCGTTAACTTTAACTGAACTTAAATTATCCCTCCGCTTCACTCTTGATGCCAAAAGCCAAAACTAACTCACTCACTCATCATCATCTATACCGCTTAATCCTGTATTCAGGGTCACTGGCCGGGGATCGAACCCGGACCCTGGCGGTGCAAGGCGACAGTGCTAACCACTACACCACCGTGCCGCCCAAAAGCCAAACCTTTTTTTTTTTTTTTTTTTTTTTAGACCTGCACCGTTCACTTTCACGCTTTCAAAAGGTTTCATTTCCTCTCTGGGATTTGCCTGAGCGACGCAACGAAAAAAGATGGATTACATGCCTAAACTAAATGTAGAGCTTACACATCCTATGCTAATTTTGTCATTAAAATGTCATCATTTGGTTTGTGGGATTAATGTTGCAATTAAACTAGCATCCCAAAATATTGTGTGTTTATATATTGTAGTGTGTGTGAGCAAATAACCTAAATAAAACATCTGCTATTATGACGTTATTCCATTTTTTTTTTTAATGTATTAACTCATTTTCTATTTTCAGCTTGACATTTCAGGTCCTTGTTCTGATGAATTGTCATTCTATAACGACTTGCATAGGGACTTGTATGGCACCATAAGCAGATTAAAACATGCGTAACTAGTCCATGGACATTTATTTAACATTTATGTAAGCAGTCTCCAGTGTCAGCAGTCTGTAAGGGTCAGAGTAAAGCTGTTCCTTTAGGTTTTAGAGTCAGAATCAAAGCATTTTATAACAGTGTTGCTTGTGCATGTGTGTGTGTGTGTGTGTGTGTGTGTGTGTGTGTGTGTGTGTGTGTGTGTGTGTGTGTGTGTGTGTGTGTGTGTTACACTCACAATAATGGAGGTGGGCATTTCTCTCAGGCTGTACTCTGTCTTGTTGGGCAGAGCCTGATGTCCCAGGAGCTCCAAC
This sequence comes from Clarias fuscus, assembly GCA_030347435.1. Lineage (NCBI taxonomy): Eukaryota > Metazoa > Chordata > Actinopteri > Siluriformes > Clariidae > Clarias > Clarias fuscus. The sequence continues at coordinate 9,472,360 of CM059229.1, forward strand.
ACAGCATGTTGAGAGGACAACAGATTCACCAGTGTTAAGAAGGACTTTAAAACACAAACACACACACACACACACACACACACACACACACACACACACACACACACACATTTATCAAAATGAGTTTAAATTCAGGTCACTCCCGGCTTCGGGAAAAGAACAGCTGGAACTTTTCAGACACATTTAACTCCTACTTATGTCCCGCTACAATGCTGTGATGCATCATTAATGTTTCCCGCTAATGAATAAGAGCAGTAAGGGTCTTTCAACCATGCATCCTTAACATATAAGCGCTGTCTTTTACACTACAAGTCACTACAAATGGGTTACCTTTCCTATTACCATATAACTCAGACAGCCCATACAAGTGCATGCGGTGAATTAACACATTGCATTACATTAACTTTTGCATGGAGTTACACATTACACTTTTACAGTCCTACACATTATATTCATCAAGATTCTTTGTCTAGAATCAAGTGTTTTGCACACCATGATGTCATCACACTCAGTACACCCATTAGTCTTTATACTGGGGACCTTTGCAGAGACACTGTGACTGGACTGTGAAATCAATGCTGCTTAAATGAAACATTAATGCACAGAATATGCTTTCCAATAATAAACTATATGGGCCAAAAGTATGTGTACGTACATACATACCTGACTTTCACCCTTCAAACTGCTGCTCTAACAGTTGGCAGCACACAATTGTATAGAATGTGTTTTTATGCTGCAGCATTACGAAATCGTTTCCAGCATTGCAGTGCCCCTGTGCAGAAACCCGGCTCCATTAAGGTTGGAGTAGAACAATTCGAGTGTCCGGCACAGAGCCCTGACCTTAACCCCAATGAACACCTTTGGGAAGAACTGAAACCTCCTCGTTCAACATCAATACCTGACCTCACTAACACTTTTGTAGCTCAATGAAAACAAACCATCACAGTCACACTCCAAGGTCTGGTCGAAACACTTCCCAGGATGACTGGACGATATATTAACGGCGGAGGGGAATGAAGTCCGGAATGGGATGTTCAACAAGGTCATAACGTGTATCAGTTTCAGCAGAGACTAGAGATAGAGAGCGAGTAGGATAAAACGATCGTACTTTGAGACAGCTCCTGTCGATAGGCTCCATTGGGATTGGTTTGGGATGGAAGACTCTCACGTCCTCTCTGCCACACTCGAGCGATGACCACAACTCCACCACTATGGCCTGGATAAAACCTGGGAGGTACATTTATAGATTAGCAACAGGCTGTGTTAGATCAGAGGCTGTGTGGAAACTCGGGTTGCACTGACCTGATAATTCAATAATGCCTTAAACCCTCACTAGTCTCTCTCTCTTTCTTTTTCGTTACTGGTACAGCTATTGTTATAGAAAATTTACCAACCACATACAGTACTGTAAGTCTTCATTTTGTTACAGAATACACAGGAAACAATAAAGAAGGGAATAAATATATGAGATTCTACAAAATCTGTTCTCTATGCAACTTACCAGAGCTGCGCAGAGCAACAATGCCCGGGGCTGTAGCCGCAACCTGGGTCACCATCACCCCATAGCCAAACTTCTCACATGTGCTCACCTGATCGAGAAAAGGAGAAGAGATATACAGTATGAGAACAGAAAGAGATAAAAGCTGTTTTGGCTCCACGCAATTGCTTTGTGTAATGTGAACACCGTGAGTAGCAACGTGGCAGAATGTATTTACTGATTCGTCCTGCATAAACAAAAAAAAAATTCAGACAGATTGCCTCCTGCTAACTAATCATATTTCACGTTACTTTTTCACACTGTTATGAAATAATATGCTGGTAAGACGAGTAATAGCTTTTTCGACATGAGTGAGTTTCAGGCAGTGCTGCATGATGCAGTCAGGAAAAAAAATCATATATATATATATATATATATATATATATATATATATATATATATATATATATAATATTATATATAAGCTTGGAGTAGGTGTACAGTAACTGTGAGAGAAGCTGAAATTCTGTATTATGCAATGATTTACAGACACGGCGGTGATAAAGACCTCTGATATGGAGTGATGAGGAAATATCAATGTTTACTGTATGTACAGTACAGTAGTTATGATATGTTGTATTATAATGCTGTACTATTACAACTTCAAAGGTGAAAAAGTCATTTCTGATTTTGGAATTGTAGACCACAAACAAGGTCCAAGAAGCACAAAGGAGACTACAACATAAAACAAATACAAATAAATTACAGAAACATCATTATGTATTCATCGTTAGTAGCCTATTTATCCTGGTCTGGGTTACAGTGGATCCAGTGCCAACCCCTGGAACACCAGATGGGATGCCAGTCCATTACAGGTCATCATACTGTACATAGGCACATTCACATTTATGAGCAAAAACATATAAAGAAACTACTGACACTATAATATCTTACTCATGCACTATATTGCCAAAAGTATTCGCTCGCCGGACTTCACATGCATATAAACTTAAGTAACATCCAATTCTTAATCCATAGGGTTTAATATGAGTCTTGACTCCAACCCGATAGAACACCTTTGGGATGAATTATTGCGGAGACTGTGAGCCACGCCTTCTCGTCCGACATCAGTGTCTGACCTCACAAACGCGCTTCTGGAAGAATCGTCAAAAATTCCCATAAACACACTCCTAAACCTTGTGGAAAGCCTTCCCAGAAGACGTGAAGCTGTTATAGCAGCATAGGGGGCGGGGCTAGCATCATATTAAAACTCTATGGATTAACAATGGGATGTTACTCAAGTTCATATGCATGTAAATGTATACGAGCGAATACGCTACTAATAACGACTCCTAGTATAATACAATATAAGTTAATAAATCATACAGCAGTAATCAATCTAACATTTTTTGCTATCATTTTCTAAAAGTATTAATTAATTTAATTTCCCTATTTGCCTACAGTCCTCATACTCCACAAATTTGTTGAGAGGACACGAGCGTTCCAGAGTACACACCGTGCAGAACATGCAAACTTACTGCAGCGTATGACTGAGTGCTTGAGCCATGCGATGGGTTCGCACCCCACCAGAGGAATTAGGCTCCGGGCCCTCTATGACCATTCATTAGGATATATGTTATAGATGGATGGATGGATGGATGGATGGTTTTATACTGTGACATACTGATAAGCATGCACACCTATGGAGTTATCATATTGTAAGGTTTCTTACTGTTCAAACTGTACCTGGAGCTTTTTGCTGAACCTGGTGAACATGTAGGCGACACACTCAGGAGTGGCTCCGGTCTGTTGAAGAAGCATCAGACCTTTCGGAGTGGCTGCAAAGTTCAGCAAGTTGTCCAAGAGCATCTCCTCCCAAGCCACTCTGCAGTTTCACAATAAACAAGTAATCTGTTTTTAGCTGCTTAGAAAACCTGAATAAAAATATTGTGAATAAAAGGAAAATATGAATACAGTGAAAATATGGACAACACATTGCTATTGCTGCAGGTGCTTTTGGGTCAGTGTTTAATTCCAACATACAACAGATAGTTCCGACTGAGTAATCTGATTGGACGAGAGGCTTTCCACGAGTTGTGATAATAAATGGTAACATCAATGAGACATTTAATTATATGTATAACTCATCATCTGTCGTTCGCCAACATACAGTAGGTAAAAGTATGTCAGTACGGTCTGCTGGAACAGAAATGCATCTGAACCGTCCATATAATATAAATAATAATAATAATAATGATAATAAATTGTGCTTGTGGAACTGACCATAAAAGCAATATCACACTTGTGGTTGTGCCATTATGCTGAATATCAATACGGATGTGATGCTTTCAGCACTCGGGCTGTGGTCTCTTGACTACACCCTCATCACAGCCATGCTGATATTCACAAACAACAGTACTCCCTTTTGTATGATACTGCTTAATTTAGACTACATGAACTGGTCAATGATCTGTTCCGTTCTGTTCTAAAAGTTCAACATGCAAAATTCCAGCTGTTTTCCATTCATAGTTACATTTGATGTTGTGGAACACTTGTGAAAAGTTGGTTTAAAATGGTCACATTAGTAAGAAACTGCAGTTTTACCTCTAACTGTTAGAAAGCACTGAAAGTGGAGACTCCTTCCATTAATGCTAAGTAAACGTTGCCCTACAGAGAACTTCCACGTGTTAGTTGTTTCTGTACAAACAATAATGTATTATGAGGTATATTAAAATAAAATATAATTCACTGTTTTAGATAAGTAAACATACCTCTTGACCAATCAGAAACAAGTATTCAGTGACACTGTGGTATACAGTAATAATAAAATATCTGTCTCATGCCAATCAATCAATCAATCGATCAATAATTAATGTTTTGTCCAGTTTCTTAGGGCTACGTCCTAAACCCAACTACTGAAACTTAATAACATAATTTTAATCTACACCATTAATCACTACATAGTTTTAATATGCGCAATGTAATGCTGGTACCTCTTACAGTATAAAATCCATGGGTGTCACACAATATACAGTATGTGTGAATATTTCTCTAGAACAACACACACTGATTTATATTTTCATCTGCCCACAATTTACAGATCTAAAATGAATTTCCAACTATTGGATGGAACCATTTAAAAGAGAGACATATAAAGAGACGCAATCTCACATGCTTTGAAGGTCCTGGGAGGAGGATGGCGCAAGAGCTCCAGGAACCGGAGTGGGAATTCGTTCTGAAAGTGAACTCGCCTGTAGGGAAAATGCTTCGGAATAAGAAACCCTCCCCAGAACCTTAATAAGGCACATGAGCACTTGCTCTCATGCTAAATAAATGCAGTATGATATTGGCTGCAAACCAATGTTTATTTGAACTTTTGTCAGCTTTCCCGGATTTCCACCACACATTCTTCCTATATCTTGATTCACTTTATCTTTTTATCTAAGTATATTTACTTATGCACGCTAAATTAACGTTACTGTATATAATCTACCATGCAAACAAACCTGCCTTTGAAAGATATCCAACAAAGATGAGCAAAAGCAAAAACAAAAAACAAAAAAAAAACATTCAGCAAGCTATAAGCTACTAGCAAGGTTACCTTTCTCCAAGCCTGTGCTATGCATTCATGCAGGCTGTAGGGTCTCAGCACCTGCAGCCCCTCGCATGTGTTGTACATCTGACGGCAGACGAAAATGAAGGCCCCTTTCACAGTGGCTGAGTTCTGCAGCTCCTCACATGCACGTAGCTCCTTAGCCAGTAGCGCCTGAGTGAACTGCACGATCACGTGCGCTGCCGAAATACTGAAACCAAACGCAAAAAGTTGTGCCAAATACTCCGAACTTACGATTCTTCACAGCTTTGCAAGTAAGGTTTTACAATGATTGACAATGATTGTGTGTTTACAGATTTAGGGAAAAATCTGGGAACATATTTTATTGTCGCTGCTTTCTCGGAGAGGTTTGAGTGTGAACATTGCAACAGACATCGTAAAACTTAATTGGGGTTCCTTACCCTTCACCCTCAGCAGAGACAATCTTCCTCTCATACAGGAAAAGCGCTAAGCCGCGTTCGGTGGTGGCAATCCTCGCAAGAGTGTCTGCTATGTGGGTCAGGCTGCTTTCTGGGGAGTGTAATTTGGCCTGTGAAATGGAAAAAAAACTAATTGAAATAAGGCTTTTGGCAAATTGTGGAATACATGCAGACTGACAGTTTAGGGCTAAAAGCAAAAACGTTTTGCTGAGTTGTGCTGCGCCTGTGCTTTAATATTTATAACAGTTCTACTGTTGAGTCCAGCAGGAATAGTGGAGTCCCAAAGTGGAAGCTCTCTGACTCTGTGTGTATTGAGTTTGCATGTTCTCCCCGTGCTTGGTCGGTTTCCTCCCACAGTCCAAAGACATGCAAATTAGTCTGATTGGCATTCCCAAATTGCCCGTAGTGGGTGAATGAGCGTGTGAGTGTATGTATGTGTGTGTGCCCTGCGATAGACAATGTATAGATAAAGATGAGACTATGGGACTGTAAGACTGAGCCAAAGTTTGTCTTATGGTTTATATTACAGTTCTACTATCAAATGTAAAACAAATATTCTGTACATTGTATACTGTATAAGTGTCTAATTAAAGTGATTCATTCTGGCCCATTTCATTAACGTCACACATTGAAAAAACATAGTTTGTTTGTTTTAGTACTGTATAACTTTTTTTAGAAATTTTTCCCAGGAGAATAGTCAGGTATAAAACCTTATAAAATATGGACATTCATCTACCACAAAATCCTTGACGAAACACACAGTATTATAACCTTATTTAGGGGTGCATCTCATTATTTCCTTTACTGTCATTGATTGTTTTTGGATGTGTTCAGAGGCGAGATTGCGAATATATCGGTAGAAGGATGCTGAGGCTGGAACTGCCAGGCAGGAGGTCCAGAGGAAGACCAAAGAGGAGATTTATGGATGTAGCGAGAGAGAGGACATGAAGTTATTTGGTGTGAGAGAAGAGGATGCAGAGGATGCAGTAGGGTTAGATGGAAGCAAATGATTTGCTGTGGTGACCCCTGAAAGGTCAAATGATTGTGTTTGGCCTGATAACTACTGTTTTCTTTTAGGGAATGGTACACATCTTAAGGATTCTGTAAGCGTATGTAAGCTTATGAGCAGAAGTATAAAATGTACACTGATCAGCCATAAAATTTATATTGACATCCTATAAAACCACCTATGATTTGGGTTCCCTGTGCCCATGTGGCATGACTCTACCAGACCTCTGGGGCCTACTGTAGTGGGGGTTGCGGGCTGAGGTCTCTGTTGATCCATGGATCTCGTTACCTGCTGGGTCCCATATGCAGCAGGCTGTGACTGGGGGGTCTGGTGCATTTCTACCACGGCTGGCATTGAATTTTTTCATTGATTTGTGCTGCATTGGATTTTCTTGAAGGTCGGACCATTGTCCTGACGGACATGGGGGAGCCTTGGGTGCCCATGATCCGTTCACAAGTTTATTGACGGATAATTGGTGACAAATGTCATTTAATTCACCAGGTGCTGGTGTTAGTGTTATGGATGATTGGAGTATACAAAAAAACAAACAAACAAACAAATGCAGTACTGTAAATAGCAAGTCATGCTGTTATAGAAAAATGCGATCAAGCACAGCCATTAAAGACATCCTCTAACATTACAGACATTTGGCAACTTTGCAACTTTTTACGCATTGATTAAAAAAGTAATACGTCATGCTTTTTAGCCATTGATAGTTAATGTTCACAGTTATCAATTACATTATAGCAGCTATAAACACTTACACACGTGGACAAAATTGTTGGTACCCTTCGGTCAATGAAAGAAAAACTCACAATGGTCACAGAAATAACTTTAATCTGACAAAAGTAATAATAAATAAGAATTCTATGAATGTTAACTGTTACAGTGGTGCGGTATGGAGAGCCGCACCACGCGATGTTTTTAATTATAAGAGCCCTTATGCTGGGCGTTAGAGTGGGTCAATGAAATAGGAGTTAGTGAGAGTGATTGTGATACACACGGGTAGACCTTCCCGTTTGGAGATAGCGTGGGATTATTAATTAAGGAACTTAAAAGGAAACCAATGAAAACTGTAAACACAAAATAAACAGAGCTCTGCCGTCTCCGCGAGAACAGACGGGGCTCTGGAAAATAAAACAAAACTTTTATCCTCTCGGTGTGTTCACCCTTATTGAGGACCTATGGGAGAGAGAGAGAGAGCTTGTGCTTTGTGCACTAATACACCGTACTCAGCGCGCACGCTGTACTGCTGCGTGCCGCTCTCTCTATCTCTCTCTCACTCGCTCTCGCCGGCGTCTTAAACAGACAGAGGCTGGGGCTTTGCCTCTGTCCCTAAACAGCTGTCTGTCTTTTATTTTATTTTATTTATTTATTTCTTTTCTTTTCTTTTCTTTGGCCCTGATACCTTCACCGGTGCTACCTAAATGACGCACGAAGTGCGCCGGTATCAGGACCCTTAAATAAACACCCCGTCAGGTGCGGCTCGTTCAGGCTGATTGCCTGACGGCGGCGTTGCCTAGCAACCGTGCGTATAAATGGCCGTGCTTTTGCCTGTTCAGAACTCCGCGTGGTAACAGCTTGCGGATCTGCCCGTTCTGAACAGTTTAAGCACGGCTCTGCCCCTCGCGCGACCCGCGTCGTTACAGTTAACCAATGAAAGTCAGACATTGCTTTTCAACAATGCTTCAACGGAATTATAAAAAAAAAAAGAAAACTCAAAAACTCATGGAACAGGCCTGGACAAAAATTATCGTACCCCTACCTTAATAGTTTGTTGCACAACCTTTTGAGGCAATCACTGCAATCAAACGATTCTTGTAACTGTCAATGAGACTTCTGCACCTCTCTGCAGGTATTTTGGCCCACTCCTCATGAGCAAGCTGCTCCAGTTGTTTCCGGTTTGAAGGGCGCCTTTTCCAGACTTCCAAAGATGCTCAATAGCATTGAGGTCAGGGCTCATAGAAGGCCACTTTAGAATAGTCCAATGTTTTCCTCTTAGCCTTTCTTAGGTGTTTTTAGCTGTGTGTTTTGGGTCATTGTCCTGTTGCAAGACCCATGACCTGCGACTGAGACCCAGCTTTCTGACACTGGCCAGCACATTTCTCTCTAGAATCCCTTGATAGTCTTGAGATTTCATTGTACCCTGCACAGATTCAAGACACCCTGTGCCAGATGCAGCAAAGCAGCCCCAGAACATAACAGAGCCTCCTCCATGTTTCACAGTAGGGACAGTGTTCTTTTCTTGATGTGCTTCATTTTTCCATCTGTGAACATAGAGCTGATGTGCCTTGGCAAAAAGTTCCATTTTTGTCTCATCTGTATCTAGGACATTCTCCCAGAAGCTTTGTGGCTTGTCAACATGTAGTTTGGCATATTCCAGTCTGGCTTTTTTATGATTTGTTTTCAACAGTGGTGTCCTCCTTGGTCGTCTCCCATGGCTCAAACAACGACGGATGGTGCGATCTGACACTGATGTTCCTTGAGCAGGAAGTTCACCTTGGATCTCTTTAGAAGTCTTTCTGGGCTCTTTTGTTACCATTCGGATTATCCGTCTCTTTGATTTGTCATCAATTTTCCTCCTGCGGCCACGTCCAGGGAGGTTGGCTACAGTCACATGGATCTTCAATTTCTGAATAATATGTGCAACTGTAGTCACAGGAACATCTAGCTGCTTGGAGATGGTCTTATAGCCTTTACCTTTAACATGCTTGTCTATAATTTACTTTCGAATCTCCTGAGACAACTCTTTCCTTCGCTTCCTCTGGTCCATGTTGAGTGTGGTACATACCATGTCACCAAACAACACAGTGACTACCTGGAGCCCTATATATAGGCCCACTGACTGATTACAAGATTGTAGACACCTGTGATGCTAATTAGTGGACACACCTTGAATTAACATGTCCCTTTGGTCACATTATTTTCAGTATTTTCTAGGGGTACCATCATTTTTGTCCAGGCCTGTTCCACGAGTTTATTTTTTTAAATAATTCTGTTGAAGCATGGTTGAACAGCAATGTCTGACTTTCATTGGTTAACATTCATAGAATTTTTTTTAATTATTACTTTTGTCAGGTTAAAGTTATTTCTGTGACCATTGTGAGTTTTTCTTTCATTGACCGAAGGGTACCAACAATTTTGTCCACGTGTGTAGATACCAAGACTATTTGGAGTGGCTTCTTATCGCTGACCTGTTTTCCTTTGAGCAGAGTGAGGATGGGGACTAGCAAGGTCTCAACGACGGGGATCTGGTAGATACACTCCACAGCACACTCGGTGCGTTCACACAGGGTCTTCAGGACCTCCATCACCAGAGTAGTAGGGGAGAGCGAGTCTACGCAGCATTGAACATCACATACTGTATGTCAATATTCACACAGACTAATTCTGACTGGTTTTGTCACCGGGTCCACTTGGAAGTGCTTGGTACCGTGCGAGACAAGATATGGATGAAGTAAATGGTGCATTAAACTCATCACACACAGTCATCAAAGAATCAAATCTCTTTCTATCCTCGTGGTAGCCTTAGTTTTTATTCTCTTTTAAATTTTAATCAATTAAACTTAGTATACTGTATGTAGCTTAATGTCTCAAAAAAACAACAATAAAATGCATCGTCACTGTTCTCTACACTTGACTCGACTTCTTACACAATAAAACTCAAACTAAGTTTTCAGCTAAAGAATTCAACGTCCAAAAAAAAAAAAAAAAAAAAGGATTGCCAGGTCGCTGACAGGCCTTACAACAAACTTGGCCTGTGTCATGCTCTAACTGTTTGCAAAATGTGTGCACTGACAAATAAAATCAACCAGATGATTCCAGACATTCAACATTTTCCTTTCATGCTACAAGTCACCACTACACAACCTCTGAAAAACCGCCGTTCGCTTCAGAGTATGTTTTAAGTAACGCAAACCCAATATGTGCACTTGACCTGGACGCGGATAATCCTGGCTTCGGGGTTAATTACCAACTTCTGCCCTGCTGCAATATCCGAAGTAAAAGTGCCAAGATGGGGAGACTTTAGAAATCAATAAAGTTTTAGTCAAGCCAGCAAGGATCTTATTGATTCAGCTCATTAAAGATTAGCACAAGGTAGGGCTAATGAATCATTGCTTAATGACTAGAATTGATTAGGTCTGAGGAAGACGGTGAGCTGCACTGATGAAACCGAACAGGCATGAAATGGCCATAAAACCCACAGAGTCAAATTGAGGAAGCTGTGCGTCAGACAAGGAGGGCGGCCTGAAGAGTCATTTTATCACTCACAATGGACCATAAAAATAACTTCTTCAGTGGATAATAAACTTCTTCAGGTAATAATTCCACAGAGCTGAAACATAATATCAAATTGATATACGTATCTTTACACACACACATACAGATAGGGAGTGAGGCATGATTCATTACGACGCACCTGCATGATTCAAATCGGAGTGATGTGTGTTTGGGTGCTGATACATGATGTTAATTAGTATCACCACCAAGTCACTCAGAGTCACCGGGTCTGCAACAGATAAAAGATGATAAATCCTGACTAAGGTAAACATCATGCACAGATTTCCTGCAAAGACAAAGTTATATAATAACCATGATGGTTACATTCGGATTTAATCATTCATCCATAACGACAGGATACAACTGAGATATGGGATTTAAACTCCTGATCTGTACATCCATGAATCACCACTTCGTGTCCGCCGTGCCTTACTGACCTCTCCTCTTCCTCACTTTAATGGGGAAAAGCTTTCTCCCACTGGTGTACATCAGAAGCCGTCCGAGCACACAGAGCGAGTGAACGAAGTGAGCGTACTCCAGCTCCTTAGCGCTGTAACAGCTTCTCTGAGCAGAGCCTGAAGACACAGGACACAACAGCACGGCTCATTAAACGTACTTCTTCTGTATTCTTTCTATTCATTTGCCACAGCAGCACAGCTGTCTCAGTAGTCCCACCTGCAAGATGAGTCACAGATAGTAATGCACATTTTCATCGTCAAAGTGGTGTCGGAAAGCAAAGGCCCTGTCTTAGTATCCACTGAAGATTCCTTCGAAAAATCTACACATATAAGCGTAAGATGACTAATGGAACAGATCAAGATGGTTTTTGGAATTTCTGTCGTTTTGTTTGTGCCAGCATCACGAAAAAACTCCTGAACGACTTTTAATGGGTTTCACGGGTGCATTTGGTCGAGCTTGATGTAACATATAGGCTTTATTTTGTCGCGATCGGCCCACAGGAAGAGAACATATACTACAGTACTTTGAAATTTAAATAGAAAACACCCTTATATCTTAAAAAATAAACAACCTTATTCATCTCAAAATTCGCCAGATGGTGCTGTACATTTTTTAATACGCGCTTACAGTACGAGTGTGCAATTGAAATCTACTTAATAAACGTGTTCTCACACCTTCGCGGCCTCACATGCACTTCATGGCAACAAGTAAAAAATTTGGTTTATTCCACAAGTCAACAGATGGCATTGTACATTTTTAAAAACAAGCTTATGTTTTTCCTTGCCACCGTCGCCCTCGGCTTGCTCATCAGGGGCAATCTTATCATTTTGATTCATGCACATTCACGTTTCATACAAACTTAATTCTTTTGATTGTGTAAAGCTGCTTTGCCGACAATGTCAATTGTTAAAAGCGCTATACAAATCAAATTGAATTGAATTGAATTATGAGTGCAGTTAAATGAGTTGTGGGCACATCTAGTGTTAAATAAACATCTCCTCTGTGACACAGTGCTGTTGTGGTTAGCACCGTGACCTCGCACCTCCAGGGTCGAGGGTTCGAGTCCTTCATCGGGTCTGTTTGCATGTTCTTCCAGTGCTTGGTGGGTTTCCTCCCACAGTCCAATGATATGCAGATTAGGCTATTTCTCTTTATTTGCTTCCTGCAACCTTGTACAGGATAAGCTGTCTGCCATCCAATTTCACATGTAAGTTGTTACCACAGATGAACATATGTTTAACATACTGTTCTCCACATAATCGCCACAAATTTAGAAAGACGTGTCCATAATGCCGTCGTACGCTATAGTATTATAGATTCCCTTCACTGGGCTTTCAATAAAAGTCACAAACCTGTTTCAACACTACATTCTTCCATACTTGTGAATGGAGAATGTAGCACAAAGCAAGCTCCATGAATACATGACCTGTTATGGTTGGACCAAAAGAACTTAAGCGTCCTGCACAGGACCTCAACCCCATTAAGCACCTTTGTGATGACCCAACAACAGTACCATTGAAGTACTTACAAATGTTCTTGAGGCTGAATGATTTGAAATCCTCACAGCCACAGTCCAAATTCTAGTGAAACCTTTTCCCAAACAAGTGGAAACCATATCTGGAAAGTGGTGCTTACAAAGCACATACGGGAACGATCGGTCAGGTGTTCACGTACTTTTGGTGTCATAATACGTACATTAAGACCAGCACATTACATTAATACAAACCTGTGATATGACTGCACACCTGTTACAGAAATAAGTCAACACTTTCAGAAAAGGAGAATTCACCAGTGCCGAGGCGGAATGTTAAATAATAACCCATGGTCAACTCTTTAGATTATACTGTACTGGCTCTTTCAAATATCACGAAAGTGATTGGATGGAAAGCACTTTCTGGGTCATGCAGCTCTACACCAAGGCCATGACCAAGGTTCTATCACGCAGCAGCTGCGGAGTCAATCTAAGCAAAGTTTCCACAATCGACACTACTCTCCGCACTTAGAGATATTCTTGCTTTAATGTTTAACAGTTTCAAAGAAGAACTGCGAAACGGATTTCTAAATCAGTCGCAATCTGTCCTGAGTGTGTTTCTAAGAAAGAAAAAAAAAAACTTATTTTACAGACTGTGGAAAAAGATATAAACTAGCCTCTGTGGTACAGCCATCTGAACTCACATGGCCTCTATGTTATCAACAGGAACCTGATAGAGTGGCGCTGGGCCTCGCAGGATCGCGCAGGAACTGCACGTACAGGGACACAAAGGCAAACCTGGCTGTTAGTCGAGACTTTAGAGCCAGACTGCTTATTCAGCACAGGGCAGGAAGCAAATAAAGATAGTGATGTATGATTAGAAGGCGATATGAAAATGTTCAGTATAAGAGTGAGAAACTGGTGCTAATTAGCACTTCAGATCATTTTACACATGGTTTTTTTGAAAGTCACACGCAAAATAATTAAACACAGCAATTTAAATATTTATCAGTAAGACTTTTCTTCATGTCAATGTCACTGTTTTTCCTTCAAACCTCCCAATGTTCAATGCTTCAGAATGGAGGAAAAGTAGGAAATGTACCACAGAATGTGGTGTAATTACACATAGAAACAGATGCTCACAACTATAGTGGTGGCCGAAATACTGAGACAAAAGTGAAATTCAATGTTTTGATTCATTCAATTATAAATTTTCTATACTGCTTATTCTGTACATGGTCACAGGTATACAAGCCAGGAGCCTATCCCAGGAGACTTCAGGCATGAGGCAGGGTACATCCTGGACATGGGGCCAATCCATCGCAGAGCACACACACACACACACACACACACACACACACACACACACACACACACTATGGGCAATTCAGCTAAAGATAGAATGACGAAACAAAAAAAAGTAAAAAAATGACGATGGAATATACAAATCTACAGATTTTTAGATCTACAGAAATCTAAAATATAGACATTACAACGTATTTACAGAATGCGCCAAAAATATTGTGAATTAGCCTAATCTGCATGTCTTTGGACTGTTGGAGGAAACCAATGTAAGGGGTGGTGGTGGTTCAGTGTTTTAAGGCCCTGAGTTACTGATTGGAAGGTCGGCGGTTCGAGCCCCAGCTCAGCCAGGTTGCCACTGTTGGGCCTTTGAGCAAGACGCTTAACCCTGCCTGCTCCAGGGGTGCTGTATCATGGCTGACCCTGCGCTATGAACCTAGTTACACTGGGATATGCAAAGAAAGAATTTCACTGTGCTGTAATGTGTATGTGACAAATAAAAGACTTAACTACCCTGAGGAAACCGACCAACCACGAGGAGAACATGGAAACCCGCACGCACACAGACCCTGAGGTGGGAATCGAACCCTCGACCCTGGAGCTGCAAGGCCAGAGTGCCGCTTCAATGAGTAGAAATTATAATACTCATAATATTTTTTTTGAAACAATGAAAATCTAAATACTTCCTTTTATGCAACTATATTGCTCTACAACAATCACTGGTTAGTATGAAGTCCTTTATTCCTCAAAACATACTGGACACAGAGTCAAAAAGTCATCTGCAGTACTCTGGTGTCACTTCCTCAACCCATGTTTGCTTGATTGCTTCATGAAGATCATGTACAGAGATTTGGCACAGAAGTTGAGAATTCCCTAGTTTACACCATTTTAGTATGGGGTAGACATGCTAACATACAAAGTAAAAGTCCTGCCACATATTTGGTCCATCCATTAATTAACTAAACCAACTGACCCTAATTAGCACAGTTCTTCAGCTAGATAAGCACAAACTAATTAGTGACATCATCTGTTTTGTGCACAGGGAGAACCTGTCAGACTTTTTGCTCCTCCTGTAGTTTTCCCCCTGGCCTCTAGAGGTCATTTGTGTTCCCCTTAGCCTAAGTTCTTCGTTGTGTTGTGTCATTAGTTATTCAGATCACCTGTGTCTTGTTTCCCCCAGTGTATTTAAGCCGTTCATTTTCTCCCCTCTTATTCACTCGGTTTTTGAGTCTCTCCTCTGTGTCTCCTGTTGAACTTCTGGCTACGACTTAGTGTTTCCCGTTGTAAGTTCCTCAGTCTTTTTTTTGGCTTTGATTGTTCATTACCTGATTGTTTTCTCCCCTTGTGGAGGCTTTCATTTAAGAGTTTATTATTTTGTCAATTCTTTATTTAATTCCTCTGAGTGAGAAGAACTTTTGTTGATGACAAGCTGCCTGTGAATTTTTTTTTCATATCTTTAAAAAATAAATCTGCCTTGCCTGAGACTTTCTGCCTTGAGTGTGTTTCAGTTGGGTCCAACCCGATCCCCTCCGTGGCTCAGTGGTAAAATCCTCAACCCTCACCCCGGAGACCCGGGTTCAAGACCCGAGCCTGACAGAAAAACCGAGTCACTCATGGACCCAGAAACACTCGGTACCAGGGACCTGATGAGGGTGCTTGCTCAACATGAATCATCCTTTCAGCGCCACGAGGCCATTCTCGGCCGGCAGGAGGAACTGATGGCTAAGCATTCTCAACTCCTGGAGGAGGTCACCAGTTCCATCCACCAGATCGCTGAACGGCTCCCTGGCCCCCCACAGTCCTCGGCCTCACCTGCCACTGCACCATCCCAGGGGGTCACTTCCATTTCTGAGCCTCGCCTACCCCCCCCAAAACACTTTACTGGAGACCCTAGTTCCTGTCAGGGCTTCCTCACCCAGTGCTCCCTGACCTTCGAGCTCCAGCCCTCGAGTTTCCCCACTGACCGCTCAAAGATTGCTTACATGATTACCCTTCTCTCAGACAAGGCACTTTCCTGGGCCTCGGCAGTGTGGCAATCCCAGGACTCCTGTTGTGAGTCATATGCGGCCTTTAAGGAGGAGTTCAAGCGAGTCTTTGATCATCCAGCCAGTGGCCGAGAGTCTTCCAAGCGCCTTCTTACCCTCCGACAGGGCTCCCGTAGTGCAGCAGAGTTCGCCATCGAGTTTCGAACCATCGCGGCGGCGAGTGGATGGAATGATGAGGCGCTGATGGTCTGCTTTCAGGGAGGGTTGTCGGAGTCACTGCAAGATGAGTTAGCTCCCCGGGAGCCAGCAGCTGATCTCGAGTCCCTCATTACCCTGGCCATCCGTTTGGACAATCGCCTCAAAGAGCGGAAGTTGGCTCGTTGGAAAGCACCTTTACCCCAAGTACCTATGACCAGTTCTGTTTCGCCAGTTGCTGTGCCCCCCAGAGCATCCCTAGTCCCTGACCAGCATTTTGATTCCCCGGAGAACATGCAGTTGGGTCGATCCAGGCTCACCCCTAAGGAGCGGGAACGCCGCATGAAGGAGCGGCTTTGTCTCTACTGTGGATCCTCTGACCACTTTCGTTCCTCTTGTCCTGAGCTTTCGGGAAATGGGGGCCCCCACCCAGCTGTGGGAGGGCTGTGATGGGGAAAATTAGAGCTCCTCCTACTAATGCCGTCCTAGCCATCCCGGCCACTCTGTCCTGGGAGGGTCATCAGCTTCCGGTCAAGGCCATGATTGATTCTGGTGCTGCTGGCAATTTCCTGGATCGGTCAATGGCGAAACAACTTAAGATCCCAACGCAACCCCTGTCTCACCCCCAGGCAGTGACGGCACTGGATGGCAGACCGCTGGAACCGGGCCGGGTAACAGAGGCCACTCAGCCCCTGCAACTTACCATCCTCCAACACCAGCAGAAGGAGACCTTTTACCTTATTGACTCTCCTGAGTTCCCTGTCATCCTTGGTTATCCCTGGCTGCACACACACAATCCCCTCATCGACTGGGCCGCTAGCACTATTCTCAGCTGGGGCGTCACTAGCCAACCTACCTGTTTACAGGTGAATTCGCCCACATCTAGTTCCGAGTTTCATGAACCTATTGACCTCTCTCAAGTCCCCAGGTGCTATCATCAGTTCAAGACCGTGTTTAGTAAATCCCGAGCCACTTCCCTACCACCTCACCGCTCCTATGACTGTGCCATTGAACTGCTCCCAGGTTCCTCCCCTTCCAGAGGTCGGATCTTCTCCTTGTCTCTACCTGAGCGGGAAGCAATGGACACATACATCAAGGAGTCTTTGGCAGCCGGCATTATCCGTGCCTCTACTTCTCCTGCTGGGGCAGGCTTCTTCTTTGTGGGAAAGAAAGATGGGGGCCTAAGGCCGTGTATCGATTACCGGGCCCTTAACAAGATCACTGTTCGGAATCGATATCCCCTTCCTCTCATGGCCACGGCTTTTGAATTACTTCAAGGGGCTTCCATTTTTACCAAACTAGATCTGCGCAATGCCTACCATCTTGTTCGGATCCGGCAAGGTGACGAATGGAAGACGGCCTTCAACACCCCCACAGGTCACTATGAGTACCTGGTGATGCCCTTTGGACTCACAAATGCCCCTGCCGTATTCCAAGCCCTAATTAATGACGTCCTCCGGGATATGCTAAATTTATTCGTCTTTGTATATCTGGATGATATTCTTATTTTCTCAAGGTCACTAGAGGAGCACAAGCAGCATGTTAGCAAGGTCCTCCAGAGACTTCTTGATAACCATCTTTATGTGAAGCCAGAGAAATGTAAATTTCATGCCACCCAAGCTCAATTTCTTGGGTTTATTATCAAACCTGGCGATGTGGAGATGGATTCTAAGAAGGTTGAGGCTGTCCTTAATTGGCCCATCCCCACTTCAATCAAGGAGGTCCAACGCTTCATTGGCTTTGCTAACTTTTATAGAAAGTTCATTAGGAATTTCAGCTCGGTGGTAGCCCCCTTGACAGCACTGACTAAAGGAGGAGGAACCAAGATTCGCTGGGGTCCAGAAGCATCAGAGGCGTTCCAGGATCTCAAACGCCGCTTCACCTCCGCTCCCATCCTCTCAATCCCTGACCCAGAAAAACCTTTTGTGGTGGAGGTAGATGCATCAGAGGTAGGCGTAGGGGCCATTCTGTCACAAAGAGGTGAGGACAGTAAATTGCATCCCTGTGCTTTCATGTCTCATCGTCTTTCAGATGCTGAGCGGAACTACCATGTGGGGGATCGAGAGCTGCTAGCAGTAAAACTCACCTTGGAGGAATGGCGCCATTGGCTTGAGGGGGCTCTGCATCCTTTCCACGTCCTCACAGACCACAAGAACTTGGAATATCTCCAGCAGGCTCAGCGGCTCAACCCTCGGCAGGCTCGATGGTCATTGTTTTTTAATCGTTTTCAATTTATTCTGTCTTACAGACCCGGCACCAAAAATGCCAAACCGGATGCCCTGTCCCGAGCCTACTCTCCCGAGACAAAGGAGAAACCTCTGGCCCAGATTATCCCAAGGTCAAAGATCATCGCACCCCTTCAGTGGGACATAGAGCGGGAGGTGCGGAGGGCTCAAGCTCATGAGCCGGATCCAGGAGGCGGTCCAACGGGACGCCTATATGTCCCTCATTCTGTTCGGGCCCGGGTCTTGCAGTGGGGCCATGGATCTCACTTGACATGCCATCCAGGAACTGCTCGTACACTCGAGTTCCTGCGGCGACGGTTTTGGTGGCCGACCATCAAAGGGGATGTAAAAGGCTACGTGGAGGCCTGTATTGTGTGCAGCCAGGGTAAGTCCACTCGTCAGCGACCGCAGGGACTACTCCGTCCCTTACCCATTCCCCGTAGGCCATGGTCGCATCTGTCTCTGGACTTCGTTACTGGACTCCCACCATCCCAAGGTAACACCGTCATCCTAGTAGTGGTGGATCGGTTCTCAAAGGCCGCCCGTTTCATCCCTCTGCCCAAGCTGCCGTCAGCCAAGGAAACAGCTGAACTTCTTATGAACCATGTCTTTCGGGTTTTTGGTATGCCAGTAGATATTGTCTCTGATCGGGGGCCCCAATTCTCATCCCGGTTCTGGAGTGCCTTTTGCAGACTGATTGGGGCCACAGCCAGCCTTTCATCTGGGTTCCATCCTGAGTCCAATGGCCAGTCAGAACGAATTAACCAGGATCTGGAGACCACCCTGCGATGCATGGCAGCCAATAACCCCACCTCTTGGGCAACCTACATTCTCTGGGCTGAATACGCCCACAACACCCTCCAGTCTTCGGCCACCGGACTGTCCCCCTTCGAATGTCAGTTTGGATATACCCCCCCATTGTTTCCGGAGGAAGAGGCACAGGTGGGCGTTCCATCCGCCCTGAACTTTGTTCGGCGCTGTCGGCAAACCTGGAGGAAGGCTAGGCGCATACTTCTTAGATCCTCTCAGAGATACCAAAGTCAAGCCAACCGCCACCGCCGGTCAGCACCCAATTTCCGACCTGGTCAAAGAGTCTGGTTATCTACCAAGAACCTGCCCCTCCGGGTTGAATCGAGGAAACTGTCCCAGAAGTTCATTGGTCCCTTTCGCATTGCCAGGAAAGTTAACCCCGTCTCATATCGTTTATTTCTTCCTAATTCTCTTAGAATTAACCCAACATTTCATGTCTCTTTGTTAAAACCTGTTTTGTCTTCTCCCTTTGCCCCCCCACGCAGACCCCCTCCACCTCCCAGAATCATCGACGGCCAGCCAGCCTACACAGTCCGCCGGATACTGGACTCCCGGAGGATCCAGAACTCACTACAGTATCTGGTGGACTGGGAGGGCTACGGGCCAGAGGAGCGCTCTTGGGTTCCAGCCAAAGACATCCTGGATCCCAGTTTAATCCGGGAGTTTCGCACACGGCAAGGTGCTGAAAGGAACGCCAGGAGTCGTTCCTAGAGGAGGGGGTCCTGTCAGACTTTTTGCTCCTCCTGTAGTTTTCCCCCTGGCCTCTAGAGGTCATTTGTGTTCCCCTTAGCCTAAGTTCTTCGTTGTGTTGTGTCATTAGTTATTCAGATCACCTGTGTCTTGTTTCCCCCAGTGTATTTAAGCCGTTCATTTTCTCCCCTCTTATTCACTCGGTTTTTGAGTCTCTCCTCTGTGTCTCCTGTTGAACTTCTGGCTACGACTTAGTGTTTCCCGTTGTAAGTTCCTCAGTCTTTTTTTTGGCTTTGATTGTTCATTACCTGATTGTTTTCTCCCCTTGTGGAGGCTTTCATTTAAGAGTTTATTATTTTGTCAATTCTTTATTTAATTCCTCTGAGTGAGAAGAACTTTTGTTGATGACAAGCTGCCTGTGAATTTTTTTTTCATATCTTTAAAAAATAAATCTGCCTTGCCTGAGACTTTCTGCCTTGAGTGTGTTTCAGTTGGGTCCAACCCGATCCCCTCCGTGGCTCAGTGGTAAAATCCTCAACCCTCACCCCGGAGACCCGGGTTCAAGACCCGAGCCTGACAGAACCATAATACACAGCATATG
This sequence comes from Clarias fuscus, assembly GCA_030347435.1. Lineage (NCBI taxonomy): Eukaryota > Metazoa > Chordata > Actinopteri > Siluriformes > Clariidae > Clarias > Clarias fuscus. Next base: position 9,492,897 of record CM059229.1, read on the forward strand.
TTGTCTTAATATTTTTTTCCACAACTGTAAGTAGCACCTAAGGCTAATTGAAAAATAACGTAGAGTATCATTTTACTTCTTTTTCCTTTTTGTCATTTTCATAGACATCTGAGGAAAATGTAATTTCTAACAAGTATATCTTGTTTCCACAATAATTCTGATTTCAAGTGGCTAAACAGCCTCAAACTTCAAGCTAGCTTAGCAATTTAGCTAGTTTATGGTTAGTATTCAGCGATTTAGTTTGCTAATCATTCAAAAACCAATCAAAAGGACTGAGTTCATCTCCAAGTTGAACAACAAAAAAACTAATTACATTCCCTATAATATGGTTCATCCAGGAAATTCCAGAACATTATGATACTTTGAACCACCAGCACATTAGAAAATGCTGACCAAGTGATTTATTCTATGTTGACGTAGTTATTCCGTAAGATTTAGTTATTTTCCCTTGCATGGCTCTTTTTAAGGTTTAAATTCCGAGACTGGGTAAAACATTAGCTGCTTCCTTCAAGAGACTCCAGACACTCTACATTTATGAACTACCACCCAGTGTGACTGGTTATCAGGATTTTGAACAATGAAACAATGAAAACATTCCTTAAATATATTACTGAAGTACACCAAAGTTACGTAACAAAATTTATCTTTTTTTTTATTATTTATTTTATCTTTCCAAGAATCCAAAGTCATACCAATCTGTTGGTGCTCCATAGCATGTGTGATCTCCAAGGTGCCCTCTCTGACGGCATCACAGGACTCCAAGTAATAAATGCACTGCTGAAGTGCTGTAGCAATCTGAAAAGCAATCATGAAATGCAGCATTTATAAACTTTAGATTCTCCAGTCAGTGCATTTAGATTCCCTTTCCCAGCAAACAGACCCCTTGAACAGTCCATGATAATACAGAAATATATATTTTTTTGTTGTTTAATTAATTTGTTTTGTTTATGTTGCTCATGGCGCTGTTCAAACCTGATACCATCTACAAGTGTTTAAGGAAATCTTTGGTATTTTACATGCACTGTAGATGGAATCATGTCACGTTAAGGAGCCATATATTGCTATGAATGAAACAAATACATTGAAACTACACTATATGAATATATATAAATGAACTGATAATACAGTATATGAACACCCGTTCATCATACCCATATGAGGTGCTTAGTTCCATATAGCTCTTGCTTTCCTTTCCTCTTCCTTGAAAGCTTTCCACTACATTTTGGAGAATCATGATGGGAACCTCAAGGGTATTAGTGATGTCAGGCAGTGATGTCAGACGAGGAGGTCTGGGGTGCAGCAAGGGTTCCAGTTCATGCCCAAGGTGTTCAGTGGGGTTGAGGTCAGGGTTTTGTGCAGTATCACTGGAGATCTAGATCTTTCACCCCAACCTTAACATTCCATGTCATCATGCGCCAAGGAGTATTGACATGCTGGAGTATATGTGGACTTCTCAGTTCCAGTGAAGAAAAAATTGTAATGCAGTGTAGAAAGACATTCTATACAATTGTGTGCTTCCAATTTTCTCCAACTGTTTGGGGAAGAGCCACATTGGGGTTTAAATGTAAATCGATTGTGTGATCTGCAATCATGAGGTCAACTATATTGAACAGCCAATAAACATACTATAATGTACCTTGGTGATGATAAAGATGATAATTTGCAGGGATTATATGCAGGATGCTTCATGTAAACGGATTTCCTAAAAACGTGTATTGTTGAAGAAGTACGCATTTAGTGGTTTCCTACCAACACCACAAGTTGGTCAGGGGAACAGCTGTGATTACAGTAACTGACATTAAATCTTACAACTATTGAATAGAATGTAATAAATAAATAAAACTTGATGTGGTATAACAGGAAAAAAAGGACTTTGGGACATTAACCATCAGACTGGTAACATTGACTCTGTTTCATGCTGAACCACTTCACCACATTCGGATATGCAGAGGAGTGCATGGTAATCTCAATGACTACAAGGTACCCAGGTCCTGTGGCTGCAAAACAAGCCCAAATCATCACCCTTCCACGGCCGTGCTAGATAGTCGGTATGCAGTGTTTCTGTTAAAATACTGTACCATAGGAAGTGCTGGAACAATTGTTTGGATGCAGTTTTGTGAACCTCGGTCATGCTTCTATCTTCTTTTTTAGACAGAAGAGGCTTTCTCGTGGTACCCTTCCAGTCAGTCCTCTTCTCCTTATTCCGACTTTTAACATTTTATATGCTCATTGAGGCCTGTAGGGTCTGAGATGTACAGAAGCTCTTGGGTTGTTTTGCAATGCACGATCTGACATTGGGACGTCCCTGCCTTGGCAACTGTCTTGAAACTTTTTTTTTTCTTTTGGCTTAAATTTTGTTAAATAAATAATGGTAGGGTAAAAGAAAAAAAAAAAGGTATACGTTGTTGTCTGTCTGATGTTGTATTTGCCTAAATCTGAGACCCTCTACAATCAGGTATTTACAAAAAACAAAACAAAAAAAAAACCATATAATTAAATGAGGGGTACAAACTTTTAAACATGACAGTAAGGACATGCCCAGTTGTTTTGTTCCCCAACTACTACAAAGCCTTTAATAGCACTCACCACTGGCTTGTATTTCCGCTCAAGAAGCTTCAAGACCACCGTCCTGCTGTAGTAACCATGCTGAAGGCAAACAGTAAACAGGAATTGTAATTAATAACAGCATTAAGTCGGCTCTTAGAGAAAGAAATCTGTTTTCCGAACAAGTGATTAACCCTTCTAATCTGTTTGTCACTAAGTAATAGACATTTCATTGGCTGATGCAATCTTTTCAGATTTTGGATTTATAGCAGTAATGTTGCAATGAACAGACGCCCCAACATGGTGCAATGTCTGAGCCCTCGGGCTTCTGAGTCCATCTTGAGCTCAAGTTACTGCCTGTATGGGGTTCAAGATACTCCGGTATCTTCCTCTACCCAAAATATCATGCATGTAAGTGGAATGTCTGTGCTTAATTATCCCCAAATGTGAATAAGTATGTGAATATTTCATGCACACGGAATGTACAGTTGCATTTTTAGTTAAAGTGATTTTTTTTTTCTTTCTTTAAATTAATCTCGAGGGTCGACCGATGCATATAGCTCACCATCCACCTCTTGAACCAGTTCGCTTTGATATCCAGCAGAGACAGGAAGTGGACCGGCTCTAGGACCTTCTCTGACACGCCGTGTTCAGAATGTAGAGCGAGAAGAGTGAGTGTGCTCTCTATAATTTCCTCCATGTACCTACGGGGCAGAATAATAAAAACTCATCATCACCTAGTGGAGGAATCTCAGCAGAACGGTTTGTGTGAACGCTTGTGTGTGTGAAGAGCTACAGCTCACTTCTCAGGATGCCGGATCCAAAATGTGGTCACTTCTTTCTGAAAGTCATTCATTAAGCGCATCTGGGTAAAAACAAGGGGAATTAAAAAAAAAAAAAGGGGAATTAGATGATGCAATCAGGTTAATATATACCAGGAAAAAAGAGAGAAGAAGCCACGCACTTGCTGGAGGAGACGACTGATGTCTGGCCTGTTAACGTCCATGAGTGCTGACTCAGAGGGGAAAGTCAGCTTGTGATACAGGAAGTCGCTCTCTAGACTTTTCACTATAAAACAAAATAATGACAGACACAGAAACTGCATATGTACAGATGTTTATTAAAATAACGGATTTTTCTTTTGTAATCTACACAGATTCACGCATTTATTACCCAGGCTGGTGTAGATTTCCCTCGTCACGTTCAGAGGCGAGGTAGAAAAGGTTTTCGCAAAGAAGCGCAACACTTTATCCTGCAGGAAAACAGCAAAATAAATAAGTTGATAATAAAAAGAAAAATGTCTAACATTATGCATCATCTTATGGGAATCAGAAATGTCAATATAAAGAATCATATGCTTTGAGAAGCGATAAAACAAAAGATTAACGTGTGATTATAATGAGTGATTATAAAATCACTAATGTAATTTTTCACGTCTCAGGGACAGCAAAGGACTCCATGGAGAAATGATTTCAAGTCTGAGAGGAAATGCACGTACGGACTTGATGAGGCTGCAAAATGCACTGGCATTAAAATTTAATTTAAGCAAGCGTTAGCTCATCATGGAAACTGCCTCTGAGGTTTAATAATGGATTTTTTTAAAAATCCTTTGCATGAGTGCAAATTTCAGTTTAAAACCTGCTGTAAAATGGTAGAAGTGGCGAATCATAAAGCTGTCAAAAAGCTTGGAAATGAAGACAAAATGCATATTTTAGTAACACAGATACACGCTACCAGAAATGTTTGCTCTGAATATATCTTTCCAATTATTCTAAAAGACATTTCATAAAGGCTTAGGCGTGCCATTATTTTTTTAAGCAAACTGTCATTAATCTCTATTTCCACTGGATTCTTGACTGTGAATTATAATGTAGTTTAATAAGTACTTTTTTTTCTCAATATTCATGACTTACAGTAGGAAGAACAGAAGCTCTGTGTATTTGCGAAACTTTAGAAACTTCCGGCGTTGTAAAACCATTTTGATTTAACAATGGTCACTAAATTCCATGTGTTTCCATCCATAGTGTTTTAGATCAAATAAGATGGATCTTTTATTAATGCCGAAGCATTCTGCAGTAGCATTATATAATAATATGTTATTAATAATAATAAACTGTAATATAAACATTAGACATTAAACAGGAATTACAGTAACCACATGAGACAAAAACAAAGTCAGAAGTACAGAACAGATGGCAGACAAAATGTCCAGATGGAAAATAAATGAGCAAAATATACAGAAGCAACCAAATATACAGAAATTAACCAGTATGCAACTGTAAAAGGAAGTCGTACAAATTGTGAAAAAAATTTTGTGCAATATTGAAAAATGACCTAGAAATAAAATGATAAAATACATAATCTCCTTGCTTTTCAATACACGTTGTCCATTTGTCAACAAGCTTCGTATTTCCTCATTAAAAAAAATGTTTTAGCCTGAGTTGCGAGCCACGAATGCACCACTCTCTTCACTTAAGATCACGTCCCGTGTTCACAAAGCGTATTAAGCCTAATGGTTGCTTCTACAGTAGTGACGAATTTCTAAGAAAACGCTTCGAATTTCCCCTTAAATACAGGACTAAATCTTAGTGAAGATGAAAAAGATTCACGAAACAGCTTAGCCCTTAAAACAGCTTCTAAGGTAAATATTGTTAAGAGTAGGAAGGAGGACTTAAGAGTTTCTATAGCAGAGGACAAAATGGAGGGAAGAAGAAATGTTCTCCAAAAACTGAATGTAAAGCTAAAAGTAAACGCTGCTCTTCTGCCCAATTTGGTTTTCTTGTTGTTTTATTTCCTCCCGTCTCTCTTGGATTGTTGGCTACATACCATCCAAAAGTGCAACTTACACAATCATGTACTGTAAATTGGTAAAAACTGAGAAATTTTGCTTCTATCAATCTGAAATGGATCACAAGTAATAAAACTTAAATATAGTAACTACTGCGTGGAAATTGGTTGCTTTAAAAGTAGGCACATTTTCAACATTAGGCTGTTTTAATTAACCCTATAACAGAAACTTTGCATGAAGTAGCCTGCATTAATGATTATTCCATTTCTTTATATACAAACATTATGATTTCACTGTCTATTCTATGATCATACATTCTATTTTCACAAAGAGCACATTTTAAAACCATTACAGATTTTTTATCAACCAATCACAGTCCTTGAATTGCTGCATGAATTAAAACCTAGCAACGGGGTTGACCACACCTCCTCACTAAGATGAAGGTTTTTGTACTTTCCTTACTCAAGAGTTGCTCTGAGAAGTTTCCTCAATCACTTTTAGTCTAGGACTCCCAGCTAGGACTTTTCAGGCTAAGACAGGAGCTCTCTGAGAGAATTCTAAGAAGCTTTGTGAACATGAGCAGGCCATGGACTATGGAGAGGTTGCTTTAGCACCTCAAAACTGAGTTTCTGCAGAGTGCCAACAGTGTGGGCAGAAATGTGTGGATGTGCATTGTCACGCAAGATCACACCACCCTTGGCTAGCAGTCTTCTGCGTTTAATCAGAAGTTTAGGCTTCAGCTCTTCAATATGCATCTCACCGTAATAGGCACTATTATGTTCCAGTAAAGGACCGGTTACATACTGTATAAACACAGCAGAGAGCGAGTTGGTGAGCTCAGCTGGACCTATTGGATATAAAAACTGTAGGGTGTTAACTGGGGAATTTGCTGTGTAATGACTACATAAAAAACTGTAAAAACTGCAGTATCTTTCTTGCCTTACTGTACATGTTATTGTCATTATTATTCATCTTCAAAATAGCCCAGAGTTTTGATCAGTGGAGTAGGTATTAATAATTGTTATAAAAGTTATTATTTAATAAAAACTTACATGGAGAGCTACTGTATATTCAGACGGGTTTATTGCTGATTAAACTCCCATTTATTGAAAAAAAAAAAAGGGAATACATATCTAAAGAATAAGATATTACCTAAATAAATCTTCTTCATGTTTTATTGTTATTGACACTGGCTGTTGTAATATTTAGACATTTAGAAAATTGGCACCAGTTTAGTGTGGATTAAAATATGCAGTTTGTTCACCAAAAGATCCTAAAATGGAATTCTCTTTGCACAAGTTTTCCGATTCTGTGGGAAACAGGAAGGTTGTTCCATGTACTGTAGGCTGGAACAACAGATAATCATCTACAGTTGTTGCCTTGGTTACAGGTGGCATTTACTACTATTCTGGATGATGCTTGAATTAGAAATATTGAAGCAGGCTGTTAGTTCTCACACTGAGGTCAGGATCTGGGTCGGCGAGGGCCGCTGAGAGGTTTCGACGTAGGCCTGTCCAGCTCTCACAGCTTAGTACATCGGAAGGAGGGGCACAGCACAGCAGCTGCAAGGCTTCCCAGCGGACCTACACACACACACACACACACACACACACACACACACATACACACATACACACATACACACACACATACACACACACATACACACACACATACACATACACACACACACATACACACACATACACACACATACACACACATACACACACATACACACACATACACACACATCGTTACTGATCCAAGTCCTGCCTTATTTTAAAAGATATAAATAAAGAAAAAAAAGCACAGAAAGATTAATAACCACGCGTATAAACGCATATAAACACCTCTTTTGGCCTGCTCGGGTCAAGTTTCTCAGAAATGACCTGCAGCTGCTCCTGTTTGATAAAGCCATAGCTCTGCACAACAAATAAAACACATCCATTAAAGATAACTTTAATTCCGAAAAGATTAAAAGTGAGTTGATTATTTCCCTCCCACAGCACATCCCATAATATTTCATTCATACAACAGCAGCTTTAAAAACGGTGCACACCTGATTAAATGAGGAGTCGCTGTCGGAGCAGTTGTCTGTGTAGTGGCTGCTCGACTGTTCGCGCTCGCCGTGCGTCTCCTCGTTCTTGAGCTGATCCTCCTCGAATTTGTTCAACAGCGACTCCACAATCACCGTCATGGTCTGCTTTAAGGTCTGCATCATCTGCTTATATCTATCACACATCACCAGCATGTCACCAGTCTAAAATAATCAGCAGGAAGCAACTCAAAGTGAAGCGAAGGCAAAGGAGAGCTAGGGCACATACTGTGCAGATTCTCTTGTTCTTGTCGTCACAGCGTGGACCAGCGTTTCCTGCCCGGACCCGGCGCTCTGGCCGTCTCCCCTTGAACAGCTCTCCGTTTCCTCTTCGATAACGGCCCCGAGGCTGCTCTCCACGTACTGGCGCAGATACTTAACAAACTCATAGCTAAAACATAGAGAAACGTGACTCAGCTTCAACTGATTGATCAAACGTTTAAGGGGGTCACAGAAAGGTCACCTTACTTGTGGAAGTTCTTGTCAGTCTGCTCCAGGTGTAGCAGGATCTCTTCTGCGCTTTCCACCGATGGTGCGTTGGAGATTCTCTCTCGCACGCTTTTCAGAAGCTGTCTGAGCAGGGACTGGAGCTCAGCCTCGTCCTCCGAGGAAAAAAACTCTGACATCGCTCAAGACCTCAAGAGCTTCCTGCGTGAATGAAGACGTTGTGCAGAAATGGTGAAATCGGTGTATGCTGTATATGCCCTGTATACTGTACCCTCAACCGCATGGCATGGGGCACAGATATACCAGTGAAACAGATTTACTGTATGGTCACACTGTCTGATATCACCCAGATGAGGATGGGTTCCCTGTTGAGTCTCTTTCCTCTCAAGGTTTCTTCCTAGTGTTTTCGTGTTCACTTATCATTATATTCTATACTTTGTTGTTCCATACATGTTCCAATACATTTGCATTCATTTTTATTTCTGTAATTCTGCTTTGCAACAATGACCCTCGTTAAGAGCGCTATACAAACAAAATAAAATCTAACTGAATTATATTAATATTGAAGCGTCCTAATATGTCTTCTCAGCTACAGATATGAGAAAATAACACAAATGTGCAAAAGAAATAAATTGTTGCTATAGAGTATCACTAATATAACAATTATTACACAGGTCAAAAGTAAAAAGTCACAATAACCTTTGAATACCTTTGAAAATATATCAGTATCACAGCTCATTAGGTAATAAATATAGACCTCCTTTACAACTGGACGTTTCATGAACCTTGTATTTGCACTGTAAGACATACTGATAATATTCTTATGCATCCCGGTGTACTCAGATTGGAATATGGCTACTCTGCAGTAATTTACAAATCAGCCAGTCAGCAGTATTTGTAAATACAGTCAGCTGATTTGTAAATTACTGCAGAGTAGCCATATTCCAATCTGAGTACACCGGGATGCATAAGAATATTATCAGTATGTCTTATCTATGATAAAAAAAAGACAGTCAGACTACAGTACATCACATCTGGAAGAGAAAGAAAAGGACACCAGAATCAAAGAAGGAGCTGAAAAAAAATCAATGTTTTTCCATTTTTTTTGTATTTTTTTTTTAGAGAAAAAAATCAAAGCTATTGATTTAAAGTATATGACCAAAAATATCTGGGCGCTTCACACATTTCATCAAAGTTTTGCCACAAAGTTAGAAACACACAACTGTAGCATTACAATTTTGGAGGCCCACTAAGAATGCACAAAGAGAGCTCCATGAAGCCATGGTTTGCCAAGGCTGTGAGTTTCCTGCACAGATCCCTGATCTCAATCCCACTGAACACTTTTGGGATGAACTAGGCTGCTTAACTGGTTTTAATCTCTGACAAATCTTAACACAATGCAAAAGCTATTAGACAGCCTTTTGCAGTAATGTGGAGGTTATTACGGCGGCATAATACGGTGGCTTAATGGTTAGCACTGTTGCCTTGCCTTTCCAGGTCCGGTTTCCTCCCACAGTCCAAAAACATGCAGATTAGGCTAATTAGCGTTTCCAAATTGTCCGTAGTGTGTGAATGTTGACCAAAGGTCCTGCCACAGCCATACAAATCAGAATAAATACAATGGTCCCTATTGGCCTCCATGGTCCCTACTGTAGTTGGACTAAAGAGGTTCCTAGATTCAGATTGGAATATTTGGATAGATGGATGAAGCTTATTATAGAAGCAACATGCGGATTAACTCTATGTTAGTTCCTTCTTTTCCCGGATAGATGCATAGATGTATTTCATGAATAAGGTGCTTGACATATGGTAGGGATTCATTAAAAAGGCAAAGGTAAATTTTTCAGGTCTGGGACGTCACTTACAGCTTTGATGTGGACAAAAAATGTCCCCCTTTTCCCTTCCACAGTTCTCCTGCTTAGTGTAAATGTGAAATATCGCACTTAATTCTATTCTTACTTCTATTTATTGTATATGATTTTTTTTTCTTGTCTAATCAATTTTTTGTTCCTTTCTTCACAGTAAATTAAACCAATGCAACTGTATGACCAAGACAAAGCAATTTCCCTCTGTGATTAATAAAGTTCTTTGAATCTTGAATCTATAGGTATAACTGACACAGTGCACTGTACTGTATTCCTCCTTGATAGGTGTATACTGGATGTTGTGCATGTGATTACTAGGTATCCTCCTCTGACATGTGGATTTTAACTTACTATAAAAACAAGAGAGCCACTACTATAGAAACAATAGAGCAATTACTGTAGAAACAGAAGAGCCGTTTCTATAGAAACAGCGCTGTTGTTATAGAAACAACAGTGCTGTTGCTATTAAAACAACAGTGCTGCTACTCTAGAAACAATAGCACTGTCACTGTAGAAACAACGAACAGTAGCGCTGTTGCTATAGAAACGATAGCGCTGTTACTATAGAAACAACAGCCGGCGCTACTTCCCGCACTGTGCTGGTATACAAAAATAATGCACACCTTCTGACCAATCAGATTTGAGCATTCCACCGCGTTGAGGTATAATATAGGAATAACGCGCAGTAATATAAACCTGTGATTTGCCATCCAACTGGAACTGATTTCAGAGCTCAGAGCAATCAAAATTATTTCACGGCGCTGTGGTGTGTTCTAATCCAGCTGCATTTCTAGTTTAGCTAATGCTAAACCAAGATAATCTGTGCATAACGCTTAGACAATCCGTTATAACCTTGCTAGCAAGCTAACACTGACTTCCAAGCAAAAGCAAGGCTTTACCTGTTTAAAAAGCTCATAAACTCATCCCATTTTCGGACATGTTCCTTTAGCCATCACTGGAGAGAACACAAACATCCCTGACTCATACGGTGAACAAGATAGCTACGTTTTACTAGAACGCCTGGTTAAGTTACAAATAGCGACACAATGTTCTATGTAGTGCGTATAAATCACTCGGGCTAACGTTGTTTTAGGGCACTAATAGAGAAACAATGAAGATATTTGGAACACAACCCAAAAGCCTAGCGTTTCCATGGAGACCGCAAGCTTGAAGCGCGAGCTAATGAATGAACGCTGGAAGCAGCTGAAAGGATAGTTTATACAGTGTTTAATATTTATAAAGATATATGGGAAAATGTAGAAATAGGTGGTTGTGGTTTGAGTAAATGATGAACAAAGTGGGCCAAGTTTCAAGAATGAGCGAACTGTCCCTTTAAGATAGTCACGTGATTTAGTCATGTGGCCAATCTTCTTCCGGGTTTTATGTTTCGGTTCACTGTAAACGCGCCAGAGAAGTTGTACTGTACTTGTAACGTATAGGTTTTGGCATGCACTATAGGTTTACATGAGAGATTTAAACATGGCTGCAGTTGACAGTTTTCCATTTCTATATAGAGAAATCGCCAGATCCTGCAGTTGCTATGTAGAAACGCTTGCGTTAGTGGGTGCACTGTATACTGCAAGTAAAGCTGTTACACTGATGAGAGACTGCTATAGTCTGATCAGGCTTCACTTCATCCCTCGTATTGTTTACCCTATAGATCTTGTGCACAGATATGGAAAATGGGCCATCATTAATGGTGAGTTGGTATCAGTAGTAGGATGATGCTGTTTCAGTGCTCAAGCAGACAGGTACCCATCCCTGAGGGCTGGTACTCAGACTCCTTAACACCTGGCAGTCGCTATTGACGGTCTGGCCTCTGGGGACGAATTCTGTGTCTTTTGGCACATTGACTTATGAAAGTCAGTTCGCCTGTTACAAAACTAGTCTTGAAACTTTTTGATAGCACCTCGTCCCACTTCTACATCCTGACAGCCTCCTTTCTATCTCTTTCATACAGGTGCATCCGAGGCGATAGCTAAAGCATACGCGGAGGAACTGGCCAGCCATGGTGTATGCATCATCCTTATTAGCACTGACATCACCAGTCTCAATAACGCCGCCAAAACCATCTCTGACACCCATGGAGTCGAGGCTGTCGTGTTGGAGGCAGATTTCAGCCACGGTGCCTTGACCTGCAAACCCGTTAAAGATGCAGTCAAGGACAAAGACATAGGATTTGTCATTAATTGCCTGAATTCATCGCTGGATATACCCCGAGACTTCCACGCCATATCTGAGAGCGAGCTGTGGCAGATTATAAACAGAAGCATATCTGCAGCTTCACTGATCACGCGCATGGCTCTACCTGGAATGGCCGAGAGGCGAAGAGGCGTAGTTGTTAATATTTCATCAGGAAGGTGCTCCAGACCGTGTGCACGAAAGGCTGCACTCTCTGCGTCCACGGTCAGAGATCAGATCATTATGTCACAATGTCCTGTAACACTGATTAACCCTGATAAGTATTTGTGATAACTGGTATTGGCATTCAGCTCATTCTCTCTAACCTTAGAGTTTCGTATATTTCCACAGGCTTTCCTTGACCACTTCAGTCGTGCCCTGCATTATGAATACCACCATCATGGAGTGTTTGTGCAGAGTTTGCTGCCTGGCAAAGTGGCCTCTGAGGGATACGATGGTAGTGGCTGGTTGGTTCCATTGCCACAGGTTTATGCCAGACATGCTCTGTCCACTCTGGGCATCTCGCACAGAACTACAGGATACTGGCCTCACACCATACAGGTACTGTACAGATTCCTGATGTAACATTTCTGATACATTTACAATCACAGTGATCCTAAATAATGACTTGTTTGTCTCCTTCAATCCAGCTTGGACTTATGCGCTGTGTGCCAGAGTGGATATGGGTCCTGGGAGCACGAGTAACTTGTCAGACAACCTAAAAGCTCAGATATTTCACTAGAATAAATATATCGTGTTGCAGTGTTTAACAGCATACACACAGAGAAAGTAACTGGCTTACTGTATAATGTCTGTCTGTGCAGTACATTGCTGCATTTCATATATTGTGCAACATATTATATAAGAAATATTCCATGATCACTTTCAGCTAGCTGAGTGATGATATAGTTGTGTTTTAAACAACATGTAGATTGGCCCATAGTCTTTAAACATCTGTGACTCTGATGATGTTTGTGTACTGGTTATATAAAATAGTGAAGTATTTATATATTTTTGTTAGATTTTCCATGCTTGCTTGGACAGTCCTGGTTTGACCCAATAAAGTACTATGTATTACCAAACTACTGATATTTGAAGTACTTTTTTATCTCCTTTATTAAAAGTCATGTTACTCATGCTGTATTATACATATTAAATGTATATACATAGTGCCTTCCATAATTATTGGCTATTATTTGTTAAGATGTGTTCTTAGGCTTCTAATAAATTCATTCTGTAATGCAGAAGAATAATCTCACACTGAAAATTGTAGACAAATCTACAGTATCCTTTAGCTTAAGTAAATAAAAAAATAATATTTTAAAAATCCATGATTAAAAATAAATAATTATATATATATTATAAAATCACCTGTTTAAAAATTATTGGCACCCCCAACAATTCTGATGAAATAAATGTAATTTAAGAATTTTTGTCATTTTTACGGTAGTTATTATTATTATTATTATTATTATTATTATTCAATTTAATTAATTAATAATTCATGAATTTCTGTTTCCCTGTGATATAAATATGGCATGGCACAGAGGCCTATTTCTCTTTGCTAAGCGGTACTGGCACTGTGTGCTGTGATCAGATGAGACTAAGATAGATTTTATATATATATATATATATGATCTGTTTGAATAGCAGTTACATTTAATGGTGAGAAACATCCCGAAAACATCTTGGTTCCTATATGGGTGTTTTTATTCTTTTTATTTATTTTATTTATTTGTTCATTTATTCATTTATTTAAAGGACTTTTTGAAATAAGTGAAAGATCTTAGGAGCATCATTAAATAAAAGCATTTCTTGATAAAAATCTGTCTATAAAACTACTGAATGAAATTATTTTGGAGGTGTGTTAACTGACGGAACTGTCACGCTTTCTGTCAGGATGACCTTAGCTGCATATAGGGATGTTTTGGTTCAGATAAAGCTGCCTCAGTAAGAAAAATAGTCTGACAGCTTGGGGTTTTGCATTTGTCCAGCCTTCGAGACAACCGTGCCATCTCTCCGTTTTTCTCTCTGTAGGTAAGTGACCTGGCTGTTTTAGTGTTTTAGTTTTAGACACCACCAAATGTCTATAACTTTTTTGTGGTTTGTAAATGACTTCTTTTTTTAATATGAAAGAATTTGAATTTTTATTGTTAGTGATGTACAATATATGTTATTCCCTGCATTTAAGACACATCTGTAGTGTCAAAGAATATTTTTATTCAAATATGAATGTAAATAATAGTCAGACAAAGACTTTATTATTATTATTATTATTATTATTAATAATAATAATAATAATAATAATAATAATAATAATAATAATCTATATAAAATTTATAATAGCGCTGCTTTTTAATAGCATCGGTGTTACCACTACTGTGGATTTACTGTATATATAAGAGCTTTCATTTTAAGCCTTTTAAAATTTCTGATTTATAAATATTTTAAATAAATGAACATATGTTGTTTATGTCTGTCTCTTGTAATTGTTTCAAAATTAGAATCCATGCATTATTTCATAGAGGGTCTCCTTTTATATTTAATTTCTTGTGGGAGCTCAGTCATGTCATGGGTCCTTAAACAAGGTCAAAGTCTTAGTTCCCAACAGATTCAAGAAGTTATCACCAAAGACCTTGCCTGTTTCTATCAATAAGCACAACATAAGCACAATGTTTTTTCTTTTTTCTTTTTTACCACCGTGGCCTCGCACCTCCGCACCAAACATCTTGGTTCCTGTCTGGGTGCCAAAGTTTTTTTTTTGATTATTATTATTTATTCATTTATTCATTTATTTATTTATCAAGGGTCCAATTCCCGCCTTAGGGTCTGTGTGCATGGAGTGAACGTTCTTCTCATGCTTGGTGGGTTTCCTCCAGATACCGGTATAGAAAATGAATGAATGGTGCACAGCAGATGATTACATTTTTCACACATGTCCCTTTAAGGGCTTTGTAAAAATACAAACTTGTTGCAAACACCAGTTCTGTGGTATAATAATAAATACATGATATATGACATGCTTTAATACACCAACATCTCCGTTTAAATCAGTGCTCAAAACAAGTTAATTTTCTTTCGATGCCACTTTAGATCAGAAACCTGCAGTACACTTAAATAAAATTACTTCTTTAGATAGTTACACAATGTGGCTCTTTAGCCACATTAAGCAAGAGCAGTTTCTCTTTAGATGGTAGGCTTTGCACAAATAGGGATATTTTTCTGATTCATTTCTAAGCAGAACACATTTCTGATACTCCCACATTCCAGTATGACAACAACTAGATGTATAAGGTTAATTCTGTGTAAGATGTAAAAAATTAGACACTTTGACTGGCCTTCAAAATCACAAAAGATCAATCTGACAGAAACGTTTAGAAACAGCAACTGTAGGACAAAGGTGAGCAAATAAACAACAATAAAAACAACAACGCGGATTGTGGAGGTAGAACACAAACATCATGACTTTTGGCTAATTATTACAACAACAAAAAAATGATAAATGTGAGTATTACCTTTCCTCTGCTGTGCCAACTATTTTAATGGTTAATTGCATTTCACCTGTTGGCATCTATCTAGGTACAGTATCATTGTTCCATTTAGGAACCTCTGTAATCCAATTAGAGATCGTGGAGGCGGATGGTGACCGTTGTATTTATTCCCATTTTACGACGGTGGTGGAACCTCCAGTCAACATTCATACACCAATTATGGGCAATTTGGGAACGCCAATTAGCCTAATCTGCATGACTGTGGGAGAAAACCGGAGTACCTGGAGGAAACTCACTAAGCACGGGGAGAACATGCAAACTCCATGCACACAGACCCCGAGGTGGGAATTGATCCCGGACCCTGGAGGTGCAAGGCGATAATGCTATCTGCTACACCACCTTGCTTTCTGTTGCAGTTGCTAGCAATGTGATAACTATACGTGACAACTGTGACTATTGTTTCTCTCCTGGTGAGCCAACTCTTCTATTGGCCGATTATGCATTTCACCTGTTGGCGTCTATCTATCTATCTATCTATCTATCTATCTATCTATCTATCTATCTATCTATTTATCTAGACATGTAGCTAGCTAGCTAGATGTTTGTCTGAAGTACATAATCACAGATCTCCATGGGGTAGGGGTAGCTCAGTGGTTAAGGTGTCAGAAGGGTGCTAATCAGAAGGGTCCAGGTTCAGACCCCAGCAATATCAAGTTACCACTGTTGGGTTCTTGAACAAGGCCTTTAACCCTCGAATGTAAAATGAGTTCAAATGTAAGTTGCTCTGCATAAGGTTGTCAACCAAATGCAGCGAATTGTTTACCCAGTCATCTGTTAATGCGATAATGTTTTTGATACTTTTGATACTACCTTTATCCTCAGGTGTTCCACATAACAAAAGATGGGTGACTGGGACCTCCTCGGTCGGCTCCTGGACAAAGTGCAGAAGCACTCGACTGTAGTTGGGAAGATCTGGCTGACTGTGCTGTTTGTCTTCAGGATACTCGTCCTTGGAGCCGGTGCTGAGAAAGTGTGGGGTGACGAGCAGTCCGATTTCATCTGCAACACGCAACAACCTGGCTGTGAAAATGTCTGCTACGACCATGCATTCCCAATCTCCCACATTCGCTTCTGGGTGCTGCAGATTATCTCTGTGTCTGCTCCTACTCTAGTTTACCTGGGCCATGTCCTGCACATCATAAATGAGGAGAAAGGCATGAGAGAAGCTATGAAGAAAGGCCAGTATGATCAAGCTAACACGTCCCATAGGAAAGGCCTTAAATTTCCCAAATACAGCAATGACAAAGGTAAAGTCAGCATCCATGGGCGTCTGCTGAGAAGCTATGTTTTGAATTTGCTCTGCAAGATCTTGCTGGAGGTCGGATTTATTTTAGGACAGTATTACCTTTACGGCTTTACACTTCAGGCGCAGTATGTATGTAGTCGCTTCCCGTGTCCTCACAAAGTCGACTGTTACCTGTCAAGACCAACAGAGAAAAACATCTTCATTTGGTTTATGTTGGTGGTGTCCTGCGTGTCCCTGCTGCTGAACCTCGTGGAGGTCTTATACCTGGTTTTCAAGACGGTCAACGAGTGCCTGACCCGTAAGCGCAACTACAATGTAACCTCTGTGACCCCGGTTTTGACGAAAAAAACATTTGAAAACAAAGACCACATTATACAGAACTGGATGAAGCGTGAGCTACATCTTCAGAAAAGGGATGCTGTCAATGAGGTGGGCAAGCGCTCGATTTTGGAAGACTACAACAGCAATGATGTGGAAGAAGTTCATATCTGAGCTTTGTAAACAGAACCATTCTCAATACCAACAGACACAAATATCAGTCAGACTGAGCAGCTGTGTATTTTTTATTTTGGATACACTGTATGGCCAAAATACTGTATGTGGACACCTGTCCATCACAGCCCTATGTATTTGTTGAAAATCACATTCCAAAATCCTAATCCATGGGAATGAATATGTATTTGGTTCCTCCGTTCCTGCTTCAACAGGTTCCTGGGAAGACTTTTCACTAGATTATCGAGCATTGTGGAGATATGTGCTCCATTCATTCACAAGAACATTAGTGAGATTGGGGACTGATGGCAGGAGAGATGGACTGGAGCACATTCACAGTTTGAATGTGTCCAGGGGTGGTTAAGTCAGGTATTCCAGTCCAACCTTGGCAAGCCATGTCTTCATGGAGCTTAAGTGGCATGGTCATGAAGGAATCTGCAAGGCAAGACATTCTAGACAATTGTGTACTTTGGGCCAACAATTTGAAGAAGACTGAAATTATGTACTTTTCTTACAAAAATGACTGCAATCAAACATTGTTGAATAGTCTGTGACTTATTGTGTATAACCCTGTGACAGGAATGTATGTATGACATCTGAAATTGTATTCCTGGCAACTGTCTAACTGTTGGGCAATATCTTCTTCCAATAGCCTTCTCTCTGCAAGCATTGTCTAAACAGGGTGTGACAGTGTGAAGAAGAAATGCTTAGAATCATTTCCTTATTTAAATACCAAAACATAGCAACTGGACATAATCACATGGCAAATGTCATACATGCCTTAAGGAAAATGTCAGATAGGTTATTCGTGATAAAGTAATGGTCTTCTGAGCATGGCGGTAATTTTACCTTCCCTGTGTTCTTATTGTAACAAGGCAAACAAAATTATGATTTAGATTCAGGTTTTTGGAATAATGCAATTTTTTCTATTCATTTTATATAAATTTTTTATAGTGCATGAGTATATTATTGTTTCTGTAGTAGCAAACATGTCACCCGAAGATGTAACATTCTGTATGATCTAAGTCTAATAATAAGCTGATCCTTAAAACCTAACATGCTCTAATTAAAGAGAATTATAGAATATTATTATATAATATATATTTGTGGTTAGCGCTGTCGCTTTGCACCTCCAGGGTCTGGGTTCGGTTTCCACCTTGAGTTAGTGTGCATAGAGTTTGCTTGTTTTCCCCACGCTTCGTGGGTTTCCTCCAGGTATTCCGGTTTCCTCCCACAGTCCGGAGACATGCAGATTAGGCTAATTGGCGTTCCTAAATTGTCCTGTAGTGTGTGAATGAGCATGTGAGTGTGTGTGTGTGTGTGTGTGTGTGCATGTGTACCCTGCGATGGATTGGCATACTGTCCAGGGTGTACCCTGCCTCATGTCCTGGGATATCCTCTAGGTGAGAGAGAACAAGAGACTAGTCAGAGGACAGCGGCTTTACAGCTGCTAAAACACAAGTGATAACAGGAAACAGCTTGTCTCATGGATGTTCTACTGCATTTAATTTAACTATACATGAGTTAAAAGTACAATGTTGAGCTTTAATAAATATTGGATTTTTTTTTATAACAAATTTGACTGTGGTATTCATGTGTAAACCACTTCAGGATGAATGATTACTAGAAAATAGTCAACATCTCGATTGTAAAAACAACTTAAGTTCACATGCGGCATCATCACACCATCCCGATTATTTTTCTCTAACTGCATGACTGCACATGATTTCTTCATCTTTATGTACACGGCACCGCTTTTTTGTTCTGTAATGGTTTTCCGGAGATGGGATCGAGCTTTAATTTATACATGATTTCATTTTACAATGTTTTGAAAACATGGAATACATTTCAAGTTGTATAAAATGATAAAAGGAAGTTTCCTTTTCCCTCTGAATCCATGCCGTTAAGAAGGAGTGGAGAACTGATCAGTGTAAAGAGCATGGTCCACAATCTGTCAATTATTAATACACTATTCTAACCACGAGTGGGGCATTCACTGATCTCCGGATTACGCGACTGACAGATTTAAAACGAAGGGGAAAAAAAATTACACAAACACTGCCAACCTCTAGAAGACAAAAACTCAAGGTCCAAGCACAGTGAGCCATTATTTGTGGTGTGGACTTTTTATCTGCTGGTATCGTTTGTGAAGGTGAGCGAGAAAACGTTATATTATAGACATATTTTACATCCGCTGTTGAAGAAAAAAATGTGGCCTTATGTCTAAGTGTAAGCGGAATATCAATCCATAATTAGAGATTATTCATGAATTTTGTATTATGTATTAATGATACATCTGCACTGCAATTAATATTAAATTTCTTGTATGATATATTTATATATCATAATATAATAGAAATAATATAACAGAAATATAATAGAAATATTTCATAGGTTGAAGTTTTTTTTATTGTTCATATTTTTATATGAGTATTTAATTTATTATGTTTTTAGATAAATAATTTATTATAGACATTGTTTGTATAAATAACTTTTTTTAAATGTCAGTTGAATAATAAAAATAATAAAGAATATTTCGATAAAGAATAAAATAGTCATTTTCAATAATCAAGTAATCAATAATTAAATAATCACATCTATGATAAAGTACAGATATTCAAATGAGTTTAAAATGTTATAAATAGTGTACACTCTAATAATCTCTATAATCTCTTTATATGTAAACTTTTTTTTTTCACTATTGGATATAAGATGTGTTATAAATACACCTTCCAATACATTACAAATATGGTGATAAACTGTAAAGCCTTTTTCATATACACAGTATATATTCAGTCATAGAAACTGTTTATATATATATATATATATATATATATATATATATATATATATATATATATATATATGCATGTTGTTAAATAGGAGGAATAATGCCAAGGAGAGACGGGATACCTTTAGCTCATATTCAAATGCCAAGCTGATACGGGTTAATTATTGTGCGTAGGAGTGTAAAGATTGACTTTCAGTGAAGATGAAAGAGATTATTATTATTTCTATTTCCTGCAATGTAGGCAAGACTGATCGCTGAAGGAAATGGGAGACTGGGGCTTTCTATCCAAGTTACTGGACAAGGTGCAGTCCCATTCCACAGTCATCGGGAAGATCTGGATGAGCGTCCTGTTCATCTTCAGGATCCTGGTTCTTGGTGCTGGAGCTGAGAGCGTATGGGGAGACGAGCAGTCGAGTCTCGTGTGCAATACATTACAGCCTGGTTGTGAGAACGTCTGCTACGACTGGAAGTTCCCCATCTCTCACATCCGCTTCTGGGTCATGCAGATCATCTTCGTGTCCACGCCGACGTTACTGTACCTGGGCCATGCTATCCAGGTCATCCACCAGGAGAACAAACTGAGAGAGAGAATAAAACAACAGGACGAAAAGGTAATGCTAAAAGCTCCCAAATATACAGATGACGAGGGACACGTGAAGATCAAGGGCAACCTGCTGGGCAGCTATCTTACCCAGCTGTTCTTCAAGATCATCTTAGAACTTGCTTTCATCGTAGGACAGTACTACCTATACGGCTTCATCATGGTGCCTGAGTTTGCATGCTCGAAAAGCCCGTGTCCCCACACTGTCGAGTGCTTCATGTCACGTCCGACAGAAAAGACCATCTTCATCATCTTCATGCTGGTTGTTGCATGTGTGTCTCTGCTGCTTAACATAATCGAAGTCTTTTACCTGCTGTGCAGCAGAGCGAGATGTCGCAATGGGAAGCGGCGCGTGAGGAACACCACGTCTGCCGAAAATCCGGCCAGTTTGTCTTTGACGTGGCATTCTAAAGCGGGAGCTGAAGACGCGCTAAAGCAAAACAAGATGAACATGGAGTTTGAGAATGAAATCAGGAGCATGAGTGGTGCCCGAGAGGACAAACAGCTGTTAGAGGATCATTAGATGCAGTACATTAATGCAAAAATAACTTTATTCTTGTTTCTTTTTTTAAATATATAATTTCTTCCTGTATAAATCAGACTCCAGGTAGATATATTTAGAAAATGCTTTTGAGTTTCCATTGAAAATGTACAAATGATTTGTGTTTCCTGTATGAAATATTATTACCGGGTTACATCCTGGCGTTTCAGTATTTCAGTGTTATTCTATATGATTGCTATATTTTTTGTATTTTTTTCTAAAATAAAACATTTTAATTTAAATTGTTATGTTTTTAAAATCTTATTGACTGCTTTTATGAATTTATGGCAATACCAGCATACAATAACACAAGTTTTATCAGCGGGGATTTATTATGACTTCACAACATTCTCTCCTACTGTTCACCATTCACAGATTTTTAAGATGTTAAATATATTTGAATAAATGCCAATATTTGAACTTCTAAACATATAAGAGATATAAACCGTGTATCACACAGTATACAGCATCACTCAGGAATACGTATGCCGAATGCAGATTTTCAACAGGATTGTTGTTTGAATTTTTAGGTTCCTAAAGAAAATTTTAAATCCAACCTTACATAACAGCCTTTATAATTAACATGAAGGTATAGTAACTGTTGTTCAAAATGCATCATCTGACTCTATTTTCAATTAGATTAAGAGTTTCCCACAATGTCATTCAACTACCTGCTGATAGTGGTGCAGGAGTTTTTAACCGGTTCTCCTCATCTGCACACGCTGCTTAAATAAACACAATTACGCTCATTATCTTTAACTAAAGCTGAGTTGAGTTGAGTCTCTGCCTTGTAATTTGCAATTTGTTGAACTGCAAATCATTTTAAAACTTTGAGTCCAATGTCCAATGTGACCCACTCATTGCTACATTGCATTCACTGCGACATTGGACATTGGACTCAGTGTTTCAGAATGAATTGCAGTGAAAACCTGAGAAACTTCTTCAGCATTATAACTGTATGTAATATACCATTTCCATCTACTCTGGTACAATACAAATAACAAAACCAACAATCCAGCACCAGAATACTCTCTATTTTTTGCTCTCGCTCTCATTAAGTTTTGTTCTCTCTCATATGCACATGCAAACCCACCTACACACACACACACACACACACACCTCATCTTTTGCAAAACAGAAAGGCTATTTAAATGGATCACCAACATTTAACCAATCAGGAGAAGAGGGCATATCTACTCGCTTGTGCAAAAAAAAAAAAAAAAAATCATTCTCTAGCAATCGTGGGTTTTGGACTTTACAACATGTTTGTGCAGCTTAAAAGGAAGACGTTGTATTTATTTGAATTTTGAATTTTTACAACAGGTAGCATATTTTAACCTGCTAAAATACACAGCAATAATCTTAGAAGCACATGACAGCTTGGAAAAGGACTTTTCCACATAAAGCATTTTATATACTATATATGCATTTATTATATATGAGTTTATAAATACTGTATATTGGGGTTGATTTATTGTTTATTTTTGTCATTTTGGATGGAATTGAATTGATGTGATGTGTAGGCTTTCTGACTTTACTGTACCAACCATTGAACTTAACTAAAGATTAAAAAAAAAAAAAAAAAAGACTTAGGAAGAATCTAAGATATCTTCGCTCATTTACAAAATAAGATTTATAAACTAATCTCGAACAAATTTCACAAGCAAAGACTTATGACTAAGGCATACTGTCTAGTGTGAGACATCTGTAGTACTGTACCTTGAAAGGCTAACCTTGCATACTCTTTTTTAACTTGAAATATATCCTATGCTATACATTTGTCTTGAAAAATAGATTAAATCAAGGAAAAATATCTACAATTTCATTCTTTTTCATCTAGCCTTTTCTATTATACGATTACAATAAACTAAATATACAAATTGGCCATAACATTAAAACCACCTGCCTAATATTGTCTAGGTTCCCTTGTTCCACCCAAACAGCCATATGGACTCCATAAGATCTCTTAAAAGTTTTCTATGGTTTCTAACACTAATGCATGAGCAGCAGATCCTTGTCTGTCCAGGACATTTCACAGATGCTTGACTGGATTGAGATCTGGGAAACGTTGCCGTCAATTCAACGACTTTGAACCCTTTCTCATGTTCCTCAAGCCATTCCTGAATAATGTTTGCAACATGGCAGGGTGCGTTGATTTAATGAAAAAGACCACTGCTTTTAGGGAATACCATTTGATATTGGTGCAACATTATTTAGGATGGTGGTGTGTGTCCAAGTAGCATCCATACAGTATGAACAGCAGGACCAACAGTTTCCCAGCTGAACATTGTCCAGAGTGTCACTGTTTGCCATCATGAACTTTTTTTTTTTTTTTCCCACAGTGCATCCTAGTGCCATTTCCTCTCCAGTTAAGCAACATGCCAAACCCAGTCATCCACATGCCCATTATACATGACTTTGTTGGTGGTGACATGGGTCAGCATGGACCCTCGGACTGGTCTGCAGCTCCATATATAGCAAACTTTGGTGCACTGTGTGTGCTGACATCTTAGCCAGAATGAAAAAATAGCCAGCATTAGCAATTTGTGCTATAGTAGCCAGCCAGACAGACAGACAGACAGACTAGTCTTCGCTCCTCACACACTTCAGTTAGTCTTGGGTGCACACTGTTGTCAGTTGTCCTTCCTTGGATGCCTTTTTGGTAAGTAATAACCACTACATACAATCAACACCCCACAAGCCATGCAGTTTGGGAGCTGCTCTGACACAGTGCTCTAGACATCACAATTTGGCCCTTTTTCAGATTCTTACAGGTTTTTTTGTTCTTACTCCAACATATCAGTGTCAAGAGCTGACTGTTCACTTCCTGCCTAATGTTATTTAGGATTATTGAGAATATTTCTGGAAATAAAAAACAACAACAAATTTTAAGATTGAAATGGCTTGTCTGGTTCTACTGGCAGTGCCGTAGATATTGCAGTATATGATATTAGTAAAAGAAATTGAAATATAATTAATAGCAATACGTACATTTTCTAATGTATATATAATAAGGAATTTCATAGCAATGTCTGATTGACCGTCTCACATTAAAATTAAATGAATAAATTGGTTAAAACAAACAAACAAACAAAATGTATACGAAAAATCGTTGAAAAATTCCTATGTTTATTTGAATATTGCATTGTTTACAGGTTGTCTACCGTCTCCTAAAATACACCATAAATGCAGCATGATGGAAGACCAGCTACTTGTTAGACTAAATGTTAAAACTCTAATTTAAATAATTTGGGTATTTAAATATGAACATTTTGGAATTCCATAAATGGTTCTGATTTACGGACGTCCCACTGAAGAGCACGTCCGAGGTTTAATGATTGATTCTTTGCCACTCCAAATGACTCTCCCTAACCCTGGCATGCGAGTAAGCGATCACTGAGGTAGAGCTGAACAGCAATGTGACAGGACACTAATACTATTTCAAAACCTCATACTAATTAAAGGTCAGGTGTAGACACCTATTGTTTCCCCCCTTTTTCATTCTTTCTCCACTTTGGTTGTTGCATATTCCAAGGTAAGGAAGGACTTTTATCTTTCATAAAACATTGAGTTTTTGCATGTTATCAAGTCATACGGATATTTTCTGAAATAAAACAAAGAATTCTTGCTAGTGTGACACTACAAACAAATGCGGATGTGTAATTGTAGTTAAATGTGAAAGATTTTGCGATTATTTTCTGTTACTTCATATAAATAGTACGATGGTACTTTATTCTGCGTACGATGGTGTTAAAACTCTCGCTTTTTCCATTAAATACTATATACAGTATATTAGGATAGAGATCATATAATTGTATTATGTTTTTATCTACTTATTAAACTGCGCTAAGTTTTAAGATGTATTTTAACATGTATTCTGTTTTTTTATGTTTTTTTTATATCTATATCATTATAAATATTTTATTATTATTTCCTACAAAGAGTCCGACTTTTTTGTTCTATTTCTAGTCCTCTCTGTTTTTTAAAGCTTATTTCTGTAGCAACGTTTGTGTATTCTCTCCTTCACCAGGCTGAAATTGGACCTTGGACTCATCTCGTTTAGCCCACAGATCTAATCTACAAAGCTTCATCTTAGGTATCTTTCATTACAATACCTATTTAAATAACATATGCAGACCTAACCACAAATATTATAGTGTACAGTGATTTATTTTTTTTGTTGTATTTTTTAAGTTAGTGTTTTCCAGGCGAAATGGGTGAATGGGGATTTCTATCCAAGCTGCTAGATAAGGTGCAGGCGCACTCAACTGTCATTGGAAAGGTATGGATGACCGTGCTCTTCATCTTCAGGATCATGGTCCTCGGCGCTGGTGCAGAGAAAGTGTGGGGGGACGAGCAGAGTAAAATGGTGTGCAATACCAAACAGCCAGGTTGCACCAACGTGTGCTATGATAAAGCGTTCCCCATCTCCCACATCCGTTTCTGGACCATGCAGATCATCTTCGTGGCCACTCCGACCCTCATGTACCTCGGTCATGTCATGCACGTCCTCCACAAGGAAAAGAAGATCAGGCAGTATCTCCAGAACCAACCTAATGGCCAGGGCGGTAAGTTGCCCAAATACAGCAATGAGAAAGGCAAAGTGGAAATTAAAGGTGACTTGTTGGCTAGTTACTTGATCAGCGTGATCTTTAAGATCTTGCTTGAAGCAGCATTTATAGCAGGCCAGTACTATCTGTATGGTTTTGTAATGACCCCTAAAATCGTATGCACTCGATACCCGTGTCCGTACACTGTGGAGTGCTTCATGTCTCGTCCCACCTGAAAAAACTGTCTTCATCATCTTCATGCTGGTCGTGTCCTGTGTGTCGTTGCTGCTGAACGTTATCGAGATGATCTACCTGCTTTGCCAGAGATCCAGGAGACGTAATAGACCAAAATTAGTCTCATAAGGAAATTATTTTTCTGTAAAATGGACATAACTGCAAGTCTGAGACAACAAGAAGAGAAAAAATAAGTTTCATTATCGTCAACGCTGGCTTGTGTGAGATGATTTTTTTCTGTATTCAAAATTTCAATTAGCCTAAGAATTGGTTAATTTCCTTTTTGTTTATATTTACATAAAACTTGTCTGGTTTTGAGCTAAGACTTTGTTTACATAATTGTCTTCCATTTGTTTTTGTTGTTTTGGACTTAAAAGAAAAAATTCATGACTATATTACAGAACACAGCGACATTTTCTTGTAGATGTGATTTGGAAATGTTTTGTTTGTACGTAGAATGTCCTTATGTTTGAAGCAAATATATATTTTTTGTCAATAAAAAGCATTTATATATTACATGTTTCATTATCATCTTTTGCGCCAGTTGATTTCAGTGTCAGTGGAAGTGAATTACAGTGTGTAGTGGAATTGAACCCAGACCCTGGAGGAGCAAGGCGACAGTAACCACTAAACCACCGTGCCGCCATTATATCTATAATCATGATCATAAGTTAATGATTATGATGATGATGATGATGATGATGATGATGATTATGATTATGATGATGCAAAATGAACAGAACATATGTGGAAGTGAAGAGTCAAACATAAAGCTGTAAAAGTCTTCAAAATGAAGGGCTTTGCAATTACCTCCATGACAAAATACTTATTTTTGTAAGTCATTAACTCAAGTCATTAACTTTTTTTTGTAACTCATTAACTAATTTTTTAAAGAGAAAAAATAAGGGTTCATGAAGGAATACCTGTCGTAATGCAAATTCTGCTAATGTACTGTAACTGATAAATCTCACTTTAAAAAGTGAAACAATAACAGATAAGATTAATTTAATTTGTAATAAATGAATACAATTAATTAGTTAATTAGTGTTACTGTGGTGTAAAAAGGAATACTTTGGCACATGTTTTTGTTGGAAAATGATCAACTTATAACAGCGCATCTGTCTTGTTTAATTCTTAAATGATATAATGGTTTGTTGTGACCTAAACATAAGGTTTCCTGATTTTTTTTTCCTTAATTTTAGCAAGTCCGCTGTATTTTCTACACAACATAAGATTTTCCACTCAGAAGAATAAATTATGTAAAACTGATGTTTAACCTTCAGTCATCTACTAAAATTGTCTGACTATGTGAATGCAATCCTGGGTTTTGGTTATTACAGGTTCAACTACTTTAAAACATTCACTGACTGAAGTACTGTAGGTACATAATGTTGTATGTATATGTCAAACCCCTAAAAAAAAAAACATCAGCCCAGTTGCTCTAAATACAGTAAGACAACGATTCCTTTATTTACATTACAAGGGGTGTTCAAATTAGAAAACGGTTGCTTCCTTGGAACAACTTGACCATGACTTCATATATGACTCACAGTAAGTGAACACGTACCAGCTTAAAACACCAAAAAAAGGAGGAAATTAAGAGAAAGGAAGAATTACGGAATGTGGAACGAAACATCTATAATAACCTTTAACTTGCAGACGTCTGAAACCTCAAACAAGAAGGAACCTCAAATAATAAATATAAATCATCGGAGCACATGGTTTTTATGTAGTTTCTATTGCTTAAGTGTATACTGAGTCAGGGTCAGGAGGCCATGTTTCTTGCTTAAAGTTTAAAAATATGTAGTAGGCATAATCCATTTACCATAACTAGGTCTAGAGTCTAATTATACGATCATTACAAATTTCTAAATATATCAACAAAAAGTACTAAATGATACTAATAAGACAATTACTATATTTGTCAATGCTGATACATTTTATTTATAAGACACAATGAAATTGTGATCCTTTAATTCGTCCCGTAAATGCTTTGGAACGTTCGTGATTCGTGAGGGTTTTGATACAGGTATGTAGGCTCACCACCATATTATTGTGATAATAATATGATAATCAGAAGAAACAAATTTACCACAGAAAAAAACTACGTTCAGTATGGTTGTGTTATTTAGCTGCATAGATTCGTCATATTGAAATTTAATTGAAATTTCAATTAAAGGTGTGAGAGATAAAAGGCCTAAAGAGAGCTCACTACATACTACTTTAGTCTTCTTTTTCTTCTTCTTCTTCTTAATATCATTGATTATCATTGAGCAATTTTGACTATCTGGCTCCTCCTAGTGTTAGAAGCCATTATGAATGTCAATAATACATTAGCTACAATTAAGCCCAGGAAGAAAAAAAAAATGGTTAAAAATTTTTATTATTCATTTCAACTTCATTGTTTGTACGCTATATTGCAAATATTAATTTGAGTCTACATAGCACTCACACGCACACGGACATAAAACATGTATTTTCTCAATTGTGTCATTTATGAATGGATGTATTTAAGTACTTTATAATGAACTGTAACTAAAAGGAAATAAAGCATGTTTCTTAAAGAAGGAATGAACCCACAGGACAGTACATTTCATTATTCTATAAAACTTACATAAAAAAACACTAACATTGTGACACACATATAATCAAGATAAAGGTAGGAATAACAATAATATAATAATAATATGTTTTTATGAAATAAAATATATATCCAAAAATGTCAAAACCATTGGAAGAATATACAGTATAACAAAATTAAAACTAAACTCTCCTTGACTCTTTGTTTCAACTTTTTAAAATTAATTTTGAGAGCATTTTATTTATTTATAGGTGTAAGTAATGATGATACTTGTTTAATCAACCAATCAATTAATCAATCATGACCCTGCTGAGAATTAAACATTTCTTCGTACATTGTAGGTGTGACAGTTTGACTTATTTAGAATACTACAATTATGCAGAGCAGTCTCATGGTTTTTGCGGTATCAAAGAGTTACAGTATTATTCTTCGTGTCTCGGTGTGGTGTCATACCTCGAGCTCCCCAAGTAGTGCATAGCAACTCATTTCTTTCAGTAAAATCAAGGCCAAATGCTTTCTGTTTGATTTCAGCAATGAGTCTCTTTGGTAACATAATTATGATTCTTTCTACCCTTGGAGGCACGACATATCAGATAAAAAATCTCTGCTACATTCAGTAACAACGAGACACATGCCACGACCAGCATGAAGATGATGAAGATGGTCTTCTCGGTTGGACGAGACATGAAGCATTCAGTGCTTAAAGGGCATGGCAGCTTGTTACAAATAAGCCTTGGTTCCATCACAAAGCCATACAAGTAGTACTGACCCACGATGAAGCCTGCTTCAAACAAAATGGTCATTAATATACAACTAACATAGATGCGCAGGAGGTTGCCTTTGTACTGAAGCTTTCCATTGTCGTTTGTGTATTTCGGGAGTTTGGTTCCCCGCTTCTCAGCATACATCTGCCTCAGTTTGTCCTCTTTGTGGATCACATGCATGGCATAGCCAAGGTAGACCAGCGTCGGTAGAGTCACAAAGATGATCTGGAGAACCCAGAAGCGGCTGTGAGAGATTGGAAACTTGTGATCATAACACACGTTCTTACAGCCTGGAGTGTTAATGTTGCACACCATGCTGGACTGCTCGTCCCCCCAGACTTTATCAACACCTGCACCGAGCACCATGATCCGGAAGATTAAAAGCACCGTCAGCCACACCTTACCAATGTTCGTGGAGTGCGATTGCACTTTGTCGAGTAACTTGGAGAGAAAACCCCAGTCTCCCATCGTGTACGTTCGGCTGAAGAACTGAGGAAGGAAGACTTGAACACTAAAAAGGGAAACGAGAGAAAGAAAAAAAAAACATATCTGCAATATTCAGTTAAATCCAAATGAGTTTTATTTGAATGGTCACACTTTTACCGGTGTTGTCTCAAAGCAGCTTTACAGAAATACAAATAAATATTTAGTAATAATATGTGTCCAAGTAAGCACGCCATAAGCGTACATACATTGATTGACTTATACTTCAGCGTGGTTACATTTTATGCATTTATATTTTGTCTAAACAATACTGTATATAATGTGTAATGATAGACAAGTCATCTTTAAAAGTCAAAGGAAAATGAATTGTCTTTACTACTTTTGTTTGTTTTGTTTGTTTAGACAAATATATATTTAAGACTCAACATCATTTAGCTTAGTAACTGCTACAGAAATTCCAATTCTGTTTGCTCTTACCTGATATCTCCACAGGTTTTCCAGAACACACCAAATCCAAATCTCAAGTATGAAGATAATCTGAAGTTGCATTTCTTTTTGGTGTTACTGTACCACAATATGTGTCCACCCACAAACATCACGCCTACGAAGAAGGAATCATTATTTCACAATGCACAGTTTCGCGCGCACACACACACACACACACACACACACACACACACACACACACACACACACACACACACACACACACACACACACACGTGCACACATGCAGTTCTCCCACTATACTTTTAAGGACTTTATAAGGAATCCCAATTCCCTTCTCCAACACCAGAAGTGATACCTTTGGGAGTGCTGTACTTTTTAGGAATCCACCTAGGGAAGTTGGGGAGAGTGGTGAGGGAATAGCGTCCACAAAGGACTTTTCTTTATTGCCTGAACAGGAGCAGATGCAACAATTAACCTCCAGGTCCATATTCGGCCATTAGTTGTTTCGCCAGTGAATACAGTCCACTATGAGTGTATAGGTCACCTGCGGGTAGATTAGCTGGCCTGTGACATTGTGAAAAAACTTTTTAGGGCTTGGGAAAAGTAAAGCATATGGTCATTTTTCATTTTAGTTTTCTTACTCTAGGCAATGCTCTCCTTGTTTCAATTTCTTTACTTCAAGAAGCTAATTTCATATAATCATCATATCATTTCCAGTGGTGCAGTCTGGGTTTCTGCCCAAACCCTGCTTAGTTCTGAAGCCTGCCGAGTTCTGACCTCTACAACAAAAGGGTTAAATAGATCAGTGTTCTTTAGGATGAGATACAGATATAAAGGTCTTTCTCAGTTTCCCATAGGCTTAAGTGATGGTGAAATTCCATAGCAGGGAACTCAACCACCCTTACTTTTCGACAGATGTGAGTGGCAGAGCAGACCCATGCAGCATCGTAGGATACTCATATTGACCAGAGGTGTGGCTAAATCTTATTTTCACTGTCATTTGCAAAAATGTTATTCGCTTTGTAGACATCCTTATTCAGACTTATTTACAATTTTTATTTTATCTCATTATACAGCTGAGGGTCTTATACATTATACAGCTGAGGCCCAACAGTGGTAACTTATTGGTTGTGAACTTAGGATCTTCCGAACCATAGTTCAATACCTTAACCACTGAGCTATCCCCTAACTCTGTAGTGTTTTTTCGAAGGTGCAGGGAGCAGTTGCAGAGAATAATGTTTTTTTTTTTTTTTACTGTTACCTGGTTCATGTATGCAATCAATGCATGGCCTGAGACCTCCCCTTGTTTTGCAAAATGAAAACCCTTTGTATAGGCTGGGGATATGGAGGAAAAAATGTATGCCTGTTCTAGAGTCGCTGCAAAATACACCTTCCTGGTTTTGAATCCCTTTTTGAGAAAGTGGCTAAACTTTGTTGCGGGGTGTGTGGTTCCTGTCAGTAACTCAATGGCACTGCCGTATGGTCCCCGAGATAAAAGACTGCTAGTCTTGGCTTTGCTTAGCATTGCTTCGAATGGTTGGTACTCCAGGGGAATTACTCTGAACCACATATTCTGGGTAGATCAGTTTTCAGCTTAATAAACTGGCTAATTTTGATTCCTTCTGAAATCCCATCCTGCTTCACAAAGGTTAGACAGCACTTCAATGTGAAACTCTTGCAATCCGTGTGCTGTCTGGAGTACTGAAGGAGAAGCAGAAAAAGAAGAAGAAGGAGGAGGAGAAAAAGGGAAAAGAAGAGCTTTGTCATATAAACATTACATAACAGTTAAATGAACTTCGTCACATAGGAAACTGGGGTCAGTGCGGAGAGTCAGCCACGATATGGTGCCTCTGGAACAGACAGTGTTACCAGTCACATTCAAGGGCCCAACAATGGCAACTCGGTGATACTGGAACTTGAACCACTGACCTTCTGATCAGTAACCCAGAGCCTTAATTCCCTGAGCTAGCCCTGCTTCCAAAAAGGTATAGACTGGTAGCTAAGACAGAGGTTATACTTTACAACATAAATGTAGCAGTGGAGGTATTTTTTTACTGTGTGTGTATGAGTGAGTTCAAGTGCATAGAATAAAAGTGGAGTGTAAACAGGCAATTAGTCCATGATTAAGAAAACTGGGTGTTTTAGCTATTGTATTAGGTCGTGCTGTGTTCTGTGAACTGGAGATAGCTAGCAGGAATAAATAAAAGGAGATCAACATAACGGTTCTGTTGAGGTATCAAAACTCCTCTCATCCATGACATCAGAAGAACTGCACAGATGTGCTCCACAGAGCTCCCAATAATGCTCTCGTAGCTGATTAAACACAAATTCCAAAAGTCATGCTCCAAAATTTAGTGGAAAGTCTCCCCAGAAGAGTGAAGGTTATTATAATGGCAAATTAGGACTAAATTTGCTTGTGGTTGTTCTCTGGGAATACATTATCTTATTTATTGCTTCTGTTTGTTGTACAGTAGATAACATGCTCTTGTCCATGGTGCTGATGCCTGCTTAACATTGCAGGTGTAAATGTAAGACTTATCACCATACAGTTAATATGAGTGTAAAATGATAGCATACACACACCAGACCTCAGGTAAAAAGAAATAGTTTTGGGGCAGCAAAGAAAACTCAAGTTCATGAAAGTCTGTTTAGTCATTGATAACACCGCTCATTCCTTCTCGATTTAAGAAATACGATTTTATTAATGCTTTAATGGTGACCATCTCCAACCTCATGTACATCACGTAAATTCGATGAAACCGAGACGTACTGGAATGTTGTGAAATGTGGTTACAAGTGCTTCCCTGTTTCTTTGGAAATGAGTTAAAAGTCAGGATAGTTAATACGTGCTGCACAATCATATCTTTTCAAGTGTCGGTAAATTAAACAGGGCAGTCATGAGGAAATGAACAAGCAGTGTAGGAGTGAGGTGTGAACTAGTGCTTGACCTCGAAGACAGGCTCTACTCCTAAAGGCTTCTATTACAGACGCACATAAGCTCTGGTTCACTTTGGTACATGTAAACGGTCAGACGGAGTTTAAACATAAGTCATACAGTAAATCTTTGATGTCATACATTTTTGGAAAGACATTGAATTTGTTTATACAGTAAATTTAACCTGATTTCTTGTGTAAGGAAATTGTCTTACAGAATAGCCCATCTATTTATACTATTCCTCCTGTTAAAAGTTCTATTAGCTCTCTTTTACAAGATTCAACCTTGCAATTTCCATCCCTTTTTGTTGTGGTGCTCTGTTTGAAAATATCTTTACGGTTTATCAAAATGTGTGTATGTGCGCTATTAGTATCCTATACAGGTAGCATTCCCACTTAGCTGTAAGTTATAATGTGAATTTGAATCCACTGCAACCCTAATGAATAAATCAGTGATACAATAAAATACATGCATGGCCAGTTGTATGTATACCGTAAAAAACAGTGACCTCAATCACAGAATTTTAACTTTAATCTCAAGATCCTGACTTTTTTTTTTTTTTTGGGAAATCTGACTTTTTCTCAGAATTTGGTTTAAACTCAGAATATTTACTTTTTTCATTCAGAATTGTGACTTTAATCTCAGAATTCTAATTATAAACAGAATTGAGATTTTAAACTCAGAATTATGCTTTTTTATCCACAGGTTGATTAAAACGTCAGATTTAAGAGAGTTATTGTGTGGTGAAGTCATTTCATTAATGAAAGAGCAAAAACTAAGTGCAAAAGTTTGTTTAATGTTTGGCATTTGTAAAAAAAAAAAAAAAAAAAAAAAGAAATGACCATGACAAGAATAGAGGAAATATTTGACACTTTCGATCAGCCTGTCTCCTGCAGTGACTCTCTCACTGAAGCTGGTTCCTTACAGGTTCCAAAAGAAATGATTATATGTATACAGTATATACTGTTCTATAAACCTCTTCAATACATTTTTCTACCAGAATCTGAAAGTATTTTTAAAGAAGTGAAATTTGATGAGTGCGGTCTTTAGGTGGCCACATTTCCCCTTACTGTCTAATCCATGCTGCCACCTAGTGCTAATAACCATATGTTTATATACCAGGAAGTGTTATGATTTGGGTGGGTATTTTTTCATTTTGCAATTCCCTATATGTTGTAAGAAATTATGAAAACTGGTGAGAAAGGAGTTAATATATTTGGACATGTCCAGCTGTCTACAGTCCCCGAAGTTTAAGAGAAGGCTTAGTAACTGAAGATCTGAGAGAAATGAAAGTGGGCTTGACTTGTGATTAAATCAGGAAGAAGACACACTTGAAGGACACATACTGTACTTGAGGACTAATCTACAAGCCATAGTGTTTAAGACACACAGACACTTCTTAATATTTATTCGACTTCAGATTCAGAATTTTACATCCCACAATCTACCACCTGACCCACTGCTCCTGGTGAGTTTTATTTTACTTGTGTTACACAAATTTGAGTTTTACACATTGGAATAATTATCCAAAGAAGCTTTATTATAAAAACTAAATAATAATTACAAGGATTATAACAAACATAATGATTAATAGGCCAGTAGCCTGTATTTAAACATATATACATTATACTTTTGTTAATATGGTCAATCTTTTAAATGAAACAATATTTATTATTATTATTATTATTATTATTATTATTATTATTATTTTGTTGTTGTTGTTGTTGTTGTTGTTGTTGCTGTTTTTGGGTGATGATTTTACCCCAAAATTATTGCCATTGTTATAATTTTTTCATAATTATAATTGCCAAATCCTACTTTCTATAGAGAATTATTTTCTCTACGATTAAGAATCCATGCAAATATTTTAGCTTTGAGATGAAAAGAAGAAGAAGAAAAAGAAACGAACCATTGAATGTGAAATCTGAAGATAAATATTACAAATACCATTATAATACACATTTGTGCTGAAATCTTGTCTATATATAGATTTGTCTCAGCTAATTATGGTTGTGTCAAATTCAATCAAATCATCTAAATTATACAAAAAAACCTGTCCTTTAACATTTTAAAAACATTAAAGTCAGCCATTTATGAAGTGTCAAAATAGGGACAGTATGACAAAAGTTTTCCACTCAAGGGGGAATAGAAACTGCAGAAATGTTCAATGTTCTTTGAAGTAATGAATATCTGCAGTGGCCTTCATAAAACCGATTTGTCAGTGGATTCCGTTGATACAGTGTGGCAAAAGCAATGCAGAAAATAAATAATTTGTGTAAAGTTCTATATAATGAGACAAACTAATGTGTAACCTCGATTGATCCGATTCAGATCATAACATTGAACAGAGCAAAACATAATATGCTGTCAATTATATACACTATCATTAAATAAACTACATGAAAGGTATTCATTACAGCAATTGTTATTACTGCATCAAATGTCACAGGGTTCACAAAAACACAGATATAAACATACTGTAACTGGCACTATTATTGACTTTAGAACAACAACCAAAAAAAAAAAAAACATTATTTCAATGGTTTGATTCCACCTTAGTAAGAACATTAAAGGGGTAAAGTTAGGATCATGACACTACTCTAACCTGCTCCAATCAACATTAGTCACTTCAAAGAAAGACTCCTAGTCATGAAGAAATAAAAAATACACTGTGAGGAATATGGGAGGATAATAGATCTATGACTGATGAGACAAGGCTGACCTCTGAAGGCCAGCATGAAAGAAATGACTACCTACCTACCTACCTATGACTACTACTACTACCACTACTTCTTAAAATCCAATAAATTGTGAATGTGTCATGTTGTCAGGTTGATGAACAAATTCTACATCTGCATAGGTCAACATACAGTGGCAAGAAAAAGTATCTGAACCTTTCAGTATGTCAGGGTTTTCTGATTTTTTTTCGCCGATGGAAGCAGCTGCTTACTAAAAAGAACACTGCTGTACGCCTGACGTTTGCAGGCGCAGTGGCAAAATGTTTGGTGCACTGACGAAACTAAGATTGGACTATTGAATTAAAAAACACAAAGCACTAGATCTGGTGTAAAAAGGGCACTGCATATCAGCATGAAAATATCAACTCATCCCAACCATGAAGTATGGTGAAGGAAACAGTCAGCTGAAACTCTGTAGAAGTTGGGTGAGAGCACTGGAGCAAGTCCACAACAGAATGGCTTCAGAAAAACAAAATCAGAGCCCAGACTTCCGCTAGTGATGGGAAGCTTGAATCATTTTAGTGACTCGGTTCTTTGAATCTTGTTCATCAAAATGAACAAATCTGTTTTTGAGTCATTTAGTTCATTTCGTTCTTTTGATCAGAAATAAAATAAAATTTTCAATAAACAGACACCCAACACGTCTACATATAAAAATTTGGCTATAGTTCCAGTAATAACAATATTACAGTGCAGCTAAGGATATATTATGATAAACAGAATGAGCAGCTCACCTTTTGTATCTTCTGGTCTGAATCGTTCGTTATTTTGTCACATTACTCTCGTAGACACTATGCAGTGCTGAACGGTTTTGGACAGAATTGAGTGGTTCTTCTCATGAGTCTTCTAGTCCAAGTCATTCATTCTTTGAATATATTGCACTGCATAGCGTCTATGAGAGTCACATGACAAAAGAATGAATGATGAAATGATTTCTATTTCCTGTACATAACCTGCAGAGATTTTGCGATGCTTAGAGCATATGCAGAAAATGAACAATTCTACTAGGAGACTGAAGAGAGTCATACACACGAGACATCCAAAGAATATGACAGAGCTAAATCAGGTCTGCCAGGGAGAATGGGCCCCCTGAACGAAGTGCAGAGCTGATTCAGAGCTACAAGAAATGTCTGGTTAAGGTTATTGCTGCTAAGGTGGGTTCAACCAGTTATTAATTCCAAGAGTTCACTTTTTCGCTACCATTTTGAATGTTGAATGAGGATGTTCAGTAAAAACATGAAAAATTAGAATTTTATTTTAGGCACATTATATTTGTCAAAACTCTTGACTTAGATGAAGATCAGATCACATTTTATGACAAGTGAATGAAGAAGACCATGAAATTCCAAAAGGTTTACTTATTTTTTCTTGCCACTGTTTGCAGTGCATTCTCAGAAATTTGTTTCTTAAAATGTCTGGCAATTTGATATTTAATGCTCTGCTCACATTGCTCAGAATCAAGCGAATGCCTATGGTGAAATTTTGATAATGTAGGAATAATTTTTTTTTTTTTTTTACTGTAAGCATTTAAAAAATCAGAAAACACTATTAACTATATAACGCTATTTCCTATTTACACATTTTAAAGATTATATACTTTTTACATAAATACTGCCTTGATTGATTTCAATTCATGCATTTTTGCATGCATGCATCATTTCAAGATTTATGATTAATACAGCCATAAAATAAAATGAAATAAAATAAAAATAGAAATCGAAATAAAAACTCTTTCATGATGATGACGATTTTGAAAAGCAGTTCAATTTAAATTTCATTCACTTCAATCTTATCCTTAGTTTTTCTCCTGACAAATGTTTTAAGGTTATAGAGGCAGTTGACAAACATGAGAAAGACACTACAATACATATATGATGAACAATGCACAATAGAGATAATTGACTGTATTTCTAGAATTATTGTATATTGGTGGACAAGCACACACACACACACACACACACACACACACACACACACACACACACACACACTATACAATGTTAAAAATATATTCGCTTTACAAAGACACCAAACCATCCTTCTATGAGATAATAGAGTATAATGAATCTTTCTGCTTTACTCCTCCAGATTGAATCTGAACACCAAGCACAATGGGAGACTGGGGTTTTCTCTCGACATTACTGGACAAGGTGCAGTCCCACTCTACAGTCATTGGCAAGATCTGGATGAGCGTCCTCTTCATTTTTAGGATCCTCGTTCTGGGTGCAGGAGTTGAGAATGTGTGGGGGGATGAGCAATCTGATTTAATTTGCAACACTAATACACCAGGTTGTGAGAATGTCTGCTATGACTGGAAGTTTCCTATCTCCCATGTTCGCTTTTGGGTCATGCAGATCATCTTTGTGTCTACGCCAACCCTGCTGTACCTAGGCCACGCCGTCCACGTCATCCACCAGGAGAACAAGCTTAGAGAGCTGCGCAAGAAAAACCTGTCAATCTTAACCCCAAAATACACAGATGACACTGGCAAAGTTCGAATCAAGGGCAGACTATTGTGTAGCTACTTGACTCAGCTGTTTTTTAAAATCATCCTGGAAATTGCTTTCATTGTTGGCCAGTATTTCCTGTATGGTTTTATAATGTTACCTGAATTCCTATGTAACGAGAAACCTTGCACAATGCTGACACAGTGCTTCATGTCCAGACCCACAGAGAAGACTATCTTTATGATGTTCATGCTTGTAGTTTCATGTGTTTCTCTGTGCTTAAATGTGATAGAAGTGTGCTATTTACTTTGCTGTAGGGTAAAAAGACGCCAAAAATATGATGGGTTGGCGCTCTCCAGTACAGATGCCAATAGTCTAGCATTAGGTGCAATAAGTCAGGAAGCTGCAGAAAGCATTAAGCAGAACAGTGTGAACAGGGTCATGGAGAACCGCTGGACACACATGGGCCATGGTACTGCTGAAAAAATGCCATTGTAAAGCGACGTAATTACACTATAAACAATTGCTAGATTAAAAATAACCCAGTTTGAAACTCAGTGCTGGGTCCAATACAGAAAAAGCCAGGAGATGTCTTTATTTTAGTTTATTAAGAAATGTAGCATGTTAACTGTAGCATGCTGTGTTGTTTGTTTAAGCCAAATTGTTGAAAACTACACTGACTACAGGACATTTTTTTCTTCTTCTTTTTTTTCCTTCAAGCCGCTTCAAGCAGCACACTTTCTGTACAATACAAAATGTGAAGGAAATCTGACTTCATTAAACTAGGATAATATATCCATAACTATAATTAGGATTAAACATAATATAAACATAATCAGCCAACAAAATAGGTCATTTTATAATAACTGTTAATTATGTAAGAATTGAATCTTTAAACTTTTGACAATAACATCAATTCATTTTATTAATTAATACAACATTCCCCACAAACAGCATTACAGTACTTTTCAGTCTAACATCCAGTGCTGTTTAATCATTTAAAACTGTATATTGCCTTTACAGAAATTATATCCGGTTGTTTCAAATAAAACACATTATATTTCTTTCATTTTTATTTCTTTTCTTTTATTTTTTTTTACTTTTCAACCTTTTCTTGTTACAAGATTCTATCCATGTAGTCACAGATATTGGTGTTGCCAAATTGAAGTAACAATTCAAACACAAAACACTCCCTAAATTTAAACTAAACATGTGCAATATATTCACCAATATATGAGATATGTTCCTAAAGCTTAGAATAATTAACAATATCAAACAGCTCAAATAAACTTGTCAGTGGCATGCACAGGAGTAAGTAGGCTCATTTATATTTTTTAAAAAATCTGAAAATCATTTATATAAATAATCTTCACAAAAATTAATGAGTTCACTAAATATATCATATTTATAATATAACATAAATCCTTTATAAAATTCTATAGAACATTTTGTGCATGTTTTTTTTCTTCTTTTCACCTTGTTTTGTTTGTTTTGTTTTTGTTGTATCACTGTGATTTTTGTTTTAGGTCACGAAACACTATAAGTACACCTACTACAATTTTGTCAAAATGTATTCAATTAGCCTGTAATTGTAACTGTATTGTGGCATGGTAAAGGTGCAATTTTAAATCAACATGTTAGCTGAGCGTTAATAAAAGAAATATAGCAAACTCCTACTGATTGGTTTTTGTAGTGAATCATACTGGCAGCAAATTTGAAAAAATAAATAAATAAAATTTTATAGCGCACACACACACATAAAAAACAAAAACAATAAAATTTGTTCAATTTGCAAAATGCATCATCAGCACTGTCGGTCATCAGCACCTCTACCACGTCACCACAAACGTGCTGGAGAAACATAATTTTTTTAGCAGCCACTATTTTGGCACTGCTTTTTAATTTTGCCTCTGTACAAGACCAAAGTGAATTATTATTATTATTATTATTATTATTATTATTATTATTATTATTATTATTATTATAATTATTATTATTATTCAGCTTTATTTCAAGAACCAATCAATGGCTTATTAGTCAGTTGTTTAATATTTTTAAGCCAGTAAAACATCAACTGTGTAAAAAAATGGCTTTAAATTCTAAACAAATAACACAATATTTTTATATCTAATATATCTAATCTACACTCTAATCACATCTTGATTGCTACAAAAGAAAGTGGTGATGTACAGGGACAAAAATATGGAAATTGTGAGACTGTGTAAATGTTTATGAACCTGACTCCTCCACGGGTATTTATGCAATCGCTACCAAAGTCAATGTGATCTCAAAGCTTTGGGATGCAAGACAGTCGTGGCCAAAAGTTTTGAGAATTACATAAATATTGGAAATTGGAAAAGTTGCTGCTTAAGTTTTTATAATAGCAATTTGCATATACTCCAGAATGTTATGAAGAGTGATCAGATGAATTGCATAGTCCTTCTTTGCCATGAAAATGAACTTAATCCCGAAAAAAAAACTTTCCACTGCATTTCATTGCTGTCATTAAAGGAGCTGCTGAGATCATTTCAGTAATCGTCTTGTTATCCTCCTAAAGAGGATTCAGCTGCGGGATCGGAGTGCCACCAGTGCAGAGCTTGCTCAGGAATGGCAGCAGGCAGGTGTGAGCGCATCTGCACGCACAGTGAGGCTTTTGGAAGATGGCCTGGTGTCAAGAAGGGCAGCAAAGAAGCCACTTCTCTCCAAAAAAAAACATACGAGTATAAGTATAAGTATGGCGAATGGACTGCTGAGGACTGGGGCAAAGTCATATTCTCGGATGAAGCCTCTTTCCGATTTTTTGGGGCATCTGGAAAAAG
This sequence comes from Clarias fuscus, assembly GCA_030347435.1. Taxonomy (NCBI): domain Eukaryota; kingdom Metazoa; phylum Chordata; class Actinopteri; order Siluriformes; family Clariidae; genus Clarias; species Clarias fuscus. The sequence goes on from CM059229.1 coordinate 9,534,004, forward strand.
GCTTGTCCGGAGAAGAAAAGGTGAGCGCTACCATCAGTCCTGTGTCATGCCAACAGTAAAGCGTCCTGAGACCATTCATGTGTGGGGTTGCTTCTCATCCAAGGGAGTGGGCTCACTCACAATTTTGCCCAAAAACACAGCCATGAATAAAGAATGGTACCAAAACACCCTCCAACAGCAACTTCTTCCAACAATCCATGAACAGTTTGGGGAAGAACACTGCATTTTCCAGCACGATGGAGCACCGTGCCATAAGGCAAAAGTGAGAACTAAGTGGCTCGGGGACCAAAAGACGTTGAAATTTTGGGTCCATTGCCTGGAAACTCCCCAGATCTTAATCCCATTGAGAACTTGTGGTCAATCCTCAAGAGGCGGGTGGACAAACAAAAACCCACTAATTCTGACAAACTCCAAGAAGTGATTATGAAAGAATGGGTTGCTATCAGTCAGGATTTGGCCCAGAAGTTGATTGAGAGCAGCCCAGTCGAATTGCAGAGGTCCTGAAAAAGAAGAGCCAACACTGCAAATACTGACTCTTTGCATAAATGTCATGTTATTGTCGATAAAAGCCTTTGAAACGTATGAAGTGCTTGTAATTATATTTCAGTAAATCACAGAAACAACTGAAACAAAGATCTAAAAGCAGTTTAGCAGCAAACTTTGTGAAAACTAATATTTGTGTCATTCTCAAAACTTTTGGCCACGACTGTATATATATATATATATATATATATACATACCTCAAACGGTTCAGCCATGACGATGCCTAAACGTTTGCCAAAAAGTGACTAATAACTTCCTGATTGACATCATATTGAGTGACATCATACAGTGAGGTGATGCCTTTTTTCAGCATCCGGGGCTTTTTGGAGGTCTTGACATAAAATTCACCCTTTTCTAAAATTATGTCTTAATGGTTTTGGTACGAGGCTGCACTGTGGTTTAGTATTTAGCACTGTTGCCTCACACCTCCAGGTTCTGGGTTCTACTCCCACCTTGGGTCTGTATGCATGGAGTTTTCATGCACACCGACCATGCACACAAATGCTTGGTGGGTTTCCTCCAGGTACTGTGGACAGTCCAAAGACATGCAAATTAGGCTAATTGATGTTCCCAAATTGCCCATAGTTTCTGAATCTGTGTTTGTGTGTGTGTATATGTGTGTGTGTGTGTGTGTGTACCCTGTGATGGATTGGCACCCTGTCCAGGGCATACCCTGCTCCTGAGGCCCCCGCGACCCTGTATGCAGGACAAAGCGGTATAGACAATGAGTGAGAGAGTGAGTGAGGATATCGAAGGGCCCCTTTAAATGCATACAGGTTTTTTTTTTTTAGTCCCACTGCATTTTTCTCTATAGTTGCTCTATATGTTGCTGGGTAGAATATAGAGTTATTTTTGTTAAACTGGTATTAGTTTCCACTGCTCCAGCAATGATGCACAGCTGTGGTTTTAAGGAAATCCAGATTACAGACACCATCTTAACAAATTTGAGCAAAATGTGTAAAAGATACTAGATGCTGAAGGCATAGAGTAACTTCCTGCTACTCAATTATGGAAGGAAACAAACACTTCTACGATGTGTTTTTTTTTTTTTCAAGATCTCAGACTACATAGTAACTTTGGTAACAATCTCAGTGTGATTATTTAGTCCAGTCTTTCAATTTACGTAGATACATTTACGGCATTTTTGTTTTTGTACACTTTTGTTCAGAGCAACTTACATCTGTGTAGGGTTAAGAGCCTTACTCAAGAGCCACAACAGTTTCAACCTGGCAAGAGTGGGGCTTGAACCTGGGACTTTCTGCACAGTAGGCCAATGCTTTAAACACTAAGCTACCCATGTCTATCCTGCACTGGCTTCAAAGTAGCAGTGTAAAAAAGTAAAATTTACATTTAACATAAAATACAACTAAGCAAGGGCATTTTTAAAATAGTATTTATCTTAGGGTTCATGGGTCCATAAGGTGTTTCGGTAAACTGACATGGTTGGATGCACATGATAAACACTAAGCTTTGTAAACAGTACTGTTCTCAAGGCCAGCTTACACAAACATCAGTTTGTTCCACTTCGGGTTATATTGACCAATTTCTACACAGCATTTGCAATTCAGCAATCAGATTAGTTCTAACCAATTTATATTAAGGTGTTTTTTCTAATACAGAACAATTTCTATAGTAACAACTCATTAACATGGATTTTAAAGCAACCCTTTTTAACATTTAATAAATATTCCACCACAGCAAAATCTGTGAAAAAAAAATGCAATTCTGGGTACTTTGTAACATGACATGCAAAAAAACCCTGCTTCATTATTATTATTATTATTATTATTATTATTATTATTATTATTGCTATTATTATTATTATTATTATTATTATTATTATTAATTAATTAAATAATATGAAATAACTTGTCTTAGAGATGTTTCCAACTTTGAACAGTATTCTAAATTTTAATTTAAAAAAGTCTTCTTTTTTGACAAAGTACTGTAGACATACAGTCTGTGTACATATGGTTTTCTACATTGTGCTGCTGTTGGATGACAAAATTGTAATCTAGACACAACACAGAGTTGGTCTTGTTATCTCATAGCAGACCTTTTCCTATAGGGAAAGATCTGCTTTCCTTCTTTTTTTTTTTAGCAATGTAAAAAAGTTGTTTTCTTTGCTAAAAAAAAAAAAAAAAGAATTGGGAAAAGGTCTACTATGAGGTAACAAGAGCAACTCTGTGTTGTGCCTCTATTTGGGATATGTACATTCAAATTGTTTAAAATGTTAAAAAGCCTAATTTAGTTCCCAAATGTGTGATGTTGAGAATAAGTGCATAAGAACAGATAAGTTTAAAGAGCATGGTCCAAAGTCTTGTCCACATCTGTCTATTATTAATACTCCCTGAGCTTTTCCTAATATTTACAGTATGTGACAAATAAAATAAAATACATTAAACTATACATATACCGGCATGGTGGTGTAGTGGTTAGGACTGTCGCCTTGCACCTCCAAGGTCCGTTTTCAATTCCGGTCTCTTTGTGCATGGAGTGTGCATGTTCTCCCCGTGCTCAGTGGGTTTCCTCCCACAGTCCAAAGACATGCAGATTAGGCTAATTCCCAAATCGCCTGTAGTGTGTGAGTGTATGTGTGTGTGCCCTGCAATGGATTGGCTACCTGTCCGGGGTGTATCCCACCTTGTGCCCTGGATACATGATAAAATGGTATAGAAGATGAGTGAGTGAGTATACATTGCACAATCTTTGCTGACCTCTAAAAAATAAACCTCAAGGGGAAGTCACAGAGAGGCATCATTTACCCTGTGGAATTTGCATCTGCTAGTATCGTCTGTGAAGGTGAGAAACAATATTATACACACATTTTACACATACTACTGAAAAATATGCCCTTATATCTAATTGGCAAAAATTTAAATCTTTTCTAAATAGATTTTTTGTATTATGTGTAAGGTTGTGGTAGTCTGTGGTCATTTGCATACACAATTAATGGTGTGTGTAATTGGGCAATAATTATATTCAAATAGCCTCCTGTATGCCTGTAGTAATAACAAGCATAATATCAGATAATTATCTCCAGTATGTAACGTCAAATAATAGATTACAATAACATATAATAAACATTAAAAATAAAAATAATAATGAGAAAAACTATTATTATTATTATTAGTAGTAGCAGTAGTAGTAGTATTATCAATAATAATAATAATAATAATAATAATAATAATAATAATTTACAATGAACCAAAACATGAACACAAAGATAATAATTATCATTTAGAAATCATTATATATTACAGCTAACTAACATACAAGTAGTGTTCATATAAGTTGTACATTATACTTATAAGTTTATAAGTTATACTATAATATTTCTATTAATAATTAATTTGTTATTATATAATATGTGGTAACAATTTAGAAATGCACTATGAATATTGCTATAAATTGTATTATGAATGTCAGGCTCAGTAGGGGGCGTGGTGGATCCAAGTGCAGATGCAGAAAATGTGCTACGAGGAGTAGTTGTATTTTGGAGTGCTTGTGACTGACTGAGTTGAAAATATGGAGGTTCGAAGCCTTGGCGTGAATTCCAAGCTGCAGTGTGAGCGGCGAAAGCCTCAATGGAATGCGGAAGCACAGATTGCTAGCACGAGAGCGCCGAGGCGAGCGGCGAGGTGCGTGACGTCAGCCTTGAGAGAATGCGGAAGTGCGCAGCGCCGCCGTGTAATCCGAGATGTGTACCGGCGTGTAAGTGCTGAGAAGCAAGAGCGTGCAGAGCCGGCGTGGAGTAGAAAGGGAGAGCCTTGTGATGAATGCCGGTGTGGGCTGGAGGAACCAGAGCCGGTGGAAAAACGGAGCGTGAGCTCGGCGAGGAGCGAGCAATAATCGCGGTCGTGAAACGGGCGAGGGTCGAAGCCGGAGTGACGAGAGGAGGTCCGTGATCCAGGTTCGTGGTCGGTGGCAGGTAAGTGGTCGGCAACGGGAAATCTCCAAATAACAATGATCCGATAACGAAAGGCGAAGGCGTGGTCAAAACTAAGCGAGGTCGATAACAAAACGGACTGAGACGAGAGAAAATGCTGGTAAATTGAGGCTGGTAAGGCGCACAATAAACTGGCAATGTCGTGGTGTCTGAGCGTGACTTAAATAGGCAGGTGAAGTGATCAGTGATACAGAGAACAGGTGTGGAGAGCGGGAATTGAGGCGGTGAAATGAAAGGAGTGGTTAGGAATATGGAGCGGGCATGCTCAGGTGGTCATGGTGAGGCTGTGGCTTGATGTGGCGTGACAGTACCATCCCCCCTATGAACGCCCCCAGGCGTTCTCGCTGGTGCTTCGGGGTGAAGTCTATGAAACTCTGTGATTAGGGAGTGATCAAGTATAAATCTGGCGGGTACCCAGCTTCTCTCTTCAGGGCCATAACCCTCCCAGTCTAGTAAGTACTGGAGCCCCCGTCCGCGGCGGCGGGACTTGAGAAGCCTGCGAACAGTGAAAGCTTCGCCCGCATCTATGAGTCGGGGTGGTGGAGGGGGTTGAGGGGGTGTGGACAGTGGGCAAGTGACCAGGCGGCGAATCTGGGAGACGTGGAAAGTGGGGTTGATTCGACGCATGGAGAGGGGTAGCAACAGTCGGACAGAGCATGGATTGATAATCCGACTGATGGTGAAGGGACCGACGAACCTTGGAGAGAGCTTCTTTGAGGTGGTCTTGAGGGGGAGGTCACGTGTAGACAGCATAACCTTTTGGCCAACATGATACTTTGGAGCAGAAGACAACAGATGATTACAGGCCCGCTGCCATGTCCTCTTGCAGCGGCGGACAAAGGTTTGGGCTGAAGGAACGGCCACTTCCTCTTCCTGGGCTGAAAAGAGGGGTGGTTGGTAACCCAGGCAGCAGTGGAACGGAGACATGCCTGTAGATGAAGTCGGGAGTGAGTTATGGGCGTACTCGACCCAGGGGATGAAGCGGCTCCAGGAAGATGGGACCCGAGAGGCCATGCACCTCAGAGATTTTTCTAGTTCCTGATTCATTCGTTCAGTTTGGCCATTTGTTTGCGGGTGAAATCCGGATGAGAGGCTGGGCGTGGCACCAATGAGGTTGCAAAATGCCTTCCAAAACTTGGCTGAGAACTGAGGCCCTCTGTCTGACACAATGTCAACGGGAAGTCCGTGAAGTCGGAAGACATGGACGACCAGAAGCTCAGCCGTTTCCTTGGCAGACGGAAGCTTGGGTAAAGGGATGAAATGGGCTGACTTGGAGAAACGATCCACAACGGTCAGGATGCATGTGTTATTCTGTGACGGTGGTAGTCCGGTGACAAAGTCGATGGAGATATGAGACCAGGGGCGGTGAGGAATGGGGAGGGGTCGAAGTAGACCCTCCGGAGGTCGGTTTGTGCCTTTGTTCCTGGCACAGACATCGCAAGATGCCACAAAGTTTTTGACATCCTCCTTCATAGTGGACCACCAGAAACGTTGGTGTAGGAGGAAAAGGGTGCGTGCTACTCCCGGATGGCAAGCCAGTCTGGAACCGTGGGCCCAGTCCAACACTTGAGACCACACTGAGGCAGGAACAAAGAGTTTGTTGGGGGGAACGCTGCTTGGACCTGGTTCTTGATTTAGAGTCTGTTGGACAAGGTTCTCCACGTCCAGTCGCGTAGTAGCTACGAGGCAGTTAAGGGGAAGAATCGTTTCTGGTGTGGGCGTGTCTTGAGGGGTAGAAAACTGTCGGGAAAGAGCATCAGGCTTGGCATTCTTGGAACCGGGGCGATATGACAACGTGAACTGAAAGCGGGAGAAGAATAGCGACCATCGTGCCTGGCGTGAGTTTAATCTTCTTGCCGTCTTTAGGTATTCGAGGTTTCGGTGGTCAGTCCAAACGAGGAAGGGTTGCTCCGCCCCCTCCAACCAATGTCTCCATTCCTCAAGCGCCAGCTTGACTGCCAGAAGTTCACGGTCTCCAATGCCATAATTTCGTTCTGGGGGTGTGAGTCGCCGGGAGAAGAAGGAGCAAGGATGAAGTTTATTATCCTCACGGGATCTCTGGGACAGAATAGCTCCTACTCCGGTCTCTGATGCGTCTACCTCTACGACAAACTGGAGGGCGGGGTCAGGGAAGATGAGGATGGGTGCTGTGGTGAAGCGATGCTTGAGGTTCTTGAAGGCCGCCTCAGCTAGTGGGTTCCATCGGAACGAGGTTTTAGAAGAGGTGAGAGCCGTAAGTGGTGCCGCCACTGTGCTGTAACTTCGAATGAAGCGGCGATAAAAGTTGGCGAACCCCAGGAATCGTTGAAGTTTCCACCTTGACGAGGGCGCTAGCCATTCGATGACCGCCTTGACCTTGGTGGGGTCCATCTGGATTCCTGTAGGAGAGATGCAGTAACCCAAAAAGGAGGTGGAGGTACAGTGGAACTCGCATTTCTCTGCTTTGATGTAAAGTTTGTTTTCTAGTAGCCGTTGTAAGACTTGGTGTACGTGGTGCTTGTGTTCTTTCACAGATCGTGAGAAAATCAGGATATCGTCCAGATAAGTGAAGGCAAAAATATTGATGAAGTCCCTAAGAACGTCATTGATAAGGGCCTGGAAAACGGCGGGTGCATTGGTTAAGCCGAATGGGACGACCAGATATTCATAATGGCCCGTGGGTGTGTTAAAAGCGGTTTTCCACTCATCTCCCTCCCGTATCCTGACGAGGTGATAGGCGTTCCTTAAATCAAGCTTGGTAAAGATAGGGGCGTCCTGCAGAAGTTCGAATGCCGACGACATCAGTGGAAGTGGGTAGCGGTTCTTTATTGTGATATCGTTCAAGCCTCTGTAATCGATACAGGGTCTGAGGGACTTATCCTTTTTTTCCACAAAGAAGAACCCTGCTCCGGCTGGGAAAGATGATGGGCGGATAATACCTGCTGCGAGTGACTCATTTATGTACTGTTCCATGGCTTCTCTTTCGGGGCGAGAGAGAGAGTAGAGTCGTCCCTTGGGTGGGGAGGTGCCAGGGAGCAGATCAATGGCACAGTCATAGGGGCGATGAGGTGGTAGAGAGATAGCCCGTGACTTACTGAAGACTTGTCGTAAATCGTGGTATTCAGTGGGGACCTTGGTTAAGTCGGGGATATCTTCTTGTAATGCAGGCAAAGTTCGGCTAATGGAAGCTGAGTGTAGGCAAGAAGAGAGGCAGGCGGGACTCCAATCGAGGATGCTCCTCTTAACCCAATCAATGTGAGGGTTATGTAGCCTCAACCAAGGGAGCCCCAGAACAACGGGTGCATGAGCATTTTTGACAGTTAGGAAGGTGATAGTTTCGACATGATTGCCAGAAAACTGTAGGGTGACAGGGGTGGTGCGGTGGGTAATGGGGAAAAGTCTACTTCAATCAAGGGCCCGAACGGTAAGAGGTTGGCACAGGGGTGTGAGAGGAATCTGGAGGTTGGAGACAATAGAGGGTGAAATTAGGTTCTGGTCCGCCCCGGAGTCCACTAAGGCATGAGTGGCGTATGATCGGTCACCAAGGGTCAAGGTTATGGCAAAGCATGATCGCTGGTCCGGGGAAAAACTAGAAGCTGGGCCCCCCTGCATCCCCAGAACTACGGGGGGGCCTGACCTTTTAGTGGGCAGGATCGCACAACATGGCCGGTCTGACCACAATAGAAGCAGGCGCCGTCATCCCTGCGGCACTGACGCTCTTTTGTTGAAATGCGTGTGCGGCCTATCTGCATGGGTTCAGGGGTTGCCTCGGAAGTGACTAAGGCAGGGGCCATGGTATGTGGTGCGAGACATGGCTGTCGACACGCCGTGTCCGCCTCCGCGCGTCGGTCCGGATTGCTAGGTCAATGAGCCCTTGTAAGTCCGAGGGAAGTTCCCGAGCTGCCAGTTCATCTTTAATTGGGTCTGAGAGTCCATGGAGAAAGCAGTCGAAGAGTGCCCTTTCGTCCCAGTCACAAGATGGAGCCAGGGTCCGGAATTCTATGGCGAAATCAGAGACTGAATGTACCCCCTGGCGAAGCTGGAGAATATGACTTGCTGCCTGATGACCTGTAAAGGAGCGATCAAACACCCTCCTCATTTCATCTGTGAAGGTCTTATATGTGAAACAGCAAGGAACTTGGGCATCCCATAATGCTGTTCCCCACTCTCTGGCCTTTCCGGTAAGGAGGGTGATTATATAAGCAACTTTGGAACGCTCTGTGGGAAAGGACGTGGCCTGCAGTTCCAGAACGAGAGAGCATTGGGACAAAAAAGAGCGACATGTAGCTGGGTTCCCATCATAAGTAGGAGGGGCAGGGAGGCGTGGCTCCTGGGCGGGAGAGGACATCTGAGGGGGGGGTTGAGGAGCGGGTGCTGGAGGAGGTTTGTTTTGAATTTGAACTGAGAGAGACTGCAGAGTTTCGGTGATGGTTTGAAGAGTATTGGCAATTTGGGTGATTTCCTGCTGGTGAGTGCCTAAGAGAGCTCCTTGGCTCTCTAATGCCCCCCTCAGGCGAGCTGCCTCTGCTGGATCCATTCCTTGGCCAGTTTATTCTGTCAGGCTCGGTAGGGGGCGTGGTGGATCCAAGTGCAGATGCAGAAAATGTGCTACAAGGAGTAGTTGTATTTTGGAGTGCTTGTGACTGACTGAGTTGAAAATATGGAGGTTCGAAGCCTTGGCGTGAATTCCTGCAGTGTGAGCGGCGAAAGCCTCAATGGAATGCGGAAGCACAGATTGCCGGCACGAGAGCGGCGAGGCGAGCGGCGAGGTGCGTGACGTCAGCCTTGAGAGAATGCGGAAGTGCGCAGCGCCGCCGTGTAATCCGAGATGTGTACCGGCGTGTAAGTGCTGAGAAGCAAGAGCGTGCAGAGCCGGCGTGGAGTAGAAAGGGAGAGCCTTGCGATGAATGCCGGTGTGGGCTGGAGGAACCAGAGCCGGTGGAAAAACGGAGCGTGAGCTCGGCGAGGAGCGAGCAATAATCGCGGTCGTAAAACGGGCGAGGGTCGAAGCCGGAGTGACGAGAGGAGGTCCGTGATCCAGGTTCGTGGTCGGTGGCAGGTAAGTGGTCGGCAACGGGAAATCTCCAAATAACAATGATCCGATAACGAGAGGCGAAGGCGTGGTCAAAACTAAGCGAGGTCGATAACAAAACGGACTGAGACGAGAGAAAACGCTGGTAAATTGAGGCTGGTAAGGCGCACAATAAACTGGCAATGTCGTGGTGTCTGAGCGTGACTTAAATAGGCAGGTGAAGTGATCAGTGATACAGAGAACAGGTGTGGAGAGCGGGAATTGAGGCTGTGAAATGAAAGAAGTGGTTAGGAATATGGAGCGGGCATGCTCAGGTGGTCATGGCGAGGCTGTGGCTTGATGTGGCGTGACAATGAATGCATTATAACATAATACACAGATCATTATATCTATCATATTTTGTGATATTCAAATATTGAGTGACTATTAAATCTCCATTTCCAAACAAAAGATGAAGAGATTTTTATTCTTTTCATTTCCTGTAATGCAAGAAAGGTTGACTACTTGAGGAAATGAGATATCAAAAACCATCTATAATTTTGCATCCTCAATGTCATCAGATCATATTGGCGATTGTATACATTTCCTAGGAGGAGTATATCAAAATCCATCGGATGCGTTTTTGCGAACGACCCAAAATAAGTGGCCTCCTATTGAGTTGAGCCCAGGACATGCAGTGCAAACAATGTTCGGCTCAGTGAGCTCTAAATACTGAGTACCGAGTTTCGTGTGCATACATGCAAGTGTAAGGGATAACCCCTAGAGGGCGCCAAAGCGCCCTGAGTCTTTTGTTTGTAGTTTATTTTTGTACTTCAGTTCTCGTTATACATCTCGGTCAGGTGACGTGGGCGCTCACCTGAACCGAGTTGGTTATTAGTTTCCTTATAAATAGCTTGCTTTTAGTCCTTTTCCTTGTCTTGCATCTATTGATTTCTACCCCGTAATGTTTGTAAGTTTAGTCATGTCTCCCATTACCTTTGTACGTGTTTTAGTTTCGTTTTTCATATAAAGTCTCTTTGTTTGTTTCATTTCTTGTTTTATTTAAATAAACATCGTTTCCGTAAAAACACCTGGACCTCTGCGTTTATGCCTCGCACACGAGTTCGTGACAGCAAGTGTGTATGCAGCAAGATCTTGGGTGAGGGGCACTGGATTCCAACCTGGCAGCCATTTTTCAGTAGTTTTTGAGCATGTCAATACCCCCAAAAAGCCCCAAAGGGTGGAAAAAAATCCTTAGGAAAAGAAGAACTAATGATATTAATGTTATTATGAATTATCAATAGAAATTGTGTTTTTGCTATATTAACATTACCAGTATTGTTCATACAGTATACCATGGCATATTACAGTATATTATTAGAGCCAAAGAAACCAAATTTTATCAAAGTAAAATTTGAAAAAAATATATATATATTTTTTTTTAGTTCATTTTGTTTTGCTTTTTAATAACCTCATCCCCCAATTTAGAAATCAAGACTGTTGGTTCATACAGGTAATGCGAAAAAAGTAAAAATACATGTTTTTTTGTGATGATAAACAGTTAAAATAATGATTTTACAATTTAACAATTTTTATTTTTATTTCCTCATGTAGGAAAGTCTGACTACTTAAGAAAATGCAACATTGGAACTTTCCTTTCATGGTGTTGGACAAGGTGCAGTCTAATTCTACAGTCATCGGTAAGATCTGGATAAGAGCCCTGTTTATATTCAGGATCCTGATTCTGGGCACAGCAGCTCCAGTTGTATAGGAAGATGAACGGTCAAGTCTTGTATGTAATACACAAATGCCTGGTTGTGAGAATGTCTGCTATGACCTGCAATTTCCCATCTCACAGATCCGCTTCTGGATCGTTCAGGTTATCTTTGTGTCCATGCCGACAATATTGTACCTGTGTCATGTCATCCATGTCGTTCACCAGAAGGACAAACTGAGAGATAGAATAAAACAACAACATGACAGCCAAGTGACAAACATCCCCAACTACCCAGATGATGAGGGTCGTGTTGAGGTCAAGTGCAACCTGTTTATCAGCTATCTTACACATCTGTTCTTCAAAATCATCTTAGAACTTGCTTTCATCTTCGGACAGTACTACCTACTGTATATGACTTCTTCATGAGCAATGTGTTCCTTTGCGATTCAAGTCTGTGTCCCAACAGTGTTGAATGCTACATGTCACGTCCAACAGAAAAGAACATTTTCAATATCTTAATGCTAGCGGTGGCGTGTGTGTCGCTGCTTCTCAATGTGATTGAGGCTGTTTACCTGCTGTGCAGCAGAGCGAGATGTTGCACTGGGAGTAATACAGAAAATCCCACAGGTTACTAAATTGGGGGATAAGGTTACAAAAAAGCAAAACAAAATTATCTAAAAAAAATTATTCTTATACGTTTATGATGTATACTGTCCATGTATTTTTATTCTTTCTGTTTTATCTCCTTATATACAGTACATACATAAATACACACGTGGACAAAATTGTTGGTACCCTTCAGTCAATGAAAGAAAAAACTCACAATGGTCACAGAAATAACTTTAATCTGACAAAAGTAATAATAAATAAGAATTCTATAAATGTTAACCAATGAAAGTCAGACATTGCTTTTCAACCATGCTTCAACGGAATTATTTAAAAAAATAAACTCACGGAAGAGGCCTGGACAAAAATGATGGTACCCCTAACTTAATAGTTTGTTGCACAACCTTTTGAGGCAGTCACTGCAATCAAACGATTCCTGTAACTGTCAATGAGACTTCTGCACCTCTCTGCAGGTATTTTGGCCCACTCCTCATGAGCAAGCTGCTCCAGTTGTTTCCGGTTTAAAGGGTGCCTTTTCCAGACAGCATGTTTCAGCTCCTTCCAAAGATGCTCAATAGGATTGAGGTCAGGGCTCATAGAAGGCCACTTTAGAATAGTCCAATGTTTTCCTCTTAGCCATTCTTGGGTGTTTTTAGCTGTGTGTCTTGGGTCATTGTCCTGTTGCAAGACCCATGACCTGCGACTGAGACCCAGCTTTCTGACACTGGCCAGCACATTTCTCTCTAGAATCCCTTGATAGTCTTGAGATTTCATTGTACCCTGCACAGATTCAAGACACCCTGTGCCAGATGCAGCAAAGCAGCCCCAGAACATAACAGAGCCTCCTCCATGTTTCACAGTAGGGACAGTGTTCTTTTCTTGATATGCTTCATTTTTCCGTCTGTGAACATAGAGCTGATTCCATTCCATTTTTGTCTCATCTGTCCATAGGACATTCTCCCAGAAGGTTTGTGGCTTGTCAACATGTAGTTTGGCATATTCCAGTCTGGCTTTTTTATGATTTGTTTTCAACAATGGTGTCCTCCTTGGTCGTCTCCCATGTAGTCCACTTTGGCTCAAACAATGACGGATGGTGTGATCTGACACTGATGTTCCTTGAGCATGAAGTTCACCTTGGATCTCTTTAGAAGTCTTTCTGGGCTCTTTTGTTACCATTCAGATTATCCGTCTCTTTGATTTGTCATCAACTTGTTTTTATTATTTTTTTTATTTTTTACTTGCATTCATGCCAGATCCATGATTAGCTCTAATGTTATTTAAAATATTTAACTTCATAGACTGTAACCAACAGATGGTGCTCCAGAACATTTTTATAATCTTCAAATTTTTAAGATAAATTGTATATGCACATCCCTGAAAAAATAAGAGACCACTGCAAAATGATCGGTTTCATATTTTGTTTTTCTTACAAGTGCACGTGTTGGTAAGATGAACAGGTTTTTTTTTTTTTTGTGAGCTGCTAAGAATATTTCTCTTAAATTCAATTTAGAGTGTATATTTAAAGAAAATGACATCACAATACACCACAATAACCCAAGATTATGCAGTATTTGCAGAGCTTTAATAACTCAAATGAAACAAAATGTGATTAATTTAACAAATTGCGTTGATGCTTTGTCTTAACATTAAGAAATCAGTATTTGGTGGAATATGGTGGACATTCCAGAGGTTTTCTGGAGTAAATTACAGTGGTCTCTTTTTCCCCCCCCACAGCTGTGCAGTATATGTATACTTGACTAGACTGATTGTAGTGGTGGGCTTCCTGGACCAAAAGTGATACGGTTGATGTTTTGTCCCAGTAGGCCTTACTAATGATGAATAATTGGCTGGAATACTGGTATTACCTAGATTGTGTTCAAAATTAGCTCACAAAAGGTAAAATGTTTGAAAAACCACAAAGTTCATATCAAATCAGCCTAAATTTTGTTCACCAACCTGCACAAATTTAGAACTTCTTGCTACTGTTTTCCCAATTTATCCATGCTTGGGACCAGCACAGCACCTAGTGGCTGGTGTTTTGGCATGGGCTGATAATCAAACCCGGGCCTTCCGCATGGCAAGCATAAACCTATCATTGAGCCACCAAAGCCCTATGTACTCAACTTGAAAACAAAATCTAAAACTAAAATCTCTTTAGTTTGAACTGTCAAATAGTCACGGAACATATGTACTGGAAAACAGTGTTGAAAATAAAATAAATTAATAGTTTATATTTATGTTTATTTTAATTTTGGACATTTCTTAGCACTTTTAAAGCTACTTGTGACTATCTTTGAAAGTGATACCCCTTACTATTCTGTAGACAACAGGAAAAGAGTTTCCAGCCTTTGCTGGCCACTTTTATTCAGCATTGCACTCTGAGAAATTAAAAGATACGTTAACCACCTAGGAGCCTCCACGTGTTCTAGAGGCAAGATATGAACTGGCAATTAGATAGAGGGGTCACCTCCGTAAATGGCATACTGAATGCCTGAGTACATCACACTGGCAGTTTTAAGTTAACAACTAAACCCCAATCAGCCTTTGAAGCACTCAAACATAGACATGTCACTTATTATTGATTTGGCCATAAATGACAATGTGTATCTCCTTGGAGTGGTTAGCGGTCCTGTCCAGCATTTCTGATTCGTGGCCGACATTTCCGAGACTCTGGAGCCACTTTAAAACTGATGAGTAAATGAAATACATTTTTCATGCTAGAATGAACACATATGGCATGGAACCAATATGTGGCCTAAATTGTGCAAGCCAAAGATGTTTATTGATGACTGCTGCTTTTTAAATGTGCTTCTCATTGTCCCTGCAGTCCAATATTTTTTTTCTTTGCCAGGTCTTTGCCACCATTTTTAATCTATCATCATCCAATCATGGGTGCCAGCATGCTTCAAAATTCCACAGTAGTTCCCATCCCTAAAAGATCAATCATTACCTGTCAAAATGATTACAGACTAGTAATCATTTTGATCAGTATATCTGCAAAATGTTTGGAGAGGTTGATGATTAGGTGCATCAAGGATGTCATACCACCCACACTGGACTATTACCAGTTAGCGTACAGTGCAAACAGATCGACAGAGGATGCAGTAGCTATTGTGCTCCGTTCTGTGTTAGAACATCTGGAACATAAAAGTACGTATGCTAGGCTCTTTGTCGATTTTGGAGAAATTCCACAAACTTAAAAATGAAGCTTCCATGAAGCAAAACACAAATTAACTAAACTAAAACATGTCTGAAGATGCAGTACACCTACACTTTTTTTTTTTAAATCTACACTTTTTTACTTGCTAAAAACCTGACCATTATCATGGTTAAACTGATGTTGACTTTGCTCGAATGTACAAAGAATGTTACAAAACTTGAGAGCATCATTAAAAAAACAATTAAAAAAATAGTGACGTTTCTTGGTAACATGACAATCTGCAAAAGTTATATCTTTACGTTTTTCCATACTTTTTTCCATTTATACAGTATGAAATGTCTCCCAAACAAGTTCCTGTCTAAATTAAGAACAAGCACATAAAACTGCAATTCGTCTTGCACACAGAACTTAACACCTTCTAAATGATCAGAATTGAAAATTGAGCACTGCCGCTGTGCAGTATAAAAACAAATACAGTAGTATAGACGATAGGTCAGTTACCTGGGGGTTTTCAGAGGCCTCAACACGAAACATTTTTCATGTGACATTAAAACTTTTTTTTTTGCCCTGATTAAAGTTTTCCTCACTACAGATCTTCATTTACCATCATTACATGTTACTGTAGTGTCTGTTGTTTGATAAATTCTAACTGTTTGGCTCCCCCTAGTGTAATAAATGAGCATTATCGCCAACGATATACTAAAACTTCACGGGGTGTTCAGCCATGTTAAATGAGATTCCAGGCAGCAGGGAAACTGTTCAGTTCTGAGGAACTGTGAATTGTTCAGGGAACAAGTGAGGGAAAGGAACAATTTCCCATCAGTCACTGCTCATCGCTGCAGCGGAGTTCGAGAAGGGGGTTATATATTTATTATCATTATTATCAAGGACGATATACTATTCATTTGACACAATTGATTGCTATTTTGTTTCATGAATAAATCCTTATTACTTAATAGGTCAGTAATCTGTAAAAAATAAATAAATAAATAAATAAATAAATAAATAAAATAAACACCACAATAATAATTTCTCCATGAATCTTGTCAATTCATCAAACAATTTATTCACGGGTTATACACATTCCAATAGTGTTCGTTTTATAATAGTTTCGGTTTTTGTTTTCAAGTAATATTTATCAATGTTTTATTTCCGTAGTGTAAAATCTCCACATCAGCAGCAACAGGTATCCGAGGCGCTCATGTGTTACCAGGGTAACGAACGGAGAAAGTCACGTCCGCGCTGGTGACGTCACAAGCTGTTACGATAAGGGGGAGTTCCATAAACCCGACATTCCATGCACACGGAGCAAGGAGCGCCCTGTGGAGTAAACCGTGGAACGGAACACAGCCATAGTCATCGATAAGGTAAATCGATAAGTTAAATTGGACATTTTTATTTAGCACCCTGCATAGTTTATGAGTTCGGAGAGTCGTTTACATATTGTTTAAAAACTTTATACTAACAGACGGGGAGGGGAGGGGGCAAAGAAGGGTGAGGGTTAGTTATTTTTAAGGGCCTACAGTTTTACTCCTTTATTCATGAGAAATTTCACCACAAGTCCCGGTTTGCCCTGAACACTATATTTATATATATATATTTTTTTTTAATTCTATAGTATATGTATATAAGTTGTTGAGTTGTTGCCTTGTGAGATATTTTAAAACTTGTATACAACATGTGTGTGTTATTGTCAATGAACTAGCAAATATTATTTTCTACTCTTATCGGTTTACATTAAGTTTTGTAGTTTAAATATTTTGCAGTATATTTATTAGTTTTTGCCTTAATTGTAGTAACCCTATATATAATATGAAGTTATATCCAATGTTATGTAAGCTAATTATGTAAGGGCAGTGGTGGCTCAGTGGCACTGAGCCTCAGTGTAAAGGCACTGAGTTACTGATCGGAAGATTCCCAGCTCAGCCAGGTTGCCATTGTTGGGCCCTTGAGCAAGGCCCTTAACCCTAACTGCTCCAGCGGCGCTGTACCATGGCTGACCCTGCGCTCTGACCCCAGTTACGCTGGGATATGCGAAGAAGGAATTTCACTGTGCTGTAATGTATATGTGACAAAATAAAGGCTTTACTACTTTAATGATACAGCAAGGCAAGATAATATACTGTTAGTGATATACACGCCTATTTCACTGTGTACATTAAATTATAAAGAGATAGCAGCCACATAATATTTTTACCATCATTTTATTTATTAGTTAGTTAGTTAGTTTATTTGATTTATTTGGTTTATTCACGGCATCACACACCCCTAATTAAGAGTCACTACTAAACTATTACCCCTCTAAATTTCCCATCTAGGCTGGTGTGTAGACTGGTTATATATTATTCTGAACAGTTTCACACAAAACAGAAAAATGCCTGTGAAACTGTACAGTACTCTATATATTCACAGTGTTATGAGTGATCTTTGGTTTATCTAGTGGCATTTTGTAGTGTAAGGGATTTTACTAATTGCATAGCTGTATAAAGTTACTTGTGTGCTTATTCCCAGTAGAATCAGAGCGATAACGAGGTTAATTAAACCTTACAGTTAGATGAAAAATGCAACATGCAAACGAGGGATAGAAAACTGATCGCACAAATGTTACCATCATTCTGAACTTTGCCTTTAGTTTCTGTTGTGTTTTAAGTAATGTTTGTTTGTTTTAAATGTTTGGGTATCGTTAGGTAAACTTGTTTTTATAGAAAGAATGATCTCTTGATCCAACTACATCCATGGGATACAATGAGAGACAGCTTACTTTTTAATGTAGATAAAAAGTTGGGCAAAGTCAACCCTAGAAAAATATAATCAATTGAGCCCACAGCTAATACTATTTGAGCTGACTTAAATATTTGAATCAGGTTTTTAACTGGGTCCATGTTGTTTCAACTAAAATGCCAAATAAATGAAATAAACAACAACAACAATAATAATAATAATAATAACAACGATGCTGATGATTAATAATCATAATTTTACAATTAATTAATCATGAATTGTCATTAACAAAACTCTATGTTATAGCTATATTAACATTACAAGTATTGTTAATATACCATGGCACATTATATTACCAGAGCCAAAGAAACCTAATTTTATCATATAAAAAAAAATAAAAAAAATTTGAGTGTCTATGAATTTCCCTGTGACAATAAACAGTTAAAATAATGATTTTACAAGGTAAATATTGTGAGCAGGTGTTTGATTTCCAAACAAGAGATAAATGAGATTCTTATTCTTTTTATTTCCTCATATAGGAAAGTCTGACTACTTAAGAAAATGCAAGACTGGAGCTTTCTTTTCACGGTGTTGGACAAGGTGCAGTCCAATTCTACTGTCATCGGTAAGATCTGGTTAAGAGCCCTGTTCATATTCAGGATTCTGATTCTGGGCACAGCAGCTGCAATTGTATGGGAAGATGAACGGTCAAGTCTTGTGTGTAATACACAACAACCTGGTTGTGAGAATGTCTGCTATGACCTGCAATTTCCCATCTCACAGATTCGATTTTGGATCGTTCAGGTTATCTTTGTATCCATGCCGACAATATTGTACCTGTGTCATGTCATCCATGTCGTTCACCAGAAGAACAAAGTGAGAGATAGAATAAAACAACAACATGACAGCCAAGTGACAAACATCCCCAACTACCCAGATGATGAGGGTCATGTTGAGATCAAGTGCAACCTGTTTATCAGCTATCTTACACATCTGTTCTTCAAGATCATCTTAGAACTTGCTTTCATCTTCGGACAGTACTACCTATATGACTTCTTCATGAGCAATGTGTTTCTCTGTGATTCAAGTCCGTGTCCCAACAGTGTTGAATGCTACATGTCACGTCCAACAGAAAAGAACATTTTCAATATGTTAATGCTAGCGGTGGCGTGTGTGTCCCTGTTTCTCAATGTGATTGAGGCTGTTTACCTGCTGTGCAGCAGAGCGAGAGGTTGCTCTGGGCGTAATACAGAAAATCTGGCAAGTTTGCATTCATCCTGGTGTACTAAATGAAGAGAGATGGAGATGAGGTTGATGAAGAATGGAAGAAAAAGAAAAAGAAATTGACCTAAAATAAAAGTTTTTTGTCTTCCCTTTAAATACTTTCATGATGTATACTGTCAATGTATTTTTTTTCTTTTTGTATTTTAGCTCCTTATATATTCCTAAATATATATTTCTATAAAGGGAAGACATTTCACTTATTCAAATTATGTAAGTAAATAAGTGTAATATGAAATATACTGAATACACATGCAGTACATACATGCATAGATACATTTCATATCATTATTATCTGCTGCACCTTCTGTTTTTATTTCACATTCATTGCACAATGTTACAATTATATAAGTGTAAGTATACAATTATACTGCATTTTACTATATATATAAATTTGATCATTTACTTAAATTTTCTTTTCATTATGTGAAGCTGCTTGGAGACAATGACCATTGTTAAAAGCGCTATATAAATAAAATTGAATTGAATTGAATATATATCACAACTTTTAAACCTGCTGCATCTTCTGTTTGTTACAACAAACACATTATTACTTATTACAGGTAGGCCACTTGTGCACTTTTGGTTGGATGCTAACTGCATTTCATTGTACTTTGCACAATGATAATAAAGTTGAATATAATCTACTCCAGTCTCATCTAATCTAATCTAATCTGATCTAATCCAAACACCACATTAACTACCCGTTAATTAACATCTAATTGGGTATAACATAGAAATTGTGGAAATTGGTTGTAGCTTTGAATATTTGGAACTTGTGACAATACAAAAACTATAATAATAGGACATCTGGGCAAGTCCTTAAACTTTTATAATTTCTTAATAGTTAGTTCATGTGAATGTCTAGTGATGCAACTATGATAGGGGGACTACAGGGTTTAACTACTGATGTTTTATTATTTCAGTGCCAATAACATTGACTTAAGAAATGTTCATTAAATATGTTGAACATGTTTGTGGAATATGATATTGACATGTGATGTCATAGTAGGCCACATCCACAACAACGTGCTAGGCACCAGAATTGCTGAGACAATTAAAATCAGAGTCAGAATTAAAATATGACAATATAAACATATTTATTTATGTGTTTAAGGGTAGTCATTTTAATCTTATAAAATATATACACAAAGTATCCACCCACTAATTGGTAAGAAATAAAATTGTGGTTTCACTAATTTATATTTTTACTGTTATATTATTTAACATGTACTAAGAATTTAATCAACAAAAAAATCAATACTTATAACTTATATAAGATGTCCAGTCAGGCAGGTCCACAGGCAGAGGTGGGTAGTGTAGCCAAAAATTGTACTCAAGTAAAAGTAGCTGTACTTTCAAATAATATTACTCAAGTAGAAGTAAAAAGTAGTCATTCAAAATATTACTCAAGTATGAGTATGTCCGAGGATGATGGGTGGTGATGAAATGGTGGTGGTGTAAAACTGAATCTGTTCCTGATGCTGGTTGATGATGAGGGTGATAGGCTGAGTTTGAAAGGAGATGGGGCTGGAGGAAAGGGGCCGACCGTCGACTGATGTAATGGTTACGGGCTGAGATAACGCCTCGATTTTTACCCCCAGTTTTTTGGCATATGAAGCGTCAATGAAGTTACCTGCTGCCCCGGAGTCGACGAACACGGTACTTCCGACCCGTTTGTGGCCAAACTGGAGGTGTACTTTTACTGTGAGATGGGAATCATTAGTCAGGGTGGTGGAGAGGGAGATGGGACCCGGTGAGCTACTCTCATTTCTCACCGGGGCTGCGCGTTACCCGGCCGCAGAGGACAGATGGCTCGATGGTGTGCAGCGGATCCACAATACGCGCAGAGCCCCTCTCTAAAACGGCATTCCCGTTCTGCAGCGGTTAAGGAGGCGCGGCCTAATTGCATGGGTTCCCCGGCTCCTGTGTCAACCACGGCGGGAGGTGGAGTACCGACGGTTCTGGTGGGTGCTGCAGTGAATGAGGAGTGGACTTCTGGAACTGGAGCGTGGGAGACGAAGGGTGTGGTACGAGGTAGTGCTGTCGTGATGGGTGGCAGGGTACGGGGAGCTGGCTTGGAGGGCGGAGTCTCCCCAGTTGGTCTGCACGGCGAGAGTGCGAAACTCCGCGGTGTAGCGGCTCACAGACGACCCTCCCTGCCGTAGATGGTATAGCTTAGAGTCGGTCTCCACCTCAGCAGCCGGATGCTCAAAGGTGAGTTTAAGCTGACGGGTGAATTCTGTGTAGGAGTAGGCAACGTCTGAAACTGAACAAAGAACCGCCGTGGCCCACTCAGCTGCCTGCCCGGATAGCAACGAGACGAGAAGAGCAATGCGCAGTCGGTCTGTGGAGTATCTGGTGGAATTAAACTCAAACACAAGATCCAATGCAGGTAGAAAAACACTGCACTTCCCATCCGTGCCATCCCATTTGTCCGGTAAAGCTAGAAAAACATCAGAAGGTGGGGAGGGGTTTGGCGGCGCAGCAGCCGCTGCGATGGGCGTGGTAACAGCCGGCTGAGCGGCCGCCCCGCGGAGGGTCGCATTCTCCTGTCGCAGCTCTGCCACCTCGCGGCGCAAGACCGCGACGTCTTGGAGCTCCTTGCGGAGAGATGCGACTTCACTATGGAGCTGATCGATCAGCTTAGCATGCTGGTCAACCACATCGCAGAGGTGAGCAAACTCCGCTGGGTTTACTGCTGATGGCTCAGTCATTCTGTCACGAACTAACCGGAGATGAATCAGAAGACTAGCAGTTAGCCCTGTAGCGTGGATGGTAAACCCAAACACGGAAGTAGCGCGAGCAGGCAGGATAACCACGCTGGTTATTATTAGAACTCTCCCGAAGCGAGAGCAAGAGTTTACACAAATAAACCCGCGTTCTAAATACACACACCCAATCGGAAGCGATAACCCAAGAAAGTGAGTACTCACGTTTAGACGAGCGAGGCGTCGGCGATAGCATGGGCAAAACTCAATGACTGAGCAATGTGAAGCGCCATCTTGTTTCCTTTTATGCTTCCTGAAACCCGACCATATTACTTCCGGGTCCTAGTGCCGGTCGTGTTACGAGTGTGCATGACACTCTTGTGGAGTCATACATTTCCATTTCAGGGCACCTTAGTGTAGATAGAACACTAGAGTTTCTGCGTTGATGGTTGTGGTGACGTGACATAAATAGAGACACCTGAAAATGTCCTCTCAGCCTACTCCACCCATTGTCTATACCCACCTACCCAAGGTTCCACCTACAGTATCAGTTAACAGCACAGTAATACTAACTGTAGTTGATTGTGTTCAGGTTTATCAAAACTGCCTTCAATCAAAGAGGTAGTGTCACTGTTCCTCCAGCACATGGTCCAAGTGAATGGTTTGACAACAGATCTGGTTTCTGACTTAGGACCGCAATTCAAGAAAAGCCTTCTACAAACTTGTAGGGGGCCACAGCTAGTTTATCATCAGGCTGTCACCCTGAATTCAACGGACAGATGGAAAGGATTAATCCGGATCTGGAGCATCTGCTCCAATGTCTATCTGACCTTGTTTAACACATCCTCTTGGCCAGAACGTTGTTACTATTTTGGGCTTGGTTTTATTGTATAATTGGCAAGAGTGTTACGTTCCAACACTAGGAGGAGCCAAACAGTTAAAAATTGATCAAGATGCGTAACTGTACGATAGTATAATGCATATATAATATTAGAGGAAGTACAATAACAACGTTGATGGGTAAATAGTTTGTAGAAATAGTATAAGGTTAAAGCTAAAAATAAGATGATCAGCCTTAATGTAATCAGTGATATTATTATTTCAGGTTGAAGCAAATTTACACGCCTGATTTTCTGTATGGCAGAATCCTCTGCCTCATTATTAACAGAAGTAAATAAAAATTTGTAAGGTTTGTTGAGTATCTTGTTTATGCTAAGTTGTACTTCTTTCATCATGAGCTAAATACACGCTATGTTCAGTAATCGGAGAGTGAATCACAAGTGAGCAATCACTCCATCACATTAAAATTCACTTAAAACACGTCAGCAGTGTTATTTGAGCTGTGAAAATATTAAGTAAGAGCTAGTAGATTATTTAAAGTAAATTTTTTTAGACTTAATTTTTACTAAAAAAATTTATTTTACTAATGGTGCAGTTTAACTACCGCAGATATTGAAGTATTGCACTCACTCACTCACTCACACATCATCTATACCGCTTTATTCTGTATTCAGTGGATAGGCTCCAGGAGAGCTAGATTAACCTAATCTACATGTCTTTGGACTGTGAGAGGAAACCGGAGTACCCGGAGGAAACCCACCAAGCACGGGGAGAACATGCAAACTCCATGCACACAGAGACGGGAATCAAACCTGGAGGTGCAAGGCCAAAGTGCCAACCACTACAACACCGTGCCATCCGAAGTCAATTCAAGACAGACCCAAAGTTTTAATGATGCGCAGTACACTATGAAAACCTGTGGTTTATAATCTGGCACATAACTGCTTATAACTTCACTTCTACTCAACATTCTGATTTCATTTATGGCACAGGTTTAACTTCAGGCAAATACAGAAGGACTGGCAAAGTTTCTCTAAATTCTTTTCAGCAAGTTGTGCGTGATGCTGTGACAAAATCTGGATGGACAGAATTTTCTGAGACTGGTTTCTTGTCCTCCAATGTATTAAATGTAAAGATGTCAGTGAAAGAGCAAGTTCTTACCAATGTACAGACAAAACCTTTCTATCATTTATATAGATAACTATAGTTTTATTTCTCTTCATTTCAAATCTTCTTCAACATTATAAAGGCATCTTTCCTTTGGCTTCCTGAGCAGCTGGTCATGCCCTTATCATATTCGATCCTGCCCCATGTTATGAACTTGGTTAGTGAAGATTCCTGGGCTGTCACGAACTGTAGGGTAGTCCGGGCTGTTATTATTGCCAAGGGCTTAAGTAAGGCGGGCATAGGCGCAGAGAGTTGTTTAAATCAAAAAAAGTATTTTAATAACCAAATCAAACAGGACATCAACAGACAGTAACAAACACAGAAACTCACCTAACGAAAAACACAGTCTCTTCTTTAAATAAAACACATAGGCTCCTTCAAAACAAACAGACAGGGATCACACAAAACACACAGGCTCCTCCTACCATGACTCACTCGCGCCCCTATGGGCGACACGCACTCACTCGCGACCCTATGGGTGACACGCACTCACTCGCGCCCCTATGGGAGAAACCACACACACTCGCGCCCCTATGGGCAAAACCACACACACTCGCGCCCCTATGGGCAAAACCACACACACTCACGCCCCTATGGGCAAAACCACACACACTCGCGCTTCTAATAGCACACCAGACAATCACACATGCTCCTATGAGCGAACCACACACACTCGCGCCTCTAATAGCGCACCACACTTTCACACACGCTCCTATGAGCGAACCACACACACTCGCACCTCTAATAGCGCACCAGCTCCTATCAGCGAACCACACACACTCACGCCTCTAATAGCGCACCAGCTCCTACAAGAGAACCACACACTCACGCCTCTAATAGCGCACCAGCTCCTACGAGAGAACCACACACTCGCGCCTCTAATAGCGCACCAGCTCCTACGAGTGAACCACACAATCGCGCCTCTAATAGCGCACCAGCTCCTACGAGCGAACCACACACACTCGCGCCTCTAATAGCGCACCAGCTCCTACGAGCGAACCACACACACTCGCGCCTCTAATAGCGCACCAGCTCCTACTAGCGAACCACACACACTTGCGCCTCTAATAGCGCACCAGCTCCTACGAGCGAACCACACACACTTGCGTCTCTAATAGTGCACCAGCTCCTACGACCGACAAACACACACCCGTGCCTCTAATAGCGCACCAGCTCCTACGAGCGACAAACACACACTCCGCGCTCCTACGAGCAGCAAACACACACTCCGCGCTCCTACGAGCGGCAAACACACACTCCGCGCTCCTACGAGCGGCAAACACACACTCCGCGCTCCTACGAGCGGCAAACACACACTCCACGCTCCTACAAGCGGCAAACACACACTCCGCGCTCCTACGAGCACCCTCTAGGGGCAGTCCCTTACATGGGCCAGGATGTCATATAAGGAAGTTAAGCAAACCTGTCCATGTTCAATAATTATTTCCCCAGTTGACCACTTGAATCACAACTGGGGAAATATCCCCCCATGTTGGTCATTGCCCTGTTGCCCCTATGCCATTACTTAACCCTGTATTTTTCTTGATCATCTGATCATGACATTCTTCTGCCTACTGGTTTTGGATCACAGGCTGCACTACCACTACACTACCATGCTTGCTACACAATTGTTGTCGTTGTTGGACTTCCTCGGTTTCCCCGTGTCCCCCGCACGACTTAGAAGTGTAGAAGTGTAATAAAAAATAGCCCAACAATGACAACAATTGTGTAGCAAGCATGATAGTGTAGTGGTTAGCACTGTCGCCTTGCACCTCCAGGGCCTGGGTTTGATTCCATTACAGTATAATGAGCGCAATCCTCATTAACCAAAAACATTGCTACTGTACTGGCAACCACAGCTGCTGTTTTTTTTTTTTACCATAAAATTTACGTTTTTTTTATAGTGTACATAGTTATCTTTCTTGTAACTGTGCATAAGCAAATTGAGTGTTTTATTTTATTTAGTCAATTTCCTTAAACATGGTACATTGTGACTTAGTTATCAAGTCAAGTAGAATTTTTGCATATTCTTTGCCTTTAGTTCAGCTGTCAATGTCATGCTAGCAATGTATTTACATTGACACTTTATTACCCATGGATGCCTGACATATACGTTCAAAACTCTTCATTACATTTGAAGGCACATACTGTAAATGAGCATGTTGCAAATCTCTTTAAAATCTAAAAGGGTCATATCCTTCCAAATAAATCTTTAACAATGCTTTAATGGTGACAATCCCCAACTTCCCACTGATTAGTAAAGATAAACAACTGGGCCTCCGAGTGGCGCAGTGGTTAAAGCGCTCGCCCTATCATCCGGAGGTTGCTAGTTCGAATCCCGGGTGGTGCTGTAACCTCTCGCAGCCGGAGGTCTAGAGAGAGCTGATTGGCCGAGCTCTCTCAGAGGGGAGGGATGAGAGGTACTTAGTGCTCCCACATTAATCACGGCTCTACAGCCAGTCAGGGGCGTCTGTGAGCTCGCGCAACGGAGGGAGTGGATAGCGCTGTCCTCCGAGTGTGTTACGCCGCCCCCAACGGTGCGCGAGCGAGCAGTTCGAAAAGATGCGGTCGGCTGGCGTCACGTGGTTCGGAGGAAACACGTGATAGTCTTCGGCCCTCCCGGCTGAGTGGTAGTAGTAGCCTTAATGTGGGAGCGCCCCCTAGTGACGGGGAGAAATTGGACACGACTAAATTAGGGAGAAAATCGGGGAAAAATCCAAAAAAAAAAAAAAGATAAACAACTGATATCTTACATATGTCACAAATACTGGACTATTGTGAAATAAGGATGAAAGTGTGTTCCTATTTCTTTAGAACTATGTTAAATGTCAGAATGTGAACTGTAGCTTGACCTCGGAAGCAGGCTCTTGAAAGCCTCTTATAATCATCCAGATACTAACTTCAGTTCAACTGCTTTACATTGATCAAAGGGTCAAATGTATCCTAAACTAAATGACTGCCCAACACATTATTAATCATTATTGTATAGGCAGTTGTAGTCAGAAAAAAAGAAAAGAAAAAGTGAATGACCGTGATCAGAGGTCACTTAAAGGCTTGGTGAAGTTATATTATAAAAAGTCGACAGCTATGTTTAAGATTGAATGTAAGAGCTTTTCCACATACAGTACAATAAGATGAGGACACACAGGCTTGGGATTGAACAGATCTGTGGCCATAAGAAAACCACTTGTTAATTAGAAGAAAAAAAAAAAGGCTTTGGTTTGCTAAGGAGCAGAAAGATTGGAATTTGGAGCAATGGAAAAAAGGTCACCTGGTTTGATGTGTCAAGGCTGACCTTATTCCAGAGTGATGGTCAGGGTACGAAGGAAAGTGAATGAAGCTGTACACCCGCCATGCACAGCGCCCATGGTACAAGCCTCTGGAGGCAGTGTTATGATCTGGGGTTGCTTCCTGATAAGCTAAGTAACATGATGTGGCAATAAAATGAAGCCAGCTGATGACCTGAATGTACTGAATGACCATGTTATCACATCTATGGAGCTTTTCTTTCATATTCCAGGACTCGAATTTTGTAAGTCAAAGAGGAATGCTGCTTTTTAGTCTAATTCATGCTGACATCTTGCACTAACAATCATATGTGATCATTTGAGTAAGTGAAGTTTCTAATTTGCGTGTAGATCTTTACTTCGCAATGTTTTTCCTTTTACCAAATTTTACCTGTGTGGTGAGGAATTATTAGCCTAAAGGAAATGAATGAAACCATGTCAACTACAGAAACTGGTGTTTACCTCAGAGACCTTTTTTTTAAAGTTCACAATTGTTGACCTAACTGCCTGCTTACAGTGAATTTTATTGACTCAGACTCCTTTTTCCATCACACTCAGTCATTCATAATTTTACAGTTCATCATACTAATCATAAGGGGGGTATTGGCTAATATTTAGAGCATGTGACAAATAATTTCACAACCTCTATAAAACAAAACCCAAGTCACTGTGAGGCATTATTTGGCCTGTGGTTTTCTTATCTGCTAGTATTGTCTGCGAAGGTGAGTGAGGAACATGATATTTTTAACCACATTTTAAAAAATTATTTTATATTAAATATAATATAATTATATATAATTATATCTATACCCACATATTAAAATGTGGGTATAGGAATGTACTATGAATATTGCTATAAACAGGATTGATTATTAATGCATTGTGTTATGTACAGTATGTACATGTTCTGAATGCATAGATCATTATATACAAATATTTTCATCACATTTTATGATATTCAAAAAAAAATATTTTTGAGTGTCTTTGGATTTTCCCCGTGATAATAAACAGTTCAAATAATGAGTTTTCAAGGTAAATATTGTGAGCAGGTGTTTGATTTCCAAACAAGAGATAAAAGAGATCATTTTCTTTTTATTTCCTCATGTAGGAAAGTCTGACTACTTAAGAAAATGCAAGACTGGAGCTTTCTTTTCATGGTATTGAACAAGGTGCAGTCCAATTCTACAGTCATCGGTAAGATCTGGATAAGAGCCCTGTTTATATTCAGGATCCTGATTCTGGGCACAGCAGCTGCAGTTGTATGGGAAGATGAACGGTCAAGTTTTGTGTGCAATACACAAATGCCTGGTTGTGAAAATGTCTGCTATGACCTGCAATTTCCCATCTCACAGATCCGCTTCTGGATTGTTCAGGTTATCTTTGTATCCATGCCCACAATATTGTACCTGTGTCATGTCATCCATGTCGTTCACCAGAAGGACAAACTGAGAGAGAGAATAAGACAACAGCATGACAGCCATGTGACAAACATCCCCAACTACCCAGATGATGAGGGTCATGTTGAGATCAAGTGCAACCTGTTTATCAGCTATCTTACACATCTGCTCTTCAAGATCATCTTAGAACTTGCTTTCATCATCGGACAGTACTACCTATATGACTTCTTCATGAGCCATAGGTTTACTTGTGGGTCAAGTCCGTGTCCCAACAGGGTTGAATGCTACATGTCACGTCCAACAGAAAAGAACATTTTCAATATCTTAATGCTAGCGTTGGCGTGTGCGTCGCTGCTTCTCAATGTGATTGAGGCTGTTTATCTGCTGTGCAGCAGAGCGAGAGGTTGCTCTGGGCGTAATGCAGAAAATCCCAAGTGTGTGTCTATAACCTGGAATAATGAACTAGGAGATGAAGTATCCATGAAGCAAAATTAAATGATCTAAACTACAACTTTTCTGGAGCTGCACTTCAACTGTGTAGCACACCTCCACTTTTTAAACCAATTGCACATCAGCTTACCTGCTTGCTAATCATATGAGTGTTGCCTGTTTATCTTGATTCGCATTGCTTTGTCATTTGAACTTGCAAGTTTGTAGTTAAAAGAAAACCATGTAGGTTAATCTATATCCATCTTTGCTGCCTGACAAACAGAGTTTTACATGATATGAAGTGATCTAAAATTAGGTAAAGAATGTCTTTCATTCATTACAAAGTAAATAAAGCTGTAACATCTGTACCTCCACAGCTCAGGGGAATAAGATCAAGTTCCCCGGATTACTGAGTTGATACTTTGTCCCCACCTAGTGTGTCTATGTATGTACTACCAGCACTTAAACACTAAACACGAACACCTGTGATCTCCTTGTGTGTCTGACTATTTATTCCAGTCGAACCCGTAGGGCTTCGCCTGTTCACTGTTGTGCACCCGTCTTGTCTTCACCTGGTTTTTGTCTACATGTTGTGTGTGAAACGTTCTGTCTCCTCTCCCCGTCTCACTCCCAGGACTGAGCGTGTCTGCAGGTGAGGATCCTTGGAGAAAAGGAATATCCCTCACTAGCCGCATGGACTTTGCAAGTGCATTATTTTCGTTATCGTTCTCCTCACGTGTGAGACTGTTTCAGTTGGCCCACCTGCAGACCCGGCCTGGGAGGTCAGCTCAGGACCGCAGTGCGCGCCCTGAGACATTGTGTGTAGTGTGAAAAAATAAATAAAAAGGATTATACTTTGTGAATACGGAATCTGCATCTGCGTCTGATTATTCTCCAGGAGACATGACAAAAGCTTAAGTTGTTAATACTTTTATTCATTAATACATGTATGTGGAAACTTTGCCCCAAAATCTCTTACTTGTATGTAATGTGTATTAAAATGTGAGCATTGATATAAGCTTTGCATTTGACTTGCAACTGCTGTCAAAGCTTATGTTTTTCTCATTATATCATTTATTGAAGTGTTGTTCATTGATCGGTCTTTGCGGATCAGTCTCTGGGAGTTTAATTTTACAAGTGGATATAATAAACTTTGATTAATGCAAGTAATTGATTTAATTTAATTTACTATTGAAAAATGTCCCTAATTTTCTCATTGCATAAATGGTTAGTTCATGTTTTTGTCATGTTAACTAATATGGACAAAAATAATTTGTTTTAGACAGACAGTTAATTGTTTTAGAACTTATTTCACCATGGGCTCTATGTTCAGCAGAGCTGCCCCAACAAGACATTGTTGAGACAGAAGGATCTTGATGGAGCCAGGGTCCAAGGCAGGAAAAGACAGTTTCACAGCATCTGGTTTAGTTGGACCAATTCGATAAGATAACATGAAGTGGATTTGGAGGCAGAATAGTGCCCACCTGGCTTAATGCGAGTTAAGTCTCTTGGTGGTTTTAGGGTATTCAATGCTTCTATGGTCAGTCCAGACTAAAAATGGGTCACTGGTACCTTCAGCTAGTGTCTCCCCTATTCTAATGCTAGTTTCATTGCCAGTATATCTTTGGTTGCCTCTATCATCATTTAATTCAATGGCAGAAAAGCAGTGACAGAAGAAAGAGCAAGGATGGAGCGTAATGGTGGAGGTTGACCTTTGAGACAAGACAATCTTAACTACAGACTCTGAGGCATTTAACTTCACCCGAATAGGAGGAAAGGATGTGGGAGAGTAAGAATCATCCAGAAGGTGAACCAGGTTTTGAGATCAGGAGAAATTTTTCTGTCTTCTGACCTTGGTAGATGTCAGGGCAGTGAGTATAGCTGCAACTGACATACAACGCCAGAAAAATCTCAGGTGAAAGTTGGCAATTCCCCCAAAATGCTGACAACCCTTTCTTAAAGTTGAATTATAATGTTCCAGAGAATGTGAGAAAATCAAAATATCATCCAAATATACAAAGACAAAGGTGTTATAAAAATCTGTGAGAACATTGTTTACAAGTGCTTGAAATACAGAGCCAGTATAAAGTGATGGACTCACTTTGTGTCGTTCTTTGCTCAGAATATGGAAGTTTAAAGCTGCTTAAATAAGATTACTCAAATTAATTTTTCTGTTATAGACAACCTTGTGCGTCAGAGAAAAAGTCAGATAGTTGCATTTACTGCGTTCTGATGTAAAACTATTCATACACACTGACTTTTTTCACGTTTATTATTTTTTATAGCACATTTTATATGTTATAGCACATTTTGAACATATGTTTGGAAAGTATGTTTTAAATATATTTTGCAGACATACATAAGGTCTTTACAAGAGAAGTTTGTAATTTATTGCAGGTGCAGCTCAACTCTTTTTAAACTCAGGTCATCAGATCAAATCCGATCAGCTGATCATCTTAGATTATGATAAAAGCAAAGTGTAAATTGAAAGATTACAAACACTAAATCCCCCAACATTTTCCCAGACATCAAACTCATCATCAGTTGCTGTGGGCAGAAACTACATAGTGGTTATTTTGGGGGGGGTGAGTGAATATCAATAAACTTATTATTGTATTAAAGGAGAAAAGTCTATCTCTAATGAAACATGGCTGACCTCTAGGGGCCATCTTGGAAAACAGCAGGCTTGTAGCACTGACACCTAAAATCAGAATTGTTTTCACTGCTCTGTCCTCCTTTTCTTCGGTGGCATTGTGTTTTCATTTATAAGGTTGGGTTTGCCAATTTCCAATCTAGAGTTGATGAAAACCGCAGGAAAAGTTCCTAGATGTCACTAAATGACATCACACATTAATTTATATTAATTGAGTCATCACTTGTCTTAAATTTTCAAATTCAAATTTTATTTGTCACATACACAGTCATACACAGTATGATATGAAGTGAAATGCTTATACGACTGCTGTTGATCTAGTTGATCCAGTGTTCAAATTGCAAAAGAACTAACCGGTCAATCCAGCAGCTCACTCACTCACCGCTTAATCCTGTATTCAGGGTCACGGGGAGCCTGGAGCCTATCCCAGGAGACTTAGGGCACGAGGCAGGATACACCCTGGACAGGGTGCCAATCCATCGCAGGGCACACAGACATACACACACTCACACACACTACGGGCAATTTGGGAACTCCAATTAACCTAACCTACATGTCTTTGGAATGTGGGAGGAAACCCACCAAGCACGGGGAGAACATGCCATCTCCATGCACACAGAGACGGGTATCAAGCCTGGCCGGGGATCGAACCCGGACCCTGGAGGAGCAAGGCGACAGTGCTAACCACTACACCACCGTGCCGCCCAATCCAGCAGCAACATTGTTTAAAACCTCTCTAATAAAATGCACATGTACTGTAGTACAGTGGAAAGATAAAGGAAATTACTTATTTCATTACTATTACTCATTTTATTGGAAAAAAAATACCTATTTCACTCCCGTCCATATCGTCTATTACCACCTGTATACAAGGCGGGGATCACCCTGGACAAAAAGGCAGGTTTTCCCCCATTGTAGCCCATTGATGTAGTTGGTTCAGGTGATTAAAAACAAATTGGCCTAACAACACCCCAACAACACAAAGATTACTTTAAAAAAAACTTTATGCTTCCTAAACTATGTTCTTCTTGTCAAAACAGTGAACTGCATTAAACAGAAGAATACATGTTCTATTTTGTTTAAAGGTCAATAAAATACCTAGATAAAACCAGATACTTATTAGTATCTTACTAATCACAATATCATAACTGTTTCAAACCCCCCCTCCCATAAAAATATCAAATCCTTTTGAAAATTAAATATATAATACGTAGCTTTAACACATCATTAGAATTCCAGAAAATGTATTTTAAAGTCTTTTTAAAATAAAATATATTAATAGCCCTATTAATGTATTTTATTTCAATCATAGATATTCTGTAAAAGTTATTTATCGTTGTCTGTACAAGACTGTTCTTGTTCTCTTTGACCAGAACTCTTCTGTGGAGGATTGCCGAGGGTCAGAGGGGAGACGGTTAGCCCATTGGAGCTACGGGAGGAATGCTACGCAAATAAGCTCTTGGCGTGCCTGAGTTTTATGATGTTTGGTCAGGTCTCTAAATGTTGAATTACAAATGGACACCTATGAAGCCATCGAAACAATTTCTATTGGACTTGAAGAGATTCGCTCCCCTCAGATTCTGGGGGGGGTTGGCGGGATGATACAGCGAAGCCTATATATAACATAAATTAAATATGTAAATAAAACAAAGGCAAAAGTAGGCAGAACACACACACACACACACACACAATGAAATAGCTCCTTATGCAAACAGGGATTTGTGATTGTTCATTAGGAGCACAGACTTGTCTGACTTATCCTAAAAAGGAAGGTCAATAATTTCACCGAAATAATAATTTCATAAAGGTTCATTAAAGAGCTTGTCGTCCTGACATCTAGTGGACATTTTGTGCAGCAAAAGATCCTAATATCAAAAGCAGCACAATTAATATGGACATAGCTGAAATAAGTGGAATGGCGGAGCTGAAGTCATTCAGAGTCAGAGTATGACATCACAGTATGCATCACGTCATAGTCACTAGTGGAATAACAGTGTAGGTAGTTTACAAAAAGAATCGCCACCTCACAGTCACTACTCCTAGGTAACTATGAGGTATTTCATGACGTGACAGTTTAGATTCAGTGTATAAAACGCTGCATGTAAAAGAGTGACAAGAGACTGCAGTAAGTAACGTGAGACGGAGAAGCTTATCAGCTGTTGATCATCTCAGGGACACTGTTGGTATGATAACACTGCTCTTTAATTATATCAAAGACTGATTTTCACCTGGATTTGTGTTATTTCAAGTAATATGGTGCACAATACAAAATAGGCACAGTAACTTATAGTATGCTATAATTGTATAAGTGCAGTTTCCATGTATCCACAAGAAATGTAACATGATGGCATGTATCACAAGTTTGCTTAAACAGTGCCTTTAAAGGATATGTCATGCTTGACCAAGGAGAGGAATGTAAATATAGACAATAGACATACTAAGCTAGCATATTAAGTTAATGTATAAATTAAACTGCATTTTGTTGTTGCATTTGTTCACATTTGTTTCTGATTTCATCAGAGGTAGTGACGCATCCCTTTCGTTGTGGTTTATCGTTTAAGGTTATTGACCACTAGTTGAATCCAATCTGAATGATTGTTGATTAGCCTAATGTTGTTTAGTTACTAAAAGGTAATTCCAGAGTTGTTCCCCGTGCCCTCTGTAAGGGCTTTTTTCAAGTTTATGTGCAATTTCCCAGATAACTCGACATTTATAATGTTGTTTAAATATCTACTGTGCAATGTCACCATGTCATGTCAAACTGTGAAAATTAAGTGATGAAAAAAATAATCCAATTATTACAGAAAGCATTTACATTACATTCTTGCATCCAGTGATTAGGACTGCACTCTCTATGGCAGTCATGATAACTCTCTTCACGCACACACACACACACACCTATGAGACGCACGCACATACACAAAGTTTCGCGCACGCACGCACGCGCACACACACACCTATGAGACGCACGTACACACACACACCTATGAGACGCACGTACACACACACACCTATGAGACGCACGCACATACTGTACACAAAGTTTCGCGCACACACACACACACACACACACCTATGAGACGCGCACAAACAAGGAAATTCCTATCAGTCATTACAATATTTATTATAATTATTTTCGAGGACAACACCATATAAATAGGACACAATAATTAAATTTTAATTTAATTAAGAAATATTTAGTATTACATAGACTAGTAATCTGTATAAATAAATAAATAAATACACCGTGCATCTATGTAAATTAATCGAATCATTTATACATAAGTTATAAACGTTTCAAAACGTTATATATTTTATAACAGTGTCAGCTTTTTTTTTTTCAATAAATATTCTATATTTAATGTCCGTAGCGTGAAATTTCCACAGCAGCAGGGACAGGTATCCAAGGTGCTTATGTTACTATGGTAACGCATGTAGGAAGTAGTGACGTTGCTGGGTGTTCCGAATGGGGGAATTTTGTAGAGTGAAGTTCCCTTAACAGACATTCCTCCACGTGGAGTAGTGTGTAGGGAGTAGGGTCTAGTAATTTCAATGTATATGGACTTGTCGATTCATTCTTTCTGATTAGTAGTAGCATTTTTTTTAAATAGACCGTTACTGGACAGTTTAGAAGACAGCGAGTGGTTTATTTATTACCACCACAAAAGTGTGTGGTATGGAGGGTCGGTATAATGTTTGAATTTCCGATTCTGTATTTGGATTCGATCAAGTGAAGGGAGTCATGTGGGGTTCCGATGAGTTAGTTATGGTTTTTAATAGCAGGAAAGACGAGGAAAGCACATTTCACACACACACACACACACACACACACACACACACACACACACACACACACACACACACACACACACACACACACACAAAAACAGTAACTGCTTCTAACAGTTCTGAACATGCCTTGTGATTGAGCAGTGATGATCATTATACTGTCCTACTCCGTCTGAAATGACTTCCGGTTACACTGAGAATCTCTCAGGTGTATGTGCGTGCATCTCATATGTGTATGTACACGGAGAATGTGTGTGTGTGTGTGTGTGTGTGTGTTTGTGCGTGCATCTCATATGTGTATGTACACGGAGAATGTGTGTGTGTGTGTGTGTGTGTGTGTGTGTGCATCTCATAGGTAGTTGTTTGAGCAGTTAGTAGTATACAGTATATGTATGTGTGACTGTTTCATATATGTGTATGCAAGTGTTTCATATGTGTGTGCATGTGAGTGAAGATTGATTTAAGCCCTATACGGCACCTCATATATAAAGGTCTTGACTAAACCAACATGCATGAGGAATCACAAAAGTTTTCATTTTCTGCAATGAAAAAGTATTTTAACTAGTTACTTTTATCAGAAAGTAACCCTGTAATGTAACTGATGACTTTTTAATGACAGTAATTTTGTAATGTAATTAGTTACTTTAAAAAAAAATTACATCCCCCAACACTGCTCCTCTATAGAGGAAAGATTTGTATTTTTAATGTACTCTTGATTCATTTTTGGCAGGTTTTTGCCTCAAATTTTCAGTCCAGTTCCTGTACCTGACCAGTTTCGGACATTTTATAATAATAATAATTATTATTATTTTATATTTGAATCATTTAGGTATAAAAACATCTAGCATAAGGCATAAACCAGTGAGAAACAGGTGCAGATGATGACAGGTGATCAGGCTGGTGATGCTGAATGATGAGTGGTTATAACAGATGAGAGGAGAGATGAGCTTGCTGCTGAGGATTTAGATTTTTAAATTGTATCAGCAACATTTAATTACATTTAATGTGACAAATCGAGAGATGACAAGACTTTTGCAGAGTATTGTATTTTTTAATTTTTTTTTCATTTTAGATTTTTTAATCTAATACCGTCCAATATTCTGTAACAGAAGCTTAGTGATGTGGCTACACCGTAATACCAAACATCGCCACATGGTGGAACTTTTTTTTGTTGTGGTCAACTACATGTACCACATGTTTACAAGAACAACTTTTGCTATGATGCTGCTCTGATTACCTACAGTATGATGCTTAAACTTATTCTCTTTAGTAACAAGCGTGCAGGATGGGATTGCTATAATCTACAGTTCATGTATACCTAGTGAATGTAGTGTCAAGGAGAACTGGCTTGTAGAGCTACAGTATGGAATTCTCCATACAGATGTGTCTCTCTAAGCTAACTTGTTATCCACAGCCAACTACAGCCTTTAGCTCACCAAAATAACGTTGGATAATCATTTGATATTCAAAGTTACTTACTTCGATATAAACCGATTAATTAGGAATGACCTGACAATCCTTATATATATATATATATATATATATATATATTATATATGTAACTAGAGGTTACCCGTGGAATATATAACATAAACAGCATTTGCGTTATATCAGAAATCAGTGATGTGTAGCCAATCAGCATGCCTTAATAATAAATTAATTATAAGCAGTGCACAAAAATGTCTATTGTCAGTTACTATCATATAATAACTGTGCCTATAACAGTGACAAAAAATGTTAAATTATGTCAAATGTAAAAGTATGTTAAAGATGTACATAAAGTTTACATGAATAGAGTGTGCAAAGGTAGTGCAAGTAGAGCAGATAGGGTTAAGGGCCTTGCTCAAGGGCTCAGCAGTGGCAACTTTGCAGTATTGGGGCTTGATTCCTGATCTTTGAGCACCAGCACCGCCAAGTTGCCACTGTTTAGCACAAGGGGTGATATATCCTGGCTCCCTGCGCTCTGAACCTAGCTTCCTAACTGGTATATGTGAAGAAATAATTTCACTGTGCTGTAAGGGTCACTTAACAGGTAATTGAATCATCATTATTAAGTAATTGTAGTGTGTGTCACACATACTGTAATAAGTAGTGCAAATAGCAAGTAGTATTTTAGTAGTAGTAGGATGTAAGGAGTTTGTGAGAAGCATGTTGGTGCGTTTACAAATGTTGTTGCTTCTATATAGCTGATTGTATATAGTCAAGTTCAACTGTTTATGAGGGTGATTGTCTGTGGAAAGAAACTGTTCCTGTGCCTGGCAGTTTTGAAGTGTGTGGTTCTGAACTGCCTGCCAGAAGAGAGGTGAAAAAGGTTGTGTCCTGCGTGTGAGGGGTTTGTAGAGATTTTAATTGACAGAGATCAAACAGTTTTTTCATTCTGATGTTTGATGTAAACATTAACATCTCTGAGGCTCTTGACCTGTACCTATGTGATGTCATACATTACTTGGCTGATTGGATGACTGAAAAGGTGTGCAGGTGTGCAGAGAGGGTCCCAAAAGTTATACTATTCATGTGTAAACTAATAGTGTTGGCCACCAGAGGGCGCCCTGAACCTGTTGAGTTGACCTCTTCAGTCAGTTCTTCAGTCAGTCAACTTCTTCCATTCAGATTCATTTTCTTTTTCTGACACTACACTAACTACATAAATGCGAATGTAAATCTACCTATATATTTGTTGTGTTATTATGAAGCATTTTAATGTTCATTAACAAGCTCAAACATAGGACTCTGTCACCGAAGACTGCCTCATTGAGCAAATGTGACCTTTTTTTTCTCTCTGTGCGTTTAATATTAATATACAGGTTTTTTTTTTTTTTTGCCGCACATTAATATTGTGATTTAGTTTCACCCTGAATAAACCCTGTGCCCTATGTATGGAGCGTGTTTAATAATTCAGGCAGTGTTGGGAGTTTACTGGGTTAGCTTGGCAGGATAAGTGGAGAAAAGTATCCCTAAATTTATAAGAATGCACGAAAAAAAAAAATCGTAGAAAGGTAAAACGAGCCAAAAAATTATGACGCAGGAGTCATGTGATTTCGCGTGCCGTCTTTTAAGCCCTAGAAGTAACCAGCAGCTGAAGTTCTGGGGTTGCCAGATTGGGACAACTTTTTACGCATGAAAAAGTTTCTAAAACTCTCCAGAGTCGATACAATATTGTTAGATTGTTATATACGTAGTATGATACGTTAATGTTTGTTTTTTTAATATTTTAAAATGATATAAAAAATGTCAGAACTTCAAATGATATCCGTTCTTTGAAGAGTTAGAAGAGTTAGAAAATTCCAATTTGGCAACCGCAATCTCTTATAAGCGAGAAAATTTTGACAAGTGAGCCCAGATTCTCTGCAGTCCACCCGGAGTTAAGGAAGTTCGCCGGAGAAAGTCCTCTCGGGTTCGGGCTCGCTCAGGGCTCGGCTCTCCTTTAGACTTACTCCTCGCTGTCCATTCAGGTACGTGACCTGTAATTACCTACACTTTTATCCACTTATACTTGTTTTTCTTTTCTTTTTTTTTAAATATATATAATAATAAAAATAATAAAAGCAAAATTTTTGGAAAGACTTGTAGACCTCTGAATGTAGAAGGATAAAGTTATAACTTTCTTACAAGTTATGAGATCTTTATGAACATTCCTGCTGGCATATGGAGATCATAAGGAATAGATATCTTGTATTGTTTTAGGAAGACACACGCGCACAGACACACGCGCGCACACACAAAAATCCATGCTGAATCACAAACATGATTCATTAAAAAAAACACACACACTTTTCCTATTCCTCCAATCAAGCCAGCCTTGTACCCTTGTGTCTACTGTACAGTTATAGCTTTAGTCTTCTATCATCATCTACAGTGATTTTTGTGGACATTGTGTAAATATCCAACTGATCATTTAAAGCACATAAAATCTATTTTGCTCTATTTGTAATGTCTTAAGGCATTCCCCATGTTTCTTGGTTTAGATGGTGAGCGTTCCGCTGCTCCATGGGCTGAAGCGGTGCTTTGATCCCAAACTGCTGAGGCTCGGAGTTTGTTAAATGGTTTCTCCGCTGGAGTTTTTGTCTGTGTTTTGTGTCTAGAAGACAGGGCCTCATAGACACCGGCTGCTGACAATTTACTAAGAACATCACAAAACATGTGTTCTTCTAGGAAAAGGAGAAAAGAAAAAAAAAAACAGAATTTCACGAGTTGATGAAAGATCTATTTGGTTTATGGAAGCTATAATTATCGCACTAATAGATTTCATGTTTTTTTTCCCCCGCATAACCTAAGGAAAGCACTTGCTGATGAACGCCACAGTAGCATATTCATATTTCATAGCGTGTGATAGGATGGCATAGGATGCAGTCATTTCTTTTTTATTAGTTGGTCTCTTGGCAGAGTGTACAGTACCTTATTCTGGAAGGAATGCTTTTTCTTACTATTCTAAATGGATAATATGAAACATAAATAAATATGTATGTGTAGTATCCCTAGACACTGTATTAGACATCATTATTACTATTTGATTCTAAGGAAATGACATTGTGATATTATCTGCAAATGCTTTGGTGGCACGTAGTATGGAAATCTCATAACAAATCATTATGTACTCTTTTTGCTTGCAGCAGAAAAACACCCCAAGATGGGTGACTGGAGTGCTTTAGGGCGTCTTCTAGACAAGGTGCAGGCATACTCGACAGCCGGAGGCAAGGTCTGGCTCTCCGTTCTCTTCATCTTCCGCATTTTGGTGTTGGGAACAGCCGTGGAGTCGGCATGGGGTGACGAGCAATCTGCGTTCAAGTGTAACACTCAGCAGCCAGGTTGTGAGAATGTTTGCTACGACAAGTCTTTCCCCATTTCGCATGTCCGCTTCTGGGTGCTGCAGATCATCTTTGTGTCGACACCAACGCTCCTATACCTGGCACACGTCTTCTACCTGATGCGCAAAGAGCAGAAGCTGAACCGGCAGGAGGAGGAGCTGCGCGCCGTGCAGAACGATGGAGCTGACGTGGACGGCCCACTGAAGCGCATCGAGCTCAAGAAGTTCAAGCATGGTCTGGAGGAGCACGGCAAGGTGAAGATGAAGGGTGCCCTGCTGCGCACCTATGTAGTCAGCATCCTTTTCAAGTCTCTTTTCGAAATCGGTTTCTTGGTCATCCAGTGGTACATTTATGGCTTCAGTTTGTCGGCTGTGTACACCTGCGAACGCTCTCCATGCCCCCATCGAGTCGATTGTTTCCTCTCGCGTCCCACCGAGAAGACGGTGTTCATCATCTTCATGCTGGTGGTGTCGCTGGTCTCCCTAGTACTCAATGGTGCCGAGCTGTTCTATGTTTTTTTCAAGCGTATCAAGGACCGTGTCAAGGGAAGACAGGGTCAGTTTCAGTCTAACACCTTAACCCACCCTCCCAAGGACTTGCCGGGCACCAAGTATGCCTACTACAATGGATGCTCATCACCCACAGCACCACTGTCACCCATGTCACCGCCGGGCTACAAGCTAGTCACAGGAGAGAGGACCAACTCTTGTCGCAACTACAACAAGCAGGCGAGTGAACAAAACTGGGCAAACTACAGTACCGAGCGCCAGCGCTTGGCCCACAACGGCAGTACCATCTCCAACTCGCACGCTCACGCCTTCGATTTCCCCGATGAAGGTCACGAGCAAAAGAGGGCACCAGTGGGTGGTGAGATGCAGCCATTAGCGCTCACTGAGCCGAGACCGGCAAGTCGCGCAAGCAGCCGCATGAGCAGCCGAGCCAGGCCTGACGACCTGGATGTCTAAAAGCTGCCCTAGCCCATGCCATGCTTGCGTTGTGCCAGTCTGTTAAAGAAATGGACAAAAGGTGAAGAGACAGAAATAACAATTGTGTCTTATGCACCTGGGGGAAGGATACTTGCTAGTGAGTGTCCTGTCCTCACTTTAGACTCTAGATGCAGAGACGTAAAATTACTCACACTGCTGGAGGTACTATGTGTTAATTAA
This sequence comes from Clarias fuscus, assembly GCA_030347435.1. Classification (NCBI taxonomy): domain Eukaryota; kingdom Metazoa; phylum Chordata; class Actinopteri; order Siluriformes; family Clariidae; genus Clarias; species Clarias fuscus. Next base: position 9,575,215 of record CM059229.1, read on the forward strand.
CGTCTATGTTGAAGACTAGCGGCGCTAACATGCCTTTAACAGTTGAATGGTGACAGGGGTGAGAGGCCATCGCGCAAATTCGGTTCACTTCCTGTAACCGTCCCCCTCCCCTATTTTCCCCAGATGAATATACCTTGGTCATGTCATTGATTGTTTCATATTTTTGGCACGTTTCATTTCAAAAGTTCCTGAAATAAAAAATAAAAAAATGTAAACATTCCCTTCATGTTCCTCATCTCTATGACCTCGTCTAGTCAAACAGGGTTGCGTGTAAGTTCCTAGTGCTGAAGTTCATGAATTAATATTTATTTATTCATAAAGAGTACAGGACATCCACCACTCAGTGACTGACTACTACTCAAGGTCATATCCATCTAACTAATACTTCACAAAAAAAGTAAGAGCAATAACCAATCACTAGAACCAACTGCATATTTATTGACAAGAATTCAAATTTTGGCAATACATTTATTAACAAAAGGTTGCTTTTAATAATCGTAGTGGACTGACGTTTTTTCCTGATAAACTTTGAATATATGTGGTGTTAGTTTTGATTAATTTGTGTTTGTTATATTGATGTGGGGCAGAAGGTCTGGCTGGGTCTTTTCTTTTTTGCATTTTTATTTCACTTTTTTTCTTTTCTTTTTTTAAAAAAAAGCAACTTTGCAACAAATGGCTTTACATGATTTCCCTTTTTTTTTTTAAAGAAAAAAAAAACATTTGCCACTTTTCCTTATTTGTCTTGTTAAACAGAAAAGGAAAGTTGTTTCTGTTCTTACCCATGTAGTGAGTGTGAGTGAGTTTTTGTTTTACATCAGTGTACTCGTGCTGCTTGAGAGATAGAGTTTTAGTACTGTAAATCAAGCTAACTGTCACAAATGTGAGTTTTTAAAAGACTGCTTGTTAGAGCTGGACTAATATTTAGTCATTTAAATAAAAAAAAAAAAATAAGAGATATATGCCAATGTAGCTCCACACTTACCAAATGCTAGTAGATTAAATTGAATTTTTGATCTTTTTAAGGTTTGGATTTGCAAACTGAAACTACATCACACCATATCGGTACTCAAAGCATGGAGATCTCTATTATAATTTTTTTTTTTCAGCTACAACGGTGTTTGCACTGAGACTTTAGCAAGGATGTTGTATGATGCAGAAGTGGCAACATGTTCTCTCTGTTATGCATGTGATTAATTTATTTGACCACGCACACCAGGCCAACAGTTACAATATTAAAACAGATTTTGTGTGAAACCCTTTGTTATGCATTTGGACCTTGAAGGCCCAAAGCAAGATATTTCATATCCACTGAATAATAAGGCAAATACAGTTTTATGTCTGTTTGATGAAGAGCGTTGAGAAAATGTCTTTCCTTGAGAATCCACTGTTGTACAGTGTGCAAATGCATGATAGCAACAAAAAAAAAGTCATTAATCAAATCTGTGAAAAAATGGCTATTTTAACCAATAAAGATTTTTCTTTGTTATATTCCATGTGTTTGTTTTCATAAATGTTTCATGAGATCGAGTCACATCTTCACATCTCACCATAAGTGCAATAAAAAACAAACTATATATATATATATATTATAGTTTTATTTCTGTTATTGTTTAAATTCTAGTTCTTACCTTGCTGGGGTGCTTTGAGTATATTTTTTACAAGCTGTTAAACACATATAATCTGAAAATGACACAATGCACAACAATTTGTCTGGAGCCAGTATCAAGTAAGGCCTGGTACAGGCATTTTGCTTGAAAGAATTAGCTTTACACAAAACCACGCACATAAACTGAGGCAATAAGGCTAAATCGGCATCATGGCCAAAACCTGATGCCAAGACTTACTTACAAACTGAAAAAGACTGATACACTTTTACATGTATGTTTTAAAATGCCTCTGAAACTTTAAAAATTTCATCATATAAAAAGATCCAGTGCTTTTTTTTTTTTTTTTTCCTTATCCAAGTTTCGTATTTAACCTTTCCACAAAGCTAAATAAAACCACATGTCTGGGCCGAGCCTGTGGACCACATGTGGCTAGAGCAGAAAGTGCAGGGGGAAAAACGCATGAGGCTTTGATCTAGTGCTAATTAATCCAGATCTTTTCTTCACCGATGGCTTTTTCTTTTAATATTATATATTTTTTTAAATATCAGCTTTATCACCTAATTTTATTTTATGAATGGGAGAATGACTTACTTGAAAAATGGCTGTACAGGTTATTCAGGAAAGATAATTACTACCTAAATGATCATGTTTAAGGGGGGGGGGGGGGGGGGGGGGTTTGGGCAACGAAGCCAAACATTTGGAGAAAACATCTTACCGTGGTATAAATCAGCATTTCTAGGCTAATCGTTTTTGTTAAAGAGTCATGATGCTTCTGCTGCAACGTGAAGTAAACTCTGAGAGCTCTGTGCCGTGTGAAAGGTGCATGAACATATCTAAGCCATAGCTCACACATATTTCTCTTGTCTATTTTTGGACAATGAGGATTCAACTGAGGACAGTTTTAAGCGCATATAAAGCTTGCTTCTCTCCACAGCCTCCTGGAAACCTCAGCTTCAGAGTTACATTTCCTCTGCCTGAGCAGCCACCCAGACCACAACTCCAGGGTGGTTCTGGGAATCCGTGTTAAAGCTGCTAACTCTGCCTAAAAATGGCAAATCAACTCATTGTTATGACGTTGCCCCTATGTCTAATAAAAACATATGCCACGCTGCTCTCGTAATATTTTCTATTGGACAGCAGTCTGGCTCGGCAGCAAATCCGACCTTCTTATTTGTGTCTAAAAAGCCCTCTTACTGATTCCCAGCTGTGTTGCGTTCGCAACATGAAACAACCGTTTTCCATCTTTATGAAAAACACAAACACAAACACATGAAGGGTTTCGAGGCACTTATTCAGCCAAGAAAGCTATGGTTCCCAAAAGGTTAAGTAAGGTAACGTCGTGGGCCGTGCGGTCGACCCTAACACCCTCGGTCGCGTACATCTTTTGAGATAAGCCAGCGTTACATTTTTTCCTATAGCGATATCACACGTACATAAAGCAGAACATATATTATCAGTTTAAACAGATTGGCACGCTGTAATCGTTGGAACGTTACCCGGTACACGCAGGGTGTGAAAATATCAGATATTCTCCCTCTTCTCTGCAAATGGGCCTGCGCTCTCAACTTGGCTGTTCTGCACGAGCATATCATGCACAGTTATGTTTCCTGCACACTCTTTGCTGTTTACTTAAGCATAAGTGAATCAAAACAGTAGGATGCTTCCAATTCTTCAACTGGGAGAGCAGTCGATTTTGAATGGTGTCATGGCTTTGGATGTGGTTAAGAATTGGGGGACTGCCTGTCCTATTCCGCTCTTGAAAAATCCACTACTGGCCCTCGTGCAGTCATAAGGCATAAAGGCTGTGGTTTTATTAAACGTGGATGAACTGCTACCAAACATGAACTGGAGAATATTAATCAGACCACATTTACGTCTTCTTCTTCTTTTGCTGTGGCTCCCTCTCACGTCTTTTTATGCCTTTGCATAAGTCTGTTCTCTTCATTCTATGTCTTTGTTAGCTTTGTTTCTTGCTGTATTCCCGACCCTTCTTGTTTCGCAGCTATCATTTATTTTCTCATTCTTTTGTTACCCATATTCCTCAGTTATGGTTATCTCTTATTGTCAATCCCAATACTAATAACTAGCACTCCTTTTCATACAATAGCTACCAACCAGGCAGGGTTGTAGTAAGTCTCACACATGCTCATTAGATTTCCCCCCTAATGAGACCTGCTGATTTCTGATAGAGGGGTGTGGCACAGCAGTAGCTAGATTGCAACAGCATGTTTGGAGGAGGAGTGAAATAAATTTATAGCGCTAAAGATATAAATTTATGCATTTTCTAAGGCGTATTTCATATTTTAATAGTAAAATATGGGACCTTTAATGGCATCCCTTCCACCTATGGATAGCTACGCCAGTATTGTTAATTGTTCACTCACCCAGGCTGTATTCCCATCTCATTCCCAGTGTTCATTGAACATTCTTCAGTTCCACAATGTCCAAGATTAATAAATAAAAAAAAATGCATGGATAAAGAAGTGATAGTGGCCTGGCATCATCCCAATGCATTTTTACCACTTTTTGCCACCTCAGGGGTTAAGTGTTCAAACAGAACGGCCTGAAATATTCTAAACCCAATATTATGCCATTTCCTTTTGTGGAAAACACCACAAAACACTAAAATATGCCATTTCATTTATTCCACTTGAGGCACCACGTATGCCTTGGTTTGCTATGCAAATGAAATCTGAGGCAATTTAGAAAACCACAATTTTGCTAGCATTTGATGCTTAATTAATGCATGCAAATTAACCTTCTCGGAATAGATTTACAAGAAACAAATTTGCTTATCGGCTTGGGCGTTCCCTTTGTTTGACATTTTTCGAACTCACATGAGCCTGTACCCTCAAATTCTTATTTGTATGCACGTTCATTTCAGGGCGCATGAACCACTGATTGTTAAAAGCTGTCTCCGAGATATTTGAAGGTTTGGAAAAAGAGGAGTGAGACGAGGCATGGCTCGTGGGCTGTGTGGAGTCAATCGGCTCTTTCCAGTTTTCCATGTGTTTTATAAAAGCATGCAGAGCATCAGCACATGCTCCACAGACAAAGCAAGGCAGGCGAGCAAACTGAAACGTGACACAGAATATAGGAAAAGTATCTCTAGTGGAAGCGGTGGAGAACCTCATACCAGATTCAAGTTGACGGAGAGGGCAGCTAAAAAAGCACAGCAGCACTAAAGGGACAAGAACCGCATCGATAAAAACAACAGAGGAAGAGCACATGTGGAACATAATTCGGCATGTAAACCCTGTTCATGAGCACCATGAATCAGTCCCGCTCTGGCTGTTTCCACTCCCTTTCTTCTCTCTCTCTGTCTGTCTCTCTGTCAGACCTCTGCGTGCATGTGCGCGCTCTCTGGCCAAGCAGGATGTGAGGCATGTGGGACAAATTAGTGTTTAGTCCTGCCACTGTCCTTTCAACTTTGTGCTGCATCTTTTCTGACAGCAGTCACACTCCATCTCCAATGGTGAGGTGTCGAAGCTGTTAGGACTTTAACGAGCAGGACCCGAGACCCCTAAAATGGAGAAACTTTAAACACAGATGCTCTCAGGTAGCTGTAACTCTGAGATTGATCACCAGTTAACCGAGAGGTCAAGAGACAGAAAGCATGCAATGTACGGCCAAAGACAATAGCGAGCTGAGCTGGCATAAACAAAATATTTCCATAGTCACCCCTTTCGTGCAGTTCTGCGGATTTTCCTGACACTTCCACACCGGCATTCACTTACTGTGAACATACAAAACATAGACCATGGTCATTATTCTAAATTTAGCCAGATGGGCCCCAGTTTTCCACTGCAAGTTCCAAATCGTGAAAATAAAGCCAAGAATATTCGAAGTATGGAGGGAAAAAAAGTAGTATTTCACTCGCATAACCAATATCTATGCAAAGAATGCCTCAGATTTAATCAGTTTCAGTGGGGCTGTTTTGGCAATATGTATTTGCCACAGCTGTAATTTTAGTGCAAGAGGTCTGTAACTGGTTGCAGAGAAGGAACACAGAATAATGTCCTAGAGCAATGTCTGAGAAACTGGAGAAGGGGCTTTATGGAGTGACTGGGTTAGGACATAGACTGCTCTGTACTTAAGGCATAATCAGCTTTAACCACTTTGAGTTGGCTTTGAAGCATTGTGCATCCTTCACATTTGTATTCCCTTCACTGATTAAAAAAATAGATAAGGGAGTTTGGACAGTTGATCACATTACTGTCTTCTAGGTTTACTCAATGTGTGCGATTACGGCTCTGGAAGTTTGTAGTAGGACATTTTCAAAAACATTTCAGAATTTATATGAACATGATAGGATTTGAAGTGATAAGAAGAACAAAATTTGGCTCCTTTCAACAGCGAAAAAAAAATCAACAAACATATCAGTTGTATTTTATTCCACACAGTGGTGGTAAAGTCAAGTCAAGCTTTAGCTTTTTTCAACTTAAACTGTGTGATTACCAGAATCATTGGTGAAAAGTGGACTAGCAGGACGGTAAACCACGTCAGTATAAGGTATAATTTTACCAGTAAGAAATTTACTTTATTGTAGTCCAATGGTACAATGTACCATGGTTCTGTATATAATGGTATTTATGAATACCTATGGTACACTATGGTACTGTACATTATTATGGTACATGCATATGGTACTATGTACCATGTACCAGGATACTATAAAAAATATACAGTTTAGTACCACTGTTTGTACAGTATGTTACATTTATGAATTAATTACCATAGTGTATGTACATGCAGTAATATGGTACTGCCTGTACAGTACTATACTTTACCAATAGTATGTACTAACATAGCTAATATCATACAGTTTGTACGAGCATACTATTTTAGATACCTGCTGAATTTTGGTAGCCACAATGGTACCCATTATATAAGGATGAAGTGTTACCTACAATGGTACTCTATAAACATGTATGGTGCCAACCACAGCATTGTCTGAAGTACAGTATCATGGTGCAGTAATACTATTGTATATTATGGTATGTTCTAATATAGGTACATACTATAGTAAAAATAAATAAAAAAATGTTTTTTGAGCATGGTAAGTTTTTTGAGCATGGTAAGACCTCCAAAAATCCACTCAATCACTATATTAGATACCTGCTGAAATTTGGTAGCCACTATGGTACCCAATATACAAGTATGGTGATACATATCCTAGGGACCCACTGAAGTGGTACATTACCTACCCTGGTATTCTATAAACTCCTATGGTGCCAACCATAGCAATGTCTGAAGTATCGCAGTAATACTATTGTATATTATGGTATGTCCTATAGTTAACCATACCATTTTGCAACCCTCCAATCAAATATCACAACCACCCTTCAGTGAGTGTAACCATTTCTGTTTTCAAATGCACTGTTATAAATGCAAGATCGTATTGTACAAACATATCCCTTTATGGCAGGGAAACAATAAAACAACAAGATGCTATGTTCCATTATTATGTAATGTCTGTGGTTTCCAGGGTTATCCATGTAGTTAAAAATAAATCAAAGGATGAACTGTGACTGATGTTTTCCTTTTCTCTGTCACATTAAAACTGCAAGAAATGGCAGAATGGCCAAGAAAACCCACTCAGTCTGGTCCAAAACGGAAATCTCCCTTAACGCCAAACAGCGTGTGTCTGACATTTCTGTTAACCTTCAATCTTAACTGTGATTTAAAACAAGCAAAGAAAAAAAGTTAACTGTACTCTCACACAATGGATCAGTGCTTAAAGTACAATCTGGACCTAAATCAGACTTTTCTTTATTCATACCACTGTCTGTATGTAAACAGGTTTAATGTAGCAAAAAGCTTTAGCAGCTCTAACAGCTTCTTCTTTTTGTCCTCAGAAGTTCTCAAAATGTATCTTCACAAGCATTGCAATGTAAAGTATTTCGTTATTTTCTCTCACCCGTTGAACGGCGCACTTGCCAAAGCTGCAGTGGCGCTCAGATGTTGAGGAACACTGAGATCAGCAGATCTGAGATTTCCAAAGCTGTGCAGCTCAGTGACTATGACATAGCACATCTTTAACCATGGCAGACACATTCAATAAACAACTTCAGCATACATGCACAGATTTCTCAGGCTGGGCTTGTTTTCATTCTTCTTCAAAAGCCAGCTGATCTGCACTCGCTGGCAATCGTGGAAAGGGGAAAAAAAAGAAAAAAACACTCAAAAGTGATCACATGTTGTTTACAGAACAGTGCCTCCTGCTGCTGGATGAGAAACACACTGGTCGATGGATGTTTGAGAATGTGGGATCATTAAGTTCATTCATTTGACGGAGGGTTTCGTTACTTCCAGAATGCAGGTTCATGTCAGAGACCTTTTCTCATCCGTCTTTGGAGGCACCCGTTTTGTCCACTTTCTGCAGGTCTATTTTATTCACTCCTTATGTAAATCCGGAGTCTGTCACAGTGTCTTGTGGGACTACATCTTGGATAGGAAGCGAGTCTATCTCAGGGCACTATGCACTACAGGCAATTTACCTAGTATCTGTTTTCTTTGGAAAGAGACTGAAGGAACCCACACATAAAACACAAGAAAACTATATTCATTATAACAGCATTCTAGCTCATGGGATACTGCTTACTTGGCACAACAGAGTGTTTTTTTTTTTTTTTTTTTTACTTTCTACTGACAGAACAGCAAGTCTATATTAATTACAGGTCTGCTTGATTCCGAGTTGTTTCAAATCAAACAGCCTTGTGGTTTTCACCACTGAATTGAAAATAAATTACAATCACACACCGCTTGATAATGATACTCAGATCCCTGAGGTCTCCAGACCCAACTTCGATTCACACTGTCTTTCGCAGACTGCTGTTTTTTTGCTGCTATCCATTTGGGACTGACTTTATCTCAAGAATGTGTACAAATTCAATTTTGTGTTCCTCTGAGAAGAATGAGAGGGCAATTTTTCCCCCCTTTTTTTTCCTGCACCATAAGTTTACTTAGTTTAACCAGACCCAAGTTTGCATAGTAATTGGTTAACGTTTGTCCCTTTACCTTCCTGGGCAATAGTTGAGCCCTATACATCCTTATCTAGGGAAACTTCCGTTTATTTCATATTACATCTAATAGTTGAGGGTAAAGAACTTGATAACAAACAGTGATAACCTGGTGATGCTGGGGTTTGAACCTGTGAACTTCCAATCAGTATTCCAGTGTCTTAACCATAAGCTTCAACTGCGTGTACCCCAGAAAATCTAAACATGTTACATATATAAATAAACACCAAAGGGATTTCTTAGAATGCGGTGTTTAAGGACAGGCTTAGAGCAATAAGCAAAGCCATAAGGAGAAACTAAGGTGAGAATTCAAGATGCTGCTGAAAAAACATTTATCAAAATGAATGGTTTCATGAAAATGAATCAACTAGACCTTACTTTTGTTTGCTCAGGTTCTGTGCTGGAGACAGAGAGAGAGAGAGAGAGAGAGAGAGAGAGAGAGAGAGAGAGGCGATCAGGAAATGTAAAAAGGAAAAGGAAGTGTGAAAGCAGGCGTGCAGTCCAACAGCGTGGACTGAAACAACATTGTCTTGTGATTGTAAATGCATAAATTTTGAACAGTCACAATCAGATAAATGGAGGAAAAAGGTTAGCAGCATATTAAACTCCTGCTTATGAGATTTCCCATGAATTTTGCATGCCATCGAGCAATAGAGGCTCATGAAAACAACCTGAAAATAATTCCACAGCTGAAAAAAAAAAAAAAATCTAATAGTTGTTCCTATGCCTGGCTGGAATAACGGTAATGGTAATTGCAGGTATTAATAACACGATAATCATCTGTTCATAATGATCTCTTTTTATCTACCTTGTTTCAGTGCCAATCATAACATTACTACTATTGAAGCTTTTATCTGGAGCTACTAGGCATTTTATCGCAAATTAATCAAACCAAACAGCTACTGTGGGTGGAAGAAGTTGGGTTTCTTTGCTAGACAATCATCAGTTATAGCAGCCAAAGGTTCTGTTGCAGCACATGGCCAGCGTCTTATGAAAGACTTAGCATGTCCAAAGCAACAAAGGTATCCAAGCCAAGCACAAACAACAACCAAACAAGGCAGACAAGGCACTGATTAGCAATCAGCTCACAGTGCAACAGAAAGCCCAAGGAGCAGCAACAACAGCTTAGTATGCACAGTGGACTTTTGCAACCTGTAGTTTTTATCCTTTTATATCTACAGCAGCGTTCAGGTCAAACCAGGACATTTGATTGTGCAGAATAACAGAACACAGTTACAATATGAGAGTAACAACTCTTTTAATTTCTCCATATAAGCCCCTGCTACGCTAAGGCACCTAGAGGTAGAACGTTTTCTCAGGACGCTGACTTACTGCTTCATGTCTTAGTCTGGGCTCCCAGGAACAACTTTAAAGGCCTAAACATGTCGAAATGGCTCAGGATCAGGATGGGACAGTGGTGTGGCAATAACTCCCAGCTGAGTTCCAGTAATGTGCAAGTGGTGTTTGTGAATGATTGTGTGCACCTCTTCTGCAAGTAGATTTTCAATGATCGGGGCTTGTCAGGGTTTGACTTGAACACCCCTTGTATATTTCTATTCTCATTGATAATGTGGTATATTTGACTTATAATTCATGCTGAAGGCCTTGCAAATGAGTCAAATATTTTTTTACTTCCTACTTTTTTACTTTACAATTTTTTACTTCCCAAGTTTCCTACATTATTCTCAATGATTTCTGACCACCTGTAGCTTGTGAAAATATATAAAAAAAAAGATTTAGGCCAAAGATTTCATCTCTACCTAAAAGATCAATACAGCAGAGCTTTAGTCCTTTTAATCAGTTCAGCTCTATACCTTCCTTATCTGTAAGCTTGAATTTCATTATAACTCCCTTACACTTACCTTACAAAGACAACTTCCTTCTGTAATTCGTCAACAAAATCCCCACTAATAATGTGTTAGATTTCTCATCAGTGTAAACATCACTGTAAAATAAACAATGAGAAAATATATGTCTATATATCCTAGATGATGTCTATGGAGTTTTCTTGGAAAGGATACTGGTGTGGGTTGCCATTTCCTTTTCCAGAGGACTATTTATGGACAATTTGGGAATGCCATTTAGCCTAATCTGCATGTCTTTGGACTGTGTGAGGAAACTTGAGAACCCAGAGAAAACTTACCAAGCACAAGGAGAGCATCCAAACTCCATGCACACAGACCTAATGCAGGAATCCATCAGAACCCAGGACCTGATGGTGAAAGGCGACAGTGCTAACCACTAATCCACCATGCCAAGTAGACAATTTTTGAAAATGGCATCTTCTTTACATCCCTAAAATGTATTAATTCTGTGATTTCCATAATTTGAATGCATGTAAATAGCATGGAATATTTTATTAAATTAGTTTTCTTTGCTAATCCCATATTGCACTGATTGCATATTTGGCTAGGCAGAAATGGTAATAGTGTAATAGTCAACTAACTAATGAATAAGTGAATAAATAATTTCAGATATAGTTACTTACAACAGTTGTAGATCATTTTATAAAATTGAAATGAAAAATTACGAGACACAACATACATTTTTTAAAAGTTAAATCATTTTGACATTCACTTGAGTACATTTTTGACTGCTTAATTGCTTCCACTTTATTAAATTAAATAGTAAAGTAAATTTTGATGCTTTATCTGTACATTCACCTAAGTACAATTTCTCAGTAGTTTGTAACCCCAGTACCTCTAGCATGCTGTGTATAAACTGTGCTTTTGAAGTGCCCTCACCGACCTCCATTTTTTGGTAAACGTGCAAAAGAAAACTCAAACCATATTCCTTAACCTAGATAGAAAGGAAATTGCTTATGTATGTGTAGATGCTTACAGCTCTTAAAAGATCAAGTGGTTCATAAAGTGGTTCAAAAGATCAAGTGGTTCTACTAGGAACCAAATGCTGCAAGAGTGAAAAAAGCTAATGAACATTTACCTCCACCTCTAGATAAAAGCATGCATCTCAAAATTTTTATCATATGACTTCTAAGCAACCCCAAGTCTTCTTTATATGTCTGTGAACAGTCTGGCTGTTGCGCTATGTAATATTGGCAACAAAGCATTTGACACATACTTAAATGTAACGCCAAGCCCTAGGTACTTTTATGACGACTTTAAAAGAAACACCTTTAAATCCAAAAGTATGTATTTCATCAGTGTAGCCTATTTACATCAGCTAAAGAGGCTATTAGCTGTGTTTCCTAGAAGCAATGAACTCCATTCACTTTCAAAGACGCTGACATCATTCAAGTGCAAATGCCTAGGTTTGAGTCATTATGCTAAACCATGACTTCACCTGAGAGCTAATGATAATGATGAAAGCACCTTATTAAAGGTCATGAAGCCAGAAAACTGTGAATTCATAAAAAGCATTTATTTTCTTGTGTATCTGAGACATGTGAAGGATCATAACCATAATAAAGCCCAATAGCATCAGATGTGTTTAATTTGGCCTTCCATTTTGACGTACAATATTACTTGCTTCCTTCCTGTGCTTCCATTTCCATTTACGTGCTCCCATTTTAAAACTGATGCCTAGGCAAGGACACATACTTCACCATCTATACTATCCGTCAAAAGTTTGGACAACCCTTCTAATTCCATAACTCCATGGTCTTTCCTGATTTTGATTTCTTTCTACACTGTAAAACAATGCTGAAGGCATCCACAATATGCAACAATCTCCTTTGTAAAGCCTTCATAACGCCTCTAATCTGAGGTGCTGTTTGTTAATTGGTGATTTTTGAGGCTGGTGACGTTAAATGAGCTTCTCCTCTGCAGCAGAGTTAAGTTTTGGTCTTGCCTTCATGAGACCCAGTTTCTTCATCGTGCTTGATGGGTTTTGCAAATACAGTTGACAATGCTGTTCTTGCAAGAACCATTTCAGTTTCAAATTTACAGTATTGTTTTAGAATGCAGGAAAATAAATCCAAACTTGTCCAAACTTTTGACTGGTCCTTTTAAAATTATTTTCTATTCTAAAAGGGTGATGGAAATTATCCCATTCTTATGGATTTAAAATGAGCTCCCTGAATTTGTTTATTAGGTTTCTTTCACAGACAGCAGCTCAGAATTTGGGGCTCAAAGCAAATGACCAGACATTGTCAATTTGTACACAAATTATACCCTGTTTTTTTTTTGCTGGGCTCAGCAATACGTAATGAAATTAAAGTATTTAAAAGACGTAATTGTTTGGCTAGGTCCTTTCAGACTCAGACAAAAGCCTAATAAGCCTCTCTGTGCATTTTACTACCCATAAAATAGCTTAATAAACCGTTCCTAGTCATGGGACCGCTTGGAGATCTGGTCTTTAGCCCAGGGAATGGAGTCTGTCCATCCAAATGTCTACAGCAAGTCCTCTTTGTTTCTTTATCATGCCAACCATGCCCACAACACAGATGTTAGAGCATGACAGATGTGGTTGACTGAATCACCGGTTATTCCATTCAAACTTTAATTTAAATCCAGTTTATGTTAATGTATGTTCAATAGTTTTTCAATAATTTAATCAATGAATATAATATAAGGTTATTTCAAATAATTTTAAATACATTTTGTCATGCACACTCGTAACACGACCGGCACTAGGACCTGGAAGTAATACGGTCGCATTTCAGGATGCATAAAAGGAAACAAGATGGCGCTTCACATTGCTCAGTCATTGAGTCTACCCATGCTGTCTCCGATGCTATCTCCTCCATTTCGTGAGTACTGACCATTTTGGGTTGTATTCCTGATTGAGTGTGTGTTGTTAGAACGCTGGTTAAATTGTGTAAGCTCTTGCTCTCTACGTGAGAGAGTTCTAATAATAATAATAATTATAATATTATAATAATAATAAATCGCGTGGTTATCCTGCCTGCTCGCGCTACTTCCGCGTTTGTGTTTACCATCCACGCTACACGGGCTAACTGCTAGTCTTCTGATCATCCTCCGGTTGCTTTGTGACAGAATGACTGAGCCAGCAGTAAACCCAGCGGATTACGCTCACCTCTGCGATATGGTGGACGGTCATGCCCGGTTGATTGAGCAGCTGAGCGGTGAGGTCGCGGCGCTTCGTGCTAGCGTCCAAGACGTTGCGGCTTTGCGCCGCGAGGTCGCGGAGCTGCGGCAGGAGAACGCGGCGCTCTGCAAGGCGGCTTCTCAGCCGGCTAGGCCGCCGCCAGTCGTAGTGGCGCCAACCCCCTCCGATGTGTACTTAGCTTTACCGGATAAATGGGACGGCACAGATGGGAAATGTAGTGTTTTCCTAACCACACTGGATCTTGTGTTTGAGTTTAATTCCACCAGATACTCCACAGACCGGTTGCGCATTGCCCTTCTCGTCTCGTTGCTGTCGGGGCAGGCAGCTGAGTGGGCCACGGCGGTCCTGCGTTCCGATTCAGACACAGCCCATTCCTACAACGAGTTCATCAGTCAGCTAAAGCTCATCTTCGAACATCCTGCTGCTGAGGTGGAGACCGACTCCAAACTCTATCTTCTGCGGCAGGGAGGGTCGTCCGTGAGCCGTTACACCGCCGACTTCCGGACCCTAGCCGTGCAGACCACCTGGGGCGATCCCGCCCTCCGGACGGCCTACTACGAGAGACTGGCTTCACGCATAAAAGACGAGCTAGCCGGATGAGAGCTCCCCGCCACCTTGGAGGGGCTGATCCAACTCACCCTCCGAATAGACCAACGACTGCTCTCTCGTCCAAGGCCAGCCCCCCGGACCCTGCCACCTGCCACTCCGTCACCATCACCGACCACGCCACGATCTTCCACATTTCTGCCCTACGCCCCAGTTCCCGAAGTACGCCGCTTTTCCACCACCACCACTGGACCTGTCGGTTCTCCACCTCCCGCCGTGGTTGACACCGGAGCCGGGGAACCCATGCAACTAGGACGCGCCTCCTTGACCGCTGCAGAGCGAGAACGGCGATTCAGGGAGGGACTCTGCGCTTACTGTGGGTCGGCGTCGCACCACAGAGCTATCTGCCCTCTGCGCCTGGGAAACGCTCAGGCCTGGTGAGTAAGGAGAGCAACTCGCCGGGCCCCCTCCACCTCTCTGCCACCACCATCAATGTTTCTCGTCTCACGGTGCAAGTATGCCTCCAGTTTGCCCACAAACGGGTCAGAAGTACGGCGTTCATCGATTCCGGTGCTGCTGGCAACTTCATTGACTCTGCCTATGCCAAGGAACTGGGGGTGGAGCTTGAGGCGTTATCCCAGCCTGTTCGGATTACATCTGTCGACAGTCGGTCCCTTTCCTCCAGCCCCATCACTACCCAGACTCAACCAATCACCCTAATCATCGACCAACAACAAGAGCAGATCCGGTTCCATCTCACCCCCAATTCATCTCCTCCTACCATCCTCGGGCACCCGTGGCTTCTACAACATGACCCGCTCATCTCCTGGACACAACATCGAATTCTGCAATGAGGACCGACCTGCATCGAACTTTGCCTGGGGGCTTCGGCTGGGACATGCTCTAGGGAGTCCGAGGCCCCCGAAGTCAACATCAACGCCATCCCTGCCGCTTACCGGGACCTGGCTGAAGCGTTTTGCCAAAGACGAGACACTCACCTTCCTCCTCATCGCCCCTACGACCTCCAGCCGGGTTCTGTTCCCCCCCGCGGCCACCTCTACTCGCTCTCCGCCACTGAGACGCAGGCGATGGAGAAGTATGTAACCGACGCCCTCCGCCATGGCACCATCCGGCCCTCCTCCTCACCTGCTGCCGCGGGGTTCTTTTTTGTGAAGAAAAAAGGCGGCGACTTACGTCCATGTGTCGACTATTGGGGGCTCAACAACATCACAATAAAGAATTGACATCCATTGCCTCTTACCAACTCTGCCCTGGACGCCCTTTCTGGTGCCACCATTTTCACAAAGTTGGACCTACGGAGCGCCTACAACTTGGTGCGCATCAGAGAGAGCGATGAGTGGAGGACGGCCTTCATCACCCCAACAGGACACTATGAGAGCTTGGTCATTCCATCTGGACTCTGCAACGCCCCTGCCGCCTTCCAACAATTCATTAACGACATCCTCAGAGATATGCTAGGCCGGTGGGCATTTGTGTACCTGGATGACATCCTCATATACTGGAGAAACTGGAAGTTGTGCATCATTGGCCCCTACCCAAGACCCTCAAGCAACTTCAATGGTTTCTCGGGTTTGCGAATTTCTATCGTCGCTTTATCCGGGACTACAGTACGGTTGCAGCTCCTTTAACCGCCCTGACATGACCATCTTCTCACTCCTTCACCCTCAACTCTGCCGCCATCTCCGCCTTCCAGGAATTGTGTCACCGCTTCACCACCACACCAATTCTCCTCCATCCAGACACGAGCAAACCATTCGTTGTGGAGGTGGACGCTTCGGATGTGGGCGCCGAGGCCGTTCTCTCCCAACGAGGTCCAGATCAGAAGCTGCACCCTTGTAGCTTCTTCTCCAGACAATTTGACCCCACTCAGCAGCGATACGGGGTAGGAGACCGTGAGCTGTTGGCCATAAAGTGGGCTCTGGAGGAATGGCGTCACTGGCTCCAGCGCGCCAGAGAGCCGTTCATCATTTGGACCGACCATCAAAATCTGATCACTATCGGGAACCTAAAACAGCTCAACCCGAGGCAGGCGCGGTGGGCTCTCTTCTTCAAGCATTACAATTTCCATCTGTCGTACCGCCCGGGATCCAAAAACACCAAGGCCGATGCCCTCTCCCGGCAACATGAGGAGGATGCTCCCCGGTCGGACCCCGCGCCTGTCCTCCCGCCGTCAAAGATCATTGCCCCTCTCCGGTGGGACTTGGAAACGAGGGTTCGCCAGGCACAGACGACGGAGGTCGAACCGGCAGGTGCGGTGCCTGGACGACTCTACGTACCTCGCAACATCAGAACAGAAGTCCTTCAATGGGGCCATTCCTCCCTCCTTTCCGGACACCTGGGTACTCGCCGCACCCTCCAACTTATTCAGCGGGACATCTGGTGGTCGTCCATGACAAAGGATGTTGAGGAATTCGTCCAGGCATGCCCAGTGTGTGCCAGGGCCAAAGACACCAACCAATAAACACCGGGGGAACTTCAACCACTCCCGGTTCCCCGCCAGCCCTGGACACACATTGCCGTTGACTTCATCACGGGCCTGCCGGATTCCGAGGGGAAGAACACCATCATGACCATTGTCGACCGATTCTCCAAGGCCGTGCACTTGGTGGCCCTCGCCGGACTCCCGTCAGCTAAAGACACAGCCGAGCTGATACTAGAGCATGTAGTCCGCATGCATGGGTTCCCGAAGGACATCGTCTCGGACAAAGGGCTCCAGTTCACTGCCCGGTTCTGGAAAGCCTTCTGCCGTCTGATCAACGCCACCTGCAGTCTCTCCTCTGGAGTCCACCCTCAGACCCTAATGGTCAGACGGAACGGACCAACCAACAACTGGAGCGCTATCTGAGATGCTTCATCGCCGATCGACAGTGCTCCTGGGCCCGTTATCTCATTTGGGCTGAACTCTCCCACAATCTTCACGTCACATCCACCACTGAGCTAAGCCCATTTGAGGTATGCCACGGTTTTCAGCCTCCGATGTTCGATCACCAAGAACTGGACGTTGATGTACCGTTGGCCCAACAGTTGTGGGAACAAACTAGAGCAGCCATTCGCCGTGCCAATACCCGCTACGCCGCTCAACATCGCCGTCGGCACCCCCCGGGACGATTGTACAATGTAGGTGACAGGTCTGGTTATCAACGAAAAATCTGCACCTCCATACAGAATCTCGCAAACTCTCACCCAGGTTCATCGGCCCTTACCGCATAACCCTCCAGATCAACCCTGTCACCTACGGGCTCCAGCTGCCTGTGGCGCTCCGAACCCATCCGGTATTCCACACATCACAACTCAAACCCTTCATCACTTCACCTATGGTTCCCCCCACCCACCCTGCTCCTCCTCCCCGTATCATTGAGGATGGTCCCGCCTACACCGTTCGCCAGATCCTTGACTCACGTCCTCGGGGCAGAGGGCTCCAGTACCTGGTCAATTGGGAAAGTTACGGTCCCGAGGAGCGATCGTGGATTCCGGCTCGGTTCATCCTAGACCCCGAACTCATCCGGGACTACCGTCGTCGGGCATCCTCCACCCCAGGACCGTCGAGAGCCGGTCCTGGACAGGGGGGTACTGTCATGCACACTCGTAACACGACCGGCACTAGGACCTGGAAGTAATACGGTCGCATTTCAGGAAGCATAAAAGGAAACAAGATGGCGCTTCACATTGCTCAGTCATTGAGTCTACCCATGCTGTCTCCGATGCTATCTCCTCCATTTCGTGAGTACTCACCATTTTGGGTTGTATTCCTGATTGAGTGTGTGTTGTTAGAACGCGGGTTAAATTGTGTAAACTCTTGCTCTCTACGTGAGAGAGTTCTAATAATAAATTGCGTGGTTATCCTGCCTGCTCGCGCTACTTCCACGTTTGGGTTTACCATTCACGCTACACGGGCTAACTGCTAGTCTTCTGATCATCCTCCGGTTGCTTTGTGACACATTTAATAAACCAATGTTTTGATAAGCTCCATTATCCAAGATCATAATACCAGGTAAAAAAAAAAAAAAAATTACATACTGTAAACATACTGGACAATACTGTAATAAACTCACAACAAAACTGCACATTTAAACTAGAAAATGCTGAAATATACTAAATTAACTTAAGCTTAACATGTACAGTAAAACAACTGAATCAAAGCTAAATGGGGCAAATATTTTTGCCTGACTATGTTTTTAAAACATTTTAATTAATTGTAATGAAAGTGCCTCCTCTTAAATATTCCTGGCTGCACGGTGGCTTAGTGGTTAGCACTGTCGCATTGCATCTCCAGAGATGAAGGTTCGAGTCCCGTTTTGGCTCCGTATGCATGGAGTTTACGTGTTCTCTCTCTGTGCTTGGTGGGTTTCCTCGCCTGCTGTCTAAAGGCATGTAGAATAGGCTAATTGGTGTTTCCATTTGCCCATAGCTAGTGAATGAGCATGTAAGTTTGTGTTTGGATTGGCACTCCCGGGTGTACCCCACCTCATGCCCTAAGTCTCCTGGGAAAGGCTCCAGGCCCCCCACAGCCCTGTATACAGGATAATGTCTGGTGTAGACAATGAGTGAGTGAGGGAGAAAATATTACTGTCAGCTAAGCCAGAAAGATTGCTAACTAGCTAAATTAGCTTGCTATTACAGTATATGGCTGTTTTTAAGCTAGGCTTTGTTACACTTGAATTTAAAAGAAATGTAAAAAAAAATTGCAGACTAATTTCATTACCAATTAAATATCAGCTACAATAACATTTTCTTTACCAGCATTTAAGCAAAAGAAGTCCCTTGATGTTGTCTTTGAAGTTTGTTGAAAACTCCACATTGCTGAACCACCCCTCACTTCTTCATCTTCTGCTTCCAAAGAGCCAGAAATTTTTGTATTTTAAATGTAGTTTTAAGGAATAGTTCCCCAGACTTTCTGAAGGACCATTTTGGCTCTAATGTTTGGCAAGTTTTTGCCTCTCATTTTTGGCAATTTGGGATCACATTTTCTGTCCAGTCCATGTACCTGACCAGATTGTCTGGGATACAGTTGTATCTCATTTCATGCAAACTATGGGGGAAAAAAGAACACAATGTTCTTTCATTTACTCCAAGAATTCAAGATGTCATGTTTAATTGAATCCAGCTTTAGCCAATACTGGAAAACAAGTCATAACGCAATTTTGGCAAAATATTGTAACACCAGGAAAATACAGATATTCCTTCATTTGGCACGCTACTTTGTAGCTTTAGCAAACAAAATGTCATCTACAACATAAATCATGCAATGATGAATACTTACCCTATCATCAGTATCAGCAGTCTTACAATACAGCAGAAGTCACTGGTATAATAATTACTGTGATTTGATGGAGTAACAAAAATACTCATTGTCACTAATTAATAGTGAAATTTCCTCATGACATCAACATGTTGCTTTTTCAGCATTAAAAGTAAGTAAACATTGCTGAATGCAATTCGTACAGCACCAAATAGAATATAAAATATGAATTGCATACACTTTATAACCAGTTAAACGTTACATTTAATCATTGAATTCATAAGTAATTATAATTATTGAGCCATTTAATGATTTATTACACCAAGGCATTTTTAAATTCTTAAATTTCAAGGTGATTTCTTTTCTATAACAGCACTCCGGACCTTAGTATTGGCTATAATTTGTATCACAGCTTTATCATTATGTCACCTGGATGAGTCAGCAAAAATGATTTTCATAAAGTTAGCATTCACATTTTGTGTCATAGCTGATTATGAAATGTGAAATTCATTACTATCAAGTACGTAAGGGAAAATGTGAAGTCTTAGAAAATAAACTATTTAATGATTTGTATGCTAGAAAGTGGCTAAAGTAATGACTTGTGCATGGTACCTCTTAGAAGACATGCTAAAAATGGTGTTTTAAATATTTAGCCAACAAGAATAATGTTTACATCAGAGTAAACATCTGAATATAACTGTGAGATTGCATCTGCAATTTGGGTCACTTAACAGATACTTAGAGGATGAGCAAACCAACAGACAGACGGACGGACAGAAGAAGTCATCATTCCTGAGTTACAGCTACCACCAGTAAAATCAGACCTGTTTTTATGAGAAACACCTTCGTAACAAAAAGGTGGCTATTGTGTTTGCATAATTCCCGTTTATATTTAGCACGGGCATTTAAAAGCTGGTATTACCCAATTTGGCCTTTGTATCATTATTAAGCAGTTGCACACATGAGGTAATGGTAGTGCTGCAGACGAACAAACCAAACAGGTAATTAAAACCACTAAGAGTGTCTGGGGCGAGAGTGGCTTCATCGCCAACCCGCCATTACACTTCACTTCAGTCTGCTACCTTAAAGCTATAACACATGCTGGAGCTGTAAGTAAATACAAAGGGTTGTTCAAGTCAAACTGAGACTTTTAATTGTGGAGAATAACAGAAGACAGTTTGATAAGTAAAAGCTCCTTTTATTTCTTGATATAATCCCCTGATACACCAATGATCTTCGCATTTCAGTAGTGCTTGAATACTATCAAGGTAGAAAGTTTTCTCAGTATGCCAGAGCCTGCTTCAACTCTGAAACACTGGCTTCCCAGGAACTCCTTTAATGGCAAAACATGTGAAAATGGTTGGAGCAAGTTGGCAATAACTCATTCCCAGGAGAGTCCCAGCCGTGCAAGTGGTGTTGTTGAATGATTGTGTGAACAGTTCTTACAGACAAATGTGTCACTCTCGCAAGTTGGTGACAAGTTATCTGTGATTTTTAATGATCAGACGTTTCAACTCACAGAATGTTCACAGAAATGACTGCAGTGAGCTCTGCGCACCTTGGTCATGTTGCTAAATCTTTTACTGTATCATGTTGTGGTGCAATAAATTGCAGACAGGATGCATTCATTTCAACCCAAATGTCATAGAGTACAAGACAGTGGTCAAAATGGATAAACTCACAATCCAGTAGGGTTTCTCACCATCCACTATTGTTTCATTTAAAAGTTCTTAAGACTTCCACTTACTGACAAAAAGTTATCTTACATTAACTGGTACTGGAGACTTCTTACAGAAATTTTATGTTAAGAGTGCCATAATACTGCATAAACTTGTGATTTGTCTTGTAGCTGAACCTACTGTCACACCTGCCCTACAAATCAGAATTGAGAATAAAACCAAGCTCTGTTGTGAACAAGGTCAAATGAAAATCCTGATAAAAAATAAACAGGCAAGGGTAAAAGGATTAACCTTAATCATAACTTAGATTTAATTGAATTGGATGCAGGATAAGATTTTACATTAATCATATTACCTTTATATATGTCAAGAAACGAATCATGGATTAACACAGATCAGGTGAACACAATAAGGTAGAAGGCCAATGGCAGGACAAGGTGAAGGACAGGCCAAAATCAAATGCGTATGGTAGGGAGCTTTAAATCCTGTCCTGGAAGGCTAGTGTCCAGTAAGGTTGTTGATTCTTCTGCTGAAACACTGTTAATTATCAGGTTCAGTGGGTGTATTTAGGTCTTGGTGAATTGGAAACTGAGTTGAAGATCCCTGAAGTATGGTTTTTATGATGTATAAACGCCATGGAGTTAATTTACTCATTGATTTCAATTAAAAAATTTGTACATAAAAAAGTTTTTTAGAAAACCTGTTTAATTTAATAGTATTATGACATCATATGTTTCATACAAATGGAATCTGATGCTTATGATAGATAATTAACACATGATGACTGATATCATTGCTGAGCATAATTTACCTAACTAATCAAATGTTAAACAAAAAGTTTCAATCTTTTTTTTTTAGTCCATCATTAGCAGGGATGGTAAGTCACAGTTCGAATAGCCGCCTTCTCAGGCATTCTGATCTTGGTCTGCCCTTTCATTGTCTACACCATTCTCACACCCACTTCCTACATCAGTGGGTCCCACTTCCCCTTTTGATGCTTATACTGTATGGGCATTGGTTTAAGGGCCTTTCTCAAGGGCTCAATCATGGCAACCAGTCACTGGCGGGATTTGAACCCCCAACAATTCAATCACCAATCCAGAGCCTTATAAAACCAGCTCTAAACCATCCTAAACCAACCAGCCCTAAACCATCACTTTACATTCACTTCATGCGGTATGTATTTAAATAATATATTTCAATTATTCTTGACTTTTCTATATTCAGAAACCTAAATCAGCAAAAGACTTGAACAATTATTATTCTAGGTGTTGTTAA
Organism: Clarias fuscus; assembly: GCA_030347435.1. NCBI lineage: Eukaryota > Metazoa > Chordata > Actinopteri > Siluriformes > Clariidae > Clarias > Clarias fuscus. Next base: position 9,597,638 of record CM059229.1, read on the forward strand.
GAAGACTACTCTATATGTTGCTCTTTTTCACATTCCACTTCTTTTATCTTTTTGATTTGCATATTTACAAGAAGCATCAATTGGTCATTGTGTCTACTGAAAATGCTGAGCAATTAAAACAAAACCCCTCATGGTAACATGGTAGCAGATTTATACTCCATGACCCTACTCTATGAAGTGGCGAGAATCTCTGTACTATTCAGATGGTCATTAATGCTTCTTTGTGGTATTTTAGAATTCTGTTGGAAGAAAAATGACGAGCGCTTCCTGTCTGTCTTTGTTTTATTTGCTTCCTGTCTCCTCCCTGGTTTCTCCAACTTCAGACCCTGCTACACATTGTCCCTGCCCAGTGATTGTCTCATTTATTTTTTTCCACTTGTTCTTCATTAGCTCTCATTTGTTGGTTTATTTTATGGAATCTCTGTTCCAGTCACTTTATTCAAATTCGTATAGGAGATACAAATGTACTCATTTCTTATCTACGTACATATTGGATATGTAACATTATTGCTTTATATTTAAATTTGTATGGTGCAAAGGTATTTGACTAGATATTTACTGGAGCTCAGTGATTAACTCCAAAGAAGACACACATTCTCACCCCATCTTTCCCTCAGGATTGGAACAATAGAGGGTTTAATTATTTCTACATACCGTAATTTGCCCTCTTCCAGACAATGGAAATTTAGACTTTTTTTCTCAAAAAGTTGAAAAAGTCTAAAAGTTTCTCACTGTCATTGCTACATAAGCTGTAGAATCTTACATATTGGAGATTAACATAATAAACTATTGCCAGTGTGTACTGATATGGTGCTTTTCGGGGAACAAAAGGGTTTTTTGAAATAAAATATGATGTCATGCATTGTCAAAGAAATATGATTATATAGGAAACCAACCAAGCACAAGAAGAACATGCACACACACACACACACACCTATATGTATATGCACAACAGTATATGCACAATCCCAAGTAATATATATATATATATATATATATATATATATATATATACTCTAATTTTACCAGCTGCTCTAGATGTATCAGCCTCCTGGTCAACTTTAGTAAAAGCAAGTATGCGCATCTTTTCATTACACACACACATGCACACACATGCGCGCACACACACGCACACACACACACAAAATTCGGCTGTAAGCATGACATATATCATTATGCTCTAGGTAATGAACGACATTGCAGTAAAACTCTCCCATTTGATGTCCTGTTTGAAAAACGAGCAGCGTTCATTCTCCTGCTTGCGGACATTCCTTCTGAGAAACCAAAGAGACCCAGGGCAGCTCATTAGTAGGCACAGCATAACTGATGGGCCAAACTCTTCTTTTAGCAAATTCTGAAAGTCTTTCATTGAACTCTTACACAACAACAATACATGAAGACACTGATGAGTTAGAAGTTAAAAAAAATTAAAAAATAAAGTATAATAATTACAAAATAAAACTAATAAACTCCACAGATTAAGTGCTGTGTTCAAAATTGTATCTACTGAAAAGCATGTGTTCCTTGGCATTGCCCTTTGGTCAGAGTCGGTCCAAGACTTAAGATGGGGTTTAGCAAGTGAGAAACCTTTTTTTTTTTTTTTTTTAAATCAATCGAGAACACTCATCCAATATATGTGGTATTTTTGGAGCTCACAGCAGGAATCTAATATCATAACATTAGAGTTAACAATATCATAAGAGCCAAGCAAAATGTTTTGTTTTGTGCTTCATGTCATAAATGTTATGCACATTTCAATATACCTGTCAGTTTCACTTGGACAAAAGGAACTGAAAAAGTATGAAATGTTTGTTAACCAGCATTACACTCAATATACCTGGTTAAAATGTTAATGCCCCTCCTATAATCTTTTTGAGGTCAATGACAGAAGAAACAACACAACACAAAGTTAAAATGTGTTTCTGATATTTCTGGATTAAGGGATTTTAATTTTATTTTTTTTACTTAAACTTGTGATACGTTTATACATCTAAATTAACTTAGTGTGTTCTTACCATAATAGTTATTTACCATAAATATAAAAACATAAATATATATTAAAATAAAATCATAACTTTAATACCATAGCGTTGCTTAATTATTAAGACTGGTCAGAGGGACCAGTAAGACCATCTGTGACTTAAATCATATGATTATTCTGCTTATTAGTATTATAATTTCTATAGTACACAGTACACAACTTACACAGAGGGTTGCACACACTAAAGTTTTGTTCGACCACCTTTAGCTTTGATTACAGCATTCAATGTGCTGAGATAAATGATTCCTTATGCTTCCAGAACAACTCTTCACCAATTTAAGTCCTGGAACCTGTCCGTGCCATTAGTTGACTAATGCCACATAACTTTGCTGAGTCTAGACCTGAGCAACTGAAGCAACCCCAGATCACAACACTGCCTCTAGAGGCTTGTACAGTGGGGTACACTGAATGATGGGTGCACCGCTTCATGCGCTTCCCTTCTTACCCTGATTCACCCATTGCTCAGGAATAGTGTCAGTCGGGCTCATTAGATCATATGCCCTTCTTCCGTAGCTCTAAAGTCCAATCTTTATGATCCGCAGCAAATTGAAATTTTTTTCTGTTTGGTCTCAGTAACAAGTGGTTTTCTTATGGCCACACAGCGGTTTATTCCCAATCTTGAGTTCTCATCACACTGTGTGCGTATGGCAATGCTCTCACTGTACTTTCACTTTGAAACATAGCTGTGATATTTACGGTCATTTTTTTATGATGAAACTTTAAGAAGCATTTAAGTGATCTGCGTTCATTTTTTTTTTTTTTTAGGTTTGAACCAGATTTCTTCTACAAAATTGATCATCTAGCGCTATCCTTCCCAGCTGTAATAATGCAATCGTCAAAAGGATGTCTTTTCCATGGGAATGTCTTCAAGGAGAAAGAGAGAGCGATCCACTGACAGAACAATGGTTTACTCTATGTAGCTCATTTAATGTAAGTAATAATGGAAAGTACATTTTTTAATGGAATATCAACCATGAACATGCAAAATTATCATCTGTATTTGCTGTAGTCTAAGTGGAATAAAACACTTCAAGGTCTGCATTAAAGACCTTGTAGACCTAAGGCTAAGGTGTCCTTGTGTAAATGACATGGCAGATATGCTTCAATTGATTCAGTCAAATCTGTTTAGCCTAGGCGTTCTTATACACCTCCTGCGAAATCCCACCGCTGCGTCATCTAAACTAAACCAACCGATGCAGTTTCGCTGACAGTAAACTATCCTGACAGACTGACAAATGTTCTGACTATTTTAAAAGAGAATTCCCTGCACACAAGGAAAGGTTAATGGTCTGTGCAACAGCCAGAAACACTTTCTGTTAAAAGGATAATTTCTTGGTTTCAGCTTCATCGCAAACAAAGCTCGGGTCTTTTAAACAGCACTCAGGGAAAAAAAGCATGGCGTGCACCGCGTTCGAGGCCGAGAGCATGAAATATTGCGATAGGCATCAACCGGTGGCTCGTTGCAGTGCTGTCTCTGTCCTGAAGTTGGCGGCATGCTGACTATCTCAGATCTCAGTACGTCTAAATGACGTTGGAATTCGTAGGCCCTTTGCAGCGTTACGTTGCGCACGCACTCGGTATCAGCTCAAACTAGCGCATCAGAATGTCTCTGTTGTGTGCAACATTAGCTGGAGATTACAGATAATAAGGGCCATGCAATCAGGCTGATTGCTTTGGCTGTTCATGAGCGTGGCATTGCTGTTTGATGTGCTGTCTGGTTCTCTGCCTCATCGGGACAGAAACGATAAACTGTGCTGAGTCATGTGAAAAGACTAAAGGCATCTTATAAGTAATAAAGAAGACACACATCTGCACTTCAGTCTAGTTTTTTTTTTTTTTCTGCTTGTCTTCAAAGTTCAAGAAACTATTTAGGAAATATAAAAATCTAGTCTATTCAGTTAATTTAATTAAGATCAGTGTTATCTTAATATATATATATATATATACATTTCTTGGCAGATTTTTGGAATTCAGCCTCAGTGACATTTAATAAGTTTCTGCAAACTGTATAAGCATTTCAAATTTACCGACTTGCAATGTGGCTATGCATAGAGATGATATAGAATTAAGCAATATCACACTTGAGGGAGTGCTTTTATGCTGGATATCATTCCACAAACACAATTTATTATCAACAGATTATGATTTGTTTGTTTATTGAACCAATTATTTTGCTTCACCGACACCCTTCCATGACTGGTGGAACTACAGTAACAGAGCTGGCAAACTGACAGTTAGTGTAATTAACAGGAGTGTACTGTAAATAATTTTAAAATTCTTACCGGTACTATGTAGCCAGGAGGTAAAGAGAATTAAACATCACAGTGAATATATGTTTCTGCACATCTGTTAAGAAAACCAAAGAGCTCATTGTGGATTTACTCTTGTATTTATTCCCATTTTTACAACCATGGTAGGACCTCCGGTCAACATTCACACACTATGGGCAATTTGGGAAAGCCACTTATCCTAACATGTTTTTGGTATGTGGGAGGAAACCAGAGAACCCAGAGGCAACCCACCAAGCACGGGGAGGACATGCACACAGACCCGAAGCAGGAATTGAATCCAGGACCTGGAGGTGCAAGGCGACAGTGCTAACCACTAAGCTACCATGACACCATTGATTATATATACTGATTATACTGTATATATACACTTGTAGTGTATAAACATTATGATTTACACTTCTGCTAACTGGTAAACTGCATTTGATTTCTGAGTACCTATACTGTGCAGGGTTAAAGGTCACCATGCAGGGTTTAGGCCCTTCCTCAAGACTTCAATAGTGGCAACTGTTCCTCCCCCTCACCACTAGTAACTGACTGTTTTTAAATAATGACTGAAGACCTACCTTTTGAACATTTTGATTAAACAAAAAGTTTTTTTTTGTTTTTACGTTCATGATGTCGATAAAAACAGTTGTCAGGGAAACGCTGAATAAAGAATTCAATAAAATTATTTTTAAATAAAGACTTGAGTTTGTGTAAAGAATTTGTGTGAACTTGAATCAATGTATAAAAAAAATTTTTTAAAAACCAAATCCACCCACAACTCCATATTTAGCTCTGTATCCCCTGAAATACACTGACACTCAATTATACTGTCATCGCTGAGCTATGTGATTAAAAATCCTGTTTAGTCTAGGACTAAACTTAATTTGTGTCCAATAAACCAGCCTATTGAGTAAGCCAATAGAAAGACTATTGCAATGGAAAAAGTACTTGGTGGAACTAAAATAAGCACAGAAATAGGTGTTAATGCACTCAACTCTAGAGTCCTCTTCATCATCACTTACAATGTGAGAAGATTGACTAAAGAGTGCAAGTAAAAACAAAACAAACAAAAGAAATCTGTTTTTTTGTGTGTGTGTATCATACTGGAGTCAGTCATATCCAAGGGTAACCTTCATACAAGAACCAAATTAAAGGAAAAAATTAATAAAGAAGAAACAAGTGTGTTAGTAAGGTTTTGGGCCACCATGAGTCACCAATGTTCCTTAGTACAGTGTCGACAAACTAGGTCATTCTTCGTAAAGATTTACATCAGCTGTGGTTTGATGATGGTGGTGGAAAACACTAACACTTCTCTCCAGAATTACCCAGTGATGTTCTGTTGTTTTGAGATCTGGTGACTGTGAAGGACATAGCATATGACTTACATCATTCTCATCCTCACCAAATCATTAAAAGTGAAGTCTTGTACCCTGCAAATGAAGGCAGAGTCATCATTGCTTTTCAACCATGCTTCAACGGAATTATAAAAAAAAATGAACTCATGGAACAGGGCTGGACAAAAACTTAATAGTTTGTTGCACAACCTTTTGAAGCAATCACTGCAATCAAACGATTCTTGTAACTGTCAATGAGACTTCTGCACCTCTCTGCAGGTATTTTGGCCCACTCCTCATGAGCAAGCTGCTCCAGTTGTTTCCGGTTTGAAGGGTGCCTTTTCCAGACAGCATGTTTCAGCTCCTTCCAAAGATGCTCAATAGGATTGAGGTCAGGGCTCATAGAAGGCCACTTTAGAATAGTCCAATGTTTTCCTCTTAGCCTTTCTTAGGTGTTTTTAGCTGTGTGTCTTGGGTCATTGTCCTGTTGCAAGACCCATGACCTGCGACTGAGACCCAGCTTTCTGACACTGGCCAGCACATTTCTCTCTAGAATCCCTTGATAGTCTTGAGATTTCATTGTACCCTGCACAGATTCAAGACACCCTGTGCCAGATGCAGCAAAGCAGCCCCAGAACATAACAGAGCCTCCTCCATGTTTCACAGTAGGGACAGTGTTCTTTTCTTGATATGCTTCATTTTTCCATCTGTGAACATAGAGCTGATGTGCCTTGGCAAAAAGTTCCATTTTTGTCTCATCTGTCCATAGGACATTCTCCCAGAAGCTTTGTGGCTTGTCAACATGTAGTTTGGCATATTCCAGTCTGGCTTTTTTATGATTTGTTTTCAACAGTGGTGTCCTCCTTGGTCGTCTCCCATGGCTCAAACAACGACGGATGGTGCGATCCGACACTGATGTTCCTTGAGCAGGAAGTTCACCTTGGATCTCTTTAGAAGTCTTTCTGGGCTCTTTTGTTACCATTCGGATTATCCGTCTCTTTGATTTGTCATCAATTTTCCTCCTGCGGCCACGTCCAGGGAGGTTGGCTACAGTCCCATGGATCTTAAATTTCTGAATAATATGTGCAACTGTAGTCAAAGGAACATCTAGCTGCTTGGAAATGGTCTTATAGCCTTTACCTTAAACATGCTTGGCTATAATTTTCTTTCGAATCTCCTGAGGCAACTCTTTCCTTCGCTTCCTCTGGTCCATGTTGAGTGTGGTACATACCATGTCACCAAACAACACAGTGACTACCTGGAGCCCTATATATAGACCCACTGACTGATTACAAGATTGTAGACACCTGTGATGCTAATTAGTGGACACACCTTGAATTAACATGTCCCTTTGGTCACATTATTTTCAGTATTTTCTAGGGGTACCATCATTTTTGTCCAGGCCTGTTCCATGAGTTTATTTTTTTAAATAATTCTGTTGAAGCATGGTTGAAAAGCAATGTCTGACTTTCATTGGTTAACATTCATAGAATTTAAAAAAATTATTACTTTTGTCAGATTAAAGTTATTTATGTGACCATTGTGAGTTTTTCTTTCATTGACCGACTTAGAATAACTTAGAATAAAGAAATAGTAAACTATGAGTCTTTTAAGTGAAAAAAGCTCCCACACAGCCAGATGATTTTCTTTTACTCATCTGTTAGACTATTTAACTGTTTGGAAATAGTGAGAACCAAGATGCTCCAAGCTGTTAAAGAAAACACGAAATCAGATTCATCTAATAATAGTAGAGTCAGGTGTGTTATCATTTGGCACAGAACAAAGAAACACGGACAAACCCTCTATGGATCAAAGTGCTGACCACTGACCTCTTGTTTCCCAAAGCAGCTTGTGGCATCTGGTGCAGCTGGAAGGTCATATGGCCTGTCACAACATGATACAACCTCTCTTAAAGCATTTTATTTTCTATTACTGTTCAAAAGGAATGCCCTTGTATGTTATTTTATACAGTTCTTTCATTATTTTATGCATTTATGCAGGCTCAGCGATTCCTTTGGTGCATTAGCACACCAACAGATGCTACATGGAACTGTCATCACAATGGCATTTTGGAATCAATAAAATGCACGCCTTATTTAACATTTTAAACTAACACACAGTTTTATTGTTTGTCTGGTGAGTGGATTCAGACCAGACACTGTTCATCCATCCAATGTACACCAGCAGAGTGGTAAAACTAAAATATTTTTGGCCTGGTTGCAAAGAATTTACATGACCACACAGTAAAACTTAATTTGAAATATCTTTATAAAACTCTTTCTTCCAGGAGCATATGACAAAATAATTCACTAGGGTTATTTTATTTTACTATTATTATTATTATTATTATTTTTTTTTTTTATGTTTTCAGATAGTTTTACAGAAGCATAGCATGCAACTCTACAGGGAGGAGAAACATGTTGTCGTAAATGAAACCACATTCGGAATATCAGCCGCTTAACTGATTTTCCGAGTGCCGTTCCTTTACCCGTTTAAAGGAAGCGGATCCAAAACCTTTATAAAACCCAAAGGGTGCTTTCTATTAGAAATGCATTATATTCTAATTTTATTTATAAGCTGCTATTGAACTGTCAGTTCTGTTTGGTGTTGACTGATTTTCTATAACAGCAGTTACAGTTCCATTTACGGCATTTGGCAGACACCCTTATCCAGAGCGACTTATATTTTATCTAATCACATTGTTCAGTTAATTTAATTCAGATCAGTGTAATTGAGGGTTAAGGGCCTTGCTCAAGGGCCCAACATTGGCAACCTGGTGGTGCCATGGCCAAGTTCTAATAGTACTTTATAATAACGTCGGTATGACAGACACTGCACAATTAAAAAAAACAACAATCATATTTATTAATATGGTAAGGTTTTCAGTGAGAACACAGATACACAGTTATATTGCACTTGTGGAAGGAGTCTCCATTGTCAGCTCTTTATAACTGTAATGCTGTTAAGTTTTCCCACCATGGAAAAGTCTCTATGCGAAAGAGAACAGAGAACAAAGAAAGAAAAGATGCTATAAAAGTAATAAAACTCAGGAACATACAAAACTTTTGCATGAAAATAATCATTGTAATGTGGGACATCCTTAATTATTATTCTGCTTTGTATATTTTATGGAAAGACTGCTTTGATGTCTGTTTTTCCCCCTCATTTCATCCAGGAATTGAGTATTTAATATGAAAACTTGACTATGACTATCGCATTCAATCATTTTAAATAATGACATTTGGATGATTGTTTTGTGGGTAATAATAAAAACACTGGAAAACTCAAACTGTGCTTGAAGCTTGTAATTATGCTTGAAAATCTGGACAAAAGTAACTATAACTTTCAATTATTTCTCAGGCTTCTGAGACAGAGAGTCAGAGTGAAACCCATTTCAAGAGACACAAACTCATTGCATCTTGCTCCTTTACCAAAGGATGCATTTATTTTAAATGTCTCAGGCTCATGTGACACTCGGTAGCAAAAACGCAACCAGGGGTGTGTTTGGGAATGTGCTCAGATTATATAGTAGTTGTCCTTGCCCAAGGGTAATCAGGACAGCATTTATATGATGGAGAGAAATAACAGGCTTGGGATGAGTGATCAAAAACAATAGTGATCCTTAGTGATGCAGTGACTCTTTGAGAAAAACTAGGCCTCATGGCATAACTAGAATGTCAGAGCAAGACCTTCTTGTACTGTGATGACCTACAGGTCCTGCGTATGTAGGACAGAGAACAACAGGAGCACAAAGAAGGACATTTTCATGCATAGTGAAATTGAAATACCTTTATAGAATGCAACCCATGAATAGATCTGTTGAAGGAGCTGACAAAAGGGCAAATTTGCAAGCAGCGATCAGAAATAATGAGTTATGGTTGGAGAAACTAAGATAAGAGATGAGAAGAAAATTCTCATAAAAATAGGCATGCTCCATATATTGTGACTTCAATGATCCCTATCATAAAATTCTTATTGATCTTCAAATGAGAGCAATTTAGTTGGACTTTGTAAAACAGCATCTCTAATAGTATCTCTTGTGAATGGTCCCACACTGACGCCCTAAAAAGGTCACCCAGTTGAGACCCAGTTTTTTCCTCTTTTAAGTCTGGATCCTCTCTCATGGTGTCTGTTGGAGCTTTTCCTTGCCACTCTCACCACATCTTATTTGTAAAAATAAATAAATAAATAAATAAATAAGTTTTAATCCACCCCCCCACTTCTTCATGTTTTGCTTCCAAAGAGCCAGGCTTTATCATTTTAATTTAGACTTGAGAAATAGGTCTCCAGGCTTCACATTTTGGCTCTCATTTTTGGCAAGTTTTCTGCCTCTCATTTTCAGTCCAGTACCTGTACCTGAGTAGTTTCAGAGGAATGTTTTTAGTTGTTAAGCCACACAGTGTCCTGATAATCATTCAAGAATGTAAAAACATCACACTTAAGGCATGAACCAGAGAGAAACAAATGCAGATAATGACAGATGATCAGGCCGATGATTGCTATACAAATGATCCTGAATGTTAAATGGGTTGGAACAGATGAGAGGAGAAATGAGGTTGCTGCTGAGGTTATTACATAAACAATGCATTTTTAAGTTGTTTCTTTAGGCACTTTACCATACATATAGCACTATATAACATATATAACACTATACTGTATATTATATAAAACCCGTATAAACAGGAGTTGGACAATGGAACTGAAACACTGGCCAATTCAGTGTTGGAGGTTTGATGGCTAAATTTGACCAGCCTGGTGGCCAATCTTCATTGATTTCACATTTCACCAGTACGTTCCACAGTTCCACCATTCCACAGTTTTGCTTAAAATATGGCAATGGACACAACATCAGAGAACAAATTGTTGGTGTGCATCTCGCTGGCACATCTGTGACCAAGACAGCGAGTCTTTGTGATGTATCAAGAGCCACGGTATCCAGGGTAATGTCAGCATAAGGTACCACCAAGAAGGATGAACCACATCAAACAGGAGTAACTGTGGACGTAAGAGGAAGCTGTCTGAAAGGGATGTCCAGGTGCTAACCCAGATTGTATCCAAAAAAACATAAAACCGCAGCTGCCCAACTCACTGCAGAATTAAATGTGCACATCAACTCTCCTGTTTCCACAAAAGCTTTGTGTCGGGAGCTCCACAAGGTCGATGTACATGGCCGGGCTGCTATAGCCAAACCTTTGTCACTCGTGCCAATGCCAAACGTCTGTTTCAATGGTGCCAGCGGTGAAAATCTTGGGCAGTGGACAATGTGAAACATGTATTGTTCTCTGATGAGTCCACCTTCACTGTCTTTCCCACATCCTGGAGAGTTACAAAGAAGCACCACCCAGATGTTGCATGCCCAGAGTGAAGCATGGGGGTGGATCAGTGATGGTTTTGGCTGCAATATCAATATGTGAAGGAATTCCCTAAGCCCCATCTATCTTGTGATAGATGGGTGCGTCACTGCCAAGGACTACTGAACCATTCTGGAGGGCCATGTGCACCCAATGGTTCAAACATTGTATCCTGAAGGTGGTGCCGTGTATCAGGATGATAATGCACCAATACACACAGCAAGACTGGTGACAGAGTGGTTTGATGAACATAAATGTGAAGTTGAACATCTCCCATGGCCTGCACAGTCACCAGATCTAAATATTTTGGGGTGTTTTGGGGGAGCGATGATTTTCAGGAGGTTTTGTCAGGAAATGTTTTCCTCCACCATCATCACATAGTGACCTGGTCACTAGTCTGCAAGAAGAATGGCTCGAAATCCCTCTGGCTACTGTGCAGGACTTGTATCATATCATTGTATCCAAGTATATATATATATATACACACACACACACACACACAAATATTTATTTATTTATTTATTTATTTGGGTGGCTCAATAATTTTTTACACAGTATTGGTTATCTGCATTCAAACATGTGGGCAATTTATCTACTCACCAGTATGTCTTTGGCAAATTGGCAGAATACAAAATGAACAGCATGAACAGAAACATATACATATATGCACACACATACGAATCCCATTAAATAATTAATTTAACATAAATTAATGCTGATCATAAATATATGCTCAGAGTTACCATTTCAAAAGATGTAATCTACTTACTCAATAGATTGCTGATAACAGATGCTTTAAATAAAGTATCATAACAGCATTCATTGAAAATAGGAATGTAAGCTTGAGGATATAAATTTTTTGTTTTTGTCATCAATTTAAACCACATCCACTTCCAACCCGCTTGAAAACAAGCCTCTCATTCTGTACTGGTCCACAAATAGAGTTCCTCTCGTAATTGGGCATTGAGGAGTACTTGTTCAAACTGGCAGCACCAAGGGGGCAAAATGGGGGGCCGGACCGGCCTGCCTGAAACTGGTTGCTTAGAGCCTAGAGTTGGCACAGAAAGGCTTATAGAACCTGTGTTCATCCAACTGAGTGTATGTGAGTGGCAAGGGAAGAATAGATGATGAGATAAATCATGCAAAATTACTTTATGGTTTTAAAGCATGTGTGTCAAAAAACAAAGCAAACAAACAAACAAACAAACAAAAAAAAAAAAAACATTGGAGCCTGTTTGCTGCTCAACTAAATTACCGGCCAAAATAAAGCCCCTCGATTCAAGAGGAGCTAAGCAAACTACCATCCGAGATAAACAACAACAACAAAAAAATAGCTGTATGTTTACATTAGTAAGCAAACGATATATCACACAATGCAAAGATTGAGTAGTGCAACACAATAGACGTCTGGGTCATGCTGAAGTTTTTCATTAAGGGTGCCGAGCGTTGTTATAAAGAAAGGCTGAGGCAGGCACCAAGCACTTTCGTAAGCCAAGTTTTTCGAGAACAGGAGGAGGTGGAAGGACCTTTATTTCTCCTTAAAACCTATTGACTATAACTCTTCTTCTTTCTAATGGACACTTCACATGCTCGCAGCGTCACACCAAGCCTTCACGGCCCCAACAGATCCTTTGTACCTTGAGCAAAGTGCAAACTTGAGCAAAGTGTTGCCTTCACTTAAAGGAATACACACAGATGTAAATTAGAGAGAAGAGCCGTAGAGGATGGTGCATTCTTGTGTGAAGTCAATTGCCTTGCCCTGTTTTTTCAGCTAATCCACCTTAATGAAGACACGATCCTGCAGAGGAACAGCAAGGACGCTTGGGACGCTAGGGATTGTTGAGAAATATTATTAGTCATGTTTAAGTAAGTAAGTAAATAAATAAATAAATAAATAAAAATCCGACCTTTTTTTCACCCAGATTTTTTCTATTAGGTGAGTCGACTTGGGAAGCTGCAACAGGTTCTTTTTATTGTCGATGCCAAGGGCCTGGGTAAGGACTGCGGATTGAAAGCGTTCATCCACTGAGTTTCCAGAGCCTCCGACTTTGAACTGAAATTCAAAGCCTTATTTTTCCTGTGTTTACAAAATGAGGATACCAAGCACTCAGGCAAGCGTGCATATATGCTATGCCGAGAAACAGAGAAAGCCGGGTTTTTCCAAAACGCTGTTGCCCATGTGAGGCAAAAAAGCAGGTTGTTCAAGAATCAAGAGAGGATTTAAATAGGAACTCAAACAGTCTCCTCCTTTTGTTGGAAGGAAAAAGCGATTGTGTACAACACCAAACACATTTTATTGTCAGTAGCGTCTGCTTGGCTCATGCTAGTGATGGTAGCGGGGAAACAACTGGTGTTTTTCATTGTTCCCAGGTCAAGTCCTCTCATAACCTCAATCACCAGTGGGCTGTTTTGACGAATATTTCCCAGTATATAATCTAAGCATATAATGCCTATGGGACTGGTGACCCAATGCAACATGCTGCTGTTGCATGTAAGATGTACTGTAAATTTGTCAGTGGAAATTGTACAAAAGGACAGAGGAAGTGCGAGGGCAGAAAACTTCCTGTCGCCTTTGTGCTTGCAACATTTAAGGGTTAGGGACAAACATTTTATTTGTGTTTTTGAACAATTTCACTGCATGGAACTTCTTCTTGGAGTATCACTGAGGAAGGAAGTAAAATCTATAGCCTTCCAGGAAAAAAAAAATCAATGCTGAATTTTTTTTTACCCTGTTTAACAAAAAAAAAAACATCTCTTTTGATATATTTTTTTAATTTTAATAAATTACTAAGTAGCCCAGCTGTTTTTATAGGTAATATATATATATATATTTTTTCAATTAACAAATTTCAAACCAAATCTTTTATACTGTATATTATTAAAAAAAAAAAAAACGAAGCAATTACAAGCAAAATAATAATAATAATAATAATAATTCTTAGCAGCAACAGGTTTCTGTCTGCCTATAGTGCAAAGCATAAAATATGACACATGAATGAGTGTTTTGGGTTTCCCTGAATTACAGCATTTGATATCACGGGCCTATGGTACATTACAGATTGAAGATTGAAGACAAAGATTAGTCACTTGTGTACCACAAGGACACTCCTGAGAGAGAAAGAAACTAAATTGTTGTAAACAAATAAAGCCCAAGCTTGTTTGGGTTGGCAAGTCGTAACAGTTAATTGCTTGAGAGGAGGTCTAACATTTGCAGAAGGGTAAGAGCTTTGGCTCCAACACTATTATTTAACACGATTATGCAGAATTGTGCAATGTGCTAACTGCAACCCAACCATCACGTAGTTAAGTTCTGTTGGATGTGGCCAAAAACTGTGAACAACAGCACATGAACTGCAAGCGCAGGCGTGAAAAAAAGCATTAAAAATGTCCCACTAGTGGCAATGACATTTGCAATTATGGCATACCAAACTTGGGGAAAAAAAAAAAAAAAGGTTTTCCCTTTGGTTCACATGCTTCGTAAGACGATGTTTGTTCCTGTTGGAAACGTTTGTTTTTTGAGCTTTGTCATTAACACCCGTACTTGGATGGAGAAATAGCTGTGTTGATAATGTGTTCTCAGAGATTGGAATTACTGTAGGTGTTCAAAAGCTCTAGGATGAGTTGTCTGGAGCACAACGTGGCGTTCTGAGAGTTCCTGAGTCTCTATGTACGTGTATCATTATTGTTCCCGACTTCCCCACAGGATGTCACATGAGCCTGTGTATATTTGTGTCAACGTGGGAAGCAGCGGGTTTGGACCCTGACATAGGGTCAACAGGAAGAGGAGAGTAGTGAAGCTATACTGTGAAGTGCTGACGACTCGCCCAGAGTGTTGCTGGTATCTTCAACACCACAACCAGAAGGAGTGGCAACTGTCAACAAGTTCATTTGCTTTTATTGTGTTCCTTAACATACTTTGCTTTGAACAGTTGTCAGAGGTCATGGTTAGCCATTGTCAAAGCAGTTGGGGGTTTTGTTCAGGGGTCCAACGTTGGTGGGATGGCAGTTCCAGGATTTGATTTTACTGCTTTCTTGTAGTCTGTAGTACTTTCATCAAGTTCTTTTATAATGTTCATAATGAGTTCTTCATAATGGTATCAGTTTAAATTCCTGAAAAGGTTCTATATGGAACGTGTAAGATGCATGGAGTCATGATTAATCTGAGGGATGTTGGGATCATTTAGGGGTTTGGATGCCCACCCTTTAATCACTAATACATGCTTAGATGAATTCTCAAAGGTCTTTTTACATGTTTGCTTTTACAACACGTTTCTACCTGGAGGTCATAAGTGATGATTAGCAGTTGTATAACACTACTGGAGCACCATTGGCATACTTTATTGAAAACTAAGAAATATGGTATGTAGTTGGTGCTGAAGGCACTTATCAAACACTGCTCTGCACCATGTTCCCTTCAACAGTTTAGCATGACATTAATGGACCCATCATACTGTAGGTCAAGATACTCTGTCTCCAAAAAGCTGAGACACTAGCTGTGTCTACATGTACCCTAATATTCTCTTTAATAATGGTAATAAAGCCCAATCATATTAAAATGACATAATGTGAATCATACATCAGTTAGAAGAGTCTGGCCCGATCTGGCTCAATCCAGCCCGAATGGAATGAATTTCCAATTCAAATGATAGGGATAGTGAGAAAGGGAGGTATAAATATTAAACATGTAAACACTTGAGCCGATCATTTCTCTCTTATTGAAGTAAATATATCATTTTTGCGCATGTTTGCCTCATAAGGCGTAACATTAAGGGACATAATGAAAGTTGTTTCCATTTCACACGTAGTAAAGCATCTAGCCAAGTATAGATGAGACTGCATTATTGCAACCGATTATAACTCAGAAGGCAGGAAAAGATAGAAAGCCTAAGCTAACATCAAAGTCTTAAAGCAATAAAAGAGTTTAAAGCAAAGTCCTAGGTAATGAGATCGACTGTAGACCTTCTTTCCTAAAGACACACAATTTCTAAACACAAAGTAATACTTTTACCCACAATTTTTACGACTAACATATTTTAATTAATAATATGCACAGCTTGTTACTGATAGAAATGAAATGTATGTATTTAATAAATAAATATAATGTACACCTCAAAGGTGCATTTGTGTCTCAGTGGGAGGTTTCTCGCTTGTCATGTGGAAGGCCTGGGTTCAAATCTCACTCAAACCTCAGCCACTGGATGTAGTGCCGGTCACAAGCCTGGATAAAATAGGAGCAGCTGAAAGACTAATAACAACAACAACAACCACAACTGTACACTCCAAGTTATCAACATTTTTGTATTATATATACAGAGGGACAAAAATGTATACACACTTCAACAGGTGTTATCTATGCCCTTTTAAGAACTATTTTGATGCTATCATGTGACTGTCAGAAGATAAACAGATTTTTCATGTTGAAGTGTGTACACACACACACACACACACACACACACACACACACACATATGCGCGCACACACACACACATACGAGCACACACACACACACACACACACACACACACATATACATATGCACACACACACACACATATATATATATATATATATATATATATATATATATATATATATATATATGTACAGTGCCCTCCATAATTAACCCCTGGTTAAAATGTGTTCATTAGCTTCTAAAAAAAATCAGTTTTGTTCTAAATAACATAGGACCGCAATGGAAAAAAAGAGGAAATTCCAACCTTTAATTCAAGTGCATTTATTCAGTGGGAAAAAAAATCCCACATTAAGAAATAATTCTTTTACATCAAATCATGGGTGCCACAATTATTAGCACCCCTGATGTTTAATACTTTGTACAACCCCCTTTAGCCAACAAAACAGCACCTAATCTTCTCCTATAACGTTTCACAAGATTAGAGAACACAGAAAGAGGGATCTTCGACCATTCCTCTTTGCACAATGTCTCTAAATCATCCAGTGACCTGACTCCTCTCCTCTGCACTCTCCTCTTCAGCTCACTCCACAGGTTTTCAATGGGGTTGAGGTCTGGGGACTGAGATGGCCATGGGAGGAGCTTGATTCTGTGTGTGGTGAACCAGTTCTGTGTAGATTTGGCCACATGTTTTGGGTCATTATCTTGTTGAAAGACCCAGTGACGACCCATCTTCAGCTTTCGGGCAGAGGCCACCGGATTTTGCTTTAAAATGTCCTGCTATTTCAAAGCATTCATGATGCCATGCACCGTAACAAGGTTCCCAGGGGCTCTGGAAAAGAAACAGCCCCACAGCATCACCGATCCTCCCCCATACCTCACAGTGGGCATGAGGTGCTTTTCTGCATACTCATCTTTTGTGTTCCACTTCGGGTGTTTGTTGCCAAAAAGCTCTATTTTGGTCTCATCTGACCAAAGAACACGGTCCCAGTTGAAGCCCCAGTACCACTTAGCAAACTCCAAACGTTTGTGTTTATGATTGTGACTGAGAAAAGGTTTTTTCCTTGCATGCCTCTCAAAGAGCTTGTTGGCATGTAGATAGTATCTGATGGTTGTTTTGGAGACTTTATGACCCCAAGATGCTATCATGTGTTGCAGTTCTTTAACAGTGAGCTTTGGAGAAATTTTTATTTCTCTTACCATCCTCCTCACTGTGTGTGGAGGCAAAATAAACTTGCGTCCTCGTCCAGGCTTGTTTACTATTGTTCCAGTTTTTTAAAACTTCTTAATGATTCCTCTCACAGTAGATATGGGCAGGTGCAGGCGGGTGGCTCTTTTCTTGTACCCATTGCCTGACTTGTGAAGGTCGACACACATCTGCCTTACTTGAATGGTGTGTTCCTTTGTCTTCCCCATGTTGAAGAGTGGATAAGAGAAATGGCCTCTGTGTTACATCATATTTATACCCCAGGGAAGCAGGAAGTGATAAATTACTAATGAAATGTTCCTAGATACTCTGATCAACTTTGTAAATTACTGTAGAAATGACAGAAATACTTCACATTTATTTTCTAGGAATTGTTAGGGATGCCAATAATTGTGGAACAGGTTATTTTATGAAAAAAAAAAAATTGTTAGTCAGGGATTTTTATTTCCCCTTAAAAATTCACTTTATATTCATGTTATATTTTTCTACAATTTTCAGTGTGACAATATGCTTCTGCAATAAAAACTGAATTACTTTTAAGGCTTTTAACACATCTTAATCAGGGGTGCCAATAATTATGGAGGGCTGTATATATGTATTATATTATTATATAATTGCATAAATAAATTGCAAAAAAAAAAACACTATTCACTGCAGAGTTGAGTGCATTGGGTGCATGATGTGAACTCTGATTGGGTGACGACTTCGTCTGAGTTTCTGTGATATATTTGTGAAACAAAAGCGCTTAACAGTACTGAAGGGGGAGGAGCCAGCTTTTTTAGGTGAAAGATGAGGGGCTTCTCTTTTGGGTGGGCTGGAGATTCTGGTGCATTTCTAGGAATTGCAGTGTTAAAGGAACAGTTGAAAACACACACAGACTTACACACTTCTACTCATTTAAGCTTAACAACATACTTAGATTCTCAGCATTTCTCTATGTCCTTGTGCTTTAAAGGCGTCTGCAAAATGCAAGAATTTAAAAGCGAGTTAGACACAGCAAGTCGTTTCACATCCAGAAAAAAAAGCTCCAACAACAAAAAAAAAAAAAATCCACAACAGCTCTTTAATTGTGTTAGCAGTTAACTGTTAGAAACTCATAAGCCTGTTACATTCCCCCCCAAGTGACGTCCTCACGCTCGACCCCTAACACCGAGCTGCTGGGACGTGATGTGACTCCAGCATCTCCTTCCGATAGAAGAGACATGCACATGCTCATGCCCGGATGACACGGACATGAAATTTCTCTCTGGCCGTAATAAAAGGCCACATTCATTCCATGGGGAGCACTCTGATGATTCACACTCATGGTTGAGTGTTACTAGACAGCTTCATTGGAATGGAGGTCGATAACTGCTGTCACATCCCCTCTTCTCCAGGGGCTACTCTCTTCCTTTTTACTTTTGACTTCTGTGTGTGTGTGTGTGTGTGTGTGTGTGTGTGTGTGTGTGTGTGTGTGTGTGTGTGTGTGTGTGTGTGTGTGTGTGTGGAAATTTTTCCATTGAAACGTGTTTTCCATTTGCTTGCTCTGCAGAAAGTTAGTCATGAAATTGCTTGTGCTGACATGGTCTTTCAGCCACACACACACATACACACACACACACACACTCTCCAAACATCTTTACCCGTCTTCAAAAAACACGTCCTCGCTATCCCTTCCATTCCATTAAAACACAAAAGGAGCCGGGGCTAGTGGCAGTCATAAAAATGCACAGTCTCTTAAATAAAAAAAAAACAAGCAAAGGAGGTCTTAACGCCTGCCTTTATAACAGGAAAACATTTTTTTTTTTTCGTTATTAAACCTACTGGCCTGTTGTAGTTAAATCTCGAGCGGCTAAACAAACGTTTTAATTGCTCCTCCGAGCTTGTTAAAAGACCCCGAATATGGAACAAGCACATGAGCCAGATTTGAAAGACTGGCCTTGATGGTTGATAAACTGTAAACAAGTTTTCCTATTAGATTTCCTTTTAATGCCATATTAGTTTAGTTCTTAAAACTGAGCGACCAAAGAATATAGAAGCATAGAGCTTGTAGAAAATGTTTGAAAAGATGTGAAAAGCCATACACATGGCTTTTCTTGGTGATTTTGTTCCTGTATCAACTAAGAGGTGCACAAGTAAGAGCATGAGTGTCACACACACACACACACACACACACACACACACACACACACACACACACACACACTTGCATTACGGTTGATCCGGACCACGCGGCTGAAGCATCAACACTCGCACCACATGCTTTCACACACCCATGTCACACACGTCAGCACTGCCTCATCATTGGACCAGCAGAAAATAAACACACACTGCAGTGTGACGGGGTGTGTTTATCTGTGACTGGGCTGCAGACTTCTGAGACTCTTCGAAAGACATGGAGGTAAAAAAAAAATTTTTTTTTAAAAGGCAGCTAATTATATTCTGCCTGAGTTTGCCTATACATTATGTATAGGTTCAAGGATGATGTTAGAAGACTCTACAACAGCTTAATGATGATTTTAATTTTTAACCAAGTCTGGCCACTAACTTGGTAGAGTAATGTTAAAATCACAATCGGATCACTAAGGTAATATTTATTTATTAATTAATAGAATTATAGTATTTATTATATTACTAGCCTATAATAATATATTATATTATATACACACGTAGACAAAATTGTTGGTACCCTTCGGTCAATGAAAGAAAAACTCACAATGGTCACAGAAATAACTTTAATCTGACAAAAGTAATAATAAATAAGAATTCTATGAATGTTAACCAATGAAAGTCAGACATTGCTTTTCAACCATGCTTCAACAGAATTATAAAAAAAAAAAAATGAACTCATGGAACAGGCCTGGACAAAAATTATGGTACCCCTAACTTAATAGTTTGTTGCACAACCTTTTGAGGCAATCACTGCAATCAAACGATTCCTGTAACTGTCAATGAGACTTCTGCACCTCTCTGCAGGTATTTTGGCCCACTCCTCATGAGCAAGCTGCTCCAGTTGTTTCCGGTTTGAAGGGTGCCTTTTCCAGACGGCATGTTTCAGCTCCTTCCAAAGATGCTCAATAGGATTGAGGTCAGGGCTCATAGAAGGCCACTTTAGAATAGTCCAATGTTTTCCTCTTAGCCATTCTTGGGTGCTTTCAGCTGTGTGTTTTGGGTCATTGTCCTGTTGCAAAACCCATGACCTGCGACTGAGACCCAGCTTTCTGACACTGGCCAGCACATTTCTCTCTAGAATCCCTTGATAGTCTTGAGATTTCATTGTACCCTGCACAGATTCAAGACACCCTGTGCCAGATGCAGCAAAGCAGCCCTAGAACATAACAGAGCCTCCTCCATGTTTCACAGTAGGGACAGTGTTCTTTTCTTGATATGCTTCATTTTTCCGTCTGTGAACATAGAGCTGATGTGCCTTGGCAAAAAGTTCTATTTTTGTCTCATCTGTCCATAGGACATTCTCCCAGAAGCTTTGTGGCTTGTCAACATGTAGTTTGGCATATTCCAGTCCTGCTTTTTTATGATTTGTTTTCAACAACGGTGTCCTCCTTGGTCGTCTCCCATGTAGTCCACTTTGGCTCAAACAACGACGGATGGTGCGATCTGACACTGATGTTCCTTGAGCATGAAGTTCACCTTGGATCTCTTTAGAAGTCTTTCTGAACTCTATTGTTACCATTCGGATTATCCGTCTCTTTGATTTGTCATCAATTTTCCTCCTGCGGCCACGTCCAGGGAGGTTGGCTACAGTCCCATGGATCTTAAATTTCTGAATAATATGTGCAACTGTAGTCACAGGAACATCTAGCTGCTTGGAAATGGTCTTATAGCCTTTACCTTTAACATGCTTGTCTATAATTTTCTTTCGAATCTCCTGAGACAACTCTTTCCTTCGCTTCCTCTGGTCCATGTTGAGTGTGGTACATACCATGTCACCAAACCACAGTGACTACCTGGAGTCCTATATATAGGCCCACTGACTGATTACAAGATTGTAGACACCTGTGATGCTAATTAGTGGACACACCTTGAATTAACATGTCCCTTTGGTCACATTATTTTCAGTATTTTCTAGGGGTACCATCATTTTTGTCCAGGCCTGTTCCATGAGTTCATTTTTTAAAAATAATTCTGTTGAAGCATGCTTGAAAAGCAATGTCTGACTTTCATTAGTTAACATTCATAGAATTTTTTTAAATTACTACTTTTGTCAGATTAAAGTTATTTATGTGACCATTGTGAGTTTGTCTTTCATTGACCGAAGGGTACCAACAATTTTGTCCACGTGTGTATATACTATATATTATATTACTAGCCTATATAATTATAGTATTATATAGGCTAGCAATCTGTAAAAAGAAAAATAAATAGATTGTTGTAAATCTTGTAAATTAATAAATCATTTATTTACAAGTTATACATGTTTCAATAGTACGTTTTTATTATGGTATCAGTTTTTGTTTCAATAAATATTTCATCTTTAATGTCTGTAGTGTGAAATGTTTACAGCAGTAGCAACAGGTATCCGAGGTGCTTATGTTACCACGGTAACGCACGAAGGAAGTGACGTCTGTGTTGGTGACTTCGAATGGTGGAATTTTGTGGATGGAAGTTCCCTTAACCGACATTCCCTGCAAACAGAGCAGGGAATAGGGCGCACCCTGTGAAGTACACTGGAATGGAACGGTTCATAAATGTACAAACTAATGAAACAGAACAACGTGCAGTTGAATGCAAGTAGGACCATGTGACTAATGAACTACTGTACATGCTGGGAAATGGAGTCTGGGACCGAACGTCAATATAAAAGAACATGAATGTGTAAAGAAACGCAAAGAAACAGGGACAAATATGGGCAGAATGATGACACACAAGGGTTGTTCAGTACAAATATAAGTGTAAAAATCTTGGTCAAATTTTGCACAGTTGGATGAAAAACTCAGTAGCCTAACTTTCCTCCTCTAATTGATCATGATGCATTTTTTGAGCTTTTTAGGATGCCATGGGAATTCTTCTGGCTTATCGATCCGGGTGTCAGCAACTATCCAGCTGTTGCTTCATCAAATTATCTGATTTATCTAACTGTGCCGGCATATACAGTAGCCTAAAGATTGTTACACAACACTCACTGTCTAGTGATTTTCTGCCTCCATTTTTTGATAAATACACATTCACATTTCATACAAACTTAAATATTGATTTTGATTGTGTAAAGCTGCTTTGCGACGATGAAAATTGTTAAAAGCGCTGTACAAATAAAATTGAATTGAATTAAATTGCCTCCAAAGTCAGAAAGAGTACAGCTTCCTCCTTGGCATAAATATATCAGATTTTCAGAAATACAATACAAGCTTGACTAGATAGCTAGCGCTCTCTGGAAGGAGACCAGTTTACAAATAAGGAAGGAGTCTCCAGTGTCAATAATGTTTTCCTCTTTAGGAATAAGCAGTTGGCACTGTTTGGTTTCTTGGTTTAACACATAGCGAGAGTGAGAAAATAGATCGTATGGTAAATGGAATTGTAAATAAAAATGGATAAAAGGTTGTTTTTTATTAAATGAAAAAGAATAAGCGACAAATTGCTGTGGTTTCAAAATAATAAAGCTGTGCTGTCAGGGGAATAATCGGCTTCGTGTCATCACACAGATCAGTCCCTAAGTATTGTTCCTTCTTAACCAGAAGGAATCTTTGGTTGTCAAACAATTGTGGGCAGTAATTTGCCAACGTTACACTGGGACAGTGGGACAACGTTAGCATTAAGTTGTTTTTAAAAGTTAGGATTACTTTGATGAAATGATGTTGGAACACCATTGACTGCATGACAATAGGATAACATGGAACAATTTCCTCAATGCTGCAAAAACAGCCTGAAAACAATATTAATACCAAACCGATGTCCTGAGTGGGATATAAACTCCAGTTACTGCGGTGAGAACTCTGTGTCCTTACTCTTAGACCACAAAGGAATATGTTGTTGATTTTAGTAAATGTGCATACATAACAATGTGTGCCACAAAAAAAATAAAATATGAGACAACTGTGATTTAATGAAATATTAAATTGGAAAGCAGCCAAAACAGTAAAAAAAAACTGAGATCTGCATCTGAGATCTGGCCTGTGAAACTTGTGCAGTTCTAATGCACAGTACTGTACATACACCATATTCCAGGGGAGTCGATTAGGAGCTAAGAAGCACCACCACAGAGAATTAACATCACAACACTAGGAGGTCTGTGACGTGTACAAGCTGTGTGTTGTTGTGTCCATCCCAGTCTCTGATCGGAATTCTAAACCCTGGTGTAAACTTTTGGGATCATGGATGTGGTCAGACGTTCTGCAAAAGCATGTAAAAAGGCTCCAAATAAAAGTTAAAATTTCATAGTTTTGAGGTTATATTTGCAGCGTAGGCATAATTTATAGGGAATGGGTTAGGATAATCGTTTTGTGCTATTCAGCTGCCCTCGTTGATGAATGCGATTCCTCTTAGAATTAATGCGAAAACAGTCTATTTGTAAAAACAAACAAACAAACAAACAAACAAACAAACAAACAAACAAATAAATAAATAACCTGGCAGGGACGGATGTCCTCAGACTCCCCCTACATGGGTGGAAGTCTCAATTCCCAATGTTGAGCCCAAAGTTCAAAACATCATTTTATTAAAGTCACTCCATCTTTCAAAAACAACGTTCCCGTCCCGGTGGTGAACATCATTACAATCGTCATTACAACTATATAACAATGCACATCCAGTGTTAGGGGTTCCTGTCATGTGGCTAGAACTCAGTGGTAATAGAGATGGTGGGGTTACAATTTGCTTTTTTGTAAATAGCACCCCAAACAGATCCATTCTGTTCAAATACATATAGTTTTAGTCATGTTTGTTTCCTGTTCATGTCTCAACCAGTGTGGAATGTTATAAGCCAATATTGGATTAAAAATGGATTTTTTTTACTCTG
Organism: Clarias fuscus; assembly: GCA_030347435.1. Classification (NCBI taxonomy): domain Eukaryota; kingdom Metazoa; phylum Chordata; class Actinopteri; order Siluriformes; family Clariidae; genus Clarias; species Clarias fuscus. The sequence continues at coordinate 9,622,207 of CM059229.1, forward strand.
ACAGAATTGTAATTTAATTTAGGTTTACTCAATTTACTGCTTCGATTAATCTAACTAATTAATTTAATTTATATTTTCATCCTCATGCAGAGGATGCAGAGAGCAAGAGCATCCAGCATCATCTTACATAATGTGGCGAATTTCACCATGTAATACAAAACAAAACAAAACAATAAAAATCATCATCACATAGCACCATAGCTTCAGTCCAGCTCCACTACCCGCAGTGTGTGTGATGGATCATTTGTACAACAGCCTTTTTTTAAACAGTACACTTATCTTTTTTTTCTTATGCAAAGTTTGCATTTGTATTCCAGCTCTATTTATCAAATCCGGATAACTGTCATGAGAATGACAATTGAGGCATGTAAATAACAATGCATGATAAATGAGAGCATGCTTGAAACCCACAGCTCACATCACCGCTTAAGTGTTTTTTTTTGCAGCTAAAGTGCCGTGAGCTCAGATCCAAGCGTCTGCTTGGTGACATAATGCCCGCAGGATCAGTCTTATCATGTTTACACAGATATATTATTGTTATTACAAATGGCTGGTAATGCTGTAATGCTAGCGCCTTTGTGCAGAATTGCACTCGCTCAAATGGTATAAAGTTCTCTAAGGATGAGCTTACAGTGAATTTCAGTGGAAAGAAAAAGAAAAACCGACACCTGTTTGTCAGGCCACATGTCGACCTCCAAAACCAGCCGATGTTTATCTTCCAAAGAGCAACACCTTCTCATTTTCTATCTCAGTTCACCTACGAAGAGAACAAGGCTGAGAAAGAGGATGGGAAAATATTTGCATTACTTTAAACACCCTGAGAAACAACCGTGTTTGTGTAAGGTACTACGCGTGATAGCATTACAAAGAACACATACTGTATAGCAAAACCGATTGCTGGCCTACTAGTGAAGGAAATCTTTTCTTAGTGCTTTAGTGCACTAGTTAGGGAATGTCTGAAAATGCACTTTCATTTTACTGTACTACACACTACACTGTTTTGCCATTTAACGTATACTGATTTACAAAAGTACTGTAGTTGGATTAGAATACCCATAATGCACTATTTCAAACAGTGCTACTGTATACTGAACAATATTGATTCATTCGATTTGATTAATCTGACTGTATACTGTACCATATTAATCAATCTGATTAATATAATCCAGTTTGATGAGATTCTACCTTATCCGTTTACATGGACAGTGATCTGATATGATCTGACTCTCGTAAATACTCCAAGCATATAATCAGACTGGAAGTTTGACATAAGTTTGGGAAAATGGTTCTGTTTTTAACTTTGAAAGCATTTCATCTGCCAGAAATATTTGTTCGAGTCAGGGATAGCTCAGTGGTTAAGGCATTTACGGTTCAGAAGGTCCCAGGTTCAAGCCTCATGGTCACCCTTGAGCAAGGCCCTCAACTGCTCAGATGTATAATGTGATCTGTCCAATGCCGTAAATGGAAACATATCAGAAAAAGAAGTTGTTGTGTGTTGGTTTTTTGTCTTTGTTTTTACTCTTAAGTTAGGTTAGGCTTCCTGGCTTTTCCGACAAATCCTGCCTTCTGTGTTATGAGTGCTAACAATGATTCAGTCTCATCTACAGTATGATTGGTTCGATGTTTTACTACAGCACATGTGAAATAGTGAAACGATCAAGTGGTCCTTCCTCAGCCAGAGATTCAATGGATGAAAGTCCAAAGAGTTGCGAGTTTTGTTCTCACAGAGTTTACTGGTCAGGAACGGAAGAAGAATTTCCTTCCCGGAAACTCTTTAAGTCACCTAATGCTATCTCCACATGGGGCAAAATGCTCATATTCCCTCTCACACGCCCTCTCATTCCCATTGAGAATTCATTCCGATCTAGCCGATGCAGAACAGATTGTTCCGAATGAGATGTTTACATTATGCACTTATATTCTGATTGGGCTGTTTTCCCCATTATTGGTGGAATATTAGGATTTATGTAAACACACCTAGGCATGCACCTTTTGTTATAGACATTTTATTAATAGTAAGTTTATCAATTCAGAGAGAAAGGTGTGCCAAACCTATTACCGTTTAGTCATGCTACTAAAAAATAAAGTTTTTATTTTATCATGAGGGTGAAATAAATAATAAAAAAAGACCCTGTGTGGCTTTCTGCAATGTACTGTAAGAAGAATAAAATTAATGCTTCACATGAATAAGCTTCATTGTAATACAATTGACTCTTAATCCTTTCTGTCAGGTTGTAATGTTGATTATTTTCCTGAAACAGCATGCCCTTTATTCCTTGTTTAATAAAAAAGTTAAATTCTCAGAAGAAAAAATGAATATGATATATTCGATAAATGATAACGTTGGATTGTAGAACATGCTCAGATAAGTATGAGTGCAGATATGAGTATAACTCTTCCCTCAAATTGATACTCTATAATATCGAGTAACAAAGCACGATTACTTAAGTACTTTCCACCTCTGGAGAGAATTAAACAGATTTGGATGGAGAGAAGCTGATCGCTGCGTTCTCTTTTTGGGTTTGCTTTGAGGTTCTGTTTTTTTCCTCTTTCTCTCTCTGAGGCTTTGGCTCGATGATTTGACCAGTAATGTCCTCCTCTTAATCCTTCTGGTTCCTTTCACAGGAAGATCAACTACACCACATCAGCTATGCTATTTTCATTGTTTGTATCGGTTCACCATAATTTCATCTTATAATACAGTGGACTGTGCAAAGCCCCGCTTTTCGCATTTAAGTCCATGTGCTTTGAATTTGCCTTCTTTAAGAGGCCGAGACGTTTTATTGTCACTGAATGATTCAGTTGTGCTGAAACGCAAGCAGCTAAAGAGTACATCCTTTCATCAACTTGCTTTAAGAATATTCTCACTGCCATGATTGATGGTGATGATTCGAGTAAGAGGTTCATAGAGGGTACAGCCGTTAATGGAGGAAACAACTCTGTTAAGCACGATCGGTAATTTAGATCTCTGTGTGCGCTATTATTGGCCGCTGTGCCAATAATTTGTGAATCGAGAGTACAGGGAAAGTGCTGTGAAAAGCAACATTAGTAAATGCATATTTTTTCTGGCAGCGATGGAAATATAACTAGTAAAATTGAGTACATTGCTTAAAAATGGTCGTCAGTCTACCATGGCCACTCACGTCAACTTTACTGGCATTACCATTACAAATGGCAACCGTACAAGTGTGCCTAAAAACTATACAGCAGCTATTAAAACACTCCATTAATAAGGAAGATGTTACAGTGGAAACCCCTAGTGTATATGCATATTGTTCCACTGACATTCATATTTATATAAATGAGTAATAATATTAATAATTAATGATTAATAACTCTCATTTTTTGCATCATGTCCAGTCTGAGCTGCTGTTTCTCGTACAGCCATTTTCCTAATTATATGTTCCTTTGTTGGACTCCCTGTTCCATCTGTTTCTGTTTAACAGCTTGGCAAGTTCTTCTAGTCACCCAGTGGTGTTACTGTTTGTTTGACCCACTGGCTTTATAGCCATGCTTGAATTAGAAAGTGTCTGAAGTGTTCTAGCCATCGTTTGGCCCATGGAGCATTTTGGACTTTCTCAGAACGAGCTTTCGAGGATGTCGAGGGCCAACGCTGATGGCCTGATTCTGATGGCGGTTTGTAAACTTATGGTCTAACTGCACAATAATGACTGTTACTTTTTATTTTTTTCCTTATTTTATTTTTGTTTATTCATTGCATAAAGCCAACACTAATTGATTAACTCGTTGCCTGATCAAAGCCGGATCAGAAACTGGCCTTGACTTCGGCGCATAATCACATCATTTGTAAATATTTAGCTAATTACGAATAAAATGTTTAACTGGTAACCATCAATTGCAGTCGCAAGTATGAAACCACCCACAACGAACCACATTACATAAGCGTGGCACAGGGGACGATATCCCGGTGACTGTGATCAAAAGCAGATGTATGCTTTCTTTCCTAATGAAGTTTTGGAGGCTTTTTTTTTTTTTTTTTTTGGTCAGAAATACAACTTTTTTTTTTTATTAGGAATACAACTCTTAAACTGTGAACCCTGCATTCTCATCCATTCCTCCCCAATTTCACGGGTGGTGGAATATAGAGATTTTGCACACTTGTTACGCAGGGGGTTGTTTTGACTCATTTGTTGCACAATGTACTCCTCTCCGCCTTGCTTCGGGAACTGTAAACATGGACATGGGTCACTTCCTGTTGTAATTGCCTTGCAGATTCCCCATACTTCCAGCTCCTGAATATAAATAGCTGTGACTGTTGAAAAGCATCATTTCCCTTCAAACAAAAGTCTCGCTGCTGCAGAAACTGGCGCATTTTTACGCAGTTTTGCTTCATCACATGACCTTGGATCATTTGTGTTGGGTTAGGCAGGAGAAATTGATCTCATTTGATTCATTTGAATCTTTAATTTATTAACATCTTGTATTATTGTATAATTTTTATTTATTCATATCATGAATTTAAAACAAGACTCTGGGTGTTAATTCAAGACTAAGGATTTTGCTGTGTAGTATAAGAGCCTTTCGTAAATATAAACTTGGAAGAGAGTTTTTTTTTTTTTTTTTTGGTATGTTTCATTACTTTTAGAATTATTTGTGTTTCTTGGTGGACTAGTGACTAGCATGCCATGCTTTCATCACCCAGGCCTGGGTTCAATGCCTGGTCAGGGAACCAACCCCAGCCAGTGATAAGTTGTGCGAGTCACAAGTCTGGATAAATTATGGAGGGTTGCTACAGGAAGGGCATGTGGAGTAAAAACCTGTGCCATATCAGATATATTCAGACCCAGTCATCTGTTATAACCCATGGGTACCTGAGAAAATAAATAACCTTTTAACATTGTGCTCTCACATGCAGAAATGTATGGACAGTGTACAGTATATTGAGTTTCATCACAATGTCATGAATGAAAATTTGTTTGTCAGTTTAGTCTGAAGACATTAAAAGCATTTATCGTTTGCTTTACAGTCTCATTCACTCACTCATACCACTTATCCTGTACAGTGTCACAGTCGACCTGGAGCCTGTCCCAGGGAACTTGGGGCATAAGACAGGGTACACCATGGGTGGGGTGCCAATTCTTTATAGGGTGTTAGCCTACTCTACATGTCTTTGGCCTGTGGGAGGAAACCGGAGCACCCAGAGGAAACCAACCAAGCACAGGGAGAACATGCAAACTCCATGCACGCAGACCTGAGGCAGGAATCAACTCCTTGACCCCGGAGGTGCGAGGCCACAGTGCTAGCCTTCCAGTGTGTGTGTCTCATTTTGAACATGTAGTAGTGTAGTATTTTTGGCTTCTTTGCAGAACTACAATCTCTCACTTAGATGCAGATCCCACCTTTTTTTTTTTTTTTTTTTTTAGAATTTACCTGGCAAAAGCTTTAGAACCATTACGGTCTGATTGGATCTTTACACTTCTTTACCCTGATTTGAACACAGCAACCTCGAACAAGATCTAGTGTGACTTCTGGTACGTCAAAGTTATCTTTGGTAATGCTATAAGACCAAAACCTCTAACAGAAAGGACAGATTCCAGTCAGAGGAGGTGAAAAATGAGCTGTTTTCCCAGCCATAGTCAGTCTTTGGACCTTTTGGCTGCTTCTAAATAGCCCAGAAATAACACGCCTTTGCAGCACTCAACAGCCAAAAGTAGCCTGAATAATGTGTGGCCGGCTCCAGACGTCTCCTTTTCCATTCCACCGACTGCATCGACGCCTGTGTGGAGAACTTCGGTGACACTCTGACTCGGCATGTTCAGGCCTGGATGGATAAATAGTTGTCATCCATCAAAACACATCTAATATTTAATTGTTTCTGTTCTAGTTTTTTTTTTTTTTTTTTACCACATGCTCTGATCCGCTGTTCATTCTGCTTGTTACCCTTAAAACTCAAAGCATTTTCGCGATTATTTGTTTTGACGTTTTAGTATTATTATTATTATTTATAAACATATATAGGGATCAGGATTGTACAGTATAGAGTGACATATGCTTTTTTCACCACATTATGATGAACAAAATTTTAGTTCATTTAAACCAACTATACAAACATAACTGAGCAAAAAAAAACAAAAAAAACAGGGCAGATACACATGATCACGTGTTTTTTATAATTGTTTTTGTTAATTTTTTATGACCAGATAATAATAATAATAATAATCATCATCATCATCACAATAATATGATTATATGAAAAGTAAAAAAAAAATTCTGACATCATTCCAATATTCCAGAAGTGGTAAATATTACCCTTTATAAAAGTAATGATAACTTTTGTTCTACCTGGCAAACCCAAAAACCCAAATACACAGTTTGATATCTCCCCATTAACACTGGCAAGTTTTTCATATAATTACACACACACATGTGTGTGTATATATATATATATATATATATATATACACACACACACACACATTATATATTTATTTATTTATTTTATCTGTATAGAAATGCAGCCTCAAAACGTCAAAACATGGTAATGGCATTATGATCTAAATAAGGATTTAAAATAGGCATGTTTCAATACATTGAAAAAATTCAATAACATAACTCAATTGTGATTGGCCAGAAAGAATTGACTGATTTTCCTATAACAGCAACGCACAGGTTTATAATATTGTGCTTGTTGTAATGGATTTTTACCTTATTCCAGGGTACCAGGGTACAAAAAAGGGGACAACCTGGATGGATGGCCAACTCATCACAAGGCACAAGAGCACACACACACGGGTTATGTAAACATTTTTTTTAAAGATCACACCCAATTTGCAACCATATGTAATACTCAACAATAAACAATGTTGATGATCAAGTTTTGAAAGCCAAATTGTCTTTGGTGTCTCATTTGTATTATCATAACAGAGTCAAATCCATTCAGACAATGACAGAGTAGCTGGTGATTTACAGGAATCCAGGAATAATAATGTAAATGAATCTCTCTCTCTCTCTCTCTCTCTTTCTCTCTCCTTATTCCTGTCCATCACATCTGTGTCATTTAAGCGGGAATAGAGTGTGTCAGTTGCTCAGCCCATGTAATTTCTGTGAAGGACATCCTGGGAAAGGAACAATGGCAGAGAACAAAGTATGGCTGAAGTTCCCAAGCTTTCTGTGCTATTGTCATCCATACAATGGTACCAAGCGGACTAGAGATACAGACACCTGCAGTTCACAGTTACTGAGTCTTAGTCTTCATGAATGATTCAATACCTACATAAAACTTTAATTTAAAGTGTCCTTAGGCACAGGCATCAGGTTGGTATAAGTACAGTACGTATCAATGGTATTAAATGATAATGAAATACTCAAAGAATTAATGTGTAAAACAGAAATTAGCATATACCTGTATCATATTAATAATGATACATTTGTTCATCTATTCATCTTCTATATAGCTTATTCTGTACTGTGTCGTGGGGTGCCGGAAGTGTAACCCAGGAGACTTTGAGCACAAGGCAGGGTACACCTTGGACATGGTGCCTAAATGTCTTTGGACTGTGGGAGGAAATCAAAGTACCCGGAGGATCCTACCAAGAGATCATGCAAACTCCACACACACAGACATGAGGCGGGATTTGAACCCTCGACAATGAGGGTGCGAGATCACAGTGATACCCACTACTCCATCATGCTGCCTACTGTAATATTGCTAAATACTGAATTCATTTAGGGTTTCAAGTGTAAATATTGACACCCATTCTTGTTGTTGGTCTTTTGGCTGCTCCCATTGAGCGGTTGCCGCAGCACCCCCACTGATCCGCACCAACTTACCACAAGTTTTACCCAGATGCTCTTCCTGATGGAACCCTCCCATTTTATTCAGGCTAGGGCCCAAGCACTGTATCCAGTGGCTGGGGTTTGCAACCGTGCATTCCTCATGGCAAGTGAGAAACCTACCACTGAGCCACCAAGACAAGACACCCAAGACAAGGCTCAGTTAGCCAAAACAAGCATTAAAAATGGCATCAGTCTAGATCATTTAGACTTATTTTCATGGACAAAATTTAATAAAAGTTGTAGTTCCCATACAGATGGGGCAATAATGATGACACTTTGATTTATTATTGTGGCCTGCTCCTGCAAATAGTGTTAAATGGAGCTTAAGATACAGTGTTAGCAAATATTCAATAACTTTATTAAAGGCTAATAATAATAATAATAATAATAATAATAATAATAATAGGCCTACTGACTGAGAACTGGAAGTATTTATATTATAATAATCCAATGTTGATAGTGGAAAGAAATAAAACTGGCTGATTTGCTTACAGAAGACACATGTCATTGTTAAGTGGGGAAAAAAAGGTCACTTCTGTTTTGAATAAAATTCAGCAAAACCACGTATAATTGTGTTCAGAGCCATATCTATTTGTCAGCACATGTTTTGTGAGTAAACAATTGGGACACCTCTAAAGGAAGCTTAAACACAGGCCTCCAAACAGCCATGTGCGAGAGAGCAATGACGGGGGTTTGACCACAACACCACTCCCCTTGGCCCGGCTGTGCCCTAGAAAACTTGTGGCACGCTCTTTTTGTGCCGGTAAATACTGAGAGAGGAAAACCACTGATACATTTTTATGAGAAAGATTGGGAAATGACACACTTACGCTGTTTTTGCATCTCTCACACAGATGCACAACATCTACACACATCACTCTGTCTTGTACTGCTATCAATGGTCATGTAAAAAAGTATTACACTTTCAATGGATCTCACCACAATACTGTAAAAATCTACTGATGCTCTAATCATAAATACTCTAAAGTGTACTCTTTATTTATAACATCCTTTCAACAAACTTAACATTGATTGTCTATGCTTCATACTGTAATGATTGATAATCGTGCTATCCAGTCTGGATCCTCTTGAGGAAGTTTTTTCCTGCTGTCATCTTAAGCAGGTTTCCCTCACCACGGTTGTCTTTGGCTTGTTCATTAGCAACCTAAATCTACATCAGTACCATCCACAAGGATATTTGTACACTCAAATAGTTAATTCGCCCAGGTTTACCTTAGATTGTATACACAGTGTGATGGCCAGTTCTGTGTGAAATTGATTGCTCAAGCTCTCAGAAACACTCTCACTCACTCACTCACTCATTGTGTATACCGCTTTATCCCATATTTATGGTCGCGGGGGGCCTGGAGCATATCGCAGGAGATTTAAGGCACACCTGGAGAGGGTGCCAATCCATTGCAGGGCACACACGCGTACACATACTATTGGCAATTTGGGAACGCCAATTAGCTTAATCCACAGGTCTTTGGACTGTGAGAGGAAACCGGATTACTAGGAGGAAACCCACCAAGCACGGGGAGAACATGCAAACTCCATGCACACAGAGACACGAATCAAACCTTCTTTCATAATTTTCACAAAAACTCCCCTGGTCATTCAGTACATTCAGGTCGTCAGCTGACTTCATTTTATTGCCACATAACGTTCCTGAACCAACTGAAGCAACCCTAGATCCTAACACTGCCTCCAGAGGCTTGTACAGTGGACACTACGCATGATGCGTGCATTGCTTTATTTGCTTCCATTCTTACCCTGACACACCCATCGCTCTGGAATAGGGTCAATCTGGACTCATCAGACCACATAATGTTTTTTTCTGTTTTTCTGCTGAAGTCCAATCTTTAAGATCAATAGCAAACTGAAACCTTCTTTTCTGATTACTCTCACTAACAAGTGGTTTCCTTATGGCCAAGCAGCTGTTTAGTCATAATGTGAGCTCTCATCACACCATGTGTCCGGAAATGCTCTTTCTTTCAATTTTACACATAGCTGTGATATTGGGATTTTTGTTTTGATGCAACTTCACCAAGTGTTTAAGTGATCTCCATTCCTGCTTTTTTTTTTTTTTTTTTTGCTGACCACATTTCTTCCATGTGGCTGACAGTTCAGCACTTTTTTTTAAAGATTTTTAATCAGTCATTTCAAATCTTTCAATCTCTCATTATTTTCAATAATTTGTCCCTTTTGAAGCTGGACATTTTAATAATAATAATTGAGTACTTTATTAATCCGAAAGTGATATTGTAATTTTTGCATATCCCAGGAATCCTAGGAAGCTGGGGTCAGAGCACTGGATCAGGCAGGGTACAGTACCCCTGGAGCAGCAGATAGGGTTACGGGCTTCGCTCATGGGCTCACCAGTGGCAATTTGGCAGAGCTGAGACTCAAACCCCCAACATTCTGATCAATAACCTACAGTGCCACTAGCGCCTGATTTTTGGCCAGACATTGTATTTGTATAGCCTTGTAATGACAATGTATATTGGTAAAAATATAAAAAAAAATAATACAGAAATTAATTTGCTATATAAATAAAATTGCATTGGAATTCAGAAATATATAGTTGATTTTGAATTAGTTATCACTGAAGAGCTATTTAGTAGTGAAGAGCTGTTATAGGCTTTTTTTCTTTTAACATGCCACACCAAAAGGACGTTCACCTGTTTGCAGCAAAAGAATTTCGTGCATTCCAGTAAAACTGAGTCATCAGCACACAGCGACTAATGCCTAACAATGAGAAATTAATCTTACACTTATTAGAAGCTCTCCAGCATGACATATGAGAGCTAATTTTCTTCCTCTGTTTTTGTTTCTTTGTGAAGAGCTGTGAGAGCACTCAGTCAGGGACGACCCTTTTGGACTTCCCCGCATTGTTCTGCACGTCAGCTCGCGTTTTTTTCTCTCGGACGGCTCCCCTGGTTTGGCCCTATTGACCTCACCCTCAGGTACTCAGCTTAGGAGGAGGAACAGCCCCAGTTATGAGAACGAAAGGTTATAGGGGTCACATTTTTACCAGGATTCAAAATATCACAGACTTGATTGTGCTCTATTGTTTATTTTCCTTTTTTTCCATATCCCAGGTGCGAGCTAGCTTTAATCTTGCTGCCCTCATGTCTGAGAAGGAAGAAAGAGATCAAAAGGTGTGCGTTGTTGGCACAAACGGGATTAAATACCCACGGAGGGTCCTGCGTTCTCTATTCTCCACATCTTTTTTTTTTCCTTTTTTTTTCCTTTTTTTCTTCCTCAGCTGTGGTGTGAAGTGTGTTTAAAGGTCCTGTGGAGAAGGGTAAGCACAGCTGTCAGATCAGACTTGCCTTTTTTAAATGAAACCCCGATGTTTAATATGATCCGCACCGCGGGGTGGAAAAGACCCTGAACTTTCTTATGGTAAATCTGAAATGTACAGGCATTGTGGAAGCTGAGTCCACTCTCTCAGACTTGTTCTTTCCTTCTTCCCTTGAGCTCATCACCTGTCCAGAAGTAACTGACCCATTACGACGGCTGGCTCCAGCGTTTCCACAGCACCATCTCTGGAATGCCAGTGCATTTTTTCCTCTAATCCCTCAGTTTAGAGAAGAAATCCAGCACTGTGATTCATACAAACCCTATTCCAAATGCTATGAAAACAATGTATTTAGGGATCAAGGATGCTTTGGAACGGGTCTCTTAGACGACCTATTTACACGTGAGAAAATTGAATTAAAGTGCTCTAACCCTTTCCTCTAGATATTACTATGGTAGATGTCATTCATACTACAGTGTAACTATTTCAATGTTAACTAGTTTTATAGCAGTTATATTATATTCTCAAATCTGATTGGTCAGATGTAGTATTGTTTGTTTTGTTTGCTAATGTTGTTAAGGCTCAATGGTTATCAGGTGCTAATAAACGAAAACAGTAAAAAAAAACAAAAAAAAAACACAAGGAACCTTGGGTTTCTAGACATTTTATGAGCATTTCTCATTACTCTGATTTAGTCTTCAATGAGAAATGAGGATCTGTGAACATTTAAATGGAAACCTTAGCGTATCGGAAAATGCTGAAAATGTGAGAATTTGCCTGGGAGTAAAAGCTTCAACCAAGATTTAAATGTGACCAATGCCACAAAAGTGTTGTACGACTTTGTGATACACCAGCAGCATACAGCCTGTAATTCAGCAGGCTTAAAATAAATCTTCAAATGTTCTTACTTGCATCAAACATGGACCACTCAATACTCTGTGGTGGATCAGTGCCTACAAAATTAAAACTATTAGGCACAAATGTAGCGTTGGGAAGCCAACGTAATACTGAAGCAAATTTGTAAGTGGAAATTATTTTAGATTGGATTTAAACCGTACGCATAGCAGTGTTAACTTTCCCCATCATGCTCATGCTAGTCTATATACCTTGCTATAAATGTATTAAACTTGTAAGAAATATTGTGAAGGTTAGGTCTAGGGGTATGGTGTATCAAGCTTGTATACTGTATATAAAGATTATAAAACAGCATCAAGTAAAGAAATGAAATGAAGAAAGCGAGAGAGAAAGAACGTAACCCACGCATAATAAGTAATGTCCTACTGGTAATTGCTATGCAATAATAACACATTAACGATTTGAACAAGCTCCATGTGAACATAGCTTTAGTGACCATATGACTAAATTACCCTATTATTAAAGTTCTCTGGTAGACAACAGTCATCACAGGGGCTCCAGTGGGACTTGGTTTGATGACAAACACATTTCAAATTGATGTTTGTTTCCAATGACGATCAAAAAAAAAAAAATAAATAAACTGATGTTTTCTCCTTATTACCCTTCTATTGGTAATAACATGTTAGGAAAGTCCAAACAGCACAAAGATTTCTCATCATTTACTCGTTCCGTCTCTAGATAAGACTACCTCTGACAAACTAGTTATTTCGTGTAATAACACCTTGGAGATTTTTTGGCGATGTCACTCGCACATCTGCAATTCATCTCCAGTTCCTATCACAATAAATTTGGATTATAAATTGCTTACTGGAAGTTTCTCGTGCACTTTACTAGAGAAATCTGTGTTAAAAAGGAAAAAATATAAATTCTTCAGGAACCTCCAAATGCTAAAAATGATCAGATATAATGCTGCGAATGAACAATAGACCTTTGAAATATGGATTATTTTCCCGTCCTAGGAATCTAATGTCAGGCTTTTCTAAGCAGATCTTCAGATGATGCACATGTTTGTGAAATCCAAAACAACCAGGATTGAAGCTAAAAAGGTTTTGAGGAAAAAAAAAAAAAACACAACACATTCAGGTACATTTTAGTGAGTTAGTGTAGAAAATCTGAGTCATTATTATGACCAGTCTGGATGACTCACTCAGTTTGATTGTAATATTTTTATACATGTATTTTCCTCAGACATTTTCCTAATTATCTTACCATTGTTATTCTATTCCCAAAAAGTGTCAAATAAATTGTTCAAATAGAAAAGGCAAATAGATTCTTTTTTAAAAACCCATTAACCCATTTATTGTATCTTTCAATCCATAACCCAGTTACACATAGCTGAACAAAATTATGTTTATCATCATATTGTCATGCACACTCGCACCACGACCGGCACGAGGACCCGGAAGTAAGACGGTCGCGCTTTCAGAAAGCATAAAAGGAAACAAGATGGCGCTTCACATCGCTCAGTCATTGAGTTCATTCATGCCTTCGCTATCGCTTCACCAACGATTTCGTGAGTACTCACCTATTCAGGTTGCTTTCTTGATTGAGTGTGTGTTGCTAGAACGCGGGTTTATTTGTGTAGATCGTTGCTTTTTTTGTAAGAGAGTTCTAAGAGTAAATGCGTGGTTATCCTGCCTGCTCGCGCTGCTTCCGAGTTTGGGTTTACCGTCCACGCAACATGGGCTAACTGCTAAGGCTGCTGTGTTCGTCCATCGGTTGCTCGTGACAGAATGACCGAGTCTAAAGCAGTAAACCCAGCGGAGTTTGCTCGCCTCTGCGCTGTGTTTGACCAGCATGCCGAGCTGATCAATGAGCTCCGTGGTGAAGTCGTGTCTCTCCGAAAGGAGCTCCAAGACGTTGCGGTTTTGCGCCGCGAGGTGGCGGAGCTGCGGCAAGAGAACACGACCCTCTGCGAGGCGGCTGTTCAGTCGGCTGTTGCCACGCCCCCCCGTCCCCTCCCCACTTCTGAAATTTTCATTGCTTTACCAGATAAGTGGGATGGCACAGATGGGAAGTGCAGTGTGTTTGAATCTTGTGTTTGAGTTCAATTCCACCAGGTACTCCACAGACCGACTGCGCTTTGCACTTCTCGTCTCGTTGCTAGGCAGCTGAGTGGGCCACGGCCGTTCTCAGGTCAGATTCAGACACAGCCTATTCATACGGAGAATTCACCCGCCAACTCAAACTGACCTTCGAACATCCTGCTGCATACCCTTGCCGTGCAGACCGCCTGGGGAGACGCCGCCCTCCGAACAGCTTACTACGAAGGACTGGCTTCTCGCATCAAGGACGAGTTCGCCAGACGAGAGTTTCCGACTACACTGGAGGGTTTGGTCCAGCTCGCCCTCCAGATTGACCAGCGCCTGCTCGCTCGTCCGAAGCCAGCCCCCTGAACCATGCCGACCATCAAGCCCCTTTTTTTCACATTCCACGCCCCGATCACCAGCTTTCACTACCACCACTAGGGCGTCTGCCGGGTCTCCACCCGATTGGTGGTGGAGACTGAGGCGTTATCCCAGCCAGTTCGAGTGACATCCGTCGACGGTCGGCCCCTTTCCTCCAGCCCTATCACCACCCAGACTCGGCCCATCACCCTCACCATTGACCAACACCAAGAAGAAATCCGCTTTCACCTCACCTCCATTTCCTCGCCACCCATCATCTTAGGATACCCCTGGTTATTACAGCATGAACCCCTCATCTCCTGATCCTGCAATGGGGCCCGAGCTACCTCGAACTCTGCCTACAAACGACGGCTGGGAGTCCGAGGCCCCCTATGTTGACACCAACGCCATCCCTCCTGCATATCGAGACCTGGCTGAGGTCTTTTGTAAGAGACGTGCCAACCAGCTTCCTCCGCATTGCCCCTACGACCTGGCTATTGAGATCCAGCCAGGTTCCACTCCACCTCACGGCCGTCTATACTCTCTCTCTTCCACCGAGACGCGGGCAATGGAGGAGTATGTGTCCTCCGCTCTCTGTCAGGGTACCATCTGACCCTCTTCATCGCCTGCCGCCATGGGGTTTTTCTTCGTAAAGAAGAGTTCGGGCGAATTACGTCCCTGTGTTGACTATCGGGGGCTGAATAACATCACCATAAAAAACCGACACCCGCTGCCTCTTACCAACTCAGCCCTGGACGCCCTCTCTGGTGCCACCATTTTTACAAAGTTGGACCTCCGGAGCGCCTACAACTTGGTGCGTATCAGAGAGGGCAATGAGTGGAAGACAGCCTTCATCACCCTTAATGGACATTACGAAAGCCTTGTTATCCCCTTCGGACTCTGTAACGCCCCCGCAGCTTTCCAGCAGTTTATGAACGTTAAACGTTCTGTTCTCCGGGACATGTTGGAAAAAATGGGTATTTGTCTACCTAGACGATATACTCATCTACTCACGCACCGCTGAAGAACACATCCGACACGTCAGGGCCGTCCTTAAGAGATTGCTCGCCCACCGACTGTACTGTAAGTTGGAGAAGTGTGCTTTTCACAAGCACTCCACCACGTTCCTGGGCTTTGTCATCTCGTCCCAGTGTGTGGCCATGGACCCACAGAAGCTTGAGGTTGTACGTCATTGGCCCCTACCCAAGACTCTCAAACAGCTTCAACGGTTTCTTGGGTTTGCGAACTTCTATCGTCGCTTTATCCAAGGCTACAGTACAGTCGCAGCACCCCTAACCGCACTAACTCACCCCTCATCTCATCCCTTCCAACTCGACTCCACTGCCATCAGCGCATTCTCCAAACTCTGCCATCTATTCACCACCGCTCCAATTCTCCTCCATCCAGATGCCGACCAACAATTCGTTGTGGAGGTGGACACCTCAGAGGTGGGCGCTGGGGCTGTTCTCTCCCAGCGGGGTCCAGACCAGAAACTACACCCTTCTTCTCCAAAAAATTTGACCCCACTCAGCAGCAATACGGGGTAGGAGACCGCGAGCTGCTGGCCATTCTTGCAAAGCCATAAAGTGGGCTTTGCAAGAATGGCGACACTGGCTCCAGGGCGCCGGTGGTCGGTGTCTGGACCGACCACCAAAACCTCATTACCATCAAGAACCTAAAACAACTCGACCCCAGGCAGGCGCGGTGTCCTGCCACCTTCCAGAGTCATCGCCCCGCTCCGTTGGGAACTGGAGACGAGGGTTCGCCAGGCACAGGATTTTTCCCCGATTTTCTCCCTAATTTAGTCATGTCCAATTCCTCCCCGTCACTAGGGGGCTCCCACATTAAGGCTACTACTACCACTCAGCCGGGAGGGCTGAAGACTATCACGTGTTTTCTCCGAACCACATGACGCCAGCCGACCGCATCTTTTTCGAACTGCTCGCTCACGCACCGTTGGGGGCGGCGTAACACACTCGGAGGACAGTGCTATCCGCTCCCTCCGTTGCGCGAGCTCACAGACGCCCCTGACTGGCTGTAGAGCCGTGATTAATGTGGGAGCACTAAGTACCTCTCATCCCTTCCCTCTGAGAGAGCTCGGCCAATCAGCTCTCTCTAGACCTCCAGCTGCAAGAGGTTACAGCACCACCCGGGATTCGAACTAGCGATCTCTGGATGATAGGGCGAGCGCTTTAACCACTGCGCCACTCGGAGGCTCAGGTTGCATTTCTTGATTGAGTGTGTGTTGCTAGAACGCAGGTTTATTTGTGTAGATACTTGCTCTTTTTTTAAGAGAGTTCTAAGCGTGGTTATCCTGCCTGCTCGCGCTGCTTCCGCGTTTGGGTTTACCGTCCACGCAACACGGGCTAACTGCTAAGGCTGCTGTGTTCGTCCCTCGGTTGCTCGTTACACATATTTATTTATTGATTGATTTATTTATTTATTTATTTTCCTGGCGGGACAAGACTAACCTTCCTCAAACCTGCTTAATCACTTTAAAGTCAATAGTGTCAATTAAATGTTTATAAAAACTTGGATAATCAGTCATAACATTGCCAAATCCAATGTATAACCTGTTATAAGGAGAGGATTAGGGACCACAATTTAAAAAATGATTTGAATTCCTGCTTTTTTTCCCTCAGAATTTTAACTTCATTTCTCAGATAAAATGACCTGTGATTTGTCCGAATTTTGAAAAAAAATTTGAGTTTGAAGTCAGAATTTGCATTTTTGGTGGCCTGAATCCTCTTCCAAAAGGACGCATAAGGAAAATTTAGTAGTAGAAAATAAGTTGGAAGGACCATAAGCATAAGGCTGATTAAGTTTTTAAATGTGTGGCAGTCTGGGAAAAGCTTATTCATATTGCTTCCATAGTTATATACAGTATAGTTATAGCAAGCATACAAAAATTTATATATATACAGGTTTTATTTTTTATTTTAATTTTTAATTATTTAATTTTTTTACTTATATTGTGAAGTATAGAGAAATTTCCTCTTGGATGTCACTTTGGTTGAATTCTAGCAAAGAGCCCAAATCAAATGAAAAAATTTGAAACTATTTTTTGCTATGACAGATTTCCAGACTCCCACATTTCACACATGTTTAGGCTGATTCGTGTTTCCAAATGTCATGTTGTGTAGGATTGTGTGTGTGTGTATGTGTGTGTGTGTGTGTGTGTGTGTGTGTGTGTGTGTGTGTGTGTGTGTGTGTGTGTGTGTGCCCTTTGAAGGGTTGGCACCCAATTCAGGGTGTCTTGTGCCCTGAGTTCTCTGGGAGAGTCTCCAAGTTCCATGCAACCCTACACAAAATAAGCAATATATACACTGGATACATAAATGGCTAAACATATTTTGAAACTTCAATGACAAGAAACAAAAATATACTTTATTAAAATGAAATAAATTGTTTTTTATCTCATTTTTGTTCTGTTTTATTTGATATTAACACATTCCCTCTCATGGTGGCACAGTGGCGTGGTGTTAGGACTGTAGCCTAGTACCTCCAGGGTCAAGGGTTCGAGTCCAGCCTTCGGGTCTGTGGAGCAGAGTTTGCAAGTTCGCTCTATCCTTGCATCCAGTCCAAAGACATGCGTTCGCATTCCCAAGTTGCTCGGAAGGTGTGTGTGCCCTGCAGTAGATTGAAACCTTGTCCAGGGTGTTCCCCTAATTGCCCGAAGTCCGATGGGATATGCTTCAGGCTTTGCTCTTTTGAACTACTGAGCACAGATAGCGTTGTTGCATGACAAGTCCTTTAGATTTAGTCCTGTCTTGGCAAAGATTATATGAGAGAAGAAGCATGAAATGTGGTGGTTAAAAAAAATTCATAAATTCTGTTCCTTCTGGTAAATATGGTTTCCTCACACAGTCGCTGTCACACATTGACGAAGTGTTGGATAGCTATGTGTTGTGGAGGAATACATACTGTATAAGCCTAATAAATTCTGTTTGTAATCAGATACTAGTCATATGACTTACAATCTAAATCTTTCTGCCATCCAAAAATGGAAAAACTTTGACATGGTTGGTGGTTTGTTACGACAGCTACGACAGCAACAAACATGACTAAATTCACTCTAAAGTGATAAGATTCTTCTCAGTCCTTCTTCACTACTTAATATGGACCAAAATACGGTTTAGATTCAAACTGAACTTATTGTGATGATTGATTGAACTATGCCGGGAGATCGACAGAGCATTTTGCAGATACTATATTCAGAAGCAACAACCATTGTTATTTTTTTCCCTTTTCCAATTCGGATAGGAGAGAAAATTGTAAGGGCTTTTGTTCCTTTCTATGTTTTACTCAATCTTAAATTAAAAATACGTAATAATACATAATTTTCAGTGACCGCCATAAACAATGGTGTGAGTCAATGTTCTCATTTATAGGTCAAGAGCACTTGTTTTTATTACCTTGGTCAAGCCTCAAAATGGTACTGTAATGTGTCTGTGATTGAAGTCTCATACGGACACTTTAGTCCCATTCTTTGTTGATGGTGTATGTTTGGTTTAGACCATACCTTTAAAATTCCCGAAAGCCACATCTTTGTTTGTTTTCTTTTCAAAGAGGAATGTGCTGATGAGTTGCCATGCAGAAATAACACCCACATACCTCCCATCCGCTGAGGAAGAGGGAATGCAATTAGCACATATTAGAGAGACTGAAGCATGGCTGTCAGGAGCCACAAGGCCCATGCAGAGACCAGAGACGGCTCCATGGCACTGCTTAAATCACAACTTGACATGACAATACAACTATCCAGCCACTAATTAAGTTCCATGGTCACGTGACAGACTGGAAAAGCTTTAACCTGGTTTTGAACTGCGTGATTTCCGTGGTCTTTTAAGAGCTCCATCAAAATCTTTATTCTAATCTAAACTGAGATTAGGATAATACAGTATCTAGTACCTAATCTCAGGTACTTTTATTCCTTCTCTGGTATCCTCCCACAGTCCAAAGACTGACTACAGGTTATATTCGACCCCTCTGTGATTATAGAGAACTTTTCTTCTTGATTTACATGTTGATGATTCGAACCCCACCTCTGGTCTGTGTGCATGTTCTCCATGTGCTTGACTGGTTTTCTTTGAATACACTGGTATCCTCCCAGAATCCAAAGACATATGATGATGCAGGATGACTGTCATTTCCAAACATTCCTACATTCTGGCTACTGATTGGGTATGTTAGTGTGTGTTTGGTCCCTGCGATGGGCTGGGATAGGCTCCTGGCCTCTTTTGCCCGTACACAGGATAAGTCTGCTAGTGAATTCATGCATGTACGGATGTATGGATGCGTGATTTACGATTACAGTGTAGAACATAATAAGGATAAAAAAATAAAACAGATTTTTATAGACACTTAAAGGCACATGTGCATTTAGTAACTGCAATTAAATGATGTAATTTAACCCAGATTTGTGTGACAGCATTAAATACACGAACAGAAGTCACTTGCCCTAATTAGCACCATGCTGAGTTCGTGATGTCTTTAATTATGCCTATATGTTTAAAAAGAAACTTTATTACCAGAGGACCTCATAATACAGCTGTGACAAATCAATACAATATAAATTAAAGGACGACGCTCATTAAACTAACGTGAATTCTGTGCATGGTAACGGAATAATATTGTTTTAATCGGACACTGACTATCACATAAAACTCGAAAAGAGCAACAGATTTGCTCGCAGCAGAACAATAGCTGCAGAAAGCCGAACATCTGCTGACCATACAAGCATGCAGAGGTGAGCTCTGCCTGTTAGTAATGAAATACTTAAAGGGATTCTGGTGAGCATGACTTGGTTCTAGTTCTATGGCTTTCGCAAAACGAAAACAGAACTTGACATGCCGACAGATTCTGTTCATTTTCAATGGGATTTTCAAAGACAAAGGCATTATCCGAAAACACGAACATTTGAGCAACTGTTGCATTTCACGCTAATATCAGGGAGACGACTGTAGGTCTCACTCAAACCCTGTTTTATGAGCACTGGCATAAAGCTATCATAGCTAGACACTACTTGTTAAAAGGACAAGACAAATATAGCATTTTGTTATTCAATCAAGCCTATTTTAAGAACTTTAATGGAATCTCCAAACCAAATGTTCTTATATAAATTTAAACCCCTCATTTGCCATACCTGTAAACCCGAAAAGAGCTCACTGATTAAGATGAAGATAAGTCAAGATGAATGGCGGTGTACATGGGCTTATAAGGACATCATCTCTGGGCTGCTCTTAAGAGAAAACAATTCAGTAATGACACAGTCAAGGTCTTAAGAGTATGTTTAGTTGATCGAAGGGTCTATTAATGCCCATTAACGCCCTTCTCTGTTCCGCTTCAAATGGAATACGTCCAGAGACGTCCCTGCGCTCCTGAAGAGGTGATTGTCGAGAAGGAGCAGAATCCTCGCTCGCGCATCCTCTCTCATGCTCTCCTTCTGCTCTACAAACACGACTCAAACTGGTAAGCCGGTCTTCAGCCATCTTGCCAAACACGCTGCAAATATTTATCACAAGTGAGATTAAAACAAATTTGTCAAAACACTTAACTTTGCTAAATGCATCTTTCCATTTCAGAAATGAAGGCTCTTCTCGTTGGCGTGCCAAAGCTCCCTAAATCCTGTTTGTGTCTGATTGGGACAAATGGAGTTTTGCTTAATCCATCAGAAGGAAATCCACAAGTGCACTGGTAGAATCTGTATTCACTGCAAATCTTTTTTTTTTTTCTTCTTTTTTTTCAGGGGTTACATGACCATTGTCCATGGATTGCTAGTTGCTTATCCCATTTGGATCTCACCCTAGAAGCAGATGATCGGTTTGACACAAAGAGCCTTCGAGTAATTGAGTTGCTCCCACATGATATTTAACATACCACTGCAGAGTGTTTCTTTTTATGCCTCACTGTCAAACAGTCTAATCAATGGGTGTGAAGTGACATCAAAGCATAAATATTTAAATTGCTCCTGGAAGTGAATGATATGGAAAGATTCGCTGGGAAAGAGCACTAAGTGGTGGCAGTCTGCTAGAACAATATATTCAGCTGTCATCTCCTGCACACAAACTTTGTATTTGTATTATGTTTATTAGCATGGCTAAGTTATTACGGGCCAAATTCAGAAATGGGATTTGAATCATTAGTGAGAATTTAATACCAAAATATCGGTGTTCGTAAATGAGTGTTAATCCAAATGAAGTGATATTTAATAGTTAAGAAACTATGATGGCTGCTTCACATGGCCAGCATTTGTTCGCTGCATACAGTAGCTTGTGCACATCTTCAGAAATTAAATGCCCATACATGACTGCAAGGTGCAATATGCAAGTAAAAGCATTAGGGGCAGTGTAGTCAGCAGGCTTGTCAAAAATGATGGAAAGTTTCAAGGAGAAGTTGCTTGACCAAGTCCACAATTACCCCCACTTGTATGATATGTCTTTATCACTGCACAATGACAAATATTTCTTTAAAAAGTTAACAGGAGATCAGTACTGTATTGATGTTAGCATGGAAACTAAGCTCCTTCAGTGTTGCCATTTTGTTTACTTCATGCAAAACTGTCTAATTAAGTTCTCTGGTGTGCCCCCTATTGGAATTCTTTGGTAACACATGAACAAACATGCTAATGACATTGGCGGCTGACTATGTGAATGCATGGTTTAACTGCAAGTGTAATTCCTCCCTGTGAGAAGGGTCCTTGCCTTAAACAAAGGTGTCTCTGTGACACATGAGTGTGACTTTAAAATTTGAATAATTTTTTTTTTTTCACTTACATGACTGTGAAAAGAAGTAAGGCGGCATAAATGCTAATAGGAAAAAAAAAAAATATATATATATATATATATATATATATATATATATATATATATATATATATAAAATCTACTATATTTTGTTACAATGAAATAAAATAGAATCAAATAAATTGTAACGTATAAATATGTAAATTATGTACAGTAAAAATGTAAGACTGTATAAAAGTAAGAACTGTATTAAAAAAAAATATTAAGTGTGGAATGTGCAGACAGCCGAAGACCTTGATCTTCAGCCTATTAGTTCCTCACTATATTGGCAGTCTGAATTTTATATTATGTGCAGTAAGAACGCAAAAAATAGAATCCTGTTTAAGGCCACTGTTTAATACACTGTTTAATTTAATATAGAACTCTGACTCTATTGTTCCTTTTAAATCAATAAAAAGTGTATTTTTGCACATTCAAAAATAATAGCCTCACATAATTTTTTAATGTGCAGCCTCATCTACGTAGAACACACACACATCTAGACTGTATTGGGACAGCATCTCATACAGGATGTTGCTATTGATACTATTTAAAAATGCAAAGCAATAGAATGAGTTGGATCAAATGGCAGTCAATGAAGGTGGAAGCCATATTATTGAATTAAATCATCTCTGTGACTATATAATATTTCCTGTAGTAATACATTGACAGTAGACTAGACTCTTACTACAGTATATAATTATCTAAGGGATTGTCATCATCTCTTTCATACATCACCGTGTTTATTTTTCATTTTTAAACTTCTTTGATTTTTATTTTTTTTTTGCTGCACGATTGTGTTAATGTTATTCAAGTATTGGATGCTTATATGTAAGAAAAAGCTGGCAAACTCTGAAGCATGCAGGTTATTTAAGAAAAATAAATCACACGGACACAGAGTTGCACTGGACAACATGTACGTAATGCATGTAAATTACTGACATTACCTACACTAACCCTATTTACATATATCATACATATACTGTATATACTGAGTGTGAAACATAAAAAGTTTTTGCATTTAATTAGTGGCTTCAGTTTTGTCTTTAGTGAGTGATTTCAGATTTCATCCTGTAATTTCTATCAGCAGTCACATCATCATCATCATCAAAAAAAAAAAAAAAAAAAACACCAGCCATTACACTGCCTCCAGCATGTTCGATAAATTATGTGGTATCCTGAAACATGAGCCTTTCATTCCCTTCTTCATACTAATTTTCTTCCCATCATTTTGGTACAATTTAGTCTTCACCTGATCTGTGCAAAATTTCTTAGACCTTCTTAGCAGATCTAATCTAATTCACTGTGGTTTGCATCATGAGGTAAACCCTGTGTATTTACATTCATGATGTCGCATAATGGTGATCCACATGTCATCCACTTTAACTTCTGTATTCTGTGGTCTTGTATGCCTTTTGCTGCTGCTGAGCTCACCAGGATAGCAGAAATGTGAGGAGTGGCTAAATCAACAATATGGATCATACTTACAAAGAATGGTCCATATTGTTGACTCGGCCACTCCTCACATTTCTGCTATCCCTCTGATAGGAATTTTTCAGCCTAATGTTGTGGTGTCAGTAAAACCTTTTGGGCTGCACCTTGAGAGTTCCCATTAAAGACCTAGCAAAAGCAAATTCAACTTTTGGAATCCGCTTCAGACATTTTAATATTGTGATATAATGAAGAAGCAGGCCACAACTAGGGATCAAACTTGATTATAAAGCAAATTGTTATTTAATTATTTACAAATTAATAACACATAATTATATAATTATAATAACATGTAATATCTATTGATTTAAGGCTTAAAGTCAACATCTTAATCCTGTCTTGATTGCTTAATTTTCAATCCATTGTGGTGATATACTGTACAGAGGCAAAAAAAAAAAGTGAAAATTGTGTCATTGTCCAAATACTTATGGACCTGGCTGTATTTTACACTCTTAAAAAATGTTAAAACTGTTAACTGTTCAACATCGATCATGAAATTATTAGTAGTAGTATTTTTATAATGTATAATACATCTAATCTGGTATACAGTTTTCTTGGTTAAGAGCAATGTTCAGATTTTAGGAGTGAAATATCTAACATTTTAGATCTGCTTCTTAGCTTAAACTTGAGCATGCAAAATGATGGGGGATTAGCGGTGTGGTTGTCTTAGCAAATCCTGGTATCTTTTGGTTTTATGGTTAAAAATGTAATGATTAGGGGATTATTAAACACTTTGAGGGAAAAAAAAGGCAGTTATTATAATATTACTGTAAGTATTTTGAATCAAAGCTCTGCCACTTTATAGGATGCACCTAATCCTCTCCTGGCATTCACTCCACTGTTAAAATGACCATACGATCAGGACAGCATGTCCATATGTTTCATTTCAGTCTTGCCTTCTCTGACAGAGCAGTTTCGGTCAGCTTTGACCAAAAAAAAATGACACAGGAAAACAAAGTCAGGATTATACTGCCGCTCTGTCATGCTATGGAGCTGTTACAGAGGCGTCACAGTGTCAATCTAATGAGTTAAAACTGGTCCTCGGGGCGACAGAGGATTTTTTTCACACACACACACATACGCACACACACACACACACACACACACACACTGGGCAAGCAGCCAGGCCTGCCATACTAACAAAACGGCCTCAATTAGACAAAGGTCGCCTCTTGGGAAGCTTTCAGGATGTAATTTACAGTAAACATTGCTTCTTCATTGCTACGTCATAAACAAGCTCCGAAATGTTAAGAACATTGATTTTAACTTAAAATTGAAAACTTTAAAACTTTAAACGTTCTAATAGTGGCTTACAAAATGTACGTGTTTTGGGCAATTAATAATAGTTACTAAGCGATCATCAAAGTAGCTCTCGTTCTTTCTGATGTGGCTTTACAAGGGCTTTAATCGGATTCCTGAAATCTAGCTATAAATCTAGAAGGAACAATTAGCTTCTGTTGTGTGTGTGTGTGTGTGTGTGTGTGTGTGTGTGTATGTGTGTGTGTGTGTGTGTGTGTGTGTGTGTGTGCGTCATGTGCATGTTTACAGTATATACTGTAGAATGTACGGTGGGCTAGAAGGGCAAAGCATCTCTCCTGTGTACCGGTGTGCTTTTTCCTATGTCTTCATATGCATATGCTTTGTCCTATACTGTATATCCAAGTATCATTTATTGGCATTTTTCAAATAATGAGGGGAATGACTTCTTACATTTTAATTTTTTTTTAACTGAGTCTTTGATTCTTATCAGATTCTTATTCTTGCCTGACAGAAGTGAAACCTGATGTGATTTTCTGATGTTGTAGCCCATCAACCTCAACTTTTAATGTCATTTTGCTTTGTAAGATGCTTTTCTGCTTACCACAATTTTAAAGGGTGCTTTTTTAAATTTCAGGCTATTCTCCCTTCATCTCTTTCCTCAATTAGGTTTTTCAAGATGTTTTTGGTTTTGTGCACCATTCTGATATCTGAATGATATCTGAATGCATCTGCATTAAGCATTTTAAGCATCGTGCTACTGCCACATGATTGGCTGATTCGATTACAGCAAAACTAAGCAGGTGTACAGGTGCTTCTATTATAAAGTGGACAGTAAGTGTATATATTGTGTTATAACAGATATAAAAACACCAATTTTTGCTCCCTTATTAATAAAAGGAAATAAATAAGGGAAACTTCTTTATGTAAAGCACATCTTGAAGATTTCCCATGTTGGAAAAGTAATTAACTGTTACCAAGGCACTTACACTGAAGACTCGTTCCATAAACGTTAAATTACAGAAAGCTTTCTTGCTTCACAATTGTCAGTAGTTTTTTCTTTCAATACTTAGTTTATAAAGATTGTCCATTATACAAGTTATATTCAATCTCCAACCTTCAACCAGTCAGATTTGAGAACTCAAAAGTAATGTCATATAACTCGCAATAAATAGAGGCTGTTTGCAGCAATCGTGCCATAACGAAATGGCTTATTAAAAAAATATATATATATATGGTTTAAATAAGAAAACAAAAGAATGCTTGTGGTAAGAACTGGACATATTATTATTAAGAACCAGCTCTCGAACTAAATCCAACACAGGCCTTCGAACAAACCATCTGCATTCATCTTCGACTGCTGTGTCAACATCAAAACTGCTCACAATCCACATTTTCTTGGATTGTTTTCCTGCTTGCTCGCCCATTTTCTAAAGTTCCAACTGACAAACATGAGGCAAATTAAAATTGCTCTGGTGTTGTGCTTGTGTCAGTGGAAAAACTCAAGGAATCAAGTCAAGACACTGTGGAACACTGGGCAGCTCGCGGATTGCCTTGACCAAAGAGGACTCATTTGTGATCGCACACCAGTGAGTTTACAGTGGTTTCACCTCAAAAAACAATCTGCTACAGATACTTTAATGCCACTTTTCTGCTTATCAAGAGCAGATGCAAGCAAAAAGAGGAGAAGGCAAAAGAACGACTTAGCAGTCGGAAGATGGATCTTCTTCAACCCCAATACCAAAACCTTGATTTGAGTTTACCCACAAAACAGTTTATGGTTTCCAAGTCAAAAGTAGCTAACATTATGTATATTATCCAGAAAGGCCATTATTCAGCTGGTAATTTTTTCCATTGCTGTTTTGATGCCTATTTTCCATGGTTCTTTGGTTTTATAAATATGTCTTCACTCTATATTTAGTGTTTTGTTGATGGGTACAAGCTTCACGTCATGAGGCACAAGGACAAATTCTTTTAGTACCAGATGCCTTTCAGGGGTACGTAGATCAGCAGCCATGGACACGAAGATGTATTGTTTGAACTATTAGTGGCTTTGGTTTGAACAACTGGGGGGGGGGGGGGGGGGGGGGGTAACACACACCAATATACAGTACACACATACTCATTAGGAAATTTGGAAAGGCAAATCAGCCTTCATGTCTTTGGACTACAGTGTACAATCACCAAGCATGAGGAGACCATGCAAACACCACACAAAACATTACAACAAGTGTATTAATAAACCTATTACTGGCACACTATAACCATACAGTATAACCATAACAAGCTAATCAGCTGAGGAAGTTCCTCCACCTCCATGCTGTGCTGAAGACATCACTCCTAGCCCTGGCTCTGATAAGGAAGCCCCCCCCCCCAATTCATGGTGTGTTTTGCTTCCCCTTCTTACTTTATATGGGAAATTTGGAGACACCAATCAGCCAAGCTTATGTCTTTGGACTGTGGGAGGAAATCCACCAAGCAGAGAGTCTTTGAACAAGGCCGTTAAGCCTGTCTGCTCCAGGGCGACTGACCCTGCGCACTGACCCCGGCTCTCTAACTGGGATTTGCAAAAAAAATATCATTTTACTGTTGTTTAAGGTACATGTGATAAATAATTGAATATTCTTAATCTTATGTGTAATGTGATGACGGAACTCACTACTGAAAAGTTGCTGATTAACTTGCTTAATTTTCTTTCTTTTTTTTTTCAATTATGCGATCATGCAAATATTAAAGCTAGTGTATTAATGAAATTAGTAAACAAAGTGGCTCACCGTATGCTACATCATTAACTCCTACAGTACTGTCAGTTTTCAGTTAAATAAAAAAAATTATAATTCTAGATAGATAATGGATTTATGATTTGTCCATTCCTGGTCGTAATGTCTTTGCCTGTCCACTGCCTGCAAGCAAGAGATGTAAATCTTTCATATGACTGATTGCTCTTAATATTAAGTATTATGTAATACTGGCAGCAGTGCCTTATTTTTAAAGAATAATTAATTTCACAAAACAACTGTGCTTTACAATTGCACAGAACTAGCAAGCATTTATAATGTACAGTAAAATGTTTAAAAATTGTAAATTAATCATAGCCATGTTATGCAGCGGTGCAGGATGGCTTTTATAGAAACCACATGAGTGGGTATGAATGGTCTTATGGTATGCAGAAACCACAGTGAATAAGTCCTTGTGGGGTTCTGGGTGACTGCGCCAACATGAAACAAGGGTGGTCCTGCACCGCCTCCCACACAAGAGAAAGTCTTGGGTGTAAATAGGTCATAATTCTATCAAACATACTCAACCAATAACAACCCTCCGCATTCCTGTCTAAAGTGTGACTGATACCAGGGGTGATTCGGGTCAGGAAAAAAAAAGTCCCTCTATTAATGCCAAGGGCAATTCAATGAGAGAGTGAATCAGGTCGTATATGTATTTTTATGAACTACTGTGCATGTACTGCATGCCTTAATGCATGTTTGAAGTAATTGCCAGATGGAATGGTGATGGAGGCTATTAAAAAAATGAGGCAGATATTTGTGCTGTAAAATACAGGAGGGAAAAAGAAAGTGCAGCTGTACAGCAGAGGTGGTTCGTGAAGCGGTGGTAGAGGGTTGTGTTTTTAACGAGAGAGATTTCTGAGGGACTTTTCGGTGCTAATTACCTTCTTTATATCGAATCCTTGCCTCCAAACACGCCCTACTGTTTCATGGTACATGTTCGAATGGCCAAAGAATTCATTGGGCACTACTCATATGGGCAGCTAAATAGGTAGCGCTGGGATAATTATAGATAATATGGCAATTAAGTCTAAACATTTTAAACTTGAATGTAATTTATATGCTTGTTATTATTATTATTATTATTATTATTGTTTAGTTTAGCATTTGTAACATACTGTAGTAGGTTATTATGCATTGTCATATTTTATTGTGTGTGTGTGTGTGTGTGTGTGTGTGTGTGTGTGTGTGTGTGTGTGTGTGTGTGTGTGTGTAAATTGTGTAAATAAGTGTGTGTGTCTTTTTCAGCATGGAAAAATACTATCAACATACTGGAAGAAATGTGCTTTATAATTTTCTTATAGTATTTGTAATAACTAAAAGAGCTGGTATTTTTCCATTCCTGTTCCTTTCAGGAGTTGTATTTACTTGGCATCTACAGTTAGGCATGTATGATGTAATTTGTGAAAAGTGTCCGGGTATGTGTTATATTACCTCTGTATATCTGTATGATAAAAATAAATACTAAAGAGAACAATTCCCTGCCTCCTTCCTCTGCTGAGGACGTCACTCCATCTCAGTGGTCAGCTGAGGACATCGCTCCAGCAACTTTCTCCACTGAGGATGTCATTCCAACTGTTCTCAAAGGAAGTTACTCCTTTACCCGAATTGGTGCTTCCCGTTCTTACTTTGCAGAAAACGTCACGTCCCCTTCCTCTCACTTCTACCGGGGCTATACTACCCCCTCTGGTGTTGCTGTGGCTGTCATTCTGCTGTCGTGTCTTGGATGGCCCACCACCCATTAGTGAGTTGGACGAGATTGCGCTGCCTCACACATAAGTAGAGAATGTCACATCAGACAAGGGAGAAACTTGAGGTTGGGTTGCCCGGGACCACTGCTCAAGGATATAGAGCATTTTGTGATCCACTGAATACCAACTGATTAAGATGCCCATATCACATGCTTGCTTTGCACTGGATTCACATTGGAATTTCAGTTATTATATCCAGAACTCTCTATATGTCTTTTATTATTGTCACATTACACTTATTATGCATATGTTGTTTCTTTTTTATGTTCATTCTCATTGTCTTTCTTTTTGTTTTACTTATAAGTATATCCCTGCTTTGAACATTTGCTACATTTATTTTCAATCCAATTTAGTGATCATGTGTGGTGGGGAATTGGAATTAAGGGGAATTGGCTCAAAAATGTGGGAGCCAATATTTATGCTAACAGTGCAGTTAACTATGAATATGATGTCATACGCTGTTTAGAAATGTATGGCCATTTCAAATCTGGCACTCGTGTTGGAGCAGTGCAAGTATAGAATCTTGCAGCTACTGTACTAGTCACAATAGTGTTTAGATATTATTCACATTAAACATCAAAAAGAGGGAAAATATGATCTCATTGGCTTTGACAGTGGCATGGTTGTTGCTGCATGGTTTGAACATTTCAGAAACTCCTGGGATTTTCAAACACAACAATTCCTAAAGAACATTTCTAAAGTTTTGTGGGTAGAAGCGCCTTGATGATAAGAAATGTTAGAGACGGATGGCAATGAAAACGGCTAGAGTAACTCAAATAACGACTCTTCACATCAGTCGTAAGCATCTCAGTATGAGCAGAATGTCAAACCAAAATAAAACTACATGTTCAAGTTCCACTGCTGTCAGCCAAGAGCAGGAATCAGAAGATGTGTTTCCAGTCCTCAATCTTCAGTGTACAACCCTGTAAATCAGTACAGTCTTTGTAAATATAAGCCTTTGAATAATAAAGTATGCATGTTGAGTAATTCTACAATTATCATTAATGTTGGTTCTCAGAGAACTTTGTTCCTCAGAGCTGAAAATATTATGATTGGTTTTGTAAGCCGGCCAATGAAAACATGAGGTGAGACAGGATTTGACGTGAACTCTCTGACGCTGAAGCTCTCCTCCTCGGCGTCTCTGTCTGCCAGACCGGACGTGCGCTCATGTCCTCTGTGTCAGTGAGTGATGAAATAAAACATGCACCTGTCAGAAGAGCTCTGAAGCTCACGCAAACAGAAACGAGCCCGATAATTCTAGTCCAAAACTGGACACATGCAGCATCGTTCAGATACTTCGTGAAGCTTTTAAGGCCTGCTGATGCATTTCTCAAACAACTGAGAACACTGAGGCTACAGTATAACACCACGTTTACACAAAGGTCGCTTAGCAGGTTAAGGGCCCAGATCCTGTTCTTCAACAAGAAATGGAAAAGTAGATTCTATGGAATTAAAGATACAGTGTGAGTCATAAAACACTTACATAAGTTCAACTTTGGATACACTTAAAAAGACTGGAAATCAAGTCTAGTCGTAGACCGCGACAGTATGAAGGAAAGGAAACTCATATTTAACATCCACACCATTCAAACTGATTTCACATTTTTGTCCAAAGACATGTAGATTAGACCCCCCCCCCCCAACTAACCCGCTGATCACACGATTAACACAGAGGATTGAATTTAACACTATCCAACCACCCGTGATTAAAGCCTACAGTATATTTAGATTGTTCTGATTAGCTATTTCTCTACTAACGCCTGGGATTCTCTACTCTTCTCAGAGGTTTGGTTTAAACAATATTGCATTATAAGCAGGATCATTACGTTTACAGATATTCATTTTAACGTTACCATGAAATAAAGGTACGTGACATGGAGGCTTAGTAGTTATCGCTGCTGCCTTGCACCTCCAGAGTATGGATTTCGGTTCCCACCTTGGGGTCTGTGTGCATGGAGTTTTCATGTTCTCCCTGTGCTTGCTGGGTTTTCCTGGGTGTGTATCCTGTGATGGATTGGCACCCTGTCCAGGGTGTACCCCGCCCCATGTTCTAAGTCTCCTGGGATAGGTTTCAGACCCACACAACCTTGTATACAGGATAACATGGTATAAACTATGAGAGAGAGAGAGAGAGAGAGAGAGAGAGAGAGTGAGTGACCTGTGTTACAAATGTCTTAGGCCAGTTATAAAGGGATCAACATAAGACTTCATTTTTGGCATTCAAATCAGATTCTTTGTTCTTTAGAAATGTATTCCTAGGCAGAAAAGACAGATTATTTTGACTTACTGCAGAACCAAGCTTAACAAAATCAATGGTGGTCCTATGAAAAATGCATACACCGGTATAAAGGAGTAAAACCCAGGTCCAGGTTTTACAAATTATGTTGCAAGTTGCTATAAATTTACAAATCGTGACTAGTCATTAAATGAGTGTGTCATTATATGAGCAGAGTGTGTCAGGGTGACAACTTGCCATCATGGGCTACAAATTCTTTTAGCATGTTTGAGAAATCTGCTGTGGAGCAGTATTATTATTTTTTTTAATCCATAGATTCATGATTGGCGGCACGGTGGTGTAGTGGTTAGCACTGTCGCCATGCACCGCCAGGGTCCGGGTTCTATCCCCGGCCAGGCTCGATTCGCGTCTCTATGTGCATGGAGTTTGCATGTTCTCCCCGTGCTTGGTGGGTTTCCTCCCACATTCCAAAGACATGTAGGTTAGGCTAATTGGCGTTCTCAAATTGCTCGTAGTGTGTGAATGAGTGTGTGAGTGTGTGTATGTCTGTGTGCCCTGCGATGGATTGGCACCCTGTCCAGGGTGTATCATGCCATGTGCCCTAAGTCTCCTGGGATAGGCTCCAGGCCCCCGTGACCCTGAATACAGGATTAAGTGGTATAGATGATGAGTGAGTGAGTGAGTGAGTGAGTGAGATTCATGATTTTGCTTTATAAAAGATTTTCTATATACAGCAGAACTGTGGTAATGCGGGTATCATCAGCATCCCTGATTTGATTCTGAGCTCTCTATGTGGCATTTCACATGTTCTCCCCATGTCTGCACTGGTTCTCTAGGTTCTTCAAAAATGGGTAGGCGTATTAGTGACAACAAAGTGCCACTAGGTGTGAGTGTAGTATGTGTGAATAGTGACTTGTGAAGGGCTGGAATACTATCAAAGATTTTTTCTTTCTTTCTTTTCTTTTTTTTATGAAAAAGAATGAGAATGAAACTTCTCAGGATATAGTTCTCTTTTTGATGCTTACTAATGATAAAGATCTGCAGGAAAAGTCCAAACAATTGCAGCTTTAAAATTCAAGACCATTTCAAGGCTTGACGAGAAAGATAAAGGAAATTGGAATTGTGTCTAATTCTATCAAAAAAGATATGATGGTGTTGCATTGTCCTCCATTCTAACTATTAGTCATTAAGAGTCATTGCATTTGATGGAGACTTGTAAGATAAACTAGTACAGGCACTTCAAAGTTAAGCACACTGGCGTTCAAAGACACATTTCCAGGCAGACCTAAAGATGGGTATCTTCCCTCCTCAAAAGTGGGTCATTGGAAAAGACCTGCAGAGTCTTCTTGCTGTAGATTGAAGTCTATCCAAAAAAAATCAGGACTGTCTCTGTAATGTGTAGTTTGCCAGTGACCTGGTCAGGCATTTAATCAATCTGGTTAAACTTTATTTCTAAACAATACGTTTTAAATTGATTCAGGGGATGTTGAAAATTGTAACCAAATATCTAGTGTTTAACTGTAAAAAGGTAATAGAGATAGCTATTGTTGGGATAGACACTTGTAGCACACACCATATAGTAGATTTACATAGTTGACTATGTCACTGTAAAATATGAACAGTAAGGCAACCCTACGCTTACAATAACTGTTTACTTTATTGAAAATGAAGATGTGATTAATCATTTAGAGCCCCCTTAGGAGGTGAGATTGGGATGCAACAAAAAAACTCTAATGGGCACACTTCAAGTGCTATGGTAAACACAAAAGGTTATTGGGAATACAAATGCAGAGATGGCAAGCAATATAAGCATGAAATTACAATAGAAGGAGAAGGCTTGAAGATTAACCATAATAATAACAAAAATGGTCCAATTTCCAAATATTAAGAGATAGACTAACAAACACATGGTGTAAAAACAAGCAACAAAAGAAAGACTTTACAATGTGACTGTATACACA
Organism: Clarias fuscus; assembly: GCA_030347435.1. Lineage (NCBI taxonomy): Eukaryota > Metazoa > Chordata > Actinopteri > Siluriformes > Clariidae > Clarias > Clarias fuscus. The sequence continues at coordinate 9,655,870 of CM059229.1, forward strand.
TCTAGATTTTCACAATGTCAGAATGAGGACCTGGTAAGCTACAGTACATGAACTGGAAGAGGGTGATTATCCCACTCAAGGGGACCCCTGTTGGAATCGAATGGATCATTTGTCTTTAATTAATTGCCAACAGTCGGTAAAATCTTGCTTTTGAAGTGTATACTGTATAATCCACTTTTGAGCAATTAGAGCAAATAGGTGAAACTAATCAACTCATCTACCAGCATGGTTCTTTAAGGAAACTGCCAGAGTAGTGCCAAAGGCTTATGTTTACAACAAAACGCATTCAGGTAAGCATGAAAAAATAAAACTAGTTTGTTTTTAGCATCTGGTGGGATTAATGAGCCTCTGGGACAAATAGCAATTGAGTGTTCTTGGTTCTGCGTCTCTAAATAACATTCCCGGTGTCCTTGTTGCTTCAGATGACCGACAGTAACCTGCAGTCATTACGCTCAGTGATGTATAAAGTCCCTGACCAATGGTCCAAATGAACCAAACTACAACAGCATGGGATTTTTTTTTCTTTTTGCCTGGGAAAATGTGAAGAGCATATTGAGGACTTGGACTTCTTCACTGCTTCTTTTGAGACCCTCCATGGCTGGCAGTGGTGCCAGAACCGGAATGAAAAGCTCCTTCTGCCTTTTGCACACAGCCATTGAGAGACTCATCTTTCTCCATTTTGTTTTATAAAAAGGCAATGTATTTAATTGACAGCAGGGGGCCAATTTGGATTCTGCCATAAACATGCTTGTTATTTTAAAAATCCAGAACTAGTTATGAAACAGCTTATCTGACTCAAGTCAGATAAAGTCAAATTGCAATAAAGAATGAAAGGAGGCTCACTTTTGTGAATGATTTTCTTGTCACGTTTGATTACCTAAACTGTAAATAAAGTCCATGAAGCACTATGTCACCAATCCTGAGCAGAATAGCGGTCATTAAACAGTGATTAATCTCCAAGCTGTAATTTTGACTTAATTCGTCACAGCTGATCTCACAAATCATTTTCCTTTAATCAGTTTATTTCTCTTCTATTATTTTTTTTATATAAATAACAGGCATCAGAAGTATTTTCCCTCTTCTTTCAAGCCTGTTACATGTAGATTACTGTACATGTGCATAGTCTTTGCTACTTAAGAACAGAAATTGGCATAAGGCCAATTAAAATTGAACACCTAATAAAACTTTTTAGCATGTGTGTGAGGTTTTGCTGGCTAAAGCACATCTGCATGCCAAATTGTCTTATAAATAAAGAGGTAACAATCCTTAAACAAAAAAAACAACAACAAAAAAACATCAACTGTCAAGGGTAGTAAAAATTGCAGTGTAACACTCTGAGTTTCCATTAAAACATAATACTTTGGACAAAAGTCTTTCATCAGCTGTGGAAGCATGCCGCTTCTGTTGCTGGAGAACATGAAACTAGTTGTTGTTTAAAATAAGAAAAATTAACAACAATAACAGCACTGGTGGTATAAAATTGGAGATTTGTGCGCCACAATCACTTTCATTGTTCACTTTCATGGTACATCCTCCCTCACACATACATCCTCCTTTGATGGTCTGGCCTCTGGGAATGAATTCTCGATGCAGCAAATGTTGAAAAAGACGATGAGAATGCACACGGTCGAGCTGCAAACCTGCTTCATGTTTTTCAGTCATGGAATGATGGGCTTCTCCACTGTGAAGACCGTTCCTTTCTCTCAGGGTCATACATATAGACCACACCAATGGAGTTTTTGGCAGACTTTTGCTCCTGGGACAGCGGCCTGGAAACACGGTTTGCCTGGACTGTTCCATATGACACTCAGACAATGGCTGAATGGTGTGGATTGTTCTCCCACAATCATCATGCACAAGCTGCCGAATGGCTTTGGCATTTTCGGGGGGTTGAGCTGGTTAAAGCTCTACCTGACGTTCCAATGATTTTCTGCTCTTAAAGAAAGTGTGACATTTCAAACACCTCAAACGACTGACTGCAATAACTTGCCAAATCGTGTCAATCATCTCTGTGGCAGATTTGCCCAGTTTCACGCAGAATTCCACTTTTTTGTTCTAGCCTTGTGTCCATGATAAAATAGTGCACATGGTCAGTATACAGTAGCACCAGTTTCACAGCTCCAGATGTACACAGGATGATGTCTTTTGGCACACTGACTTATGAAGCTCAGTGCTCCCTTTGATTGTGCGTGCAGCCTGTTGGCATGTTACAAAACTGGTCTCGAAACATTTTGATACCACATTGTATTATGGGGGTGTACATAAAATTGGAATAAGGTAAAACGTCACCTTTTAGCAAAAACAATTCTGGGTTACAGTGTTAGTTTATTAATACTAGCCCTTTAGCGTGCTTATAATGTCACTTATTCAATGCGTGTTAGCTTCCCGGTCAGGAGTTTAATCCTGTGCTTGAGTTGTCTATGTGATCATTGTTTTGTTTCTCGCATGTTCTCTCCTGGTTTATGTTAGTTTCCTTCGGGTTCTCTGGTTTCCTCCCACCTCCAATTAACTTAACCCACGTTAGGGAATCAGCTATTCTAAATGGCCTCTTGGACATGAAGAAGCAGTTATTTAAAAAAAAAATCAGATCTGTTGTTTGTTTTGCAATATCCAGCAAGATCATTTATAATTTATAAGAAAGATTTATAAGGCAAAGTAAGGACAAAAACCAGGCCTGACAATGATAGGCTAGGAGTGAAAATATCTGCTGCGCACTTTACTAACACTCCTGAGCTGTTTCCAATCAACTGAATGCTTTGTACCCTTGAAATATTATGGAACTGGATGACTTCTGTTGTCTAATATCACTCTCGCACAATTTGTTCCATCATTTCCGCCTTGTCTTTCTTCTCACCACACATCCTCCCAGACCCCCCCTCCCCACCCCCCCCCACCCCATGTCTGAAAAATGAGGAGAATACTGTGCAAGGCTCCTATCAGCTCTGCGCTTAGCCACTTGTAAAAGCTTTGTCAGCCGGACATGCCTTTCAGACTGGCATGCTAATTGAAACCAGCACTGCTCTTCAGCTTCGTACCCCCGAAGAGCCCTAGAACGCAGTATATGGTGGTAACGATTAGAAAATATCACCGTTACGTATGCAATAAAAAATTATTTTCAAAACCCAGTTAGCATGTAAATATAGAACCTCTGTGCTTTCCATGCTTTTCTCTATACAACTTACATCTAGCTTTATATGACAGAGATTGGGAATAAATACACACCATATTGCCAGAATTGTACTTCTTTTAATAGACTGTTTATTTGTTAGAATTTAGCTCAAGTGTTGCGTTATCCATCCAAGCTGAAAATCTCCATTAAAATCCAAATATTCTTACAGAACTCCAGTAATGCAACAAATATTACTAGACTGAAGCAGAAACTATCTCTGTATCTCTAAAGGTACAATCATCATGACAACAATAGCATGATCAGTAATAAGAAAAATAATAATGTTGCCACAAACATAATCGTAAGATCACAAATACATATCCTTTCATAAAGCAGTGAATTACAGAAGCAGATGCTCAAAAGCAGCAGGTCTTGACAACCTTAATCTTTCACAGGAGTATGTTATTGCACTCCTGAATAACCCACATCCTGTAGATTTAATGAAAAGAAAATATAACATAAACGTTCCCATTTCTGGGGTCAGAAGCTCTACTTGGCTTTCGGAAAGCATGTACATGATCTCCTGCTTGGACTCATAAGGATTAAAGTAGAGAAGAAAAAAAAATAAAGACTTCATTTTTTTTTTACAAACTTGTAACTGTATAAAAAATCACATAAACCTCCCTGAACTGAAAAAAAATACAAGCAGTCTATATTTGTAGTCATGTATTATTTGTCTTCAAATCCACTCGTCTCACTTCACTGACTTGCAACAAAGCTTACCTTCGCCTATTAATTAATCTTCACTTGTCCACAGGAATGCACTCTCCAGGATTTCCAAACTGTTGTTGTTAAAAAAAAAATATGCTGAGTCTGAAAAATTAATGGCCGTCCACTTTTCTCTAAGAGAAAACTAAGAGTCTTATCTCCGGGCCAAATGCCAAGATCTGCTTTTCAAAAGTAATAAAAAAAATAATAACACAGTGATTGTCCTTTTGTTCAGTGTGTTTGTTCAAGTTTCAGGAATTAACTCCAAAACCAGGACGCACACACACAGTAAAAGTATTTCACGTTTGGTTATAATGAACATAGTGAGTATATTGTATTAAATTGTTATATAATTCATCCATTATCTGTAGCACTTATCCTGTGTATGATAAGGGATAGCCTGAAGCTTATTGCAGGAAACCTAGGCCATAATTCATGGTATACCTTAGATGGGGGTAACAACATATTGCATGACACAAGCAACATGCACGCTTATACACTATCAGTGATTTATAAACATCCAATCAACCTACACTCCATGTCTTTGGACAGTACGAGGTACCCAGAGGAAACGCACCAAACATGGGGAAAATATGCAAACACCATGCACACAGACAGGAGGCAAGATTTGAAGCCCCAAGCCAGAGGTTTTAGGTCACAGTGCAAACCAGTACTTACCTATAGCACTTTTACGACTTGTACAAAGGTGTACAAAGTAGTTATCAACTACAGCTGCCAGAGCTGCCCTGGAGATATAAAATAATCTAAAACCTATGTGATTTTAATGTTAATGATTTTATACACATGGTGATCATTGTAAAGACTAATCAAACTGAAGTGCTTTTTAATAGGCATGAAGAGTTAGACATGTGATTTACCTGTGAGTTAGACATGTGATTTACCTGTGAGTTAGACATGTGATTTACCTGTGAGTTAGACATGTGATTTACCCGATTTACCTTTACCTGTAAATCGAGCATTTTTTTTCTTGCATGATATTGGCAGTATTGTCTCCTGAAATATATATGATGGGCTGTAAACACATTTAAAAAAAAACTTTAAGGGAAATATTTATTATAGAAACCAGATCCTATTAAACTCACCAGAGCTGCCTCAATGGTACAAGGCACAAGGGGAACCCAAAAGTTGGGAGGTTTTAATGTTCTTGGTATAATCTTATGCCTAATTGATGTATTTAATGTTCAGCCCCACAGTGGCACTAAACTACATTACCCAGGAGCCCCAGCAAGTGACATGAACACTTTCACCTGTATATTGTTTTATTACATGTCTGGTTTGTTATCTAAAATCCAGGTTCATGTCTATAGTCTTGCTTTGGTTCTGTATTATGTTGAGTGAAAAATAAAATAAATGATGATAACAGTAAGTGATGATGCATTTAATCCTGCTGAATGTCTGTGAAACAAAACAGTTCCTGTTAATCACTATTAGCCAAAAAGGCGAAAGTAAGGGCTGCCCAAATATTGGAACAGGCCTCAGATTCTGCACGTGGGCGGAGCCGTGGGTACCTTCCACCTCCACCTTGAACTCTTCTGTCACAACTACAGCACATCTCATGACTGTCTTACCGCTCTCATAAATGTCCTGCACATGTCCTAACATACTTCTCTGCCACTCCAGACTTCCTCATACGCTCCTCTCTCGGCACCATGTCATATACTTTCTCTAAATCTACAAAGACACAATGAAATTCTCCTCCATTCCTCTGGGATACTCTTACTCTCCAAAATCTTGTTAAACAGACTAGTCAGAAACTCTACTGCCACCTCTATTAAGCACGTCCATACCTCCACAGATTTGTCATCAGGACCAACTGACTTTCCACTCTTCATCCACTTTAGCGCCCTCCTCACCTCACTCTTACTGATTTTTGCTACTTCCTGCTCCACAACAGTCACCTCTTCTACTCTCTAAGTCTTCATATGCTCTTTGTTGGGCCTTTGCCACCTCTACCTTCACCTTACAATGAATCTCACTGTACTCCTGTCTACTCTCTTCAGTCCTCTCAATGTTCCACCTCTTTCTCTGTATACACTCCTCAACTTGCTCGTTTCACCACCAAGTCTCCTTGTCCACTTTTCCCTTTCCTGATGATACACCAAGTATCCTCCTACTTGTAGTTTACTGCATTTGTCCTCTTCACCTTCCTCATCCCCACAGTCATTTTACAAACCACCATCCTGTGCTGTTTGGCTACACTCTGCCCTACCCTACCTTGCAGTCACTGTTCTCCTTCAGATTACAACATTGACACAAAATGTAGTCCACCTGAGTGCTTCTGCCTCGGCTCTTATATGTCACCCTATGTTCCTGACTCTTTTGGAAGAATGTATTCACTGCTACCATTTCCATCCTCTTTGCAAAGTCCACCATCATCTGTCGTTCTATGTTCCTGTCCTGAAGACCAAACCTGCCCATCACATTCTCATCAACTCTGTTCCCTTCCCCAACATGTCCATTAAAATCTGCACCAATCACTGGGGATGCTCCGCATCACTTCATCTAACTCACTCCGGAAGTGGGGCTAGTGGGTAATAACCACTAACAACATTGCACATTATACCATCAATTTGCAATTTCAGACTCAACAACCTATCTCATACTCTTTTCACCACCAGAACATTCATTAAAAACTCCTCTTTCAGGATAACTCCTACTCCATTTCTTTTTCTATCCACACCGTGATAAAACAACTTGAAACCTGTTCCTAATCTTCTAGCCTTGCTACCTTTCCACCTGGTCTCCAGGACACACAGTATATCCACCTTCCTTCTCTGTATCATGTCAACCAACTCTCTTGCCTTCCCTGCCATAGTCCCAACATTCAAAGTCCCTACTGTCACTCCTAAACTCTCGCCTTTCCTCTTCTCATGTTCTGCCTACGAACATGCCTTCCTCGTCTCCTTCTTCGCCCAACCGTAGCCCAATTTCTACCAGCACCGGTGGCTGTTTAAGTCGGATGCCCTTCCTGCCACAACCCTCAGCATTTATCCAGACTTGGGACTGGCACAAAAAGACACTGGATTGTGCACCCCTGTGGTTGCATTGTATTTAAAGTTCAATTGATACCTGTAAAAGAAACTTTTTCAGGGTAGGTTACCCATCTTTTTTTTTTAACAAACATTCAGTCATACTGTATATACAGGACCAGAAAAAAGCATCATTCAGACAGTTGAGAGGTATTTTCAGAGTGCTTTAGTGAACATAAAAAAATAACAATTATTATTTTGATAATGTATGCTCTGCATGTTTTGGAAAAGATTTCACAAGGTGAAATGTCATGACCATTAATCAGCGGTCAACATGTAAAAAATGAACATGACAAATGAAGACCAAGATTGCGATATGGATAAATTTGAGAAAGAAATTATTTTCTAGGGTACCTATCAAGGTTTTGCCATTGAACTCCTCTGGAAATGCTCTAAAAACATTTCACAGGAAAAAGAAAGCTAAACACAATCTGATTCTGGCAGTCTAACGGGTTTTTCACTGGTGGGAAAAATCAGCATGAATTACTATATTAGCTCCAAAAGTAATAACCTAAGGACAGGTTTAACCTGAGAACATTTTTCTTTAATGATAACAAATATATTTGCTTCCTATGTTGGTTCTCCAGGTTCCTCCTAGCTTTCAATAGCATTCCCCACTAATTTGCCCCTAGGAGTAAATGTGTGAGTGTGTTTGGTTCCCTGTGATGGGCAGGGGATCTGATCCAGGGTGCATTCCGTCCTCGTGGCCAGTGTTCCCAGGAGTCACAGATGTGTCGGTGACAAGTTGTCGAACGATTTTCAAGGATCAGGTGCTCCACTCGTTGAATGTTCACTGGAACAACTGCAGTGGGCTCTGAGCCACCTTAGTCGGGATCATCACTGAAGGACATATAGCCTCCTTTAAAACGTTTGCAAATGTTCAAATAATATTCAAATGTTTTACTGTGGCTAAGAGTCTCATGACTATTCTGTGCTTGAAGTATTCAGTAAAATCTTTTATGCTTTCGTTCACCAGAAATTTCATCACCCAAGAAAGTAAAAAAAAAATTGTTATAAAAAAATACAAAGTTTTGTACGATTTCTCATAGTCGAAAACTCTTTACAAAGCACCGACCCTGGAAACTCCTTCTAAAATGATAAAAAAACACTTTTATGATTTCATGATTATTAGTATTATGATTAATGAAGTTTTTCTTTGTGACATAACAATGCATTAAATCTGCAAATCATCAGCCTTGGATCTTGAAGATCATGACATGTCCCGGTGTCAGTTGTATTAAAAGTGTATTATATTAATATTATCTGATATGTGAGAGTTAAGTAGCACAGTATGTTATCAGTTTGTTTTCACTCTATTTGAGAACAGGGTGCACTGGATTGTATCATTTTAGTATCATCAAGTGAATAAATGAGAATTAATGAGGTTGGCTTGAACACAGAATCGTTTTTTTTTTTTTGTTATAGACAAAGCAACAACAAGTTGACGAAGCATTACGGAAACACGGCTCTGGAGGAAACGTTCGGCCTGTTCTGCTTTCCATTCCTCCCTTGGGAAAGCCTTAAGCCTGGCAGGAAATCCGTACACACTGCCACCCACTCCCACACTCGCCCTTTCCAGTCATCTGTTTAGCCAGGGTTTGTTGTATCACCAAACACTGATTCTGTGTGGCATTTAAAAAAAAATTATAATAATCGTCAATCCCCTTAGCTAGCATGTAGCAGCCATGCTGCAATCTCTAAAGAACATCTCCTAATTGCCCACAGACCTGAGCCAGGTTGCATATCAAAGGCCAGGCATTTGAACACTTTTTATGTGCTATTTGGTAGTTCTTTTGAGAATATGGTGTTCCTGGCTTGTTCTCCTGCCTCGCCAAAAGCTGGATAAAACCGTAATGGGATTAATGGTCCTCTAATGTTATCTTAGTGGTTGAACCATGCCAGAGTTCCAGACGCAGCATGCCCTTTGAAGGGAAAATGCAAAGCCTGCATTTGTGAGGCAGACTTAAAGGGAACATGTCCTCTTTCCTAGTGAATCACTAAGTTAAAAAAAAAAATGAGTGCCCACAATTTTCTCCATGATGAACAGGATGGAGTGGAATGACTGTGATAACCATTCAGGAAGTAGATCTGTGCTTCGTTATCCACTGTGTACATCTGATAAAGTTCTTAAAACCAACAAAGTTCTAAAGCATTAACTGACAGAACATTTATGTTATCTTTTACTGCTTTCTGGCAGTGTTATGTCTGATTTTTTTTTTTTTGTACAGAGAAGTACTTTTCAGGATGAATTGTTTCAGTTGGAACCCTTAACATAATTTTTTTGTTATTGTTCTATTCAAAACTATACTGAGAAAGGTTTAAGAAAATTTTAAATAACTTTTTTTCCCATTACAGGACTTTCATTCCGGATTCAAAACGTACAATTTTTAAATATTCCACTAAACCCAGAATCTTTCTAAAAACTAAACAACAGTGCGGCGAAGGTATGTTGTTCAACTAGGTATGTGACACAATGCCACCATGTATCTGTAATGTTCAGCGCACCAATTATTACATCTGTATTTGTTTATGAAGCTAATGTGGCTGCGTCTTGAACTGGAAACATGGTGACTACATTACACAAGTTCATAACTGGTCCTAATTTTTTTTTTCATCATATATACCGACTGATACTTATGACTACACTGCAGCGTTGTGGTTAGCACTGTCGCCTTGCACCTCCAGAGTCCAGGTTTGTTCCCTTGCTTTTGGGGTGTGTGTGCTTGATGTTTGCATGTTCTCCACGTGCTTGCTGGGTTTCCTGGTACTCTGATTTCCTACAGTCCAAAGAAACACATATTAGGCTAATTGGCAGTCCCAAATTGGTGTTTGTGGGTGAATGTTGACTAGAGGTCCTACCACGATCCTGGAAATGAGAATAAATATAATGGTAACCATTGGCTTCCACGGTCCCTAGTTGAACTATAGATGTTCCTAGAAGACTCACCCAAACTGGACAGCTGAAGACTGGAAAAAGACCAGGTGATTATTATAGTCTATCCAGTTTCAGTGAGTTTGTGTCCATGATAGCATCCAATCCCAGTTCTTTCAGAACCAGCCCGTCTGTGACCACCATCCATGCCATTCCCAAAGGCAAAGAAACCACACATTTTGTCTTTATTCTGCATGATTTCCTGCTGCTACATAACTAGCTGATCAGAATGAGCAGGTGTACATGAATTTCTGTTAAAGTGGGCAGTGAGTGTATATTACAATACACATGATTTGACTTACCACATTAAAGCCATACTGCTGCCCTTCCTACCATTTCCCTGTGATTTTTTTAGACAGGATGAGAAGGACATGAGTAAGGCATGGAGGAGACCAGAAGTCTTCCTTTCACTGAGAATGACGTCCTACTGCCCCTCCTTTCCTTTCCACAGAAGGGCACCGACTCACTAAGAGATAACCTCAGGTAGGTTCTGATGTGACTTGTAGACAGAGCATGGTTAGAAAATGACAGGAAACAGAAGCAAGACAGGAAAGAACCTCTTTGTAATGTTTGGGATATTTCATAGAGCCTGAGCCTAAAGTGAATAATGGCATGGTAAAATGTCTAGAAATGAGGTAAAATGTCTGGCTATGTGCTGGAGACATGGATAGAAGACAGAGATTGAGTGGAAGCTGTAACTAAAAGGTAGTTTGTTGTTAGTTTTTGGGTCTATATATGTATTTTACATTCCACAGTCCATTGCAATAAAATATAATAATATTAGCTATGCACAGATCTAAAATATACAATATATAAACTATGTACATGCATAAAGGTTTTATAAGATTTATGTTTCTCTAATTAATTAAAAGATTAATTAAATTAGATTTTGTTTAATTAATTTAGGGGGCGGCAAATTGGTGTAGTGGTTAACACTGTCGCCTTGCACTTCCAGGGTCTGGGTTTGATTCCCAATCGGGCTTGATTTCTGTCTCTGTGTGCATGGAGTTTGCATGTTCTCCCCATGCTTGGTGGGTTTTCTCCGGGTGCTCCGGTTTCCTCCCAAAGACTAAACCAGATTAGGCTAAGTGGGGTTCCCAAATTGCCCATAATCTGTGAGTGTGTGTACCCTGCGATGGATTGGCACCCTGTCCAGGGTGTACCCTGCCTCGTGCCCTAAGCCTCCTGGGATAGGCTCCAGACCCCTGCGACCCTGAATACAGGATAAAGTGGTACAGACAGTGAGTGAGAATAATTAATTTGGGGTGGGGGGTATTTATAAACAACATTAGATAATGGTTGAATGGGAAATGGGAAAATGCACCAATGTATATGGTACAGCCATGCCAGGAGGGCCAATGGTGGAGGTCAATGGTGTTTTATATTGTATTTATTCCGAATTTTTGAACCACAGTAGAACCTCAATGGTCAACATTCACACACTACGGGACAATTTGGAAATGTCTATTAGCCTAATATGCATGTCTTTGGACTGTGGGATGGGACGATGGAAACATGCAAACTTTATTCACATAGATCCCCGAGACAGGAATCAAACCCAGACCCTAGAGGTGCTACAGTAACCACAATGCTAACGTTTGCCTTTTAATATGTTGGCAACAGTGGCGGCCGGCAGAGAAAAATGCTACTTTAACAAGTAATTATTTAACATAATAATTTCTCATTTTAATAATGAAATAAAGCCATTTAGTCACAATATTCCGCTGTATTTCTTCATATAATTTATTTGCAATAAAAAAAAATCTAAACTGTATTATGTTCATTTGTGTTCGTGTACGCGGGGCGCCGGACAAACGAGTGTCTATGTAGACACGTAAATCTTTGAAAAACATGTGACCTGAGGCTGAGCTCTGATTGGATCTTTTCAAACCATCCTTGGTACCCAGCATTGTGCGCCCTGAACCCTCCCACTTTTGTTCTTAGCGAATCATATTGTTTTTAAATATTTAGGCTCATGTGATTGAACCATGCTCCACGAGTCTCCCAGCACTTCTTATGGCAAGCGGGGCTGCTGACTGGATGCGATGTGTCATGCCATTATTTTATACTAGTAGTAATGATCACCGCATAATCACCTGATAAATACCTATTTACAAGCGAGTATTAAAAGTTTCATTTTAATTTTGTTTGCGCCTCCCAAAATTTTTTTTGCAACAGCCGCCACTGGTTGGCAGTATATTATACCATCAAATACATGGATGATAATACATATTTTAATAAAATCATATATATTAGACTTCTTACCTTTTAACTTCTTCTAAATTTTAATCCAGTTAGTACATAATGTCCAACAGGTACCTAAAAAGTATGATTTCGTAATTAAAAAAGAAAATCTTTAAAAAACTTCTTATTTTTTTGCCCAGAATATAAGAACCTGAGAAAAGTGAATCATAGCAGCCCCAAGAAACATTCCATTTCCTGTTCTACTGCCACAACAATCATCTGAGTGATGCATGAGACCTCTCAGACTGTAAACAATTTTTCTTTCTCCATGGGCGTTTTTTCGTAAACCTCATAGGCTTAAGAGATTCCTATGGTGTTGCTAATGACTTTGTTATTCATACAGAGCTGGGCTGCTGATTTCTCTCCTTATGAAATGACTTAAGCTGAGCTGGACACCAGAATGTTCACACAGCTGTATGTGGATCAGAGAGACTGCCCCCTAATGGATGTTGAAAAAAAAAAATCAGAAACTTAAATAGGGCCATAAATAAAGTTCACTGATTAGTCACAACAGTTAAGCAACAGCTGTATAAATTATAGTATAATTTATTAAAGCATCTATGTAAGGTGAACTTCTGATTAATGCATAAAGATTAGTATAATATTGACAGTAGGGCAAAGTGATCAAAAGCTCAATCACTCATCATCTATACTGTTGTATTCTGTATGCAGGGTTGCAGGGGCCTGGAGCTTATTCCATAACGGTGCCAATCTTTCGTTGTGCACACACTCCAATTAGCCTAATCATGTCTGTGGAAGGAAACCTACCAAGGACAGCGAGAACATGCAAACTACACGCACACAGACCTTGCTAGCCACTAAGCCACTGTGTCATCCTGATCAACAGCTGTGTTTCAATTATAATCATTATGTAGTCTAATCACAGGCATACAACTTTTACGCACACATAAAGGAACACTCGCTGTAAGACAAGTGGTGATTGTTATTCTTTAAAATATTTTAAGTGTTTAAAGGTGAGAATCTTCTTGTTTCTCTTTCAAATATCAATGAGGGGAGTGCTGTCCAACAAGGAGTGCAGTAGACATTGGTGTCTCAGTGGTATGTTTCTCACCTGCAATGCAGAAGGCTCGGATTTGATTCCCAGCCAGTGCCCAAACCCCAGTCACTGGCTGCAGTGCCGGTCCCAGGCACTGGATGAAATGGGAGGGTTGCACCAGGAAGGGAATCCTGTTGTGCCAAGCTTGTGTGCGTGGATCAGATGGTCCGCTGTGGTGACCATTTGCCGGGACCAGCGAAAGTCAACAATTATTTTTCCCATGCACTGTTTCAATATCTGCCCATGATGGGTTACTGGTGTTTCAGTACAGTGAGTAAATAAATTAGTCCCAGTGCACACAAAGCATCTGATACAACTTCCACTGATGAGGCTGGATGAATCTACTGTAGTCAGGATCGGTAAGAAAACAGCCCCAGCTTCAACTTTATTACATTATTCACATTTAACTAAACTATTAATAAGAAGTGGGCAGTTAGGTCCCAGTCTAGGTTCAAGAAAATTCAGAAGTAATACACTTTACAGCAAATTAGACTATGTATATTAGACAATGCTAAATGTATGTGTCTCCTTAGGATTTTGTTAGTATGTTGGATGTTTTCCCCGTGCTTGGTGGGTTTCCTCCGGGTGCACTGGTTTTCTCCCACAGTCCAAAGACCTGCAGAGTAGGCAAATTGGCGTTCCCAAATTGCCCGTAGTGTGTGAATGAGTGTGTGCATGTGTGTGTGCCCTGTGATGGATTGGCACCCCGTCCAGGGTGTACCCCGCCTCGTGCCCTAAGTCTGCCCTCCACGACCCAGAATACAGGAATAAAGCGTTATAGATGATGAGTGAGTGAGTGAAACTGCATGTATTTATTCTTGGAAAGAGAGAGAGAGAGAGGGCTTACTCCGACTAGCCCATTTATACCAGCTGGTCCTGCTAATATTTAAACTCATAATCAAGCCAAAGTATTTGACAAAAAGCATTCCTAACACAACATCTTAGAAAATTTTCACATCCGTGCAAACTGCTGGCTCCACCTGGATCTAATATTCTCATTAGAATGCATGTGTGGAGCATCAAATCAAATCTTTCAGTAACTGAGGTAATTGAAGTGGGATGACTTCAATGTGTTGAGATCCAGTAACACCTTTAATGTCTTACATCCTGCTCTGAATTACACACACACACACACACACACACACACACACACACACACACACACACACACACACACACACACACACACAGAGATCCCTGGGCTGCATATGAGAACAAGATTGAAAAGTATTCAAATTATTTTATTCAATTCATTTTCTACTAAATGGTACTTCTTTACTGATTACTGAACAGCCAGGAATTCTTTGTCATTTAAATCTAGAGACGTCTCCTTAGGATTTCTTATATACAGGATAAAATACATGACTTGTACACAAAGTTACAGTATGACATAATGGCACACCTTAGTCATTTACATAAAATAAAAGAAGGTCAACTTTAGACCTGAATCATTTACTATTGCAGTTTGTCTAGATTCTTTAAGCTCCATTGCTCCTTTTTGCACCAGTGTAACTACAGCGCAAAGCAGAATCAGAAGCCTGGATGTATACTCTCATTCAATCTTTGATTTTTATCTTATTTTAGTAACATGGTGGGAATATACCCTGGCTGGAATGCCAGATCACTGGAATATTTTTGTGAGGCAAGATAGACAACCTGAAAGAATTAGCGTTTAAGACAATAAACAGGTAATAAACTATAACTCGGTTAGGTGAAATCTGCATGTGGTTCCTATTGTTCATGATATACAGTAAGTTTCTCCCAGTAGCTGCAACCATCAGCAAATAAAGCCAATATTGCTCATGTAACCTGAATGAAATAAGTACACATTTTGTCAGAAAAGATTAGAAAATAATAAAAATGAAAGCACAGCTTATGTATTTTTTTGGTGGATAAATATGTGGGTGGTGCCACGGTGGCTTAGTGGTTAGCACTGGCACCTTGAACCTCCAGGTACTGGGTTCGATTCCTGCATCAGGTCTCTGTATGTTCTCCTCGTGCTTGGTGAATGTTAATCAGAGGTTCTACCATGGTCAAACAAGATGGGAATAAATACAATGTTCACCATTGGTGTCGACGGTCACTAGTTGGACTACAGCGGTTCCTAGATGGATAGATGGATGGACAGACGGAAATATGTAGGTGAAGTTGAACAGTGAACAGGAAGCTCAGCTTGAAGAAGCTGGATTTTGGATGGATCTCAGGTGAGAAAAATGTCAGAAAATGTGGAAAAACTGAAAATCGTTTGATACAATTGCCCTCCAAAGCTGACAGAAATGAATGGACTCCAATGCTACCAGAAAAGACATACAGTATACTGTATGAAGAGATGGAATGATCGATTGGATCTGATTGAATGTGGGAATTTGTGGAAAAGAGAAGTAAAATCAGGTTTCGACAAGAAATTCTATATCAAATCAGGTATTAGGTCACATTTTGGGTGATTTGAGCTGTGCATATTTTCAGATTCCTGGTTCAATAAGTTCCATTTGACACCAAGTTTATTACTGTATCATGTCCATTTGCTGAGATCGCTGTTCCAGAGTGAGTTTGTTTACGAGGATGGCCTCGAATTAAACTGTCAAAATCCTATTCATTGAATCTTTATATGAGGATTTTATGACATAGTTAGATAGAGGGAACCCTCAGCCTCATTTTCACATCAGAATTTCAAACAATGCTTTAAAACAATGTTTCTGAATTCTGTTGAAGGATCAGGAAGATATTGACAATTTGATCAGTTTCGACCTAGCCAATCAATCAATAAATACTTTTTACAGTTCTGCTTTTATATGAACATGAACCGAAGCTCTTGAACTCTTGATCTGTCGCTGTAGTGTGCACTGCAATGCTGCCACATAATTGGTTGTTTGGATAACTGTATGAGTAACCAGCTGTACAGGAGTTCTACCATTAAGGATGCAGATTAGTGCATTTCAGTTAAGGAAACCCGATCGTTTTTTTTTTTTTAATATATATATATAAATAAAAAAGAAAATAATATGTACAATTCTAACTACTGGCCCATGTAAATGATTTTCCCAGGCTGCCACATGCATATGGCTCCTTTTAATGAGACCACTAATCCTACAGTACAGTATGTGCAGTACATACAGTATCATCAAACTGCAAACAGTGCTGCTTTTGCATCATTGCACAGATTATTAGAAAATGCACCCGCTGTGATCCTTAGGCAAACATGTTCAACTTGTACAGTAGCTCTCTATTTTGTCAAAGGTTTCTGCTGTTATCCATATTCAGCTAACTGTACTGTAGTGCAACCTTGCAGTCAAGTGGAGATCTACAGCACATTACCCTCCTTCCCGAAGCACTCACAATGCTTTGAGTCAATAAACAGCGCACACCGCTGACCCTCTAACAACCAGTTTGGGGAACGCAGAGACGTCACAGACACACATGGTGCTATCCGCTGAAGCCATCAAAGGCACGGCACCACTGGCGCAGTCACACCAGCTGAAAACATGGGAGTCGTGTTTGTTTTCACTCGACAGAGGAAGAGGGAGAGGTCAGCGCTGTAGTTCACTGCCACGCAACGCGCCAGATGTTTGCACTTCTAGCTCCAAGTTCTGTATCTCCAGTGAAGGGACCCTCCACTCATAGGTCACTAATAGGCCAACTGTTCAGGGGATCTCTTCATGGCATTTGCTGATAAAGCATAGCGAGATCATTTTGCCCTTCCTCTTTGCACTTTCCGCCTGGGTCATGATTACGGCATACCCTTCTTTCATGTCTTTTTTATTTGATTTTAATTTCTTTTTGATAAGAAAATGAGGAATGACTGGCTTGTCTCGTTGTTTTCTCGTCATTTCTGTGCATGTAATTGCTTTAATTCCTTCTCAATCTCATCATCCTGTCGTGAGATGCACACTTGAATGTGAGAAAAGGGGGAAATCTCTTTTTTTTTGCTGAAGCCTGAAGATATTAGAAAACATATGGTGAGAACGGGACAAACAAAGTTTTCCAGCAACAAGTCAATCTTTCTTTTTATTCACGTCATTGATACGGACTATGTTTTTCGCCCTCCATCCTAACAAATAATCCATCGGTCAATCAAACCGTCAATAAACTTCCAGCTAAAAATATCTGCGCATGTTTATTTAGCCATAATATGTTCCGGGCTACAGAATAACATAATTATATCATAGACGGCAAGTTTGAAATGAACGGATGCTTAATTCGTACGCGCTGGTGAGCAGCCAAGCCTGGAGTTTCATTGAGCACTGTAAACGTATGAAAACCACCAGAAACAATCCATAACCATTCATGGTGGCTGGTCAACATCATACGGTTCAATTAGTCCGTCAGTACAAGTGGAAAGCACGCTCTCTTTCGACAGCCAGACAGCTGCGGCTTCAATCTGGAGCTCGAGAGCGATGAGGCCATCTTGCGTGTCTCCACCTAGAGTGTGAACACAAGTAGAGACGTGGCTCCTGTGTTTTCGCGTGTGTTCCACTCCGCCGGATGTTCTAACCTCTGTTTCACCTCAGTGTTAAGCAGCTCGCCTACTCAAGGAGCGTGTAATTGCTGTAATTCCTTCACTCACTGTGATGCAGGACTGATTTAGACCTAACGTGCGCTTCTTGGGCTAGATGTTGCACTCGGTTCCAGTCATCAGGAACAAATGGCAAGGTGACGTTCCAAACAACAACAAAAAAGCATCATCTATTAAAAAAAAAGCAAGCCTTGCATGAGAACAGCTGGGAAGGGCAGGCCTACCTTCTCAGCGGCCGTGCACGCGTAAACATTTACATATTTTTTCTGTACGAAAACACAGCTAGGAAAATAAACAGTACAATTACACTTCACAGAGCATTGCGTTTGGGCTCCAGTGTAGATTCATCCCAGTTGCCCGTGTGGCAAAGACAGGGGAAGAGGAGGGCAGTCTGTCTGGGTCTGGTCCTGCAAGGTGTCTAAACACACAATTGTCTGTGTAATCAAACTAAACATGTTGTCCTGGCACTGAAACATCTGTTGAATTAGGCAATAAACCGGCGATCCTGCACTGGTGAGCGTCGCTAAAACTTTTGGAAAACACTTTTTTCGAGCTCTGTGGCTTACAGCCTCTAAACGTCACTTAAACATCCAGAAAGGAAACAAAGACCACAAGGTGCGTGAGAGAAATGGTAAACTATTCTTTCTGAAACAATTAGAGCCCCGTGCCTGTAATCAATACACAAATGCGAATGATAACATACTGGGTGTGTTTCCGAACCAGATCATTTTTTGCATTACAGGCATCGGCGTCATTCCTCTCACCCTTTTCTTTAACACAAGCCTCCACTTCGCAGGCCTTATTTTTTCCACTAGGCTGTGAGTGCTGTCTCCTACACCCAACATCTGTACAACACATGACAATGAGAAGTATTTCAGCACCTCCGACATCACCACGTCTTTTAGGAGGCAAGAGAAAACACACTCTGAAAAATCTGTTCTGGAGGAAGAATGTCTGGACCTGCACTTTGTTGCTGTTTTGCATCAGACTGCGTGCAACCCGCAGACTCGAGAGGTTACCAAGTCCACCAATGTCCCATTTGTTTTTGTTTCTTTTTTTCAATTCTCAATAGAATATATATTGTGGTTTAAGTATAGCATCATTCCAGATAATTAAAAATAATAATAATTAATGTTTAGTCAGTCACTTGTTTCATCATCTCACTCAAAAAAACTATCAGCTTTGATTCTCATTTCATCTCCATAAAGCAAAGCGTGAGTTCACGTTCTCTGATCTAAACTTAGCCCAAGAATTCCTAGCATGAAGGTGAGAGATGTTTGGCCCTTGGTGTGATGTGTGGTTACGTGCAGTAAGAAGATGAAAGGAACCCTGGAGGAATGAGGCCATTTCTGTTGCGTTTATGTTACCGAAACCTCAAGGTTGGATTCATTTCAATTTCAATTGTATTTATATTGTCACGATCCGAACAGGCGTAGTGGATCCAAGCGCATATTAAAACTTTAAAGATTTACCTAAACACCATTCAGCTACTCCATTCCAAACTGTCGGAAGGTTGAGAGGTGGGCTTGAGCTTGCTCATGCGCTGGTGCTTACCTGACTGATGATGTGCTGATGGAGACTCTGGAACATTCTCTTGCATTCTTGGTCTCTTGAGGTGGCATGCTTCTGGAAAGAACCCTGTTAAAATAAAATGTACATAATTACTAAGATAACCTTTTCACAAACAAACGTATTGGTCTTTATTTATAGAATATAATAAACTGATGTCTCTAAAGTTACACGTTCTGGTAACTACTGTTAAACACTGAACACTCTATAATAAAACTACTGGTTTGCAAAAACTGATTATACACTAAATTAACTTACTATTTGTATTTTATTTTTTTAAGTTAAAAAGTAACTTAATATATCAAACCACACTGGTTAACTTAGGACATGCTGACTGATTTTTACCATTAAAAAAAAAAAACTGTGTAAAAATGTTAGTTACCTAGATATGCTAATCCACCTGCTAAACCACCCACAGGTAGCATTCGAATTCCTTTTGCAATTTAAGAACAAACGTAAGCTGTGTAAATTTCAGCTAAGTATACCACAGTTTTTTTGTTTGTTTGTTTGTTTGTTTGTACCACAGACTCTGGTTTAAAAAAAAAATGTTGGGAAAAAAAACTTCACCGTCCTCTCGGTCTTCTTGGTCTTCATTTGGTCTACGTCAAGCAAAGTAGGTGGTGCGCTACCGCCACCTAAAGGTCTGGATGAATGATGAATAAAGTGTTTTTTGCTGACTTGACACCGAGGCCTGGCGATGCGCTGCACATTTCTCTAACACACTGGACACTTCAACATTTACAGGCTTGGAGCATGTGTGGGAGAAAATTATTACTTTATTATAATCTATACAGTATGTACTGTTGGCTTAATTGGGTTGGCCATGAAAAAATGTTTAGTCATAAATGTATAATAAAAAATGGGCTTGGCCTTAAATGATAAGTGTATCCATAAATCACTGAACACAAACATTATCTCATTGCTTCACTTCTAGATAAGAAAAATTCTGTATATCGTATTAGTTCTTTATTATAAAGAACGGAGTTCTTTATTATTTAGTTCTTTATTGGTAATGACATTTGTACAGAATGTAAAGGAAGTTTGCCATTTGCCAGGTAATTTCAATTCATTAAGGTGTACACATTTGTAAAAGGTGTAGCCATGTTGATCAACTAGGGACACCTGGGTGTACTGTACAGTAATATAACTGGTGGTTGGCTCTTTTTTTTTTTTTTAATAAACAAGCTAAGTTTTGAAATAAAACATTTATCTATTACAAAGCAATTTTGTAATTGACTTTAGTTGTTACCAATCTACATATCTTCATTTTAGAGATCCAACCTACTAACCCTCCCTTCCATCTACCTGTATGGGAAGAGTAAATAGATGCATATAAAAAAGTACTAAACACTATTTAGTGTAGATGGAACTCTTTGTTAGAGACCCCTAGCCCTTAAAACCCAAAGCATTTTAGCCCTTCTTTGCATTATGTTTTAATAAATGTACTGTATATGAGTCAGGATTATGCAATATGGATTGACATTTTTTTCAGAATTATATATTCCTCAATATAAAGAACTCAATTTTATTTCATTTTAACTAACTATGCATACATGACTAAGCAAAGGTTTTTTAAAAGGATCATATCAGAACATATCAGAAAACCCAAATGAACAGTTTACAAGTATTGTATACTTTATGTGTGGGAAACACTGCTTTGGGAAACAAAAACTATGTGAGTTACACACAAGACAAATATGAACTATCTCTGAGATTTAGAGGTAATGAGCCATATTTGAGACACATTTGTGAAGATGCAGAAAAAGGCCAAAATCTCATCCAAGTCTCAAAGACGGCTCATTTCTGCATATGTGAGTTGCACACAAGACAAATATGAACTATCTCTGAGATTTAAAGGTAATAAGCCAAATTTGAGACACCATTGAGAAGATAAATAAAACATCTAAATCTCATTCGCGTCTCAAAGATGGCTCATTTCTGTCTAGGAGACAAAGAAGAGATTAACATGAGATCTCATCTTGGGGTTTCTTTGCTATGGGTAGTGCTTGGATACTATCAAGGTAGAAAGTTTTTTCTTCGTATTCCAGAGCCATAATTGGATTGTCTGCTTCACGTTGGCCTCCCAGGAACTCCTTTAAGGGCCCAAACATGTAGAAATGACTTATACCGATATCAGGACTGAACAGCAACTTCCAGCCGAGTTCCTGTAATGTGCAAGTGATGTTGGTGAATGATTATGTGTACAGTTCCCATAGACAAATGCTTGTTTTCTGCAAGTTGGAGACAAGTTATTTAAATTTTTAAGGATCGAGTGTTCCACTGGTTTGATCACAAGAACCTCTGCAGTGGGCTCCGAGGTGGCTTCCGTTATTCACGGCCTCCTTTAAAATGTTGTTAAGAGACTCATCAGTCTACTGTGCTTGAGATCTTCTAGAAATGTCAACTGGTTTTACAATTTCGTTCATGAGGAATTTCATCACAAGTGCCGGGTTGAACACTCAGTTAAATAAGGGCGCATTATACTTTTTATCTGTTTATTGTTACACTTAATCTTGTGGAACGTCTGCAAAACAATAGCTGAGATGTTTTTTTTTTTTATTAATTAATTTATTTATGAATTTATTGATTGATTAATTAATTTATTTATTTTAATGGTGGTTATTTGCAAATCGACACCACTTCAATGTGCTGAAATCAGAAAAAGTTGTAACAATATGCGCCATTGAGTTTTATTGCTTATATACTTACTGTATAAAGTTATTTATACTGACTTCATTTATTAATTATGCCTGTTTAATTTAAATATGCATTCATATTCAGTAACTGCTTGGTCCCGGTCAATTCATTAAACTTAAATTGTCTTCTTGCACTGGCAGATCATTAATATTAATATTCATTAAAAATGTCAGTATGTACATAAACGGGTACTTTTTTAAATACAATATCATCTCTACATCTCTACAGAGTCAATGTGTCTACAAGAGCCTCAAGCATATTATTCATTATGCTCAGAGTCTTGGGTTCTGTTTAACCCATTATCTGTAATAATATAATAATTTTTCTATAAAAGCCTGGACAAAATAGCAAAAAAAAAAGTTCACCGCCAATACAATGACCCCGGATATCCCTTTCACCTGGAAGTTCTTAGCACATGATCGCATTTAATGTGCTTTGGCTCGATCCTTCTTCATCCACAGCATGAGTAAAAACCCTCAGTAATATTCCCTCTGTCTAATGAGGAGCAGACTTGATCATGTTGTAATATATATATATATATATATATATATATATATATATATATATATATATATATATATATATATATGAGCACAGTATGTTGGTGAGTACACACAGAGTTTGGAATGGACGCAAAAGCGAGCAGTAAGACATTATCCTGTTACCTACTTAGTAACATCAATTTCCTATACATTAAGAGGAAATTGGACGCGCACTGAAAATGGTAAGGTTCTGGTTTAATTCGTTTATTAATGGAAAGCAAATGCGGACTCTAGGAAGTCCTGTGTATATACATGCTGCAAAGGATGTATGCAAAAAGAGCGAAAGACACTTATGTGCAATGAGGAAAGAGTCGTCTGGGAGACATTAAACCCGGAAGCAGAATCAGTGAAAAGTTCTTCAGAGAGAGTTTATGTTTAGATAACTCCGCTGACATTAATCATGGTGTAAGAGCACGGAGGAACTCTGAAACTATTCTCGGTGAAGAATAGCTGAAGTCATTTGTATGCACAGGGCCTGTGTGTGCTGTTAGCTCTCCACAGTTACTAAGGTCTTTTTTTTTTCCTGGGTGAGAAGGAGACATTTATTGAACTGGATGTGAGAAGCAAACAAAGCATGTCTGGCTCGACTGTGATGGCCTGCTCTTTTCTGCCTTGCTGATGTGTTGCTTTGATTCGTTAAAGGGAAAAAGAAGAAGAAGAAGAAGAACTGGACAGCTGCTCTGAGCAACCAACTCGCACTCACTCACTTAGTCATTCTGTGTCTGTTTCGAATACTGGATTAGGCAAAACTTGACACCAACTCGCACACAGCCGAGACATTAACCGATGAAATAACACACTGGACTGTCTTGAAACCTGAAAGTTTTTAGCGTCACTATAACACAATATATTGACTGCCAATTAGACAGTTGAAGCATATCTTATTTCTGACCAAGAGTGTATTTATTTATTTATTTATTTATTTATTTATTTTTATGGGGCTGGGTGTTGTCTACCTAAGTATGGAGTGTCCAAGGACAATGAACATTAATGGGTGCTATTCTTTGCTTGCCTATTATATTGTAATGAGAAAACCAAGTGCTTTGTCCTGTATTATAACACTTAAATGGGGGTACTGTGTGAGGGGGGGGGACTGTGAATTGCAGCTAGCTGTTGTAGAAAACGTAATCAACTCATTCTAACTAATCAGAGTCAAGAATCTGCACTCTGGTATAATTTTAATTATATGATACTGTAAATATGATTTTGCTTAAGGTTCAGGCAAAATATATGCACAGTATTAGTATAAATATAAATAATAATAATAATAATAATAATATTATAATAATATAATAATTTACTCATCAATAGAGTTTATAAAAAGTTGCAATGCCACATTATGTGTAGAAGATGCGTGCAGAAGAGGTCTGGGCTACTGTTTATCAAGCTGCCATGTGGCCATGTAAATGCAGAGGTTTGTGAACAATGTATCAAATCTCAAATCTTTAAATGATTCAATTCAATTCAATGTTATTTGTACAACGCTTTTTAAAATGGACATAGCAACACAGCAGCGTTACATAATTAAAAGATAATTACGGAAATGTGAATAAATTAAAATGATGAGATTGTCCCTGACGAGCATGTCGAGGACAATGGTGGCAGGGAAACATGTAGTCTCTTAGCCCTTTACTGTAATACACGACCTCGAGGCTCTACTCTACGCCTTTAAATACAGGAAATGTTTCCTGTCTTGAAGCTTCACTAAACTTGCATTTCAAGCCAAAGTCTAATTTCGGCTACTTCACACTGTCAAGAGGCCTCCATGCTCCCGTTTGTCTTCTCAACCATGTGAGACTGCTTAACTGTCAACCACATATAGCTACTTCTGGAAATCCCACATGTGACTGTCACATGAGGTAATGCCCAATTGATTTCACATCTCAACATAGTTTACGGTTATAGTTAGCCTTTAAATAGTAAATTACTCATTCATGTTTTAAGCTCCTGACCTTCACTAGGTCATACTTTCTTTAAAAAACTTTCACTATTTGGCTTGATTTTGTTAGGCAACAATCCAGTACAGAATCACCCAAAACCAGGAAGCTGATATCTCTTTTTCCATGTACTCATTTCAAATATTTTGGCAAAGTGTCACTCATTTTGGCAAAGTGTGCAAAGGCTGGCTTATTGCTAATGCTAAATGGCTATTACACCGTCCGTATGTGTACGAGGAACTTCTGTGTTACATTTTTAATCCAAGGACTGCTTTATATATATATATATATATATATATATATATATATATATATATATATATATATATATATATTCTACTGTAGGATCTCAGATTTTCCTAATCTCTAACAACGTGACCGTCCTCAGCAAGGCTTTACAGCTCCATCCATTATGTCCTTGCTTAATTCCCTGTGCATTACTCACAGCATGGGTTTAAATAAACTTTTTAAATGATTGTTTTCAGGTTTCCTTCTAGCAACGCAATAAATCTACTGCTGTTTGCCATTGGCTTAGCCTAAGAAAATTTTACAGCAGTGCAGGGTTGCCAGGTTTACCTAACAAAAACACCCCAACTAATATTCAAGCAGTTCATCATCAAGGCACTTAAACCTTCACATTATTATAAACATCTATACAAATAAAAGAAAGGTTTTGTCTGTACATTGGTCAGAACTCTCTTTTTTTCTTTTTATGGTAACTTTATGTTTCATAACAACATTTTTGTGTGTATTTTAATGTCTGTACTGTATAGCCATACTGTATGTCTGTCCAGCTGAATTTATCACGCAAAACTGGGTTGAAAACAGAATTTAATGAAACTTTGCCAGTCCTGCGGTATTTGCCTGAAGTTAAACCTGCGCCATAAATGAAATCAAAATGTTGAGAAGTCACAGAGCAGTTATGTGCCAGATTACATCAAAGCAGCTAGGGCTTTTCCCCTTGATGTGGCCATGGCTATGTGCATCGCTCAACAGGGCCAATCAAATAGTAATGCAGAAAACACAGATTCGACTATAATGCATTTACTGTATAAGGCACCTAAATCCACACAAAACACAAATAAATAATCGACTCAGCATGGCTTACTTGGGAAGATTGTAACCATAATAACCACTTTCTAATATTATCTAGCATAGACCAATTAACTAGTCTAGCTATTACTAGAATATTATCTGTAAGAAAGAAGGAGTAATTATTGGTTTAACTCCTGTGATGAGAAACTTGCTTGCCTTTGCGTTAAATTACAAATTAGAAAATAGAAAGAATTACTATTTTTAGTGATATTGTGACCTTGGAATACAGCGACGATGGTTCGGCTTGGTTCTCCTCGTTTGTTTTTCCTCAGCTCCGCGCCAGCTTGAGATCTGATTAATCTCACCGTTAGTGACCATTTTACCATTTTCACAGAAACCTGAAATGTCTGCCTTCCACCCACCTTGCAGCCACTTCCCATTGAATTACATAAAAACCGTGCACTGGCGGTTGCGACAAAAACATGTGAAAGTGTGAAAGCAGTCTTATGAGGTGAAATATATAGCCAAAGGTATTTATTACTCGGAAAAGAGGAACAAACATGGACTGGCGGGTAAACATCTCACTTTATGTTCATTCCCCATGTGTTGTGGCACAGTATTAAACGCTAGCATTGCCAAGCCGAGCCTAACCACTACTATTTACATTAAATGGCAAGTGCCATAAATTCTATAAGCTATCCAGATCCTTGGTTGTGGTCGATCCGAAGCATTTCCCTTTTCCCTTGGAATACCCTTGCATGATCATTCACACCTAGAGGTAGTTTATATAAGTATAACCTGTCCACCTAATAGTATGTTTTGAGAGAACCCAGAAAAAGTCTGCATCGTCACAGGATGAAAGTAACCTGAACTCAGGAGAACCCTGGGGGTGTAAGGCCTCATTACTTCATGTTAAAGCAGGTTGGTTATGCTAAATTGTTTTGTTAGCTAGGCATTTTGGTAAAAGAAAAAAATGTTAGCAAAACCACTGCTTAGTTATTTTGCCAGTCTCTATCATTCAAGCTTAACAGAATACAACAGTTATTAGGTGGCACTTGTGTGGCTAGTCACAGAACACAGTTAAGAGTTAAAAGCTACCTTTATTTCTTTATGTAAACACATCCTACACTAATGCATTTAACTGCAAATGCAGTACGCCGGAGCCGTGATCAGACCGTCTGCTTTTCTTCTGAAACCTAGCCTCCAAGGAACTCCTTTAATGATCCAAACATGTGGAAATGGTTCGGAGC
Organism: Clarias fuscus; assembly: GCA_030347435.1. NCBI lineage: Eukaryota > Metazoa > Chordata > Actinopteri > Siluriformes > Clariidae > Clarias > Clarias fuscus. Next base: position 9,682,573 of record CM059229.1, read on the forward strand.
GAGGTCAGGACTGTGTAGGGGGGACGTGGCAATAACTCCCAGCTGAGTTCCTGTAATGTGTAGTTGGTGTTTGTGAATGATCGTGTGTACAGTTCCCACAGACAGATGCACCAATTCTGGATGTACTGTAAGCGACAAGTTATCTGTTGATTTTTAAGGGAACGACGGCACTGGACTGTGAGACGTCTCAGCCGGGATCATTATTGACTACTGTTGCTAGATTTCTAACAAAAGGTGAATAAATGTTGAATAAAATAATTGTTGCAGTGTAGTTATTGATTTGTTATATATTACAATGCTGTAATGATATACAGTATTATATCATTACAGCATTCAATCATGCCCTCACTCATTTTCTATAAGACTTATCTTGTACAAGGTCACAGGAAGCCCAGGGGACTTAGGGCATGAGGCGGGGTACACCCTAGACATGGTGCCAATCCAATCCATTGCACTCACACACTCAATTTGTAATTTTTAAAAACACATTTTTATTCTTAAATAATTCATAGAGAATTCAAATACTTGGTTTGCTTAAATCAACGGGTGATTCATACTGTAGTTTGAAAGGATGATAAAAGATGCCCAAGTTCTTTCCATTAGTTCACTTACTGGTTAATGAGAAAATAATGCCAGAAATTTGTAAAAGCAACATTAAAAAAAATATATATTTAAACGGTGTTAAGTACATTTGCATTAATTCTACTGTTATTTATAGAAAAAAAGTGTTTATTATTTCTTCCAAATATGAAGGAAGCCAACATAATCACCATAGCCATGCTGGTGCGCTATAAAAAATATGGTGAAATTATCCAGTTAAATCATCCATGTGCTTCTCGAATGAGATTATTTTTTACTCAACCATCCAAAAGGTTTTTATTACGGCACGGATTGATACAAACCCCACTGTGCCATTTCACTGTTTTCATTCCCAGGATGCATGCAGCTTTAATAGCCCCATTAACGATGCTAATCTATTGTTGAACATTTGCAGCTTTGTATCAGGGCACTGCTTTGAAGGAACCAGTAGGGCATTCTGGCTCAGTCACAGACGTTTCCAGTATCTGTAAATACAGGACAACTCTGAGCTATAAAATGCAGTTGTTGTAATAAAATTGATTAATTACTGAGCTATTCACAATTTTACAAGAGAACATTGGGTATTTTTATTGGACCCTTACCTGTTTTATTTATGACCAAAAATACCACATTTGGAAAGTGAACAGTTTATATTTTCATGGCAAAAAATAACTAATTTTTTGCACGTGGCTGAGAGACAAAGCTAGGTTATTCTTAGTTGTTGTTTTTTTTTTATGGAAATCATCACAGTGATTACAGGGAGCACATTAACATAAAATACTACCACAGATTTAAACACATTATGATCTTTTTGGTGCTACAAGGAGAGTCATTTAGAGTGGACAAATTAAGTTCAAAGGTTTCACTCTGTTCCCCAATCCACCAAAGCTCTAATTTATACCCTGGGAACTTTACATGCATTCATGCACATGATTACGGCCAAAACAAGGTATCGGTGCTAAAAGATGTCTCACCTAGGTGAAAAAGTTAATTTTCAAATAGGATCATATAACATCATTTTTCACTTAATGCTTCTTCTCTCCTGATCCATGCATTCTTTTTGTAAATATACATTCATATTTTTATCAAATAAAAAGAAACTCATTTGCTCAATACAATTCCATGTCCTTTTATGTAGTGTCTGTAACTTTTTAAAATTCAAATCTTTCAATGATCTTAACTCTCATTAAGATGAAACTTGGTTACTTTCACCTGAAAAGAAATAAACCTGAAAAAGTGTATTATTCAAAAATGACAAATTGTTAAGATATTGCCACTTGAATTTGACATGGTTACAGACACTACAGATTTTTCCCCCCCTTTTTAAGCTTTTACCAAAAAAACAAACAAAAAAACCTGCACACGCAAAGCACTGAGGAAGCCCTGGATTTGTAATGGTACATTTGTTAACAAATAATTATTGGGCAGATTACAAAAAAGCCATTTTAACTGAATAAACTGTATTTTTTATGTTTTATGTCCACATATGTAACATATGTTGTGTGTCTAATTTGGAGCTTTTAACCTTTGTTAGTAATTTTGGAGAAGCATTCTTAATTTTGCACAGTATGCTTTAATTTAACAGCATTTTTTACAGGACATATGATTCATATGATTCTAATTAATAATTTAAATTATTATTGATGGAAGGTACCAACTTGAAATTTTCAGGGAAACAAGATTGGTGACTTCTATGTTACACAAACTTCAGAAATATCTTCTTTGGTGTGCACAGTTTCTGTATTATTTGGATAACATAAAAAAATCTAAATAAAAAATAAAATCAACAATATTGTGTTTTGGCTGACAAGTTAATATCTGATCTCCTAATCAAGACTATCAGCATGCAGTTCACCCCCCGAGGTTGCTAAATTTTTAAGCAGACTTATACAAGACATTGATTTTCACTTTCAGGTAGAAAATGACACCTGGAACACAATATTAAAGAACTGTAAAAAATAAAAAAAAAATAATAAAAAAACATTACTACTAATAATAAATCTGTCCTTAAGATAAGCAATATCTCTAAAAAAAGATGGTATTTTCTCCGGTCCCTTTTATTACAGATGTCTTATATTTATAGTACTGTGGAAAAGTGTTAAGCTATCACTCATGTCTTCATATTAAATTAAATGATGGAGATGAAATTAAAGAAACGAGAATGCATGTTTTACTGTGACAGGCTGCAGAGTGCTAAAACATACAATTTCAAAAGTGGTTATTTATGTAACAAACTCAGCAGCAACCTCATTTCCCCTCTTGTCAGTTCCAACCACTCAGCATTCAGCATCAGCAGTATAATAATTTTTCACTGGTTCATGCCTTAAGTTAGAATGTTTTTAATGCTTAAATGATTCATACTGTAGGTCAGTGTGTGGCTTAACAAACAAAAAACATTCTTCTGAAACGTCTGCAAAATTTTGCAGAAGTACAGGAACTGGACTGGACTGAAAATGAGAGCAAAAAACTTGCCAAAAATGAGAGCCAAAAAAATCCTTCAGGAAGCCTGGAGACCTATTGCTCAAAAAGTACATTAAAATTCTAGAAGGTCTGGCTCTTTGGAAGCAAAATATGAAGAAATGAGTGGTGGCCAGTACTTTTTCACAATACTTTAATTTTTAATATTGGCTTCAAATGGCATTCCATATTTTGGGGTAGTTTCAGGGTGAAACAAGAATTTTTGCATGAAATACAATGGTTAGTGCAGACAGTGGTACAAGACTTAAAATTTCTCCATAATGGAAAAAAAAGGGGGAAAAAAGTTCATGATCAGAAACTGAAACACATCTTTCCCCTCTGTATGTAATTTCTGAATTGTACTCAATAGCTATGCCTGAGGTCTGGATACCAGCATGCACAATTTCAACATTAAGTCTTGTGAGCATGACGCACTCAGTGTTCAGGAGAGACCTTTTGCAAAAATTCAAAGAGCACCTTCATCGAGCTGATTCCTTTATCCCCCTGAACAGAGAAGCATTCCACTTGAGATCATCAGGATTTATTACCAACAAGCCCTTTCAAATCAACCCTTACTTGATGTACTCAGTGTTATTAAGTTCAGTCATGGGTGGGATGATTTTGGTTGCTTTGGTAACTTTGCTTCAAGTTGCCAGGATAAATTTTTCCATTTCATACCGAATTTGTGCTAGCATTATTATTATTCGATCGTACGCTGGATAAAATGTGAACCACCTGCCGCAGAAGGCCTTGGGGAAAAGAGAAAGCAGGTCTCAATGAGGGTGCAGATTGATGCCCATCCTCTGCTCCTTCCTTACTAGCGCTGTTCCTGCTAATCATCTGGAATCCATACTAATAAATACCTTATGTTTTCCACTGCCTTTTTCGGGCCATGGAGTTCACTACGTTTGTGGCCCAATACCATCACAATGATATCCCCAATCAGAAAGGAAAAAAGACCGGCAGGTATCACTTTGCAGAAGACACTTTTTCCATTCATAATGAATTTGTTGATTTTCTTCACCTAAGTCAACTTTAAAGTATGACAGACAACCGATGGAAAATATTAGCCTGTCCAGATGACTGCTATGTCACATCCACATCCATCACTTGCTCTTGAAGCTTCAGGGTAAACTCGAATCTGTGAATGACTAATATTGGCATTGGATGTGAAAATCTCTGGAAGCAATTTGTTTTAATTGTACTTGAGCTTAAACTATTGCCAATAGATTCCAGGCTGTTTTTTTGTGCAATATCAATGGCTTGTAGCTTCAGTATGAGTTGTGATCATTTTAGAATGCAAGAGTTACACTTATATTATGGGTTGGATTTTGATCAATAAAGGAAGCATGCAGGGATATTTTGCTGTATTGTAAAGGTTGCCTGAAGAAAAGCACAGCAAACGCAACGAGCTGAGTTCAAGTCAAACCGGGACTTTTAATTGTGCATTATAATGAAACACAGCTATGAGAGGGAAAACTACCTTTCTTTTAAACCCCTTCTAACTTATCTCAGTCTCTTAGGTACCCTCAAGATAGAACCTTTCTCAGTACGCCGGAAAAATGATGAGACTTCCTGCTTCACATCCCAAACACTGGCCTACCAGGAACTCCTTTAATGGTCCAAACATGTGGAGATAGCATGGAGTGTGGTCAGGACTGTACAGCGGGTGTGGCAATAACACAGCCGAGTTCCTGAAATGTTCATGTGGTGATCGTGAATGATTGTGTGTACGTGTCCCACAGACAGATGCATCTCTTCTACGAGTTGGCTACAAGTTATCTGTCTAATTTTTCAAGGATCGCTGAATGTTCACAGCAACAACTGCAGTCCAAGCCAACTCGGGTGAGATAGCCATTCATGCACAAGAAATTTCATCACAAGTCACTCTTGAATATAAATATACTGTACATAGAAAATGTTTTTCAATAAAGTCTAAAAGCAACTATTCTATAGTAAACTGTGATATCAGTTAATGTGTTACACCAGCCTAACCTTAGGGTCCATAAACATCTTTTACTGTAAACAAGTAATAAATAAATGTAATAAATACAGCAGCAAGTAATAATTATTAGGGCCCAAGGACAGGTACATATGTACGCCTGTCATTGAAATCTCTTGGATCAGCGTTCCTTATTCTATTTTTTCACATACCACATTGAAAGGTGTATTATTATTATTATTAATGACCACATTAACATTAGTTTTAGCTTGACTCAAAACAGGTCAACAGAATCAAATCATTTAACATGGTTGCCATGAAATTAGGAAAAAACTATATATTAGCAAACTTAGTGTTCAGTCATAAATTTTAAATGACATTACCATCATTAGCAAAACAGTTACGGTTACACCGACATAACTTTTATTAAATGATTAGTACCTTAGTGCACAATTTGTTTTGCCAAATTCTTTAAAGAATCCATAAAAAGTCATGCTAAGGGGGATTTGTAATATGACAAATCAATGTTTGATTTGTCATCAATCAAACACACTAAATGGGGGGGGGGGGGCATTCCCCCTGTTGAAAAAAAGTAACAAAATACCACCTCCTCTGTAAAACCATCTGTTTTAGATTAATAATGCTGTGCATTGTATAAAATTTGTTATGAAAATGAAATATTAAAACTCTCTCCATATGACCATCTTACACGTTGATTTAATTAAGCTTATATTTTGTTAATAAAACCGTTCTTAAAATTTTGACACATTTTGCAAAAAATACTTGACCACACCATTCCTCTTGAATTTTTTTTTTTAATCATTTGACCACTGCAAATAACTATGATGCCATAGCCATCTATGCTGAGGATTAAATGGAACAAAACTGCCGGTCCTCTCTTTAGTCAGATAGCGCTTTCCTCCAAGTATGTTACGGTGCCCTCTGAAGCAGCTTTCAGCATCAGGTTGAAGTTGCAGTTGGATGGCTGCTTCACGTGTCTAGAAGGAAGCACGTGTCTGCTTTCACCCTGCCTGGTTGGTAGCTGTTGTATAATAGAGAAGAGCTGGCTGGAGTTGGCAGATCACCAACTGGGGAAGAAAATGGAAAGACAAAAGTCTACACAAATATGAAACATACACAAGTTTAACTCTATTAGACAAACAATTTCCTAAAAATGTTATTTAAATAAAGTGCAATGCACTCATCAAAATGTGTACTTAAAATGTTCTGCTGACTGCAAACCAGGAATTAAAAAAAATGCAGCACTGCATTCACAAACGGAGCTCCTTTATTTGATGTTGGTTATGTTTATAAGGATATAATCAATCAAATATTACATGGAGCATTTTACAAATAATTGTTATCTCACCAAATACATGAATTTGAAGAGAAGATGCAAAAACATCTTTTGCATTCATGTTATTTGGCCCACATGTCTGCAAGGTAACAGTTACTGTTAATAGAGAAAGCATAATGAATATAGCAGCAAGTTGAGATCATAGGGATCGAAGCACTAGTACAAAAGCCCCCCCAAAATTTTTAAATCAGTGTGACACACTTGAGTGTTCTACACATTTTACTGACTGCTGATCTGTGGTGGTTAAGTGGAAAATGACAAAACACAATTAAGAGAGAAAAGAAACTCCTTTTAATTTTCTATTGTATAGTAAAGCCTTTATTTTGTCACATATACATTACAGCACAGTGAAATTCCTTCTTCACATATCCCAGCGTAACTGGGGTCAGAGCGCAGGGTCAGCCATGGTACAGCGCCCCTGGAGCAGTTAGGGTTAAGGGCCTTGCTCAAGGGCCCAACAATGGCAACCTGGCTGAGCTGGGAATCGAACCCCCGATCTTCCGATCAGTAACTCAGTGCCTTAGCCCACTAAGCCACCACTGCCCCACTCCTCCCAATATATTGCACTCCTCCCAACATATTACTAGTGCTTGCATATCATCAAGATAACAAGATTTCTCCAGAGCTGATGATCAGACAGCCTGCTTCACGTCTAAAACACTGGCCTGCCGGGAACTCCTTTAATGGCCCAAACATGTGGAAATGGCTTGCAGCAAGGCCAGGACTGTATGAAGATACAGACACTTCACAACAAAGGCCAGATTAAACTTTGCCAGAAAACTTTGCCAGATTCTTTGGACTGATGAAATCAAAATTAACTTGTACCAGAATGACGGGAAGAGAAAAGTATGGAGAAGGAAAGGAACTGCTCATGATCAAAAGAATACATCATCATCTGTCAAAGGCAGGGTTATGGCTTAAGCGGCCATGGCTGCCAATGGGACCGTGTCATTGGTGTTTACCGACCTGACTGCTTATAAAAGTAGCAGGATGAAGTCTAACGTGTTGACTATATCTATAGTATACTGGACATTTGGTTGCTCAGCGATCCATTTCTCGTCTACCATGTGGAAGGCCACGTTCAATTACCAGCCAATGCCCAAACCAAAGTGTTTTATGACTCAAAACACACAGTGAAAGCTACCCAAACCAAAGTTTGGAATATTCTTTACTGGCCAAGTCAGTCTCCTAATCTTAACCCAGTAGAGTGTGCTTTTCACTTACTGATGAAATGACCCACAAACAAGCAGCAGCTAAAGGCAGCTGCAGTAAAGGCTTGGCAAAGCATCTCAAGGGAGAAAACAGCATTTGGTCATGACTATGGGTTCCAGACTTCAGGCAGTTATTAACTGCAAATGATTTTCATCCAAGCATTAAAGGTAATCCTTATGTTTGTAATTACGGTAATGTGTTCCATTTTTTATGAGCCTCCAAAATCAGGGTGTGTGTGTGTGTGTGTGTGTGTGTGTGTGTGTGTGTGTGTGTGTGTGTGTGTGTGTGTGTGTGTGTATAATAAAATGGTTGAATGGTTAATGCTATGCTTTTGTCCCTCTTAAATTAAAGTTATGTATTTGTTTACATTTAATTTTAAATTTTACATTTTACATTTTAAATCAATGAGGTGGTGAACAGAGGCCAAATGCCACAAAAAAAAAATAAAAAACTTTTCTTTGTTCCACAATTTATGGGCCTGACTGTAGTTTGGCTTAACAACTTTACAGTAAATGACAACTGACAAACGTGTATCTGCTAATTGAAGAATTCTGTTGTCATATCGTTAAATATGATGATGTAGATCCTGTGTTCTCTGTCGTGACCATGTTTTAGCAGTGAACCAGAGTAATAAGACACATCCTAATAATAGGCTTCCAGCAGTAAATGCAGTAAAAACAAAACCTTCAGTTCTCACAGAAATGAAAGCATTTCATCAACTAGACATATGAATTCTTAAGCTGTTTCCAAATCTGAGTAAACTCCATACATGTATGTACTTCTCTCTTGTAATCATCTCTATTCCTGGGGCGAAGCTTTGCGATAGCAAGTGCCAAGGTAAGCTATGGCGTTATTGCCAGCTGTTGGGGGAAAAGCACAAATGCTTGGCGAGACAACACACACAACGACATCAGGGTTATTATTTTTTATTTATATAATTTCTTTTTTTTTTTCTTTTTTTTCTTTTTTTGCACAGGTTATTGTGTGGGAATTGGAAATTAACAAGAGTTGAATAGAACATCCCTGAAACTTTTCCACAAGTCTTTATGAAGATGCTTCAAATCCCTGAACTGAACCATAACTGTGTTGCTTTTTGTGTTCTGATCATGGATTCTTCAGCATTATTTCCTGCTGTTTTTGATGATTTCCCCCCCCCCCCCCCCCCCCCTCTGGCACAAACTTACACACAGCCTGACTGCTTTCTGCATTGGTTCCAAGATCTTGAAGAGCTTTTGAAGATACTCAGTAACCGACATCTCAAATTATCTGAGTTATTAATCTCAGATCTAGGTCAGGTCATCCAGCGCCGTTTGAAATAGCTTAGGTCACATCCACATCCACTCTGCTCAGGTGTGGTGTATTGGATGCAGATATCAATTCAGTACTTTTGTTTCTCAGTAATGATCAAACTAATAATGTTGCTGTAATCTTTTACATTTTACATGGTGCTGGATCAGTGGTAATATATAGAGAGAGACAGAGGCAAAGGATTTTATTTTTTTTTTTGTACCTTTAGGCATTTAGCAGCGACTTGCAAAAGTGCTTTGAAGTGCTTTCTGTCATCGGATAGATCCTTACACTTGGTTACTTGGTTGCTAACTTAGTACCATAGGTCAAACACTGTTGGGATTTATTTATGTGCAGTATTATTGAAGAAACAGATGCATCATTAGTCATCATTTAAAGATTGCCAGTGATTCGGCTGCTGCATGTCTTCCTCAATCTCTGAGAGCAGATCCCCCACCACATTATAACCTTTATCTTTTTGTTTTACTACAAAATATCCTAGCGACGTTATCCTTCGCTGAAACTGAAACATAAAACACAGGCTTTACTTTTATGGTCACAAATACTAATTATCTTATCCTCGGACCCCTAAAATAGAAACTACCTAATGCTCTCACTCAGAAGTAACCGTTGTGACAAACATAGTCACAAATCCACTTTATCCACTGTATAAAAAGCTTTATTAACCTGTAACTAAAATGTGTGTGTGTGTGTGTGTGTGTGTGTGTGTGTGTGTGTGTGTGTGTGTGTGTGTGTGTGTGTGTGTGTGTGTGTAGGCATGTGTGTGTGTAGGCGTGTGTGTGTGTGTGTGTGTGTGTGTGTGTGTGTGTGTGTGTGTGTGGTGTGTGTAGGCGTGTGTGTGTGTGTGTGTGTGTGTGTGTGTGTGTGTGTGTGTGTGTGTAGGCATGCGTGTGTGTGTGTGTGTGTGTGCGTGTGTGTGTGTGTGTGTGTGTGTGTGTGTGTAGGCATGCGTGTGTGTGTGTGTGTGTGTGTGTGTGTGTGTGTGTGTGTGTGTGTGTGTGTGTGTGTGTGTGTGTGTGTGTGCGTGTGTGTGTGTGTGTGTGTGTGTATAGGCGTGCATGTGTGTGTGTGTGTGTGGTAAAGATTGTGTATATTTCAATTATGTCTTCCTCTCTCCCTACATGGTTCACATGTGAAATTATATATTGTTAATGCCAGTACACAGTACTGTGCAAACGTTTGAGCCCTCTCATTTCTTCATATGTAGCTTCCAATAAGACCCAGAGTTTCTTGTATTTTAGTGTGTTGTATTCTTGAGAAACAGTCAAGAATGTAGTCAAGAATACAGAAGGACTTTTTTGGCTCACATTTTTTGCCAGGTTTTGGTCTCTGTCATTTTCACTCTAGTTTCTGTATCAGACGAGTTTCAGAGGAATGTTTTTGGTGGTTAAGAAATAGGTTCAGGTCTAGAAGTGAAGACTTTGTCCCAGTGTAAATAACACAATCCATATGAATATATGTTACTTTACGATTGGGAACAGAGCCCAGTCCTCCGGTTATCATAATAGACTAACAAACTAACTTAGCTATCTGGTAAAAAAAAAAAAAAAAAAAGGTCTTTTAATCATTCCTGTCAAAAATATAGCACGACACCCAAGGTTTTGCTTACCATAAACATTAGCTGCTAACTAACTTCCAGGGCAGTAGTTTGTTTATGAATTAGCTTGCATTTGACTCTGACGAGAGCATAAATCTCAGTTTGTATTGTCATATTCTCAGTATCATATCAGTCAATAGTATTTTATTTGTTACAGTACAGTTGAATTCAGTGTACTTAAATAGGCGGCATGATGGTGTATAGGTTAGCACTGTCACCTCGCACCTCCAGGGTCAGGGTTGGATTGCAGATTAGGCTAATTGGCATTCCCAAATTGCCTGTAGTGTGTGTATAAGAGTGTGAGTGTGTGTCTCCCCTGCGCTACCCTGCCTCATGCCCTAAGTCTCCTGGGACAGGGTCCAGACCCCCTGCCACCCAGTACAGATGATGAAGTGATGATGATAGATGATGAGTGAGCACTTTTTTTTTTTTTTAAAGTGTAAATGTAATGTTTTGATTTGAATGAAATGGTTAAAACTGTTCTGATTGCTAATTGAAAGATGGTATGAAGAGCAGTTTATTTGCTTTTCCTCTATATTGTTATCATCATTATGTCATTGATTAGACATAGAGCATCTGAACGTTATAGTTTAGATGCTTTATGGTTACTTAATAGTAAATATTACAATGTACCACAATGTACTGTATAGCGACTTATTATAATATTCACTTACCACAGTACATATTAAAATAGTAGGTAATAATTTAATATATTAAATAGTTTAATAGTCTATATTAACTTTCTATAATAAATACTACAATATACCATAGTGTATAGTAATTTTCCACCACATCCAACAGGCTTCATTATATTTAGAAGGTAATGGAGTAAAACAAACAATCCACAGTAAGGCAATGACAAATGTAGTCTGCTTGCACCACATGACCACAGCTACCTGAACATGCTCACGTGGAAGTGTGCAGAATGTTCACATGCTCCTGTGCGAGATCAGAGCGAAATCACCGTGAATGCTTCTTTGTCTCCATGACACACTGAACCATCTGTGCCAGTACAGGCCACCCTGGTTCACCACAGAGGGCACACTATGAGTTTGTGCCCCCAACCCACTTCTTGAGCTTTTCCTCTCCTTTTATCTGTGCTCCACAGAAGCTTTAGTCCGCAAACTTGCACAGTGATGGCTTTCTAGTCAATGGCCAAAACAGCGGCACAAAGCCACGAAGCCCGGAGCTGCTCTCATGCATGTTGAAGAGCCCAGAGGAGAGCTTGTGCATTTCTGCACTAATCAAGGCCTGAGCTTAGCAACTGCTTTGTCTGCTGTAAAAAAAATTATACCAGTTAGAAACTTTTTTTTTTAATGAATTAAACATGCGGAACAGAAGGTGCTGGAAATGTCCTTGCATTATATATGGATGGTGAATTATATAACACTAGACAAAAGGGCTCTCTAATGAACTTGAAGACTGGCCAGGGTGACCCAGGAAAACAAACCCTCAAGTCCCATCCAGGGAATAGATGGAACAAAGTTTAGAAACATCACCTATTTCTTAGATGCTGGGATGATTTCGACATGATTTTGGGCCAACTGTGAATTAAATTAATTTTTTTAAAAATCTGTTCTCCTTTATGTCCTTGATAGTGTGGACTCTCCCAGAATGATCCTGCCCATATTCACCTGACGGGGATACCAATGATGTAAATTATATGTCATTTTTACTCACCAAATCTCAATTATTGATTCTAATATAAATTAGTCAATAAGGTTCCTTTATGCAAATTCAGGCCTAGAGTAAGGAGTCATGGCATTTTTATTTTCATTTTATTATTATTATTATTTTTGCATATTCACAGAATCTAGTGTAAAAATGATTTTGTGCTATTAAAAATTGTTGTATAATTACCTATTTTGACATAATTCAATATGGAAAAATTCATGTGGTTTTTTAAGAGGTTAACTTTCTATTGGAAGAGCTTTATTGTTTACCATTTTGAAATAAAAAAGGAATATAACAACATATGTCCTTCTGCACAAATCCACACATATCAGACACTGAGAGAAAACTCCATGCAGAAATTATGGTTGTGACAGAGTTACTGAGTGTCAAGGCCATGGGCAGGTGTTGACAGCTGCTTCTGATAAAACAACATTGATATCAACAGGTGAACAAATCTCAAGGATTGAAGAAGTAGCTTTCAATAAGACCAACATTGTTATTCTGTTATAGAAACATGCACAACATGATACACACACATCCTACAGCTTTAGTCACAGATGTCCATTGTAGCATCAACATTATTATTTTGCTCGTTTCTTATTTTTCTGAATTTTCTAGCATGAACGGAAATGATAATGAAAGAGCAGGTAAGAATCTGCCTTCCTCTTAACATTCACATTTAAAACTATTTGAGCCAGTTTGGACGTGTAAAACCGTTTTTAAGGGTTTTTGTTGTGTTGTTGTTTTTTTTGTTTTTTTGTAGTAACTTAAAACTGCCATCGGCCACCACGATAAAATTGCTAAAGAAGGACACCTGCTGGAAGCTTTCCATTCTTTTGACTAAATGTCAAATGATTAAAAAAAAAAAAAGGAATTTAATTACTTTTCACCTGATCAGACTGCCTGTTTCACGCCTGAAACACTGGCCTCTCAGGAACTCCCAGGATTCACCCAGAAATAGAACTCCAAAGTGAAAGCCTTCATGAGGCCTGAACTAATAGAACAAAATCCTATTAAATAAGTCGATTTATTAGACCTATATGCACACACAAACCATACACCTTATTGAGAAACACAAAGAGGGTCAACTAAGAATAAAAATTGAAAAAATCATATCTTTTAACATTAAATCAGGCCTGCAAATGCACATGCAGATTGACTTCAAAAAACAAAAGAATGCATTTCTAATTAACATACAATCAGTTCAATTAAGTGTTATATATATTTAAAATTAAGTGTTTATATATATATTTACTGAACAACTGAATTTTTTTTCAATTCAATTCAATTTTATTTCTATAGCGCTTTTAACAATGGTCATTGTCTCAAAGCAGCTTCACAGAAATGAAAAGAAAATGAAAAGAAGACTTATGGAAATGTATATATGTGTAAGAAAAATGTGTCTAGATAATGAGATTGTCCCTGATGAGCAAGCCAAGGGTGACGGCGACAGTGGCAAGGAAAAACTCCCTGAGATGGCAATAGGAAGAAACCTTGAGAGGAACCAGACTCAACAGGGAACCCATCCTCATCTGGGTGATGACAGATAACAGAAATTGTAGAACATCATGTGTGTTATGCAGATGAAAGGCCGATATAACAGAAGTTATTTAAATTAACACAAAGTTAACACAAAGAATCTTATATACTTTTTTATATACTTAACAAAATTCTACTTTTTTTATATATACAGTACTTTTTATATACTTAACAAAATTTTCATTGTTTTGTAAATACATCTAAGAATGCTATTTATGAATGTGCAGATGAACAAAATCTGATTTTATAATTTTTTTTTTTTTTCACATTTGCGGTGAAATCAAAGACTTCCCCTGACACAAACATCGGACACCAAATGTGTTATTGAACTGACTTCAAGTGGATTTTCAGCAACAGCTTAGTCCAATTTCCTGGGATATTATATAATGTAATTAAAGCCACATTGGATTTATTTTGATACATAAATATGGTCATGGTATTCTTGGTTGAAAACATGTTTAGTCTGTTTTTCATCTCAATAGTTCCTCCTCTTTTTATCTTTCTCTTGAGAAGGATGTTGCGGCCATGTGAAAGAAACAGGTTAATAAAATGTGATCGTGTTTTGTAGGATGAGTTTTCAAATGTACTGTATTTTCTGTAACTTTTTCTTAGACAGATTCCACTGAATACTTTAGTAGAAAATTATTTAGCAAAATATCTGTGTCTTTTTATTAAAGCCTGAACTTTAAACGTTGAACTTTCCACCAAAAGTGCATTATGTCTGAATAGACATTATTTACAGTTGATTTGTTTTTAGTTATTAGATTAAACCTGTTTAATTCAAATGATAGTGAAACAATGTCTAATAACAGTGTATTGTGATTTCCACTGCTGCAACTTATTTTATAATAATGCTTGGCTCCTGGGCATCGCTTTGTTTTCTGTTTGACCTTCCAAATGATCTCCTTAGCCTCCTCAGCAAAATGGTTACTAGAATGACGTCCATGTCTGTGAGAGAGTCAGCAAGAGAAGTAACAGACTTGATTCTGTGACTGTATTTAACAGAAATTGCAGTCATTACAATCACAGAGGACTATCTGGATTGCGAAAAAAGACGACAGCATGCTTTGCAAAAGTATACCGTTGTGGATAGGTAAACAGGATTCGACCAAAACATCAATTTAAGGCATAGGTCTGTACTCGTCTTACACTGGGAAACCTGAAATTTAGCCCGCTTCCATGCAACCGTGTGTGGGCTTTCGCCACCATTCAAATTATAAGTCGAATAGATTTTGTCCTTTAAGCTCCATGCTAGTGCATAATTAACATTCCCTGGTTGTTTACTGTCAATTATTGAACTCAGCAGTTTGTCTAGGGAGATGGTCATTATGCCGTAGCTTGACTAGTAATAAAGAAATCCCTCTAAACCACTAAATAGACAGGTATTCTGACACAAAAACAAACCTGAATGTTTACACACAATAATTTAACTAACCACGGAAGACACTGACAGACAGTAAGCTGCAATATAATGGAAATAGACGCTTAATTCATTACATTATGCATTCATTACATTATATATACAGTATAAAACATGTGAGATGTAGGAGTTAAATAGTTATATACAGTATATTATATTTCATATATAATGCATGCTTAGAGCATGCCTGAAAACATTTTGTGCTCACAACAAGTCTTTATAAGAAAATTAATACATTTAATAAAAAAAATTATAAAAAGAGAGAGGGGAAAAAAATCAGGTCACTTGTAGACCAGTATAAATTCTCCCACAGTCTTGCCACATGAATACACAGACCCAGTCACCAGTGTTTACAGAGTTAAAGGCCATTCTGCATATGTGCTGGTTGTTATAAAACAAGCAAACCACTTTTCCTACCACACACAACGTTAAACAGCATTTCAGTGCCACTTTTGCTAGCAACATCCACTTACTCATAGGATTTTTTTGTTTTTTTTCCAGATCGCCGCACTTCCACTTGCATGCTTTTCTCCGCATCGTTTAAGAATCGTTTCAAATGCAGCTTGAATGTGTTCAGTGAGGTGTGGTATGTGAGAATATATGAAGGAGCAACAATCTGTATTTACAGTGTTTGGCAGATGCCCTTATCCAGAGCTCATTGCATTTTATTTTATCTCAATGTACATCAAAGGGCCTTGCTCAAGGGTCCAACAGCGGTAAGTTGGTGGTGCTGGTGATGGGGTTTACACCTGGGACCTTTTGATCAGTAGTCCAATGCCTTTACCACTGAGCTACCTCTATCTCTCTACTGAGGACATTAGGGGTGCATTGAAGAAGTGCAGTGTAGCTTTAACCCCAGAACCTCAATATTCACAGAAATCAGAAACATCATAAAAAAAGAATATTTGGGTATAGTATTTATAGTAATTAGATAAAAGTCTTGCATTAGGTAATTTAAAGACCATATGGAGGAGATTTTAATGTGGTGTGCATCAATGTGATGTCAGAATTTTACAACAGAAGATTACACTTTTCAATAGAATTAAATATCTAGTTATACAGTAATATCACATTTACGTATAGGGCAATAATGCCTTATTACTGTATAATACGCATTGCATTATTTAGTTAGGAAAACTTCAATCATATTATTTTAGTCATTATCTATACAACTTATCCTGTGTATGGTCACAGGGCACCTGGAGCCTATTACAAGGAACTTAGGGCACATGGTAGTGTACACCTTAGATTACCGCTGGACACACACATACCCTAACATAAACTATGGGCGGTTTCAAAACACCAATCAGCCTTTCACCATGTTGATGGACTGTGTGAGGAAACCCACCAAGCAGTGGAAAACAGGAAAACCACACACACACACACACACACACACACACACACACACACACACACACACACACACACACACACACACTCACACACACACACAACATTTGATAAAATGGACACTGTTGACTCAGAAGTACAGTAAGTATCTTGCCCACGTTCGATTTCAACCCAACGCTCAAACCCCAGCCACTGGATGCAGTGCCAGTCCCAATCCCGAATAAAATGGAAGGGATACGTCAGAAAGGGCATCTGGCGTAAAAAATCTGTGCCAAGCGTTGTGCAGATCAGATGGTCTCCTGCAGTGACCGAAAGACAAACAACAAAACAAACTTTGATAAAATGTACATGGATCAGTCGAAATAAGCCAGCCCTAGGTTCCCCTTGTGCCACCAAAATTCAGACATAATGAAATGAGATATGGTCTAAGATTGAGTTGTACAGTTTATGAACAAACAAAACACTATTAAACCCTATTATAGGGTGGTCAAAGCCTGGAAACAGAAGCTGCAGGTTTGCTGATAAGTTTCAAGGTTTCAAGAAACTTGTAGCTTCTGCTATCATAACAGTGCCATGCTCGAGGCCAAATTATAAGAAGCTCTCTGTTAGTGTATCCTTACTGAAACAAAGACCTGACTGAGGAAATCTCCAGCAGGCAGAATCTGGACAGATATAAAAATAACAAACTGCTCTGTTATTTTTTTTTTGAGAATATGTCCATGTGTTATTGTTAATTGATTTCAGCAGTAACGGGAAATCTGCGCTGATTAGAAGCACAAGATCCAAAGTAGCAAAGCAGAGAACTGTAGTCTTTTAGAGTAAGAAGTGCGATTTAGTATAAGATTGGCCGTAGTCAAGAGTATCTGTTTATAGAAAAACTCAGATCTGTCTTTTTGTGTCGTATCTTTTTGTTTTGTATTATATACATGTGCATTATATTAACACAATACAAAGAATGTTTGTTTTCGATTTCAACTCCAACTTGATTTATCCCACCAGACTCTCAAGTACATTTCAGTGCAATAATCTTTTAGAATATGATGGAACGTATATCTTCAGAAAATATAGTATGCACTTTCCATCATGAAGTGCCTTTTTTAGTTTTTATTTTCAATATTTAATTGTAGCATATTTTTTAAAAGTCTTTTCACTATGATTGCACAAGGAGGTACGACCATATACTTTTCATCTAAAGATATTTTTATGTGAGATAAATCTAATTCACAATGACCTCACTATGTTAAACTCTAAACTCTGGAATACATATGACAATTTGAAATCGTTCCTGTGTCAGAGGTCACTAGATGAAGAGCACTGGACAAACACAAAGGTTATGTCAGATGTCTCACGTCATTTGCTTAGAAATGTTTTGAAATTTTAAGTGAATTAAACTTTTAAGTTCATCATAGATGTTACTCGATTTTTGTAATTATAACTATTAATAATTGCACATAAAAACACATTAAATCTAATATTTAATTGATTTTGGGATAATTGAAAACTATGTGGTCCCAAGTATTATGAGGTCATTTTGTAAATAGTTAGTTTTCTCTAAATTGTCACAAGAAACACACAGTGACACCAGTTATTAAATGTATGAAAAATATATCAATGAGTTAAGCTCTACTTTTTAATAAGGTTTAAAAGTAAGCTATTAAAGAAGTTATATGTGTGAAAGAAGAAATGCATTTCAGGCGAATTTTATCACCCAAATTCAACTTTTTTTTTTTTTCCAGTGAAAGACCCATATAAAGTGTATTTATAGTTTATTACTATATTTACCATATATCTATTACTATAAGCCTGTGAAAAACCACTGACTTGACAAAATTGTCCAGAAGATGATCATCGACACATTCCACCAAGAGGCCACAGAAGGTGCTGTATCAATGGAATATTAATGGGAAGTACACGGGGAACAATGTTGTCAGAAAAGGTGCACAAGCAGCAGGGATGATGTCAGGATTAAGAATATTATCACGCAAAATAGATTTAAGAGCTTTAAAAGGAGTGGAATGAGGCTGGAGTCAGTGCATCAAGAGACACACACTTCCTGACTTCTTTTGGGAATCGGCTACAACTGTTGCAGTCCTAGGTTCAAGCCAGAGATAACAGATATATGAACAGTTTGACAACAAAATGAGAAAGACAAGTTTTGTTATTTTTTTTTAAATAAAAAAACATGAGGGTTTTTTTTTTTTTAATAAAACAAGAAGTATTGCAAACTGATCCAGATTATTTGTGAGTGTTTTCCTTTAGTCACAAGGATCTTAGAAATGCAAAAATATTAGAAATTCTCAGGGTTTTGTCACAGTTGATAAATCAGCCTGCACTTGAATTGTGGTTATTTAAGTATACAATTTAGCATCCATAATATTTTGGTTACGTTCTAATAGATGCATATGTTTACCGCATCATTAGCCTAGTTATCTACCAGGACTAGACCAGGACTAGAACTAGACAAAGCAAACCCAACAGCTTTGCACACACAGATCACACATCTATTCTACACAAATCAGCCTTGCATCTTTTAAGTGGTGTAATGTTTTATCCATCTCAATGTTTTGTTATAGACTTGTATGTTAGAAAAAAATAACCGTGAATAGTCTGTGAAAATGACTAATGACAGGTTTTAGCAGGACTAAAATCCCTGACATACATCAGCAATAATTACATTATTACAACCCCCTATGTAAAATTGAGCCTGTCTGAAAACGGCTGAAAGCAATTACATACAAAAACTAAATGTGGAATTCTTGGCTGAATTTGGAATTTAAACAGTTCTCCTCTGTTTTTCTTTTACAAAATTGCTAAATTGCAATTGTGGGTTTTTTTTTTTTTGTCTTTATTGCATTTCAGTCACAAGGATGTATATTCTTTTATTTTATTCTTTTATGAGATCAGATCTTCCCTTTCTACTGACACTTTTTTATTCTTAAAAAATTGTGGTGCAATGACTTTTTTATTTCATTCCAGTGAGTCTTTTATTGTGCTTTTGGGCTGTTTTTGTGTTTTTTTTTATTTTATAGTGTCTCATCTTTTATTGTAAGTGGTGCTTTACAAGTATTTCGTTTTCGGGTTCGCTGTCCGTTTTTGTCCTTTCTCATTTGCAGTCTTGTTTCTAGCTTAAATTAAACATCATTACAAATAAACTTGACTAATTTTGTCACATGTGTAATTACAGTAATTGCTGTTTCTCATCATGTAGTTACTGGTTAAATAAATTACCAGGTTATACCTTATGGAGACTTATATTATGTGGAAGATAGGAATGATGTGGAGGCATAGTATAACAAGAAGGGACTCGCTTTATCTTTGTGATAAAGATATTATACTGTAAGGATTTTGATTATTACAGGCCTAAAGAAGCTGTTTCATGAATGGATTTTCTCTGTAATGATGATGAGCTTGACATTCCAGTTAGCTCCAAGGTGTTATGAATTGACATAATCGGATATTACGGTTACGTTTTTTTTTTCTTCTTCTTCTTCTTTACGGTGAATGAAAAAGACTAAAGAAGAATTATTTAAGGAAATGGGTTTCTTTTGATGCTGCTTTACAACACTCTCTCCTCCCAGATGTATGGCTCTGGTGTGTAAAACTGTGTGGATAGTTTTATATCCTGATGCTCGACAGTGGTTGTGTTTTCTTCGGTAAAGTTGGAGGACACCCAAGTGGATGTGAGTACCTAAAACAGGTTTTTATTGGCGAAATAAAAACCTAAAGGAGCTGGATGTAAAAAAAAAAAAAAAAAAAAAATTCACGGTTTCAAGTAGTTGCTACTATTTCAGACATTCACATTGAACGTGATATATATATATATATATATATATATATATATATATATATATACTAATTTTTTTTCTTTTTCTTTTTTGCTGCATGTTAGAATGAATGAGATTGTGTGAAAATGTGATTATCTTCTTTCCAAAGCATGCCAGTGCTGACTGACCGATGGATTAAAGTGGCCCAACTGAATGGGCCACGCACCATATAAGGGGCCTAAGCATTCTCCATTCAGTATTCTAGCATTGCTCGACTGGTCCCACCATCTCTCAGTGTACAAGGGAGCCAAGTATTAAGACTCTTTTTTGTCCTGGCACCTAGGTGGTGGAATCCTTTAGATGACCTCATAGTTGAGTCACTGTCAGTGTCCAAACAATGTCTAAAGACATACCTTTTCACTCAATACTTTAACAAGCAAACAAAAAAACTCCCGACTGTGTTTCTCGACTTGGCCTCTTAGTCAGTAATTTAGTGAACCAATACCAGGATACACCGAATACAGATACATGCATACTTGAAATAAACAATTACATCTGAAATACAAAGTGTAGAAATTATTATAATAATTAAAACATTAGGGATCTTGCTGTTATTTGGGGGGAGGGGGGGGGGGGGGCATCAGAGTTACTGTTACCAGCCTGAAGTTGATTATTTAATTATATCTGTACAGTATATTTATCTATTTTGAGCTCATGCATTTGAAGTTACATTCAGTTGAGCGTCTGCAAAAAAAAGTCAGTTCCTGTTGTCACTTACATTACAGCAGCTCACTTCATTCATTCTCTATACTGTTTATCTTGTACAGGGAGGCCTGGAGCCCTCAACACCTCCCTAATAGAACAAGATGATAAATAAATCAATAAATAAATAAAGTTGGGACAGTGGCTTAGTGGTTAGCACTGCTGCCTTGCACCTCCAGGTTCTGGGTTCGTTTCCCGCCTCGGGGTCTGTGTGTATGGAGTTTGTATGTTCTCCTCGTGCTTGGTGGGTTTCCTCTGGGACTCCAGTTTCCTCCCACAGTCCAAAAACATGCAGATTAGTCTAATTTGCATCCCCAATAGCCTGTAGTGTGGGAATGAGCATGTGATTATATGTATGTGTGCCCTGTGATGGATTGGCACCCTGTTCAGGATGTGCCCTAAATCACCTGGGATAGGCTCCAGGCCCCCTGTAACCCTGTACACTGGATAAGTTGTTATATACAATGAGTGAGGGAGAGACAGCTATGAATAAATAACTACATAAATAAATAAAAGCTCTCATAGCATTGGAATTTATCAGCTGGCACACTTGCAAATGATGCAAACTATGCAAAAAAATAATAATAATAATTCAGGCCTCTATGGGTTAAATAGCTTCATGCAGAAACATATAATCCACTTTACTAAGTTTAATAAGAAGTCTCACAGCTACCTGTGCAGATACATAATACAGTACTCAGCATACTGTACACGGCTCTCAGTTTGTGGTCTGCCAGAGACTTTTCCATGGTTATAGCCTATACTGGGTTGGCCTTTCCTGCGTATTTACAATGCCTGTGTTTATGGTAAAGTGCTGAATTTGCATCAAGGCACAATGGGAATCTTAAACCCGGCATCACCAAAAGGCCTGCTCTTGAATCCGCTCTTTGTACTGCATCCTTGAATGGAGCGGAGATGCATATTGCTTCCCTATAACCACAATGAGAACCACCTGGCAAAGGTAAAAGTCTTGTAACTCTGTTCTCTGCTTCTTCTTCTTCTTCTTCTTCTTCTTGTGTGAGCATGTGGGGCTTGTCTTCATCCAGCCAAAAACTTTTCTTTTTTTTTTTTTGCATGGAATTTTTATCGACTGAAAGGCATGGGGTGAAAAAAATATATATTTTCTTCTTCTTTTTCTTTCCATTGCTATTACACTGGAGTCATGTAACAGGGTTAAGCAGCATGTCCCTGTGGCCTAGTGACACTGCTAAGTGTTTTCTAAGCCAAAGGGGGGAAAAAAACACGTGACCCAAGAGCACATTAACATATATTCCAGTTGGTGCTGAAAGTTTGGCCACATTATATCTTTATTTACTTTTATTATCCTTGGCATGCACCGATTCAGGCCGTACTGTGGACCAAAGTAAAGTACAAGCAGGCTGATTTGCCTCTTTGCTTAGTCGCTGACAGGAAGAAGTTTGTGGAAGACTTGAAAAAAGGTTGCACAGGATAATTTTCAGATATTCACACATACAGTGTGCATATACATTACGCAGTAATAAACCAGCCAGAAACTGAAACACCTCTATGGGAACATCACACTGTGGTCCTTTGTTACTGTATGCTTGGACAAGGTTTCAGGCGGATCAGGTGTTACAAGATACAGTATCTCAGGAATGATATCAACTTTCCAAGCCTGGTGTCATCAAGAACAAAACACTATTTTGGCTTCCCACAGTGGGAGAGCATGCAGATACCCCCTGAACAGACTTGTTAATAACTTTAACACAAACCAGATGTTCACCTGTGTCAGTGTCTGTCTCAGTTCTGCTTACAAATACCATTTTTTGATAGAAATCGTAAAACCCTTAATAGGATAGATCCTATTAAAGAAGAGCTTTCTATGCTCATTAGCAAACTGCAATAACTACCAACACTTAAACCAGCAAGCCAAGTCATGTGCAAGCACCTAGCACCTGAAAGCAATTTAGGACTCGTGTTTGTATTATAACCGTGATTTGTTGCATGTTTATAGATTTACAGATTATAATTTGATATAAAGAGCTTTGGCTTCGATGTATAATTAAAACATTTGAAACAATTTACTGAGGCCCAGGGTTGATTTAACTTCCAGATTGAACACTTTACCACATAGACGAGCTGAGCCATGGCATGAATATGTGTGTGTTGGGGGGGGTGTTTTAGGGGGGGGGGTGTATGGAGGCGGGTAGACTTGGCCATCTAAGTGTATGGAAACATTTACATATTTACTGTATATATTGGCTGATCATTTCCTCTGTTATTAAGATGTTGGCCTCTGGATATGAAAGTTACCAGTTCAAACCTCAGTCAAAAATATTCTTGTGTATGACAGGTTCGTACAAATCTCCCTGTACGACTGACTTCTGCAGTTCCTTTTACATTTGTGGTGGGGATTATAGTTTACACTTGCCTTAAGGTTGCCGCTTAGGACCTTCCTACAGCGTAAAGTCGATATTATGAAAAGTTTTATCTTAAGTTGGTCGTGCGGGAAACATAAGGTATGTGCAACTTACTCAAGCGCTCTCAAATATTTTGTAGGAACATCTCCTGTCTGTCGGAACATCTTGCCGTGGTATATAAAGTAGCGGCTAGACACTCTCTCTGGTGCTAGAAAATTGACAGATGCGCAGAATGTTGCTCCATGTGATTTGACCCATGAACAACTTAGGAACGGTAGGAATATGGGCTCCTGGAAAAGTTTTTCTTAATCTATATGATCCACCGACATCATACGCTGTTGTTAGGTTGTTCCAAAGGCACTTCCTAAGGTGGCTCCATGAAGAGTGGATTTCATGCTGCATTTCATGTCTGAGAAAATAATCTTGAACAACACCATAGACCTGGCCACGAACTTATAGTCCGACCAGGCTACAAACCAGGCTACTGGATTCTTATAAGAAGTCTGTAGGGAATGCTCGAAAAAAGGAATGTTCGTACTGTGTTAGCAGCCGTTCAGATGGTTATTTGTGACCGCTGCTTCAAATCCCATTTGTACAGTACTGTAGAAAAGTCTTGAGCTACCTCATTTTTCTTCTAAAAAGTCAGACTTTCTTGTTTTTTAATATAGTCTTGAGGAATAGTTATCCAGGCTTCCTGGAGGATTTTTTGGCTCATTTTCAGTCCAGTCCCAGGACCTGTGTAGTTTCAGAAGAATGTTTTTTGTTTGTTAAGCCACACAGTGACCAATGAATCATTAAAGCATAAAAACATCTAATTTAAGGCATGAACCAGTGAGAAACAGGTGCAGATGATGACAGATGATCAGGCTGGTGATTAGTATACTGGTGGTGCTAAGTGATTGGAACAGGCGAGAGGGGAAATGAGGTTGCTGCTGACATAAACAACCAATTTTTAAACTGTATCTTTCGGCACTTTACAGCATCACACCGTAAAATATTTGTTCCAATTTCTATACTTTCATTCACATAATTCAGTTGAATTTAATATGAAGGGGGTAATCAAGACCTTGGCACAATGCTGTATAACATTGAATGTCGTGTTAATAATATGATCAGAATTGAGAGACTTCAGCAATGCAAAGTAATTTTTTTTTCTCATGTACTCATTTTCCCAAAAGACAGAATGACCCTACTGCCCTTACAACCTTCACCCTCAACATCCTTTAAAAATTGAATGCATCTCAGTTTTCTCAGGGTCTCGGCTCTTTAATATGGGAGTAAATTTGCACACATATCTTTTATGGATTTTGGCTTGTGTGTCGTCTCTTGCTGTTTCCAAGTCTCACCAAGCTGAAGGAGAAGAAGTGGATTTAATGCTCTCCTAGAAAAAAGAAGAACTCCAAAGGAAACAAATGCATTTGAACATTGTGTCAGTGTTGCAGTTTCCTCATCTTTGATTGTTTTTTTTTTTTCTTATTAGAGATATAGAAATGCAAATCCTGTTCATGAAGGCATGTTTAGCTCCTTTGGTTTTTACTTAGTCAAAGATTTCAAGGTTTCAAACAACAGAAAAGAAAAAGAACAAAATCTCAGTGCTTGGCTGAATACATGCTGTGTATGCCAGCATTCCAAATCTAAATGCATCTGTTCATTAATAATATTAATACTATTAATAATGATAATAATAATGTAGTTATTAACAATATCAAAAACAATAACAACAACAATAATAATAATAATAATAATAATAATAATATGTATTTTTCAATCTTGCTCTTAGACTTCAAGATTAATAAAATAAAAAGAGAGAACAACAACAATAAAATCAGTGTCCAAGTTCTGCGTCCAATGGAAAATATCGATTCATTCCAGCCTTTTTTTTTTTTTTTTTGCTCGGGTTTGCTGGTGAGTCAGAAAGTCAGTATGCAGCTCTGAAACCAATACCTAAATGCACTGGGGCTTGTCCAAGACATGGGCATTATTAAAGAATGTTTCATGTTTCAATAAAAGCTTTATTGCTGCAAATGTACAAATATCAGTCTACAGTGCAACTTATTTCACACATATTAGTGAATTAGCATAGTCCACATTCTGCTTGCGTGCATGGAAACATTTCTTCCGTATTGAAACATTTCTTCTGTACTGAACCATACGGAGTTCTGAGTAGTGAGTCTAAAAGAAATCGAAATAAGCAACCACATTATTATATCATTGCTGCTATCACAGCACTAACTGATAAGCAAAAAAGATTCATGTTTTTTTTTTTTTTTTTTTTTTATGGAAAAGCACTATTTAAAAAAAAATCTAAGGTTTAAAGCAGGACTCAGCATTTCTGTTGCCAGATGAGTTCAATCCAATACCTTACTGTGTATAATGTGTGTGTGTGATATTAGTGAACCTCGCTGGACTCCAGTCATCCAGAATTGAACCCTGTGACCCCTGCTTTAAAACTACTAAATGTTCCCTTGCATAAAACCGTTCATAGCACAGTGCTGTTCATTTCTCCATTCGGATTGATCAGGTTAATTGTCTGTAACAGCAGCTCTGACAAAGCATACTGTAAAATAAAAATAAAAAAAAACAGATTTATATTAACGTGCTTGTTCTAATCGTTATAATTTCTTTATCAGCAGCTAATCCTTAGCAAGTTATACAAGGCTTTTTAATGAAAGAAAAACATATTATTGTTTATATAGGGTTTTTTTGTAAGGAGACATGTGGTTAACATTTATTGAAGCAGTCTCCAGTATCAGTTAGCGTTGTCAGTATGTTGTGTAGATAGCTGCTTATGTATAAGTGTCATGATCAGGGTGATTACAAAATGGCAAAATCATGGACAGGTCATAGGTCATATGACCAGCATACTATTTTGTATTATCAGTATTTTGAAGTGGAGCACATTTGGGTGAGTGAGTGAGTGAGTGAGTGAGTGAGTGAGTGCGTGAGTGAGTGAGTGAGTCAGTAAGTAAGTGAGTCAGTAAGTAAATGAGTCAGTGAATGAATGAGTGAGTCAGTCATTAAAGGAGTGAGTCAGTGAGTCAGTTAGTTAGTCATCGAATCAGTGAGAGAGGGAGTGAGTGAGTGAGTCAGTGAGTCAGTCAATCAGTGAGTCAGTAAGGCAGCGAGTGAGTGAGTGTGTTAGTCAATCAGCGAGTCAGTGAATGCCACTGATCAAAAAGTCACTGATGCAGTGAGTGAGTCTGTAACTAAACAAGCATGAATTATTAAGCAAACAAGTGAGGAGTGAAACAGAAAGTCAGTGAATAAGTCACTTTACATAGAAATACAGGTAGAGGTGGATAGTCACATCTGTGCTTTTCATTAAAAAATGCATTTTCAGTTACATTTTCACCACCCACTGTCTCAGAAATGAGTAACTGAAGAATAGTACCTTAATTTTTATCCTATAAATCCTCTATCCTAATCATCCTAATTTATTACAATCCCCATGTGTGTAATCTGTATTTCTGAGAATTGAAGAAAGTCCTAATTACATCCATTTAAAAAGAACTCGGTGACATCTTTTGATGTAATATTACCGTCTGTCCTGATTAGCTCTGCACTTGTCAGCCCTGCTTCCCTCACGCACATTTAAACTGTACAGACGTTTATAGTGCCTAATGGCTTTACAGTCTCATCTTTAAGCTTTGTTAAATTGAGTTAAGCTTTATTAAATTAGGTAAAGAGTGAGTTCTCTGTGGATACCTCTTTCTAGTAAGGGGGTAGTCAGAAGAAAATATATTTCTTTAAGGGCAGGGGTGTCAACTCCAGAGAGATCCTACAGAGGTGTGTGTGTGTGTGTGTGTGTGTGTGTGTGTGTGTGTGTGTGTGTGTGTGTGTGTGTGTGTGTGTGTGTGTGTGTGTGTGCGTGCGTGCGTGCGTGTGTGTGCGTGCGCATGTGTGTGGACGGCCTTGCTGATTAAGGTTGCTTTCCTGCTTTTTTGCTGCTCAGAGTGACTTTGTGCTTTTACAAAAAAACGTGTGTGCAAAAAAAGACATTACAATAACAAACTAATTTTGTCTAACATCAGCTTAATAAGTACGATTACTATCTAGAGTCAAAGCATTATTATCATTATATAGATATATAAGAGGTGTTCAAGTCAATCCAGGACTTTTGATTGTGCACAAGAACAGAACAGTTATAAAAGTAAAAACTCCTTTTATTTCTCTATATAATCCGTTGCTACACTGATACCCAGTGTTGCACTAGTGCTTGGACACCATCAAGGTTTAAAGTTTTCTCAGTATGCCAGAACCATGATCAGACTACCTGCTTCATGCCTGAAACGCTGGCCTCCCGGGAACTCCTTTAATAGCCCGAACATGTGGAAATGGCTTGCAGCAAGGTCAGAACTGGGTGTGGATGTGGTGATAATTACATCCCAGCTAAGTTCCTGTAATGTGTAAGTAGTGCAAGGTCAAGACTTTTTTTTTTTTCTCTGAGAGCATTCCGCTCACTGACTGTTCATGTTCATGTTCCAAGCCACCTCAGCCAGGGCGTCATTTACAGACATTTAGCCTTTTTTAAATCATTTGCCCCATTGATTTTTTTTTTTCTTCTGTAAATATTAACTGGTTAGCGCCTTCATTTGTGTGAAATTAGTGTACACAGATGGGAGGCGTGACTCGAACCTTGAGGTCAACAGTGCAGAGCCACTGTGCTTAAGGATCTAAAGTTAAATTAAACGGTTGCTCTATGACCAAAGTGACAATTTAGGTAAATGTAATCTATTTCGTTGGTAACGTAGTAGCACTAACGCCTTAACTTCATAAAGTGAGATAAGGTTGATGGCGCGTGCGTGTTGAAAACGTATATTATCCGATGCTGCCCTCTGGTGTTTGTTTTATGTAATGACGCGTTCATTCGAGTGATTCTATTGCAGGGATTGTCTGCAGATGTCTTTGCAGGTTTTAAAGTGAAGGCCATAGCTGTTAAACACAGCTGTTTAAAAAATGGCAATCTGTCAGTGATATATAACAACGAGTTTAAGGATTTGTTCATAACATGTGACCCAGCTTACAGAATAAATCCATTTATCCATTCCTCTTTGCTAATCACTTTAACCTGGTCACGGTCCTGAATTCGGGAGCTCATGCTGTGGATTCCTGCCACTAACATGCTCCCTCTCTAATGCTTCATATTACAACTAGGTCATTCTACAAAAATAGTGGAAAGTGCTAAGTGTCGCTTAGTTTTGCTGATGCCAAAATCATTGAAATGAACATAAACACACATTCCTTGTATATGTTCAGAAAACATACAATAGTATGTGCTTTCAGTCATGACATTTAATTATCACATTTTTCAAAAGGCTTCAAGGTTCAAGGAAATGCCTCATCACTGTGATCATGCATGAAAGCTTAACCATATACAGTACTTTTCATCTAAAGATATTTTTTTCATGAAATAAATCAGATTCATAATCACATCAATATCTTATAAAAAATAAGGGAAACATTAACTCATAAAGCAATAATTGATTATAATTAATAATATGAAATAGATAACAGTCACCCCAAACTACAGCATGTCATTAGTATTTCTGTTACAAACAAAGTTTTATTTTATATACATACTGTATACATATACACACGTGGACAAAATTGTTGGTACACTTCGGGCAATGAAAGAAAAACTCACAATGGTCACATAAATAACTTTAATCTGACAAAAGTAATAATTAATAAAAATTCTATGAATGTTAACCAATGAAAGTCAGACATTGCTTTTCAACCATGCTTCAACAGAATTATTTAAAAAAAATAAACTCATGGAACAGGACTGGACAAAAAATGATGGTACCCCTAGAAAATACTGAAAATAATGTGACCAAAGGGACATGTTAATTCAAGGTGTGTCCACTAATTAGCATCACAGGTGTCTACAATCTTGTAATCAGTCAGTGGGCCTATATATAGGGCTCCAGGTAGTCACTGTGTTGTTTGGTGACATGGTATGTACCTCACTCAACATGGACCAGAGGAAGCGAAGGAAAGAGTTGTCTCAGGAGATTCGAAAGAAAATTATAGACAAGCATGTTAAAGGTAAAGGCTATAAGACCATTTCCAAGCAGCTAGATGTTCCTGTGACTACAGTTGCACATATTATTCAGAAATTTAAGATCCATGGGACTGTAGCCAACCTCCCTGGACGTGGCCGCAGGAGGAAAATTGATGACAAATCAAAGAGACGGATAATCTGGATGGTAACAAAAGAGTCCAGAAAGACTTCTAAAGAGATCCAAGGTGAACTTCATGCTCAAGGAACATCAGTGTCAGATCGCACCATCCGTTGTTGTTTGAGCCAAAGTGGACTACATGGGAGACGACCAAGGAGGACACCATTGTTGAAAACAAATCATAAAAAAGCCAGACTGGAATATGCCAAACTACATGTTGACAAGCCACAAAGCTTCTGGGAGAATGTCCTATGGACAGATGAGACAAAAATTGAACTTTTTGCCAAGGCACATCAGCTCTATGTTCACAGACGGAAAAATGAAGCATATCAAGAAAAGAACACTGTCCCTACTGTGAAACATGGAGGAGGCTCTGTTATGTTCTGGGGCTGCTTTGCTGCATCTGGCACAAGGTGTCTTGAATCTCTGCAGGGTACAATGAAATCTCAAGACTATCAAGGGATTCTAGAGAGAAATGTGCTGGCCAGTGTCAGAAAGCTGGGTCTCAGTCGCAGGTCATGGGTCTTGCAACAGGACAATGACCCAAAACACACAGCTAAAAACACCCAAGAATGGCTAAGAGGAAAACATTGGACTATTCTAAAGTGGCCTTCTATGAGCCCTGACCTCAATCCTATTGAGCATCTTTGGAAAGAGCTGAAACATGCTGTCTGGAAAAGGCACCCTTCAAACCGGAAACAACTGGAGCAGCTTGCTCATAAGGAGTGGGCCAAAATACCTGCAGAGAGGTGCAGAAGTCTCATTGACAGTTACAGGAATCGTTTGATTGCAGTGACTGCCTCAAAAGGTTGTGCAACAAACTATTAAGTTAGGGGTACCATCATTTTTGTCCAGGCCCGTTCCATGAGTTCATTTTTTTTTAATAATTCCATTGAATCATGGTTGAAAGGCAGTGTCTGACTTTCATTGGTTAACATTCATAGAATTCTTATTTATTATTACTTTTGTCAGATTAAAGTTATTTCTGTGACCCTTGTGAGTTTTTCTTTCATTGACCGAAGGGTACCAACAATTTTGTCCACGTGTGTATACATATATACATGTGACAATTTGAAATCGTTCCTGCATCAGAGATCACTAGATGAAGAGTGCTGGAAAAATGCAAAAGGTACAGATGTCTCATCTTCATTTGTTTAGAAATGTCATCATTTAGTTAGCCATTTTTATGCAAAGCTTCTAGGTCTGTCATTAGTCTAACTCATTTTATAATTATAATTGTCAAAACCAGACATGAAAACTGATTCTATTTTATTATTAATGGATATTAATGCAATTGAAAACCATGTGATCTTACACATGGAGGACATAAATAGTAAATACTTGAGATTTTTCTCTAAATTGTCATTGATGTTATCGTCATTGGAGTTACCAGGAAGAGAAGTAACAACAGTTTTTTTTTTTTTTTTTTTTTTTATGCATTAAGCTCTACTTTTGGTGGATTCACAACGTTAAAAAGTAAGCTATTGCTATTAAAGAAGTTCTAGGTTTGAAAGAAGCAACATATTTCAGGAGATATGAATCACCCAAATTCAACCTTTTCTCTAGAATGACCCCGTTATATGATTAGTTTCATGCTTACTACCATACAAAGGTTAAATAATACAACTACTAATGGTTATAGGTGTTTGAGCTTCTGGCTCACACATCGTTGGCTCACTTATTGCGTACTTATTGAATAGTGCTGATCAGAGACGCAAACAACACAGTATAAATAGCACTCACAGGTCACTGTTATTTCCTTTAATAAAGCAAATATAATGTTTGGATCAAGTTTTTGGATAGCCAAGATTAGACTTAGCTCTTCCACTCTCTATCTGAGAGTAAAATTTCATTAAGATTGTATGGAGGATGCAGGCATCAACATCATTACCTCTCGCATGTAAAGCAAGTGTTCTGACATTTGAGCTACACTAATCCCTAATTTACAGCAAATTGACCAAGTAAAGCAGATTATCATCACCAGCACACTTAGAGTACTGAGCCTTTACTCAGGAGTCTGTGATCACAGCCTACAGAGAAACGCAAGCTGGTTCTGGGCCTTGGTCTTAGTCTTTTCTCCGGTCTTCGCTTTTCCACTCAGTTTGCTAATAAGGCAAATTTGTGAATACGAGCTGGTATCAAAAAGTTTCAAGACTAGTTTTGTAACACATCAACAGATGGCAGCACAAGGCTGTGTGTACAGTCACATGGAACACCCACCTTCATAAGTCAGTGTGCCAAAAAACATCGATCTGCTTAAATCGCCCAAGTGCATTGTGATCATCTTTTGCATTGAGAATTTGTCCCCAGGGTTTAGACTATCAATACCAAATTCTACTGTAAGGTTTTAAGGCATCTGAGGGAGGATGTATGGTGAAAGCGACTGGATCTGTAGGAATTGCACACACAATCATTCACCAACACCACTTGAACATTACAGGAACTCGGCTGGGAGTTATTGCCACATCCCTTGTACAGTCCTGTGTCACAGAAACACCAGGTTCCACCCTCAATCTCCGTTCACCATCACCCGAGTTCTGAGCACACACCTGATTCACATTAGCACTACACCATAAATACACCTCACTTCCCCACAATCAGTGTCTGACCTCGATCACGGAAACAGACTCCGCACCGTACCTGATCACAGAAGCTACGTTCGTGTCTCGTCTCGTTCCCGAGCTCCTAGTCTCCTCGCCGAATTCCCCGTCGTGTCTCCTGCAACTCCGTCTCGTATCCTGTGTCGTCCACGCTGAATGTTCCACGTCGTCATTGTTTGTCTCCACGCTCCCACCAGCTCCTTCATCCACGCAGATAAGACTTTCCCGTTATATTTCATTAAGTGTTCTCATTATTCAACAAACTGCTAATAAACACCCGTTCGGGTTTACTAAGATCATTGTCTGAGTCTGTGTCTCCCGTAACAGAAGGTCAGATCAAAAGGAACAATGAACCCGACGGGTCCGGACCCATTACTCGAGCTGGTGGAGCGACTACGCCAAGTCTTCTCCTCCACCGAACCACTTCCGGCAACAACCACTTCTTCGGCAGGTCCAACCGCTGGAGCCAGTCCCATGGCAGCGCCACCGCACTACGGTGGCGAGACGGAGAACTGCAACGGATTTCTGCTCCAGTGCGACCTCACGTTCGAGATGCAGCCTCACCGATTTCCAACAGATCGGTCAAAAATAGCATACATAATCTCACTTCTTACAGGCAAAGCTCTTCAGTGGGCAGAGGCCATTTGGCAGCAGGACGGGAGTGTAGTCCATGAATATCAGGAGTTCACAACCTACTTCCGGGAGGTGTTCACCCAGTCAGCTGATGCTTCCACCACTGGAGAGAAACTATTCAAACATAATCAAGGTGACACTTCCATTAACGAATATGTCTTGACTTTCAGAACTCTAGCCGCCGCCAGTGGGTGGAATGAGGCTGCGCTCCTGACTAAGTTCAGGCAGGGACTGGACCCACGCCTGAGGCTGCAACTCGCGGCGCACGATGATTCGGTGGGATTAGAGCGGTTCATCCGGACCAATATCCAGGTAGCAAACCGCCTCCAAGAATGCTCCTCTGAACTCTCCATGCGCCATGAGCCATCTGTAGTTCTCCGTCCCACTGAGGTGAGGACT
This sequence comes from Clarias fuscus, assembly GCA_030347435.1. Classification (NCBI taxonomy): domain Eukaryota; kingdom Metazoa; phylum Chordata; class Actinopteri; order Siluriformes; family Clariidae; genus Clarias; species Clarias fuscus. The sequence goes on from CM059229.1 coordinate 9,715,729, forward strand.
GTTCCGGAACCCATGCAAGTGGACCAACAATTCCTCTACAGACTCAACCCCACTGAAAGACTACGCCGGCTGACCCAAGGACTCTGCCTTTACTGTGCAGAGAGAGGACATGTCCGCCTGACATGTCCTCGACGACCTCCCCGTCCCAAGGTGAGCGAAATTTCATATCTTGATAGACCTATGGCTCCCTTAATGACCAATATAGTCCTTGATACTGCTTCTCTGTCTGTTACAGTAAAGGCACTCCTGGATTCGGGGTCCGCCGGCAATTTTATCTCTACCGCGCTATGTCTCCAACACCATATCCCCATGATCCTCCACCCTACGCAATTCAAGATACGCTGTCACCGGGGCCCCGCCTCGGGGTGGATGGGTTCGTTACACCAGGGTCCGGACCCGTCGGGTTCATTGTTCCTTTTGATCAGCCTTTCGTTTGAAGCTCATGTAGATAATATCACCAGGATAGCTTTCTTTCACCTTAGAAATATTGCCAAGATAAGAAACATATTGTCACTAAATGATGCAGAAAAACTAGTTCATGCTTTTATCACGTCTAGGTTGGACTATTGTAACGCCTTACTGTCTGGTTGTTCAATTAGGTGTATAAACAAGCTTCAGTTAGTACAGAATGCAGCAGCGAGAGTCCTCACTAAAACCAGAAAATACGAGCACATCACCCCTATCTTATCTACACTGCATTGGCTCCCTGTGAAATTTCGCATCGATTTTAAGATACTACTTTTGACATTTAAAGCACTAAATGGTCTCGCGCCACAGTATTTGAGTGAACTGTTAGTGTCTTACGATCCGCCACGCCTACTTCGATCAAAGAATGCAGGCTGCCTGTCAGTACCACGTATTATTAAAACTACAGCAGGGGGCAGAGCTTTTTCTTACAAAGCCCCAAAGTTATGGAATAGTCTTCCTATTAATGTTCGGGACTCAGACACAGTCTCAGTGTTTAAGTCTAGGCTAAAAACCTATTTATTTAGCCAAGCATTTTTGTAAATAGATTAACCTTAGGTAAAGGAGCAGATCTGGGGGACTCATAGACGTAGAGTATTCTGGTGAACTGGTATGTTTAGATGCTGTCCTCCCCACTCTCATTGTTCACTCAGGTTTGTTGACGGTGAGGTGATTGGTTGCTTTACATCTCAAGGAGCCCTCATGTTTGTGTTTCCTTCTGGCTCTCCCTTTTAGTTATGCTGTTATAGTTAGTCCTGCCGGAGTCTCTGCTTGCACTTTGCACTAAATATACATTCACCTATACATGCTGACTGTGACCATACCTAACTGCCATCTCTCCTTATTTTCTGTTCTCTCCTTTTCTGCTCTCTTCTCTCTCTCTCTCCCCCTCTTCTTTCCCTCTCTCTGTCTCTCTGTCGAGCTATACATGTTTCGCTCCTGAGTTGCCAGTGATCCAGACCCCTCTGCCCTCTGGAGCCGTCTAACCCATCCTGGAGTCCTGCTTCTGGTTGGAGATCTCGTCGCATGGATGCCCCATGTGGTCTGCCTGGATTCGTGTGGTGGCTGGGGATGGTTTTCCATGAAGACTCTCCTGTCATCGAGTGATGCTCTGGGGACCTGTGACTTCAGTTGTTCGATAACTCAGGACCGGAATCCCCTACAGTCTACCTGAGCCTCCGGGAACAAACTGGACTCCTTTTAATTTTAAAACATCTCTTGTTACACTGAACTTCCAGTCTTACACATTATTATGCTGAGCAATTCCTGCTATCCGTTATCACCCAGATGAGGATGGGTTCCCTGTTGAGTCTGGTTCCTCTCAAGGTTTCTTCCTATTACCATCTCAGGGAGTTTTTCCTTGCCACCGTCGCCCTCGGCTTGCTCATCGGGGACAATCTTGTCATTTTGATTCATATACATTGCATAAAAACTTACTTCTTTTTATTGTGTAAAGCTGCTTTGCGACAATGTCAATTGTTAAAAGCGCTATATAAATAAAATTGACTTGACTTGACTTGACACCACTCCTCCTATCACCATGCGAGTGGGTTGGTTACATCAAGAACGCCTTGAATTTCTGGTCCTGGAACAATCCACCTCTGATGTCATTCTCGGGTGTCCATGGCTCGCCAAGCACAACCCCATCATTTCGTGGAACAGTGGCGAAATCCTTAAGTGGGGGTCAGAGTGTATGAACTGGTGTCTCTCCTCAAAACCCAACCTTTTGGTTAACTCCACATCTGTGGAAAGCCCCATTGATCAGCTCCAAGCGACCATCCCAGAGACCTACACCCGCTTCAGAGACGTGTTTTGTTCTCTGCGAGCCTCTCAGTTGCCGCCTCATCGCCCATGGGACTGCGCCATCGATCTCCTTCCCGGTGAACCAGTGCCCAAAGGAAAGATCTATTCTCTCTCCATTCCTGAGCAAAAGGCCATGGAGGATTACATCAAGGAGGCTACCCAACAGGGGTACATTAGGCCATCCACCTCCCCTGCTGCTTCGAGCTTTTTCTTTGTGGCAAAAAAGGATGGGGGGCTCCGCCCCTGCATCGATTACCGCGCCCTCAATAAAATAACAGTAAAGTTCAGTTACCCACTCCCTGTCGTCCCAGCAGCTCTGGAACAGCTACGTGGGGCGCGCATTTTCACCAAGCTAGACCTTCGGAGTGCCTATAACCTCATTCGAATACGAGAGGGAGACGAATGGAAGACGGCGTTCATCACTCCAACCGGCCACTATGAATATCTGGTCATGCCTTATGGCCTAGTTAATGCTCCCTCCGTATTCCAGGGCTACATGAATGAGGTGTTTCGAGCGTTCCTAAATAGGTTCGTTATTATTTACATCGATGACATCCTCATTTACTCTCGGAGCGAATTAGAACACCGCATCCATGTGGCCGAGCTTCTCCAGAAACTAAGAGAACAACGACTATTCTTGAAGGCTGAAAAGTGTGCATTCCACCAATCCTCCGTGTCATTCCTAGGTTACCACATAAGTTCACACGGCATCAAGATGGATGACCGTAAGGTAGAGGCTATCCGGACATGGCCAATTCCAACTAACATAAAACAGCTCCAGCGATTTTTGGGTTTTGCAAATTTATTCAAGATTAGATAGATTTATTCAAGATTACAGTTCCCTGGTCGCCCCTCTGACGAACTTTTTGAAGGGCAAACCCAAAATCCTTTCCTGGGACACCGAGGCCACACACGCTATGTCTGATCTCCAGAGGGCGTTCACGTCAGCACTTATCCTAGTTCTCCCGGACCCCACTAAACCATTTCTCGTCGAGGTCGACGCGTCCCAGTCAGGAGTTGGAGCCATCCTTTCCCAGCAGCAGGGGAAACCTCCTCAATACCATCCTTGTGCCTTTTTCTCCCAGAAGCTGTCACCCACGGAAAGGAACTATGACATCGGGAATCGAGAACTCCTTGCCATCAAGCTTGCATTGGAGGAGTGGAGGCACTGGTTGGAGGGGGCAGTGCACCCTTTTCTGGTTTTAACTGATCATCAGAACTGGATGCCAAACACTTAAACCCACGACAGGCCAGGTGGGCGCTCTTTTTCACCCGATTCCCGAGCTCCTAGTCTCCTCCCCGAATTCCCCGTCGTGTCTCCTGCAACTCCGTTTCGTATCCTGGGTCGTCCACGCTGATTGTTCCACGTCGTCATTGTTTGTCTCCACGCTCCCACTAGCTCCTTCAGCCACGCAGATAAGACTTTCCCGTTATATTTCATTAAGTGTTCTCATTATTCAACAAACTGCTAATAAACACCCGTTCGGGTTTACTAAGATCATTGTCTGAGTCTGTGTCATTGTCTGAGTCTGTGTCTCCGTAACATCCTGACCTCGCTCCAAGCCATTTCCAAACGTTTGGGCCATTAAAGGAGGCGAGCGTTTCAGACGTGAATCAGGTAGAAAACATACTACCTTAATCGTATCCAAGCAATAGAGAAACACTGGGATAAGTGCATTAGTGAGGCACGGGATTATATAGACAAAAAATATATATATTTTTTTTAAATATAATTGTGTTCTGTTATTCTATGGCATCGGTGGCTCAGTGGTAGGTTTCTCGCCTGCCATACGGAAGGCCCAAGTTTAATTACGAGCCAGTGCCCAAACCCCAGCCACTGGATGCAATGCCCAAGCTCAGATAAAATGGGAGAGTTGCATCAGTAAGGGCATCCAACGTAAAACCTGTGCAAAGCTTATGTTTGGATCATATTGTCCGCTGTGGCGACCCCTTGCCGGCAGCAGCCAAAGACCAACGACAACTGTGTTCTGTTATTCTGCACTATTAAAAGTCCCTGTTTGTCAGTGTGAGGTAAGTGCAATGTCTTTTGGTGTAATGTAAATTCATTCATTTTTCCATAGTGTAATGTCATGGGGGGGATTCTAGTTTTATCCTTTTCACAAAAATACTAGAAACATTCCTTTGATTGTGATGTATGCCAAAGAGAAAAGTCATTTAGTAAACTCTAAATTCCATTTTTTCCCCACAGAATTGTATTGCTTAAACATTATAAATATAAAAAACACACCTTTTATGGCATCGATTCTAAAAGTGGCTTTAAGGGCTCTTTTAAAGATCCGTTGCACAACCCACACGTGTCGAGGGCACGCATCGCTGACGTCACTCCGCGGATGACCAATCACATTGCCTCCATACGTGAACAGGAAGTGGCGTCGTCATGTTCCCTGCTGCTAGTGTTTTTGTTCTTAAAAAAAAAAAAAAAAGAGCAAAGGAGCTAGCCTGCTAGTAAAACACGGAATTAATTTTTGTTGTTCTGTTTAGGGACCAAAATGAAACACAACGCTAATGTTCCTGCATTCCTCACCAAGCTGTGGACTCTGGTGGAAGATTCCGACACTAATGAATTCATTTGCTGGAGTCAGGTTAGACTAAAGAATAATAAATAAAAATAAATAAAACTAACAAGCGCTTATGAGCAACTTCGCCGTTAGCTGCAGCATTATTAGCTGCATGCTAAGCAGCGCCACAGATTGATGTACTAACTACGGATAAGTAATCTTTTTACATGCTGCGTATTTTTGTATTATCCTGTTTAAGCTAGCAACGGTTGTTTACGTTGTTTGTTTGCATGCTAACACAGACCCGCTAGGTAACGGAACACCTTACACAGAAGAAAGTTTCCGTTATCATTTTTATTGATAGTCATTGAATAAGTTGTGCTGTTTAATGACTCCGCAATTTAGAAGACTTTGCGTTAGAGGAAACGGATCAGATTGATTTTGCTGCGTTCACCCTCGTACTGAAGTAGCCTCTCTCTCGGTCTCTCTCACACACACACACACAGTACTGTGCTAAAGTTTTAGGCACCATATTATGTGTAGTACAAAATTTTGTTTTATATTAATATTTTGTACAAAGTGCCACTTTTCCAGACATAACTTTAAAAAAAAAACACTAACAAAATAGGTTTACAGAAGAATATTTGCATATCTGTAAAGAAAGATATGCAAATTACATGACAAGGCAGTTTTCTGGGAAAAAAAATAATGTAGACTCTCAGGTTTTCCATGAAAATAAAGAAGCAAGTGTGACAAAAGTACCAGGAAAAAAACTGGCATTTTCTCCAGCACACTTGGTAAAATCTGTTAGCTGTTTTTTTTGTTTTCTTTTCTGTTTTACAGTACTCTGCAAAAGTCTTGGGAACAAAAAAAAGCTTTCCACAAGAAAAGAAAAGTCCAATACAGTTGTAACCAAGGAAGATCGGGCCCAAGCACCTGTGCCATCGCTGGCCGGGCGCACCAGAAAGATAGTGGGCACATGCATTTAAAGGGCTCCCCATTGTGACTCTAATTTTAGAGTGGGGGATTTTATGTTAAGGCCTCCAAATTGCTGGACAACTATGATGTCATTCAGGAAGTTATTAGCCACTTTTCAGCATAAGTTTTAGGCGTCATCATGGCTGGACTGCTTTAGATATGAAAAATCCCTTTGCCATTTTGCAAAGTCTTGAGGTCACATAGGTTTGGTGATGATTATATAAATCCAAAGAAGGGTATATATAATTCCATTTTGTGTTTTGTTTCCGTTTTGCAACCCAGAATAACTGACTTCCTGTTGATTAGAGCCCATGACTTTTACAGCAAAAGTTGTTTAACTCCGTGGGATCTAAATGTGTAACCCCCCCTTAATGTAGACTAATTACCTGAAGAACTCTGGCATATTTTCCAGCACACTGAGTAACACCAGTTTTTCCTGTTTTCATCAAACTCACTTCGTAGAATGTTTGTTCATTAAATATGCATGCATCAGGACATATTAAAGTTAAAGAAATTTGGAAGACTTGCTTTAAGCAAGTGAGGCTTTGTTAAATTTTATTAATAAGTTTGAAATTGCAATCGGAGTGTAGATTTGAGTTGCCGCTAATTGATTAACTAAGATAATCTAACAGATCTTTATTTCTTACAGGAGGGTAACAGTTTCCTTGTGCTGGATGAGCAACGGTTTGCGAAAGAAATCCTGCCAAAGTTTTTTAAGCACAATAACATGGCCAGTTTTGTCCGACAGCTCAACATGTGTAAGGGATTTCTCTTGATGTACACTAATGATGCGTTCGTTCACTTTGTCTGTCATTAATTCAAGCAAAATCTTTAAAACTTGTGTTTGATTCTTTTTGCAGATGGCTTTCGGAAGGTGATGCACATTGACACTGGCATAGTGAAGCAAGAGCGTGACGGACCGGTCGAGTTCCAGCATCCTTACTTTCGGAATGGTCGAGATGATTTACTGGAGAATATAAAGAGAAAGGTCAGTTAGGGGGGTTCGTGCTGAGGTTTAAGGTTCTTGATTAGTAGCCAAATTATTTATAAATTTAAGTCTGACGAAAACCTTTTTCACTTGAATAGACACCTCTTTAGATCTCTTGTTTGAGTAAAGAGCTAGCAAATGTGAATGTAATACCCGGACCCACCTCCAGGACTTGTATCTGCTTGATTAGTTGTAGAATAATGATGGGCTAGAGATGGACACAGTAATGCACTGTGCCACACAACTGGTTGTCATCTGTCTGTTCCATTATTTGTTCCGTTATTCAGGAAAAAAAAAAAGAAGAAAGAAAGCGGTATCCCAGCCTTGTAATAATCATGGCATTGGCGCTACAGAATTAAATTCTTAATAGTAATAAACAAGTTACGTAGTCATATTTGCACTTGCCCAATGTTGGATTCATGTTGTGGTTCTTCCGGGAAACAGACAACCGTGAACGTCAGGCCCTGTTTTAATCTTACTAATGTTTGCAAATACAAACATCTACAGGCAAATGCCCTTGTTTTGTTATTTTCATTTACACACGTGGACAAAATTGTTGGTACCCTTCGGTCAATGAAAGAAAAACTCTCAATGGTCACACAAATAACTTTAATCTGACAAAAGTAATAATTTTAAAAAATTCTATGAATGTTAACCAATGAAAGTCAGACATTTTCATTGGCTTTTCATGGCTTTTCAACCATGCTTCAACAGAATTATTTAAAAAAATAAACTCATGGAACAGGCCTGGACAAAAATGATGGTACCCCTAGAAAATACTGAAAATAATGTGACCAAAGGGACATGTTAAATCAAGGTGTGAGTTGTCTCAGGAGATTCGAAAGAAAATTATAGACAAGCATGTTAAAGGTAAAGGCTATAAGACCATTTCCAAGCAGCTAGATGTTCCTGTGACTACAGTTGCACATATTATTCAGAAATTTAAGATCCATGGGACTGTAGCCAACCTCCCTGGACGTGGCCGCAGGAGGAAAATTGATGACAAATCAAAGAGACGGATAATCCGAATGGTAACAAAAGAGCCCAGAAAGACTTCTAAAGAGATCCAAGGTGAACTTCATGCTCAAGGAACATCAGTGTCAGATCGCACCATCAGTCGTTGTTTGAGCCAAAGTGGACTACATGGGAGACGACCAAGGAGGACACCATTGTTGAAAACAAATCATAAAAAAGCCAGACTGGAATATGCCAAACTACATGTTGACAAGCCACAAAGCTTCTGGGAGAATGTCCTATTGACAGATGAGACAAAAATGGAACTTTTTGCCAAGGCACATCAGCTCTAGAAAGCTGGGTCTCAGTCGCAGGTCATTGGTCTTGCAACAGGACAATGACCCAAAACACACAGCTAAAAACACCCAAGAATGGCTAAGAGGAAAACATTGGACTATTCTAAAGTGGCCTTCTAAGAGCCCTGACCTCAATGCTATTGAGCATCTTTGGAAGGAGCTGAAACATGCTGTCTGGAAAAGGCACCCTTCAAACCGGAAACAACTGGAGCAGCTTGCTCATGAGGAGTGGGCCAAAATACCTGCAGAGAGGTGCAGAAATCTCATTGACAGTTACAGGAATCATTTGATTGCAGTGATTGCCTCAAAAGGTTGTGCAACAAACTATTAAGTTAGGGGTACCATCATTTTTGTCCAGGCCTGTTCCATGAGTTCATTTTTTTTTTATAATTCCGTTGAAGCATGGTTGAAAAGCAATGTCTGACTTTCATTGGTTAACATTCATAGAATTCTTATTTATTATTACTTTTGTCAGATTAAAGTTATTTCTGATTTTCTTTCATTGACCGAAGGGTACCAACAACTTTGTCCATGTGTGTATGCAAAGAACTCATTTTGGTATTCAAAAGCCAGTTGAATGCCTCTTAGAGATTGTTTCATTCTTGCTCTCCTGGGATTGAGGTGAGGACAAAGCAGATAGTATTATGTAAGTTTTACAGACTGTGCAGTTAATCTGTGTCTAAACATTTCACCTCTATGTTAGGTGTCCAACACCAGACCAGAAGACAGCAAACTGAGGCAAGAGGATCTGTCCAAATTTCTGTCTAGCGTTCAAACTGTGCACGACAGACAGGAAAACATGGATGCCAGGCTTGCTACTTTGAAACGGTAAATTCATTTTTTGTAACTTTAACTAATTATCTCCAAACAATTCTGTGTTGTCTTGCACCTGCATACTGTGATAGAATAATAACAAGCATCTCTCTCACTACCTAATCTAGACATTTATTTTTTTTTCTCCCCCTAGTGAGAATGAGGCTCTGTGGAGGGAGATGTCCGATCTGAGGAAGAAGCATGCGCAACAGCAGCATGCTATAAAAGAGGTACGTTAAATATAAATCAAAATCATTACAAAATGTTTTTGGCTGTTTTGATGATGTTCATGATGTTCAAACCGTGATGTTTTTCTGTCCTTTCTCCCTATTAGCTTGTGCAGTTCATCCTCACACTGGTCCAGAATAACCGGGTGTTGAACTTGAAACGCAAGAGGTAGCTTCTTATAACTTACTACATTTGCTTGTGATTTTGTTAAAAAAATGTACAACGCACTCTGTTGAATTTTGGAATGAACAAAAATTAAGTGTGCGGAATGAAGGTGTGAGATGGAGTTTATTAAGAAGATTTTAATCTTGATGCATTCCATCACCCACCCTCACCCCCAATGTTTTTGCCAATATCTACAATGTACAGACACACCAACTTTACAGTGTTATTGTATGTATAGATATCTGTAGTTTATATGTGCCTGCTATCAATTGCATGTTCGTTTTTTCGTGTACTGTATCGAGACACAGTTTATTTCTTTTTCTTTTCTTATTGTAACACAAGACCTCTGCTATTGAGCAGCACGGGAAAGAAGTCAAAATTCATTTCCCAGATCTACGAGGAGCCAGTGGACCAAAGCAACGTACGTATACTTCCACCAAAGAGTCCTACACCGCATACAATTTATGCTGTTGCAAATGTGAGAGTTTAGATAACTGTGTAAAAGCTGAATCATGAGGACTGGAGACCCACCCAGGATACTAAAGGAATGAATTAACACGGCACCTGAAAAGGGGAAAAAAAAGAACTATTTGTCTTAATATAGGGCTTTATAAGAACCATATAGAACCCTAAGGTCTTAAATAGTGAAAGAAGTTCTTATTGTCCCATTGATTGGAAAATGATGTTTGAAATAATCGTTTGGTTATTGAATAATCCTGTTTAATTTTTCTTCCTCCCTCTTTCTCCATCAGCCTGGAGTCAGTGGTTTGAAGAACAGCTCTGATGTTAACGATGATGTCATCATCTGTGACATCACGAACGAGGATGCAGAGGTCACAGTGGACTCAACAAGAGTGGTAGATGAGGGGTAAGCATGTGTGTTTTTTTGCCCTATTTTCTTTATGTACTCTTGTATTTTTTTGTATATTAAGTACTGTAGTATTTTGGACAAACAGCTTTATATGAAAGAAAACTTATTGAAGAAGTCTCCATTAAAAAATATATTCTCCGGGTGCTTTCACACATTGCCCGTACCCTTCATGTCGTACCTGGGCACAGATCAGCAGTGTGCAGTGTACTTGAAAGCCAGCCATGCCATGCCTCAGCAAGAAAGAGGAAGTATAGAACATGACCTCATCAATGTCTCCTCTGAAATCTGTATGGATGCGCTCATCGTACTTACACAGCTATAGCTAAAAATTGGGCAAAGCATGAAATTTGACCGCATTATACTCGTCTTCTTTTAGTGTCGGCTCGCAAACGGTCAAAAACATGATATTGGTGCTAAAAAATATATAAGTGTCTCGACTAAGTGAAAAGGTTCATTTTAAATGATTATTGTTTGAAGTGAGACTGTATAACCCTGAAAAATTGCCATTTTTGGGCACATATAAAATTATTTCTACAAAATGGCGGAAGTTAGCAGCTTAAAATCTTTAGGGAAGCAAGATTGGTCACTTCAGTGTTGCATAAACTTCACTTTGGACACACACATTTACTGTATTATATGTATAAAAATTTTTTTTTTATCAGCACCAATACTGGGTTTTGGCTGAAACCAAACTCTTGATATTGGACAGCGTAAATATGCAAGTGCACTCAAGTATGGAACAATTATAATGTGAAAGATAAGGAGGGGGAGGATTTGTTAACAGGCATGGTATCAAGCAACGTGCATAGTGTGAAAGCAGCCTCAAGAATATCTGAAGTAAATAAACATGTCTCTAACATTCATTTATACCAGCAGGCTACATGCTCTTCATGTCACTGTGTGACTTTAATGTTTTAACCTGATTTAAATTAGCCTTTTTTTAGTGCAGTAAGGTAGGGGACAATCTCATATTTTTTCTGTAGGGATGTTGAATTAATTGGGGTAGACTGTGACAACAGCAAGACCACGGAAAAGCTGAGCACAAACGGACAGAGCTCCACAGACACTACAGTTCGAGCTGAAGGAGAAACATCTGTCAGCATCCATCCGACCTGCAGCGCCTTGCAGTTAAACCATTGTTCAGCCCTGAGTCAAGAGGACCCTATGAAGATGATGGACTCCATCCTTAATGAGAGCGGAACCATTTCTCAAAACATTAATCTTTTGGGCAAGTAAGTCAGAAATGGACTTTGTCCATTAGAGATGGCTTTATACATCTTCTCCAGAAACAGAGCCAGGGCTTGCTGAGACGGCTAGTAAAACCTGTTTAACCGTATGATTCTCAGCCTGGTAGTAGCTGGACCAACCTTATGAGAGCCAAACCGGATATGCTGGATATGAATAGATTTATTTAAAATGAATAAATAAATGTATTTAGCAAATATTTAGCGTACATATGAAGGACATCAGCAGAAGTTTGGTTTGGCTTCGCTTGGTTTAAACAAGCATTTACACTCGCGCAACTTTACTAAAAGATTGATAAATAAAGCATAATGTGAGTAGAGACAGGCAATTATGTAAAACATAAACAGGGCATCATCTAACTCTCAATATGACTTTTATATAAGAGAAGTTCAGTCCCTGGTAGCAGAAAACACCTGAATTATTAGACTTTTAGGGTAATGTCACACTGTAGTACACTTGACCCAGTATGTCTACGTCCCGTTAACCGTCTGTACTACTGTACTCTACAACTGTGGGCACTACTCTACAAGAAAAGTTGTTCATGGGCACGATATATCATAGTTAGGCAAGATTTGAATCAAATATAAAAAGGCAACCTTAACATGGAAATGGACCACTGTTTAGAATGTGATTTCACGAACACGTCTATCCATCTCTGTGTATAGCACATATCAATCTCATCAAGCACTGAGTAGGAGGGTGGGCTGGCAGGTCACAGTTGACATTTTCTGTGAAACATTTATACTGTATTAGGCAAGTAGTGCTAGGCAGTTAATCGAAAAAGAAAAAAAAATGAACATCAACATTCAGGACATCTAATCAACTTAATCTTGCCCATACTAATTATGTATATATTTATATATAATATATATTTATTTATTTTATTCAGTTAACACTTTCCTCACTGTGTGAGTACATGTACTGTCCTGTTAAAAACATCTTAGCGTATCTGTAATGACATCTAGTCTGCAACATAGTGTAGAAATATATCCCAACTTTAATAATTGAGCATATTTATAATACAGACCTCGTCAGTGAAGTATTAAGGCAAAAAACAGAAACAGAATAACTATTCATAAATCATAATCAGTGTAGACTGTTCAACTTAATCATGATATCGAATTGAGGTCATATCGTCCCAGCACTAGCATGAAGATTTAATGAATTTGAATGTTTTATTCTTCATTGTGTTTATTGGTGGTTTGCAAAAGAACTAGCAGCATACTCCTGGCTATGCTACAGGATAGTCTAATTCCGCAAGTGTCCTTGCGTATGGAACAATTTTACTTAACTGTATGATGTTAAATTGCTTTTCTTTCCCAATTCTAAAAGTATTTTTTTTTTACATCAGAACATGTTTACCTATTTAACTTGAATGCAAACACTATTGTTGCCTTAGGGAGGCATTGTTCATTAAACAATATGATGTCTTAAACAGACTTGAGCTGATGGACTACTTGGACAGTATCGACTGCAGCTTGGAAGACTTTCAGGCCATGCTGTATGGAAAACAGTTCTCTCCTGAGGTTTGTTTCTCTGATAATGGACATGAGCCGACACCATCTCACTCGTCTGTAATGTCTGACTTCCGTTCTGAAACGCCTCTTAGTTCATGTTCCTTAGTGTCATGTTCATACTTGTACAGGTCACATGATTTTGACATGAGTCCTGTCGATTAGGCTTTTCATACAACCAAAATCCAGTGTGAAAAATAAATAACTAAAAAACTTTAATTTGAGTGATGAATGACAAATCAGTGTGTGATACCAGTACTATGACTTAACAATTATCCTTGTAGTAATGTACTCGTAATCTTTGCCATAGGAAACCGGTTCAAGCTCAAAAGATGGAGATTCTTTGAAGACCATGAATGAGAATTACAATGCAGGTAAGTCTGTTAACATATTCCTCATCATTTATAGCCGACCCCCGCAAGTTCACAGCCTCAGTTGTTCGAGGATTTTTCCTTACAACAAAACTGATAATTGTTTGTGAAAACCTCCACAGTTACCCGGAAACCGCAGATATTCTCCTAATTTTTCATGGCAATATAGAATTCCCTTATGTTTTAATGCCAAACTATTAAGAACAATGTAATTTACTAATTTTGTAGCAACATAATTTCAGCAAAATGTCCATATAAATATATATTGTTTACTATATACACTTTTTTGTACTGTAGAGAGAACACAAAGCAACCATAGATGAATTTTTTGATAATTGTAATTTACGCAAGCATTCGAATACTACTGATAAATGAAGCTCACTGTCACACAAAATAAGCAAAGGTATTTACGGTGTGTGAGGATTTCATTTGAATGTTTTACTGATTACTAGAAGCCGAATACAGTGAATCCTGGGATTGGAAGTAACTTGGTCTGTGAGAGTTTTGTAAGGCGAGCAAAAAATAATAATAAGTTCTTTACTTGATAAACATGTCTTGCACTACGAGTAGTGCACATATGCCTTGTCTACCAAGCGTCACATGATCACAACTAAGCCAGTGGTTTTTGTACTGTTTACTAAAGCATTGTGTGCAGATAAAGCATTCATTAAAATTTTGTGTCCACGGCAACGCAATGTCGCATTTCTGTGAAATCCTCAATAGGATTTCCATTGCCATTTTTCTAATTTCCATTTGCTTTAATATACGAGTGCTTTGGATTACCAGATCTAATTATGCTCGCAATTCAAGGTAAAACTAAACTAAGGCAAAAACATGGCTAACTGACGACATAAAAATTGTACATTTGACCAAACTGTAACACTTTAAGTGATCTTTAGGAATCAACATAAAGCGGTGAACTAAAGGGTTAATTGTTCCCATTTCAGATAAACAGTTGATTCAGTACACCAGCTGTCCCCTGCTGGCCTTCCTGGATGGCTGCAGTCCTCTCCCCTCAGTTGCAGAGCCACTGCCTGAGGATCTAAACCATGCTCCAGCGAAACAGAACACAGATGACACTGTGGATCTCCTGCAGGCGTCCCTGCAAGCAGAAGAGCATCCACGCAGCTCAATGATCCGCCTGGAGCCCCTCACGGAGGCCGAGGCCAGTGAGACTACGCTCTTCTACCTGTGCGAACTGGACTCAGACCTGCCTCCCGCTGACCCGCCACAACTCAACGCCTAATGTTGGAGGGAAACTAAGCAAAAAAAAAAAAAGGACCAGACAAGGACGGGGGTTTTTTGGTACATATTCACCAAGATGATGTATTTATTTGATAAAATTTTGACATTCCCATACTGTATGTCACACCTGGCTTTTTGATCTTGTTCACCATTGTCCAGGGTTACGTTGCAGCCAGTCTGTTACATTAGATTGTAGTTTTGCTTATTTTGTGTGTTCTTTTTTTCATATTGAATTCTCTGTTCTTGAGATTGGTTCGGGTGGGTTTCAGTCATGTGACATGCTATAGAAGTGCCTGTGCTCAGATCTCTGTACACACCAGTACTCTTGTTAGCTCAATAATGTTCTGAAAGTACAGTGATTTGCCTTTCTCTGTATGCTTTTGTCATTAGCTCAAGCTTGATGATGGTATTAAAATATCCAAAATTTGCAAGGCATTCAAATCAGTCATCATTGCTGTGTTTATGTGCAGCTCACAGGCTTAACATGACTTGTTTGTGTGATTTGGTTCCTGTTTTATTTGAAAGCTTCTCAAAGCTACATGGCAGTAACGACAAACAGTTGTTTAAGCTTGTGCTTCCATTATAATAATCATATGTATACCACTTTTAGACAACCTTCTTCAAACACTCAACTAACTTTCTTACATGGACCCTTAACAACAACAAAAAGTCATACAGTATGACTGGCTGACCTGGGTTTATTTGCATGACCTGTAGTGATCTGCTGCTTGCTGGAATGAGTACTCTTTTTTTTTTTTTAACCATGCTCAAAATATTTGTGGCAGATATTTTACTATATTAGTACTGTGCTTTGCCTGCAAGGATGCATTTTAAGATCAGAACCAACAGCAGGTTAATGCACAGTTAAGATTTTAATACTAATACTGCAGGTCTCTTTTGGGATTCGTAGACTCTCACGGCGTAGTGGTTAGCACTGTGACCTCCAGGGTCGAGGGTTCGATTCCAACCTCGGTGGTCTGTGTGCATGGAATTTGCATGTGCTCCCCGTGGTTGATGGGTTTCCTCCCGCAGTGTTATGACATGCAGATTGTTGGCATCCTCCGTGTACACTTTTTCTGTGTTTAATATATAAACACAGTGTTAAATACATTGTATGTATATGTATATATATATATATATATAGCTGATCACAATATTGGTCTTTTATCTGTGCTGAAGTCAGGAATTAAAAGACTCAAGTTGGAAGGATGAAGAATCATCCTTCTGTTACACTTGCAGATAAAAAGGTATGTCAATCACATGACAGGGATGGGGGGGGTTTTAAACCTTTATTGATTCAGACAAGATAGCTTACAATGCACAATGCCAAAGAGACAAAAGAGAAAGAAAAAAAAATACATCAATGCATCAACGCCTATAATGTTACTTAACAGCAGCTACTAGACTAATACATCCAGCAGGCTGCTAACACACGTCTATATGGCATAGAAGCAAAATACAAATATGAAGTAACAGATCACTTTAACATGAGTTTGTAAAGCAATGAATCAGTGCAAAAACATTTTAAAACACAATACAACACAATAAAAATCAACTAATCTGTGCAAGTTGCAAAAGGATTAGCACTGTGGCATTTTACAGTCCTAACTAAAAGCCTGGGAATTCATTAACATGCACCAAGAATGCCAACACTGATGTTAATAAAACAGCATTTTACATGAGCTATGTTTCAGAAATAATATCCCAAATGTCATGATTTGATGCAAATTGATAGGAATAGAAAAAAAAGAAGAAGACAGCAAATCTAATCTTCTACGTTACAATGATACTTGCTAAACTTGCAATACTGAACTTTTATACAGGAAATATTTAATAAAATGATGTATGGTGTTCCTATAGCTTCATGAATAATTTATAGCAAAATGTTTTAACAGTACTGTCAAGCCCAAGCTACTCTTTTTTCCCCCGAAGAATCGCTCCTTATTTTTCCATTCAGGACATAGACGTAAATAATCCTGTACTCAAAAATCTATTTCAAACCTCTCATGACGTACAGCACAAATAAATATCACTACATTACATGCAACAGTGAAATCCAAAAAAAAAACTGAGGATTAACTACACAGAAATGCACCAGCTTTAGCCATTTACAATTATGAACCGACTGACCCTTCACTTACAGGCAGATATTCACAATTTCGAAGGGCGGGGTTTGGTTGAAGCATTCTTCTGCCCCCTGTCAGTCGAAGTCACGGTTGGTAAGGACGAGCGGAGCCACCAGGGTCCACACGTAGAGCGAGATACAGATCCAGCTGGAGGAGATCTTCACCCACACTGACGGCCACTTGCTGGTCATCGCCTCATAGTTGGAGTCAGGGCTGGAAAGAAGATTATAGTAAATTGATATACAAACATGGGGGAAAACAATACTAGACTCGTTGGTTCATACCATCTGCAAAGTGCAAAACTTTTGTCGCCATGTCTTGACCGGTTGCTGAAATGCCCTATTAATTTTTAAAAACCACGTACCCATCTCTCATTGTGCCTTGGTGTTCTTTGCTTTTCTTTTTTTAATGACAGAAATCTATACATATAATAAAACTGTAGAGTTGGCGTTTCTGTACATTGAAGATATTTGAAAAAAAACATATTTGGAGGGGAAGATAAGTTATATAACACACCAAGCTGTTTTGTGGAATTTGTGTCCGTTTGTGCACGCATCACATAAAAATTACTGAACTTAATTCTAATGAGTGTATTCGGCCAATACAGGATTTGTTTCATTGTGATCGGCTTAAAAAAAAAAAAAAAATTATTATCTCAAAATTTAACAGATGACACTGTTCATTATTTACTACACGCTTATGAGTGTGAGATTGAAATCTACTTAATAAACGCGATCCCACACCTTCATTCTGCGCACTTCACCGTAACACGTAAAATTTTTAGTTAATTCCAAATTTCAACAGATGGCGTTGTACTTTATATTAAAAATACATTAAAAAAACATGCGTGTCGTTAAAATTCTACACGAATGAATTCGCAGGTACATCTAGTTAGCAAAAGATATCCCGATATCGGGAAGTAAACCACCGACACTGCGTCACACTTTACCGTCCGGCCCTTATAGCTGGCAGTGATGCTGGATCACTTTTCTTATTTCAAATGTTATAGAAAACTAAATTGGCATAAACAATTACATCACGGTTCTTTCGAATCCAAGGGACTTATTTATTAAAAAAAAAAAAATACTTAAAGCGGTGAAATATTTTTACTTCATGCTATCTGCGTGGCGGCACACACTCCACCTGCCACGACATGCTACCAGGCCTTTTTTACGTATACAAAACACTCTTGTTAATTTTGCACCATGGTTTCAAGTAATGTAATTTCAAGGTAGGAATAAGCCTTAACATATTGATTTGATTTGTTTTTTTCTATTGGCTGTTCCCTTTCAAGGGTCGCCACAGGGCCCATTTAACCCTATCCTCTGCATCCTCTTTTCTCACTCCTCTTGGGTCTTCCTCTAGACCTCCTGCCTGGCAGTTCCAGCCTCAGCATCCCTCAACCAATATATTTACAATCGCTCCTCTGAATATGTTGAAATCAACTCAATCTGGCCTCTCTGATTTTATCTCCAAAACATCTAGCATGGGTTTTCCCTCTGATGGACTCATTCTTGATCCTATCCACCCTTGTCTCACCACTGTCTTTACCATCGTTCCTTTCATTCTCGCTGATAATCTTTTATCATCAAACCTGAGACTTTTCTCTACCCTTTCCAACCTGCATGTACACGCTGTTCCACTCTCTCAGTTGTTCTGGACCCAAAGTACTTTTACTTTTTTATTACTTTTAAAATGTTCAACTGTCTTTACAATGAATTTCTATAATCTAGATGATAAATGTGCAAGGTCATAAGATCATTGAATACATTTAGTTTTTAAGAATTTTTTTTTATTTAAATATCACATTCTTCTCGTCATGTAACGTTCTTCTGTGTACGACACAGTAAAAATGCCTTCCTGTCCCTAGGCACGATTGCCAAGTTGCCTCGGTGTCTGGGGTAGAGCTTCAAAAGTGTCTTCGTTCCCTCCTGCTATTTGTACTACATACAAGACAAATACCGCAATGCTGCTTGGGACATGAAATTCATAATCTAAAGGTTATTGATTAATCTATTTGCACCGCACATTTGTTTAGGATACATTCCTGTATAATTCATGAAACCAATTTTGAGGGGGGGGGGGGGGATGAAAATGAATAAACACTTTCAGAATAAGCCAATGCTGTGGCACAAACTAGATAATAAATTAGAATGTTTAAAAAAAATGTTCAATAGAAAAGACTTAAACCTGGAGAGCAGGATTCGTTTATAACGTTCAGACTCGTTTAGAACACTCAGACTCGTTTATAACGCTCAGACTGTAGCTCAGGCGTACCTGTACCAATTGGTCAAAGTCATCATGATGTACAAAGAGGCCAGGAACAGCATGAAGTGGAAGAATGAGTAGCTGTATGTGACGCCGTCCTTTTCATTGTCCACAGCCCGGTTCGAATCGTCTCCCTCGTCAAAATTCTCCGGTGCTGGACCATCCTCGATCAGGGCAGACTCATCACTAGTCAGCGTCAACTTGTTGACTTGAGAGTTATTAGAATTGCGGATGCTGAAGGGGGGAAAAGAAGAAAAAAGGTTTTGTATGTTCAGGTAAAAATTTTATAAATAAATACATAAATAAATAAGCATTTGGCGTTATGATGCCAGAAACAAACAGAAACTTACCTGGAATACAAAACACACATCAGGAACAGGATCAATCCGACAATGCCCTGGGCATCCCACCACTGAACCATGTGACTTTGGCCAGCCGGGGTGGTGCTGTTCAGGCCAATAATGCCCAGAAGACTCGGGTTGCATGTGCGGTCTGAAAAACAAAGAGTCATATTTAAATCAGTCCTTTTTCATTTTTTTAATTTTTTTAATGGTAGCACGTTGCTTTCATATTTCAGGATAATTACCAGGCTCATTTGTCATAGCAGACCAGGTCAGATACATAGTGTACAGGGTGACAACGGAGGACTGCAGGAGACCAGACCTGGGCTGTGATTCCTAAATCAAGAAAGAAAAAGACGCTTTCAAAAACAGTAGCCATCACTAAACTCCTGTTAAACCTCTCTCACATTTTTTAACAATTGTGTTGTTCTTACATTACAACCTGACAGTCAATGAGACTACTGTTCTCATTATATATGTGACTCTGTCTGTGAAAACCCAGTTAAAAAAAAAAAAAACATTGACTCTCAAAAAATGGCTTTAGTAGGGTTTTTACAGACGAGGGGAATTTCTATTAACTTTGTTTAAACTCATTGTGACGTCAGTTACCTGAATTTTGGGTAAGATGGACATGACGGAGGCTCCCACACACAGCAGCATGTTGACACTGATGAAGGCTTTGTTCTCAGTGCAGCCATCAGTGTGGGTGTAGTACACGTAGAACATCACCACTGACACCAAGGACAGGGTGTAGTTCACGGCTGTGGCACTAAGAAGCGCTACAGAGCACACAAACAGTGGTGAAACAGAAATATTATAAGTTTAGCTCTCACTCTTAATTTAATTTTTTTTTACACTAGAATTAATTATGCTAAAAACCTTTTTTGGTTAAAAAAAATTGTTCGACTGCAGGAAGTGGACTGCTTTCACCTAAAACTCAGCACTGCATTTAAGTAAAAAAAATAAAAAGCCCGAAATATGGCTGTGTGTAAACAAATCGCTTCTCATGCTTACCGGCATACCAACAGCGAGAGTTTCCTTCCTCCATCTTCTCCACCCAGGACTCGTTCCAGGAGTGAGCAAAGTCGATCAGAAGCACGAGCTGAATCAGGATGAAACAGAAAGCGCCAGCCATGCCGATGTAGAACCACACTAAAGGAGAATCACGAGAAACACTGTTAGTTTCCTGGTGTGCTGAAGGACGTGGAGTTTTATTGCAGTCTTTAATGTAATTATGAACATCATGACTGAAAAACACTCGTTACCGGTTGTAAAAGGCCCCTCAGGAATGAAGAACGCTCCTACTGTAATCGCAGTGGCTGCAGCAAACTTAAAGAACCAAAACCTGCACGGAATTGGAAATAAAGTTAACACCTTTTACTTACAGAAAGGAAATGCATATCTAGTCATGTCATAAATATTTGGTCGCTTTTAGCTTGTCTACTACATTATATTGGAGATGGAATTGAAGTGTGAATATGAGTGTTGTTTAAATAACAACACTAGGTAGTAGTTCTACACACCCGTTATGCACGGAGGCTCGTGGATCTTGGCTGCTCTTCACCTTGATCATGATGAGAGAGAACAGGAGGAAGAACATGGCCATGCCGAAGCACACACGGTACACGGCCTTGTAGCCCACCAGCACGTCGCAGTTCACATGTCCCTTTACGCCTGGGATCGAGGTTCCCATTCCTCCTTCACAAAAACCCGGAATCTGCAAACACGACACATTCTCAATATTTAGTAACGAGTTGTTTCTCTCAGTGGACAGTACAGTTGGATTTGATGCAAAGATTTTTTTTTAAATCATTAACACAAATCAGTGGCAACCTTCTTGAGTTGGCCCTCCATGCCAGGCATCAGCATAATGCAGGCGATGCCAACTCCCAGAAGCAGGAAAAAGGAGTAGATCAGACGAGTGACCGTCGAGTTGTTTCCACTGGGGCAACATCTACACAGAAGGCAAGGAGCGCTGCCACAAAGGCAGGGGATCTAAAGAGAGAAAAAAAGGTTGTATATTAAGAGTTAAGGGCTGGGCAACCAGGCAAAACCAGTTATCAAAATCATAGTATTCAATATTGACAAATTGTGAACGGTATCCAGGCCCATCTACCACCAGGTTATTTCTTATGACAGATCATTTTGGCCAACAAGGTCAGGTCATATGTCAACCATTTGCTTACTTGTACCACCAGGTCATGCTCAAGTACACATTCAGGCCCTTTCTGCAGTCTACCATTTGGTTATGGTTGCCACCACGTCATTTCTGCCACCAGGATACACCATCAGCTTCTCAGATTAATTGATTAAATGGATATTTTTTTCATATAATCAAACACACCCACTCAGATCACCACCACTGATTAAGGCGGATAATGTGAATGTCTGCTGCTGTTATCCTAAACCTCGATGTGGTTTTGCAGCTAACCTGTTATTCTGATCCTGCCCTTCTTTACCTTACATTTTTGGACCAAGTTGCCATTGCACCGTGTTATTTGTTAATATATGTTGAATATTATGCATCAATTTCCTTTGCTGCTGTAGCCCCCACATTTCCCCCATCCATCCATCATTAATAGTAATACAGTAACTTTCACCTTTTTTGATTTTAAGAGAACTGACTGGTAAAATGGTAAAAAAAAAAAGCATCTTTTTACATGAACACAATAATACTGTATTGGCTGGGCCCTGGGAATTCCCATTCATAACAACTGAGCTAATCTGCATGTTTTTGTACTGTCGGTGGAAACCGGAACACCCGGTGGGAAACCAACTAAGCACTGGGGAAAACATGTAAACTCCACACACTGACCCGAGGCAGGAATCGAACCCGAACCCTGGAGGTACAAGGCGACAGTGCTAAGCTTTTGATAATTATCAAATCATTATTATTACTACATGTTGGGTATCAGGTTGTGTAGTAAAAAAAAAATGTGTTAACAAAATGTGGTAATATCTAAAAAAAATATATGCATTTTTAACCTGACAATAGGAGAAAATAATTATAGTGATACTGAGTTCATAAATAATAAATACAAGAAACCTACAAAGTTCTATAAGAAAGTGTTTCCATCAGCCTGGTGATTAAATTCATATTAATTATTCTTCATTAAAAAATAAAAAATGATGTCATGATCATTTTAAATAAAAGCATTATGAGGTGTAGAGCTAGCAACATGACGTCATGGTGGAAAAATACTGGAAATACTGGGAACGTCGCCTTCAAAACTGGAATAAACAGACAAATATTTAGTGAAGTGGAAAAATAAAAACAAGTAAAATGTTGTTTTCTTTGCTTGTGAATGACTTATTTGAATGACTATCATGTGTATTTCACTCCTGGCACATGATATTTGTTTTTTTTTATGATCGTGGCGCAACACTTCCGATGTTAGCAAAACAAGCTAAGCTAAGCTCAATGAGGCCAAGCCAAGAGTGGCGTAATCAAAATAACAGAGGCTACCATGCTTCCCAGACAAAATTACACGATACAACATGACTGTGGAGAAAATACGTAATAAAACTAAAACGTTGGCTAGTCATTCTTGTCCAACCGTGACAGTTAATAACAACTAGCTAGTTAAAAACATTCTAACAATGTCGAAGGCCAAATCGAGGAAACACCCAGTAAACATGTAGAATAAATCAGACAGTAAAGAAGACTAACAGTCAAATATCTGGTATAATGATTAGAAATATATATGTGCATTTTCTTTTTTTGAAATAAGATTATTAAAGTGTTTGTAATTCGCACACCGTGTATAAATGCAAGTCACGACACTGCAGCTGCTGCAGTTTTTATTATTATTATTATTGTTATTTCACTTGATGATCTTGACAGTGACAAGCAGGATGTGATGTTCGATATACATCCCTATAACCTAGCTGTAATAGGTCATGAATTAATACAAATAAGAAAAAATGCAAACCTACCCAACTCGCCACAGAACAAAGTCCGAGTACAGAGCCCATCTTCTCACTCCGGAGTCTCAGGGCAAACTGCTGAACATGGCGGCGGTGTGTTTACTCCAGTCACAGCGGCACCGGCGCACGAGCAGCACTTCAGTGTAAAAGTCACAATGTGGTCAGTGGGGACCTGTACATTTAGACATTTAAATTATTTTTGGTTCAGCCAAGGCAATAATAATAATAATAATTATTATTATTATTTTAAACGCTCTTAAATAAAATAAATCCCTATTCTAAATTACCATATTTTAGACTTGATAAAAGACCTGGTGGCAAAAATGACCTGGTGGTGGATTTCACAATGACCTTGTGGTAGTGAGGAGTTAGAAGTGACCAAATGGAAGACTTGACAACCATAATATATTTCATTTGGTTCTAGGCGCTGGTTTAAATGAACTAAAAGGGCTAGGCCCTATTATTAGGCATTATTAGGCCTAATTAGGCATTATTAGGCCCTATTATTATTATTATTATTATTATTATTATTATTATTATTATAGCCTTATAGCATCCAGACAATATATTAAATATAACCAATGTCTTCAAGTGCATTATTTTGGATTTTTCCAAGTAAATGATCCATTTAACCAAGAAATGCCCAAATGGTTGACTTGACAAAATACCTGGTGGAAGAAATGACCTGATAGCAAAAATTATTATTATAGCCTTATAGCATCCAGACAATATATTAAATATAACCAATGTCTTCAAGTGCATTATTTTGGATTTTTCCAAGTAAATGATCCATTTAACCAAGAAATGCCCAAATGGTTGACTTGACAAAATACCTGGTGGCAGAAATTTCCTAGTGGAAGGAATGACCTGGTGGAAGAAATGACATGATGTGAGAAATGACCAAATGGTAGACCTGAAAAAAGACCTGATGGTATAAATGACCTAGTGGAAGGAATGATCTGGTGACAGAAATCACCAAATGGTAGACTTGACAAAAGACCTGGTGGTGGAAATGACCAAATGGTAGACTTGAAAAACGACCTGGTGGAAATAATGACCCGATGGAAGAAATTGTCAAATGGTAGACTTGACAAAAGACCTGGTGGAGGAAATGACATGATGTGAGAAAAGACCAAATGGTAGACCTGAAAAAAGACCTGGTGGTATAAATGACCTAGTGGAAGGAATTACCTGGTTGCAGAAATGACCAAATGACAAAAGCCCTGGTGGAAATAATGACCCAGTGTAAGAAATTTTCAAATGGTGGTGGATTTGACAATGACCTTGTGGTAGTAATGACCAAATGGTAGAAGTGGCCTTTAAGGGTTGCCAAACAACCAGTATCGTCCTGTAATTGGAAAGTAAAAGACCATTCCGTTTTAAACTGATATGGGATGTTATTTGTTCTGTCTATTTGAGAATTAAAGTGAAACCTAAGGGAGAGAAATATTTCAGGTCAGACTACTAAGATGTGATGATTTATATGAGACATAAACAGTCAATGGATAGATGGAATCCCCTCCTTTCACTCAGCCTGTCTGTCATGGGCTCTACCAAAACAGAGAACAGTGACATCACAGGACTCTTGACCCAGGGTGGCATTTTGCTCTGGTGGTACTGAGCACTTAGGGAAAAAATAAAGGCAGTTCAGAGTAACTATACAGTTTGTGTGATTGGTTTTCTATTGCTTCTATCGCAGCAGTGAAAGTGGAAGGTATGGGTAATCTGGTGGTTAAGGTGTTGGACTATGGCTTGGAAGGTCCCGGGTTCAAACCACAGCAACACCATGTTAGTACATTCTTTGCTTCATCACCACTACTTACTTCCAACACACCTCAGACCCTGACAAGGTGATGCATGGATCTATGGATATACAGCAGATATACTTTGGGATATACACACGTGGACAAAATTGTTGGTACCCTTCGGTCAATGAAAGAAAAACTCACAATGGTCACATAAATAACTTTAATCTGACAAAAGTAATAATAAATAAGAATTCTATGAATGTTAACCAATGAAAGTCAGACATTGCTTTTCAACCATGCTTCAACAGAATTATTTTAAAAAATGAACTCATGGAACAGGCCTGGACAAAAATGATGGTACCCCTAACTTAATAGTTTGTTGCACAACCTTTTGAGGCAATCACTGCAATCAAATGATTCCTGTAACTGTCAATGAGACGTCTGCACCTCTCTGCAGGTATTTTGGCCCACTCCTCATGAGCAAGCTGCTCCAGTTGTTTCCGGTATGAAGGGTGCCTTTTCCAGACGGCATGTTTCAGCTCCTTCCAAAGATGCTCAATAGGATTGAGGTCAGGGCTCATAGAAGGCCACTTTAGAATAGTCCAATGTTTTCCTCTTAGCCATTCTTGGGTGTTTTTAGCTGTGTGTTTTGGGTCATTGTCCTGTTGCAAGACCCATGACCTGCGACTGAGACCCAGCTTTCTGACACTGGCCAGCACATTTCTCTCTAGAATCCCTTGATAGTCTTGAGATTTCATTGTACCCTGTACAGATTCAAGACACCCTGTGCCAGATGCAGCAAAGCAGCCCCAGAACATAACAGAGCCTCCTCCATGTTTCACAGTAGGGACAGTGTTCTTTTCTTCATATGCTTCATTTTTCCGTCTGTGAACATAGAGCTGATGTGCCTTGGCAAAAAGTTCAATTTTTGTCTCATCTGTCCATAGGACATTCTCCCAGAAGCTTTGTGGCTTGTCAACATGTAGTTTGGCATATTCCAGTCTGGCTTTTTTATGATTTGTTTTCAACAATGGTGTCCTCCCATGTAGTCCACTTTGGCTCAAACAACGACGGATGGTGCGATCTGACACTGATGTTCCTTGAGCATGAAGTTCACCTTGGATCTCTTTAGAAGTCTTTCTGGGCTCTTTTGTTACCATTCGGATTATCCGTCTCTTTGATTTGTCATCAATTTTCCTCCTGCGGCCACGTCCAGGGAGGTTGGCTACAGTCCCATGGATCTTAAATTTCTGAATAATATGTGCAACTGTAGTCACAGGAACATCTAGCTGCTTGGAAATGGTCTTATAGCCTTTACCTTTAACATGCTTGTCTATAATTTTCTTTCGAATCTCCTGAGACAACTCTTTCCTTCGCTTCCTCTGGTCCATGTTGAGTGTGGTACATACCATGTCACCAAACAACACAGTGACTACCTGGAGCCCTATATATAGGCCCACTGACTGATTACAAGATTGTAGACACCTGTGATGCTAATTAGTGGACACACCTTGAATTAACATGTCCCTTTGGTCACATTATTTTCAGTATTTTCTAGGGGTACCATCATTTTTGTCCAGGCCTGTTCCATGAGTTCATTTTTAAAAATAATTCTGTTGAAGCATGGTTGAAAAGCAATGTCTGACTTTCATTGGTTAACATTCATAGAATTTTTTTAAATTATTACTTTTGTCAGATTAAAGTTATTTCCGTGACCACTGTGAGTTTTTCTTTCATTGACCGAAGGGTACCAACAATTTTGTCCACGTGTGTATGTGTAATATACTTGAGCAACCATATAGATCATGTTTGTCAGTGGACCCTTAGTCAATGCCACAACCTTAGCCATAGGTTACGACTCATGGAGAATAAGTCAGCAATTGGTGCAAGGGCTCTTTCCCATATTGGACCTGTAAGTGTGTGTATGTGTATACAAAGAACAGTCAATGCATGTGTACATGTACAGAGAACAGTGTGTGATTGCATGCAGAGAACAATTTGTGAAATGTGTGTGTTTTACTTTTACCTTCAGTCTGATTAAACATAAGTGCACTAATTAATAGGAATAAAAAGGATTTGAAGTCAAGGTTTGCATTCTTTAGTCTTCTTTTAGGCCACCCCGTCGGGACCACAAGTAGGATATAAACATTATCCTAAATTTACAGGATTCTTATAAATACCATTTTTCTTGTGCGAATTCTGGCACTAACCATTTATTTATCCAATTCAGCTTGATGAGCAAGGCCCATTGTAAATAAATTAAAGAAATAAAAGTTGTTTTTTATTCGGTTCCTAGAAGCCGAGATCATGGACAGACCATCACTTGCTGCCAGGGGGAGCCAGAGAGCATGGCCTTAATTATAATGGGGCAATGAACCCCAATCGTGCCTGGCTCTATTTGAAGGGATATTTCAAACACCTCAGTGCTAGGCTCAAAGACAGTCTAGCATGCCTTCAGGCTCCATCCAACTTTTAAGCTTTGTGTGTTCAAACCTCACCCAGAATGATCTTTTTCCCCTTTTCTTTTTGGACAGGGGAATGCATTGTTTATATATGTAGAAAGCTGTACCTCCATTCATCAGTGAAATTTAGCTAGTTAGTATCTTAGATTTGTTTTTGGAAGATGGCAGACACCATGTGATTTTGGATCAGGTGGATCAGTTCTTTTGATGCTTTAATTTATGAGGAGAAACTGAGAGTTAAAATGGAAGCCAGATCAACAGGTTAAACAGAAAACACAAAGATGTACTGTATAGTTCAATAACAGATAGACTGCCTTTGAATCCTCCTAAAAATAAAAAAGAAAGAAAAAAACATACCTGATACATGGGGAAAAACATATATTTATTTAAAAATGAAATGCAGGATGTAATAATTTTACTGGTTAAATGTTTAAACAATTATTAAGCACTTATTTAGTTTACTTACTTACTTTATTTACTTACTTTGTTTATGTCAAATGAACCCAAAGAATTTGTTAAACCTGGATGTTTTTGTAAGTTTTTGTAAGTTTTATAAGCTTACAAATATAGGTAGACTTTTTCATGTGCCTATGGCTCATTATAATATTTAAGGAATAAACAGAGCTGAAAAGAAAGAGAGGCAAGCAAACAGTAACAGATTCTGCGAATAAGTGGCGTGAAGTGCCAAAAAAAAAACATACTAAAGAAATTTGCAAATCTTGTGATTTTCACACACTCTGCATAGATTTGCATAAATAAATATGTAATGTATAAATTGAGCAATGATGCAAGCCATGCACATAATTTTTTTTTAATAAAAAATGTCACTTTTGTAAATGGGCAGTATATTTCATTCGTTGAACAACCCCCCAAAGCATTCAATATGTCTTATTTACAAGGGGTGTTCAAGACAAACTAGGACTTTTGTTTGTGCAATATAACAGAAAACAGCCTTTATTTATCTCTCTATAGTGCACTTACGCCAGAGTTTTTCTATGTTTGGATACCATCAAGGTAAAAAGTGTTTTCAGTACACAAGCGTTCTATAACTTAATGTTACACACCAGTCTCTTCTAACTATGCTCTCCATGCATGCACATACCAAAAATTTGGGGAAATAATATGTGGCAATAACTTCCAGTCGAGTTTCTGTAATGTGCAAGTGGCGCCGGTGAATGATTGTGTGTACAGTACAGTTTCAACAGACAGATGGGTCTCTTTCGCAAGTTGGTGAAAAAAGTTATCTGTCCATTTTTGAAGGATAATTTTCACTCTCTGTATGTTCACAGGAATGACTGAAGGGGGTTCTGTGCCACTTTGGCCGGGTCATTCGCGGATGTACGGCCTACTTTAAAATGTTTGCACCATTCAAATGAAATGGTCTACTTATGAATGATGTCCTGCTTAAAGCCTTGTGTAAATGTCAATCAGTTTAAAATTTTATCACGAGAAAGTCCCAGTTTGACTTCAATGTCCGACCTATTTAACAAGGTCAAATTTTAGAGGGTCAAAAACAATAAAGTAAGCTGAAGACACTAGCTAACAGGATCTGTACACTTGAGTGGAAATTATAATTGATCATGATGGAACAGGAAGCAGGTGAGGAGCACATGAGGATGCAGCATGATATATGCAGTAGAGATGGAGGAAAAACTGATTCAGTTGAATTCTTTTGTATGATGATTAATGTATTGTCACACTGACTTCAAAATCAATAAAAACATTTTTTTTCCCCTATTTATAATAAAGATGAACCAGTCGAGCAGCTAGTGTCCAGAATTGGCTGGTTTTCAGTTTGACTACATTACACACTATTACACTAGTCTCAAAACACCATGAGCGCTAATTAGACAAAAAAAAAATTAAAAGCCATCATTAGAAGCCATCAAGATGAATTTTAAGATATGAGATATTTGAGGCAGTAAAATGTCACTGTTTCTTTATAACCCTACAGGAGATACACTGAACTATTTACATTTTTTTTATCCTGTGTGGCAGGAGTGAATTATTTGCTAAAGTTTGTTAAGAAGTAATAATTATGGTCGATGATATAACCGATATGTGCTGCCCATTTAAATATTAAACGCTTGTATTTGAGGTTACTTCGTATTGTTTAAACGCTGCGCTTTAAGTGGTTTTTAAGTGAGAAAACTAATGTTATAAGAAATGCGCTACATTTAATTAATCATTAAACATTTTTTTTTAAGCTCTAGTTTTAGTTATTTGTCAGATGTATGTATGAGATGTTTGAGCTAATGTACCACTGCATCCTTTAAAAAAAAAAAAAGATATAAAATTGTAATAAAATCAATCAGGGGAAATGTAATATCAAATCGTGATACTTATAGAAATTTTATTCGCATCGGCACTGTCGGTATCGTGATAATACCGTATCGGGAGGTGACTGCTGATTCCCATACCTAATACAGTACGCAGTGTGTGTGCGTACGTGTGTGTGTGTGTGTGTGTGTGTATGTCAGTGCGTCCTGGCTGGCTGTCTTCCATCTGACCCCGGTCTCCTCTGTCGGTACCGGTATAAGGATGCTGAAGGCCTGGTGATCGAAAAGTGATTTGAGTAGAATTTCAGTGTTTCCTGGTTACTGATTCCAGCGAAGCGCAAATGCGTGACGTCGCAGCAGATGCGCTCGGACTGGGATTAACGTGAACTGTCGGTCTGAGAGCGAGAGACACCGAGAGACAATCCCGAGCAGGAAGGATGCTCTGAGCTGTCAATGCACGGACTTCTCTCTCTGTCGCGATGGAAACCCGTTTCGTTTAAGGCTGCTCGGTGAGGTAAGTTATACGGATATAGTTCTCTCGGCTGCGGCTTTGTGTTTAAAGTTCAGACACGCTTAATATACAGTGGATATATAAAGAATATATATTGACATATCACGATAAGCCACTATAATACTGTCAAACATAGACACGTGTCATCAAGTTTATTAATGTCCCAGATTTCACGCGCAGGAGATGATTAGTGCAGCATTGTTCCTTTTCGCGCCTTGCCTGTTCGTTTCGGATGCAGACTGACAGCACGTGACATGTGTTTCGCAGACAGGCTTTGTTCTAAGTAACATTGTAACATTGATGTTTTAAAAGGTTATACAAGCTGAATGCATAACCTTTGATAAAAAAAAAAAAATCTGGACAGGGTTGAAATTGAAAAATAAAATTCCCATAATGTTTTTTTTTTTTTTTTTTTTAATTATTGACAAAGACGTGTGCATTTGATCCCAGATTAAATGCAGCTTTATTTTGTCGGAACAAAAAGCCACGCTTGACCTCAGCTATAAATAGACATAATGTGCTTAATGGATGTAACCTAAATTCTATTTGCGGCAGAGCGAAAAATAAATAAATAAATAAATGAATAAAAACCAGTGCATCCTACTGACCTTGAGCTATTGTGCATTGTTGAATCTATTGTCTCTATTTATGCTTATAATTATGAAGGATTATAGATGTATTGGATCGTGCACATCACCACTGTATATACTGTACATATATACATACATACATACATACATACATACATACATACATACATACATACATACAGTACATCAGATCGTTTTACATTAGTGTTTGTTTTTGCAGGAAAATCTACTTTACAGGTACATTTTGTAAGTATGCACTTACTGACTGTTGCTATGCACAATTTCTCAGTCCCCATGGTGCAAATTAGAGCCAGATAAAAGTCTATAATAAAAATGTATTATGTAAAATGCCACTGCTGTGCAGAACTGTGAATGGGTCATCCAAAGATACTGTATCTATACATTTCGGCTTCTCCGGTCGAGGGGTCGCCACGGGTGACCATCCAACCCGCACACATTTTGGCACAGGTTTTTATGCTGAGTGCCCTTACTCATGCAACCTTTCCATTTTATCTGGGCTTGGGACTGGCACCTGCATCCAGTGGCTGGGGTTTGGGCATTGGGTGGGAATTGAGCCCGGGCCTTCCACATGGCAGACAAGAAGCCTAGCACTGAGCCACCAGTGCCAAATGTATACAGTATATAGTCTGTTTGGCCGGTCGGTGTTTGCACAGGTACTTCTGTCACAGGTGTTTCTCACTGAATGCCACAGTAGGCAGCATCATCATAATTTTTTAAGTCATACTGTGAGTATGTCACAAGCATTTCTCAAGTCAAACCGGGACTTATAATGAAATTTCTTGTGAATGAATGAATGAATGATGATTCCATTTAGCAAATGGAACTCTTTCAGGGGGAAAAATGGCCTGGTTTGATCAACAAAGGTGTTCTGTTGTTCTTCAGGACAATGCACACCGTCATATTCCCCACCAACACCACTTGCACATTATAGGAACTCAACTGAGAGTTATTCCCACATCCTCTGTACAGTCCTGACCTCACTTAAAGCCATTTCCACATGTTCGGGCCATTAAAGGAGTTCCTGAGAGGCCAGTGCTTCAGACGTGAAGCAGGCAGTCCGATCATGGATCCGGTGTACTGAGGAAACCTTCTACTTTGATGGTATCCACGCACTAGTGAAACACTGGGTTAAGTGCGTTAGTGTAGCAGTAGATTATATAGAGAAATAAAGGGAGTTTTTACTATCAGAACGGTGTTCTGTTATTGTGCACAATTAAAAGTCCTGGTGACTTAAACATATATTTATTATTTAGTAATTTTTTTTTCTTTCTGACTGTTTGTGAGGTATACAGAATATGTCATACTAAAAACACATTTCAGTTCTACCAGGCATATTGCATGCAGATGTACTAAATACGCCCGTGGAGATCAGAATTCTAACTTAACAATGTTTTAAGGAACAATATATACTGTATACACTATAGGGCCAAACGTTTGTGGACGCCTGACTGTCTCAACCATATGTGCATGTGGGTGTATTTAACACACCTGTATACAATGTCTTTGTGTTCTTTAGCATTACAGTTTCCTTTCACTAAAAACGGGAGAGGGCCAGCATGACTATGTCCTTTTGTACAAAGTAAACTCCATGAAGAGATGGTTTGACAAGAACTCGAGTGGCCTGCTCAGAGCCCTGACCTCAACTCCACTTTGAATGAATTGGAATGCCAATTGTGCCCCTGACCTCTTTACTCAAAATCATTATCTGGCTTCACCAATGCACTTGTGGTTGAATGAAAATAAATAGTGGAAAGCTTTCCCAGAATAGTGGAGGTTTCTATAAGCGCAGATCCGGAATAAAGCATGCACATTGCCTGATTCTTAAACAGTATAACTTTCCCTGAGTAACTTCCCTTGACTTAATCTCCTAATATGTAACGATGTTAGATGGGTCATGAAGCCATGACTCACTCACACGATTTTTTCATAATCATAATTATGAATCATAATCATAATTTGTGTAATTATTCTTTATCACTTCAGCTAGGCATTGCAGGCATTTTAAATATCCTGAGATTTCCTATATTGCTTTTCTTCTGTAGACTTTCCATGCTTGAAAGACATGTGGAAAGTCATGTGGTACAAATTGAATGCTCATTGGTCACTGATCACAAAGATCAGAATTACAATAAATAAATAAATAAATAAAATAATAATAATCTGCCATCCTATTATGTGTCATATAGTTCTATTTGGAATAACAGGTCATGAGTGCTGTATCACTCACTAAGGCCTTTTTCACCAAAGCTAATTCAGAGCAAATTTGGAGCTCTGGTTCCATGGGGGCACCAACACTTTTTTTCACCACAAAAAAATAAAGAAAATGGACTCAAAATGCAATGGGCAGCAGTAATGCTTTCTAGTAATGATGGTTTGATCTCAAAGCCAGGAGAATGGCTCGCAAAGCCATGTTTGTGGTAGATACCTAGTCCGCTATTGTTGGTGGCTGCTACCATTTTTGCCAAGTAGAGACGTACACAGATGTATACAGTTGACGCCCATACGAGTCTCTAGCCCATGGAAATCCCATTCTAAGGCATTTCTTAGAAGGCTAGCACCAGACATGATCTAGCACCTGGTTCACTTTGGTGGAAAAGGGGTTAACTGAAATTATCAATGCAAAAGGAAAATGACAAAAATGTTAACAATAAATGTTATTGATGGACGAGGACTTTACTTTTACACAGCGTGTTAAACATTCGTTCTTCATGCGCAGGAGGATCATTCTGCATCATAAGCTCTGCAGAAATGCTGAATGCAGGCTGTGCAGATTGTTAACGCATCAGGAAACAGCCAACGGCTTGGTAACATAAATGGAAAATGACCGCACAAGTTGTTGAGGGTGTTATAGCAGCTCTCTCTGTTTTCTCTGGACCGCTTTTACGCAAACACACTCGGTGCCTATGCCGTTTTCTTGTAGCTCCTCCGGAAAGTGACTTATTTTATTTATTAATTTATTTTTTATTGTCTGTGAAGAGACATTTCTTTCAACTTTACAGCAATAATGGATGATCCAGAAAAGGGTTGAATGAAATTGCCTTTATACCTTTGCGTAATAGGCAGAAAAATCACTGTTGAAAATCATTTTTTATTGACCCACACTGAAGAAAATTGGCTTTTTCCTTCTTTTAAAATAACACTTTCCTTTCATGAGGTTCAATAAGGACTTTTGATATTTTGGATTTCCAATGCACAAAGGAATTTATTTTTATATGAGATTTTTTTTCCGGAAATTAAACTAGATGAACTTTACTAACATAGCAGCGCTAATACTAATGTATAACTTAATTATAAAAGACAAGAACAGTAAGATTGTTGTATTGTAAAATAACCATACAACCAATATAATAGTTTTTGCACATCATGATCTAGATTTCTGTGCATATTATTATGCCTTGTCATATGTGGCAGCATTTTTAATCATGATTCTGATTGGATCAGGAAATTAGGAAAAAGGAAAAAAGGCTAGTACAAAGAAATGTCGAACTGTTGAAATAGTGAAGTGTTTTATAAGGAGGCGTTTTATTTATGGAAGGGGTCTCCAGTCTCTGCTAGTAACAATGATACAATGCTGAGACTGGAGACTCCTTCCATAAAAAAAATGTCGTCCCCCCGCTAAGACTAGTAGGTCATGAATAAGGGTGGGCACTAGGACAAGAATATATCACCTCCTAAGCCTTTAGGGCATTTTTATGGTACATGATATGTCTTATAATTTTGCTTCAAAAACTGGTGTTACACATTTTTTAAATAAGAAAGAAAATAGGTCTGTTAATTTATGTACAGGTCAAACCAGGACTTCTGATGACGTTTCTCGTGAATGATGATCCCAGAAGAGGTGACTCGCAGCCCGTTGCTGTAAACACCTGATCCTGATTAAAACTGACCAATTGCTTGTCACCCAATTTGCACAATCTGTCTGTGAGTAGTGTACACCCAATAATCCATAAACGCCTGCATTTCTGGAAGGTGAGTGCACTTTGGGTACCAAGAAAGCTCCCTGCCTTTGACCAGCACAAAAGACTGCAGTTAAAGGAAGATTTTGACCCGGAAGGCCAGGATGTTCGATCAGGACTCCGGTGTGCACAGAAAAACAGCATTAAAACATTTAATCGGTGAATGACGATCCCAGTAATCCCATTCCTTTGGAATCCTCTCAGCAAATAAATATCCTGGTTTGATAAACAAAGTTCTATTTTTCTTTTTTTCAATGTACAACCTCATACTACTCATACCCACTAGTGATGGGAAGTTTGAATCATTTTAGTGACTCGGTTCTTTGAATCTCGTTCATCAAAATGAACGAGTCTATTCTTGAGTCATTTAGTCATTTTGATCAGAAATTAATAATTAAATTTTTCAATAAACAGACCCCCAACTCGTCTACATATACAAATGTTGGCCGTAGTTCCAGTAATGAAAATGCAGCTAAGGACATATTATTATAAACAGAATGAGCAGCTCACCTCTCATATCTTCCAGTCTGAGTCGTTCGTTCTTTTGAATCTATTGTGCTGCATAGTGTCTCTGGGAGTCACGTGACAAAAGAACAAAAGACTCGGACTTGGAAGATTCTTTGAGGGGCGTTCAATTCTGTTTCCTGTACATAACCTACGGAGGTTTTGCGATACCTTGAGCATGCGCGCCCTGTAGAAAATGAACGAATCACACTCCTAGACTCCTTGTTCTTCTGAGTCACGTTAAAGATTCGTTCAAAAAGAACGACTCGTTCATGAACGACCTATCACTAATACCCACCAGCACCACTTGCACCATTACAGGAACTTTTATGTTTAGGACATTAAAGGAGTTCCTGGGAGGCCGGTGTTTCAGATGTGAAACAGGATATCCGATCATGGGTCTGACATACTGAGAAAACTTTCTACCTTGATGGTATCCATGCACTAATGAAACACTGGGATAAGATCATAACTGTTCTATTCTGCACAATCAAAAGTCCTGGATTTTTACAATTAAGTACACCATTTAACCTCAAATCAGTTGCTTCCAGTCAGTTTGCAATGAAAAAAAAATACTTGCATCATTATATCCATGCTATCTCAGAAAAGCACATAATTTATAATAATACTGTTATTATTCTGTTGCATTGCACAACCTATTTATAAACCAGATGTTTCATTAACGATGACCACGATACCATTACGTAAATTAGGGTTTGTATAGGCAGAGCCGCTCCTGCTGCCTCCAGTGCAGTGGAAGCCTGCTTTTAATGCCATGTTGATTATCACAGAAACTCTGTGAACCTGCTAGAAAGTATAATTATACCCAAGGGGCTAAACAGGAGCAAACGGCCCAAGATATTGTTCCAACATTCATGCATACACCACGGAGTCATTAGTGCTGAGCAACATTACTCTGTACACAGCCTGTGTCTTGGCTCATTATATTCTGAAATCTTCTTTGCATAACACATTAACACGTACCATCAGCAGCTCATGGTTTTCGACTTATAGTTGGGGTGAAAAGGGTTTTAACAAGCACAAGTGCAAAGTTCACTGCAGCTACTGCAGTCGGGATCTTTACAAAGTACTATTACACACTCAGCGGATGGTTAATGAGGCAAGCGTGCCTCAGAGGTCAGTGTGTTGGCGGCCATCTGTTGCTATGCAGAGTTTGCCAGCCCTCCTCAATCCCATATATACAGTATTAATGGCATAATGGTGTATATTGGTGTATGTGGTGCTGGTACAAGAAGGCATCGGGTTCACCGTGTTTTTTTTTTCTTTCTCATTTACAGTACTTCTTGATTCCGTTTTAATTTCCCAACCACAGATCCTCCAGTTCAGCATTAATCCGTCCAGATGTATTAATGTTTTGGACAGTTTTTAAACCAATTCCAGTCATTTCAAATCTATTTAGTTGTTTTCTTTGCTTGATGCAGGGCAATAACTTGACTTTTCTGTTACTGACTGTTTCTGGCCAGACGGCTCAGTTTATAGTCAAAACAATGGAAATTTAGAACGGTGTTGTTTTATAAGGTGTTGGCGGGTCTACACAAGTTGGAGCTTTTATAAAAAAAAAAAAAGGAAAAAAAAGAAGTTTTTCTTGGTTCACTCTAGTTACTTACTATATCATAAATCATTTGCATAGAAAGAGAATCTCTCAGTTGAAATGTTGCTTATTGCTGATCACTAATGAAGGCTGTATGCATATCCACAGTGATCTGTATTGTACTGTACGTGTCTAAACCTGCCCTTATCGGCCTATGAGGGTTTGTCACGTGCAGTTTTATTGTTTTCACCACCTGGACGTACCAGCTGGCGACTGTTTTTGCAGAGGTACTGTACATGCTGATAAATATGCATTGCTTTTTATAGTTCTCCCCATTCGGCTTGGGTATTGTTCTGATTTCTTTGGATGTGTTAAGGACCACCCAGTGCAAGAAGTAGAAAGACAGATCTTAACCTTTTCCATGCATTTTTATTTTTTTTCCTATATACAATATTTGGGATTGGTAGGACATAATAAGTATAAAATCTAAGCATCGTCTTTGAACAGGAAACCGAGTTTGATACCCTCTTGTGTATGAGTGTATTGTGCTTTTGCTACCATTAAATGATGCTACAAAGTGTCCAATAATGAGGAATGAAGTATAAGATGCAGAGAATCCAAAAAAGTAAAGTCTCCATATGTGGACGCAAGGACCAGGAGGATAAGCTACCATATTGCGGGAATATCATGTTTAAGATCTTTCTCGATAAGACATTTTGTATCTCTAGGATTGACGCATGACATACTGCCGCATGCTCTCGTTTATTGTCCATGTTCATATCCAGAATCGTTGTGTAAACTGATGTTTTACAACTCTCCGTTTTTTTGTCCAATAATGCCTCGGTGTTTACATTGATAACTGTCTTTACCAGGATGGACGGAGTAATAAATGGTGTGCAACGCTCGCAAAAAAAGCTCACCATCGATCCGATCCAGGAGTTTTGTCTACTTATAGGTGTGAATAATTTATTAGGGTCTTTGAGGCAGGAGGTATCCTACACATGCTTTGTAAAGGTGGACTACCCACACTGTATTTTCCCCCATGGTGCTGTTATAATGATGAGAGGTGGATCAACAGCACTCGGCAGAATTGAAAATGTGTACTTAAGTGCTAGTACAGTATGCTTATGTGGAAAGTAGGGACACTACTCTCTTTTTTCTTTACCTTTTTATTATAAGGTCTAGGGTGTTATAGATGTTGTATTGAATGTATGCGTTGAATATTCAAGGAAATACAGTTATTTCGGGTTTTACAAGACAGCATAACGCTGGCTTCAGTGACAATGAAATCAAACTTGAATCAATCACTTTTATATCCATCTTTATAGTAAACATGAACTTCCAGTGGCTGAGGTTTGGGCATTGGGTAGGAATTCAACCCAGGCCTTCCCCATAGTGGACGAGAAACCTACCAATGAGCTAATGAGATTTTGGCCTTCTTTTAACAGGAATCGTTCAACCATCGGCATGAGTACAAGGATGAGACATGGACAAGATCATGGAACATCTTAGTTTTATATTGTGTATAGCCACTTGCGTTAGTATCCTAGTACCTAGACAACATTTGTTGGACTTACGAACAAATTGGACTTATGAACGCGCTCTCGGAGTGGACTTGGGGACTTACTGTATAAGCTACTTTAATCCACGTTTACAATTTCAGGACTGATTAACTACTAGTTATGTGTTTTGGACTGAACGTAATAGTGAGTAGCGTAGCAACAGGCTAGGCAGCAGATACAGATAATCTGTGATCAAGTACTGCATCTGTATATTAACTGATCTACTGGTAAAAATGAATGTGCACATAGAGAAGGGGGTACAATAGTAACATTGTTAATGCTACTGTATATGCAGCCATGTTGATTTTATATCGTGTCATTCTGTAAAGTTTATCAGTTGTAAGCAGGAAATTACAAGTTGATTAAACCATTACCTCTTGTTTTATCTGAAGACGGCTTTAGTCTGTTCAGATCTTTATATGCTTTATCTTTAAATCAATTTTCAAAACTTAATCTTTCATGCT
Organism: Clarias fuscus; assembly: GCA_030347435.1. NCBI lineage: Eukaryota > Metazoa > Chordata > Actinopteri > Siluriformes > Clariidae > Clarias > Clarias fuscus. Next base: position 9,754,555 of record CM059229.1, read on the forward strand.
CATACCAATATCAGTGTCATCATGCCGATGAGCTCATAAATTTTTTAGATAACCGCAAAAACTAACTGTTATCCCTAACCGTTATTTTATCCTTTGTAATTATATCAGCAGTGTCCCCCGGGACGGCCGATGACTGCTTCTATAATTTCTTTATTGAAATAATGAAAGATCTGCAATAAACAAGCAAACAACTACAAATCGTTTGAATCACATCATAAATATTGAATTTTAATCATTATTAAATTTGAGTGTTTCTTACATCCAAGCCGCCATGCACATGGCTCCTATCTACAGTATAAATGAGTCTTTTTTCATGCATGTGCATAACAAATACATCGCAGTGTGGAACGACTGCTTCAGGTACTTAAGTACTTCATGTTCTTTCCGTAATAGAGTTCTCAGAATGAGTTTCCATTAGCATGCTGATGATGCATCATGAGGCAGAGCCATTAACAAGTTAGACCAAGATAGCGGATGATGGTAAAAACAAGAAGTGCAAAAATTAGAAGTGCTGCCACAATGGAATCACATCCAGAGGATTGCATATTGTTTTTGCAGACAAAATTTGACAAAATGCACGAGGTTATACTTTTGAAACGGTTCCCATTTTTACCCCACAGAAATGTCTCTCTGTTCATTAACACAAGTCTGACATTCAAATTACTGCACTCTGTTTCATCCAGCATTGGTTAGCAGAACCTAAAATAAGAGGTTATTCTCAAAAGCTTTGGGTTCCTTTCTTGGCCAGCTTGGTGTCTTGTCTCTTGAACTTGGTGTCTGATGATTGGCCAAGCACTGGTGTTGATTTTGTTCTTCCTACTTAGCTGGATCTTCAAGACGTTGATCAGTTTATATGTAGCATGTGGTATGTTTAAATGACTAGATCCTGATCAGGAACATCACAAAGTCCTTGTCTCGTTCAGTCTTGGCATACAGTATAACTTGATTTAGCTATGTACAATACAAGAGGATAACGATAGCTTGGTTCTTCAAACTGTAGCAGTTTCATAATCTGGCAGAAGGAATAAAAGAAAATATGAAAATTTGATACTGTGGCTGCCTGGGCCATTACCGTTGCCAATTAGACATGGACAGATCTTGTTAGAATCCAGTCTGGATTGGATTGGAATGGATTTAGTGACTAAATTTTGAGCGAACGAACATGCTGTGTATTTTGGATTGTGGATCAAATATTTTTTTTTTGCAGGTGCGAGCTAAATCAAAGGGCCGAGCAGTGTTCTGGACATTTAGACCGATGGACAAAAGGAAAAAATAATGCTGCGATATACAAAATATGTTATAAAGTAGATATTTGTATCTCTGGTTGCACAGTGGCTTAGTGATTAGCACTCTCGCCTTGCACCTCCAAATCCTGGGTTCAATTCCCTGGAGATTGCATGTTCTCTCTGAGCTTGGTGGGTTTCCTCCGGATTCTCCTGTTTCTTCCCACAGTCCAAAGACATGCAGATTAGGCTAATTAGCGTTTCCAAATTCCTCGTAATGTGTGTGTGAATGTTAATCGGAGGACCTACCATGGTCACCATGTTCCCTAGTTGGACTACTGGAGGTTGCTGGATGCATGGTTTATAATGTATCTACCATCCATCCATCCATCTACCACATATAAAGGTGTCCAAAAAAATCCTCCTAAACCATCATATTAACTTAACAAATGTTATTAATGACAGATTGCAAGATAATATATCCCTTTCTGTCTTGCAGATGCAATGTGTACTTAATCCACATATACAGAATTGTCTCTGTACCATTGCTTTTAATGCATTAATCAACCACAATAAATGGCAGATTCATTTTTACCACTCTTTAAGTGTGTTTGTGTTTTTCCCCTCGCTCAGATTGAGCTGATATTTTTATGTTTTTGATTCGGTGAATCACTTGGAACATAATAATGGAGATCCTAGGCCAGTATTACACTGCTAAAATAATTGGTTCTGTTTGTCGAGCACAAAACACATGTACGTACGTTTGCATTAGTGTGCTTGGAAAACAAAAGAAAGGGGAAAAAAAACATTTAGTGCCTGACAGTCCCAGATTGAATTATCATCATTTTCACTTTAACTGTACTTTGTTTTCATTAAATTAAATAAAAACAAAAACAAAAAACATACCAGTTAAGCCTGGATAATTAAAAATGTGCATGGCATGATGGGTGCGATTGTGGCTGGACTCCTAAACCCTGTATGGAGATTTGCATCCACATGGCTTCGCACTCACACACTCATTCATTCATACACTATTGGCAATTTGGGAAGACCAGTTACCCTACTGTGCATGACTTCAGACTGTGGGAGAAAACCTGGAGGCAACTCACCAAGCATGGAGAGAAAACATGCAAACTCCATGCACGTACAACAGAGCTGAGATTCGATCACTCGCCCCTGAAAGTGCGATAAGTTCCATTGATTGTGTTGTGTGTTACAGGTTTTGGTTGGAGCTCCTGATGCCCTGATCACATACATCTGCATATACCTCAATGAGCCATTAACTTGTTCTATAGAAATCCGGGGAAACAAAAGGCGAGCCATAGGAAGAATTGCCATAAAAAGCCTGAGGCCTGAGAAACTCAGAGAAAAACATAGGAAATTTAAAACTAGGGGAAATGTAACAAGACACTAACAAATAATATCTATTTATCATGTATATAATAATAATAATAATAATAATAATAATAATAAAAATAGTTTGACTTTTCGCTTTTACTGCACAGGATTCTGTGCTGCCAGCCAATGTATGAATGGAGCACGCCACCTACAGGATTATAGAGGATGGCAACATTTTACCATCTTAATTGCAAATATACAGTATTTTTTCAAATGTAATTTATTATTTTGGAGAATAATGATATGTAACTGAATCTAAATCTTCTCCAAAAATATATATATAAATATTAAAAAAAAATAATAATAAATTCGTTTTTTCTGAGATTTTTATCACTGAACTCTGTGAGGCATGTGTCTAGGATTACTGAAATCTCATGATTTCAACCTACATGGTGAATCTAAATAGTGGCTTTCCAGTGATTTCAGTTCTGAACATGAAAACATTTTCACATCATAGGTAGAGCTTGCCAAGGTAGTATTTACTATTTTTGGATCTCGGATCTCTAGTATTACCTCATTGAGCTTAATCTCAGCTTTCCTCTGTCCTCACCTTGCAAGAAAGTACTCGTCACCTTCTGGGCAATCTTTTAAATATCTTTGTTATGTAGTCGGCCTGGACTCTAGCCTAACACTTTCAATGACTTTGTCTCTCTTAAGACATGAATAGTCCGATTCAACTCAAACCACTGCTTGGCTAATTTCATGAATTTTCATCTCTTAAATCTGTGACCATGGGGAATACAGAGATGCGTTAAATATTACTCAGTCACCTTATTGTAAGGCAATAGTGGGTCCAACTCTTTTTGACAAACGTTCTACGTAATCTGTTGTAATTGCCTGTAATTCTGTTACAACACTTTAATTCATATTAAACGAGGTGGTATCAAAAAGTTTTGTAACACGCCAACAGATGGCAGCACAAGGCTGCACACACAGTCACAGGGAGCACCAAGCTTCATAGGTCAGTGTGCCAAAAGACATCGTCCTGTGTACACCAGGTACGATTCTGACCTGTTCTGACCTGATTCTGAACGATTTGTTGCAGCGTCGCTGTAAACTTGCCGTATCATGTCAAACGTCTATGTGGCAGATTTGCCCAGCTTGCTGTCCATGATGAAAAAACAGATGTGCAGGTGGTCAGAATTGCACCAGTTGCATAGCTCCTGATCTACACAGGACGATGTCTTTTGGCACACTGACTTGTGAAAAAGTCAGTGCTTCCTGTGACAGTGCGTGCAGCCTTGTGCTGCCACCTCTTGGTGGGTTACAAAACTAACTAGTCTTGAAACATTTTGATACCACCTTTTTGATACAAATCCAACATAAGAAAAAAACATTACAAGCCTTAAATTTGAGATCAACAAGAACTTTTCAATTGGGCAGTTAAGAGATTCTTTCAACTTGAAGGTCCCTAAATACACTCCATGGCTCACAGCTTTGACTCATCCCATCTAGCACCACTGGTCTCTATTTCTGCCTGTTAATTACAGCATAGAAGACATGAAGAAAGATTTGCACAGCATTGCTGATGGATTAATTCTGGACACCAAAGTCATAATATGCTGAATCGTGACAGGAGCTACAATTACCATCTTCTCCAACAACAGTCCTGAAGCTGGAGCTAAACCAACTGCATATAGGAATAACCATGCTAATTTCCTCTTCATGTGAATCCAGGCTGCACATGTTAATTACATCTTATAAGGTAATGTGGCATGACCATAGATTTAGAAAATCTCTCTTTCATAGCTTTTCTGTATGGATGCAAAAAGAAAAATGCAGTGGCAATGGCACTTTGGATTAAATATCAAGCACATGTATAAAAAAATCCAGTTTTGGAAATTCAGCAAACTTGCATTGCTTATCCTCAAACATCTTTCTTTCCCCCTGACACCTTGTTGCCAAATTGATTAAAGCAATGTATAATGATTTGTCTTGTTATTTATAGTAGACAATAAATTGTGGTCCTTCTATTTGGTTACCCTGTGAATGTGCATGAGCAGCACTTTGAAAGTGCTTGATGTGTCTCATGGGAAATGTGTACACTATATGAGCCTTTTTAGCTGAATAGTAGCTGTTGTGCTTTAGTGAAGGATTAGGGACAGCTAAAACTCTGAGACTAATGGACTAAATTACAAAACAAACAAGTACCAACTTATGACCCGTCACATCAAATCAGGTATTAAGTCACACTTTGGGTGATTTAAGCTATGAATACTTTCTGAGTCCTGGATTAATAATATCCATTTTGATACCAAGTTTATTACTGTATCGCATCTATATCTCCGGGAAGAAACCGAAGTATTTCAGGACACTTTTGTACGTATTACAAAACAGACAAACAGCTATGTCTGCAATGTATGCAAGCTCCCTCTACTGATCGAGTTTATTCCACACTCACAGGACCGGTGGCTTAAACGGCTCTGTTCTCTGCGAAAGGCTGACATTTACACAGCATCACGGATTAAACATTTCTTTTGAACTTGGTATAAAGGAGCTGAAATGAAAAGAAAGGAAAAAATAGGCACCACTTAGAGTACTATTTATAGCAACTTTTTCATAAGCTGCTTTTTCATGTTTCCTGGTATTCCAGTTCATACCCTACAGACAGCACAATTAGAAGACATGCTTTTGTAGGCCAACTGGTGTTTCCAAATCGCCATGTAGTGTATAATTGATGTGCAAGGGAGTGTATGCATGTGTCTCTTTCAAGGTGTGTATCCCCGAGTTCCCTGGGATAGGCTTAGGGCCACCCACTGATGTACACAGTATAATAGGTATGGAAAATTAATGAATAAATGAATGAATTTGTGTAATACAGAGAGGTATCAATTAGTGCGCAGTGGTTTCCTTTGTGACTGTAACCCTTTAAGATCCTCACTTTGTTGCATTTTTCCCTTGGTTCAACAGTAGCACCAATCAACATTTATTTTTATATTTTTTTTAACAGACCCCAGTATAGGGGTTGAGACTTCCATATGGTTGAGATGTCACTTTATGGTAACAATATCAAAAAATATTTATAAATACCACAGCACACACACACACACAGTACACAAAAAGTCAAGTAAAATGCTAATAGATTTATAGCATTAGATCTACTTTATTTCTCTTTATTTATTTCTCAGTGATTTTTCTAGGCATAGCATACCTCAACCGAATGGTAAAGATGGCTCAGTCAGGTTAACATCAACACATTTCTTCAATTAGCTATAGTGCCTGAGAATGTACTGTTCCTATTAGTTAAACAGAAGTTAACTGTTAAAGACAGCAACGTGGTGAAATGGGCAAGATTAGATTTGAAAGGGGGGGGGGGGGGGGGGGGCGGAGCTACAGTATTATTATACTGTATATTTAGGTATATTTATTGATTGTGAATGATGAAAAAAAAAAGTTTGTCTTATTTTCAGTTCACTGAGTACTCATGGTCTTTAAGTGGTGCTTCAATAGGACAAAAAAAATCCATAAATCATGGTCAAAAATGTTTTGACTTTTTTGATATATCAGTTTAAATAATATTATTAGATATTCAAATCACATCTTTGATAAAGCCTCAATATATTTAATGTGTGTCTATTTATGTGTGAAGCTTCTACAGTCCTGCACAAAGGGTGGCAGGTTTTGCAGCAGTACTGTAGTTACTTTGATATGAATGCTCTTTATTAAACGCAATTAACTTTATGTGTTTAATCTTTTTTTTAATGATGCATCACAAAAATCTGTGTGTGTACATGTTTTGTGTCATAAGCGCTGTTTAACATGTTGTTTGGTTACACACAGACAGAGAGAGAGAGAGAGAGAGAGATTTCAGGACATGCAGGTGAATGAGGACGAAGCAGTCAGGATGAGCCTCCATTAAAACCACTGAAGAACTCGTAGCTCAAAGTAAAGCCTATGCTGAGCCTTTAACAAGTACTTATTTAGTGCACAGGAGAACAAACATTAGCAAGGATACAGTGTCAGGATTGATAGCCTTGAGGAGCTTTGCTACACCATAGTGTTTCAGACCTTAATGACATCCCAATACATGTTGCTAAGACTTTCTAAATGAGAATGCACGTTGATCTTAATGCCATGTGCTCCCTGAAGGGGATTAGGAGTTGCCATGGTTGCACTATTAACTCATTAGCACTATTAACATTTAGTGGAGGTCTTCCAGAAATAGCTTTGGCTCTTTCAGATTTTTTTTCCCTTTTCTTTCCAGGAAGTGATTATATCTTTGGGATGATGAACCATCTGTTGAATGATTCAATACCACTAATACAGCTAATGCAGACACTAGTAGTAACTCCATGCACAAATCAGTTACTGCTGTAGACAGCATCTCGTTAGTGGAAGTCTGTTTTCCCGCTGTCTAGGAAGATTAATTTATTGCCTTTGATAACTAAAATGTTCAGGTGCCAGTTCCAGCCGAAAAAATGTGGTAAAACTAAATTAATGACTCAATACATGGGAACATGTCTTGGTTTAGGACCCATAACTGTGTGTTTAAGGATAGAGAGTGGAATGAAAGTGGAAAAAGTGTCAGTGTTGAGGTGGATCTGCTACAGTACATCAAGTACACATCAAGTATCATTCCTGTTAGCCTGTTAGAACATGGAGTCTATGGGTGCGATCTTCACAGGATCTTTCCCAAACTTTACTTAAATGAAGGGGAAACACCCGGGCCCGTATTCACAAAGCTTCTTAAGCCTAAAAGTTGCTCTTAGTGACAAAATTCTAAGAAAAATCTTAGAATTTCTCCTTAAATTTAGGATTAAATCTTTGTAAAGATAAAAATTATTCACAAAACATCTTAGCCCTAAAAACAGCTCCTAAGGTAAAATTTGTTAAGAGTGGAGAGGAGGACTTTTAAGAGGCTTAAGAGTTTCTCTAGCAGAGGACAAAATGTCAGAAAGAAGAAATATTCTCACTGAACACTGAACGTAAAGCTAAAAGTAAACACTGCTTTTTTTGTCCAATTTGGTTTTCTTGTTGTTTTACTTCCTTCCATCTCTCTTGGATTGTTGGCTAAATACCATCCAGAAGTGCAACTTAGATAGACTGTCCTGCAATCATGTAGACTGTAAAAGCTGAGACATTGTGCTCCCATCAATCTAAAATGGATTACAAGTAATAAAATCAGTACGGTAAATAAGTGTGAGAACTTAAATATAGTAACTACGGTGTGGAAATTGGTTGCTTCAAAAGTCGACACATTTCCACCATTTAGCTCTTTAATTATCTTTAAGACATTTAGCCTAGAAACTTCGCATAAAGTAGCCTGTACTCATGATTATACAATTTCTTCATATACAAAAATTATGATTTCACTGTTGGTTCTATTATCATGTATTCTGTTTTCACGAAGAGCACATTTCAAAACCTTTGCTGAGGTCAGAGGTTATTTTTAATTAACCAATCACAGTCCCTGAATTGCTGCGTCATCCCTAGCAACGGGGTCGACCACACCTCCTCACTAAGATAAAAGTTTTTCTACTTTCCTTACTCAGAGTTGCTCTAAAAAGTTTCCTAAATCACTTTTAGTCTAGGACTCCAAGGTAGGACTTTTTAAGCTAAGATAGGAGCTCTCTGAGAGAATTCTAAGTGGTTAAGGCTTTGGGCTGCGATTCAGAAGGTCCCTGGTTCCAACCCCCCACATTGCCACAGTTGGGTCCCTGAGCAAGGCCCTTAACCCTCACATGTGTAATGAGATAAAAATACAAGTCGCTCTGTATAAGTGTACAGTATCAATCAAATACCATAATGTGGTAAAATGTAAATGTATCTGACAGGCGTACTGTATATACATGGTTTTGTGTGGAAACTGTACATACATCTTATTCTATGCACACAATATGATGTGTCATGTTTTGCTTGTGCATGTGGCAGTGTGTATTTTTATACACTCTCCTAACAATGTGTGTACAGGAACCCCTAGTGGTGGAAAAGTCATAGTGCTTCTCCAGTGCAGTTACATTGTATTATTGTATTTTAGCACCAAAGTTCATCTAAAAAATATAATATATTGTGGAAAGGGTTTATTTATTTATTTTATCCATTTTAATTCAAGTCACAAAGCGAAACTCTCATGTTCTAGAGTCTTTACGCAACAACTTAAATATTCCAAACCTTTTTTTGTTTTCATTTTGATTATTATGGCTTACAGCTCATGAGATCCTTTAGCATGCATTACAGCATCGATGTGACATGGCATGTACTGTAGGCCATCAGACTGGCGTTATTGCTACACTTCAACTCGTCTTTATTGTTGGGAGTGTTTCTCATCTCTCTCATGTGGTTTTAGCCACTAGTATGTTTGATAAATACCAGGTGTAAAAGAGTTAAATAAATTCCATCTTATTCTAATTTGTTGTCTGTGAAGTTCGCCTGTGTGGACAGTTTGACATTCTCTGTGTCGTCCATAACAATCAGTGCAATAAGCTGACTGCTTGGCATTTAAAGGGAAGTTATAAATATAGTCCCTTGTTTAATGGCTTGTAGACTAAATACAGTAATATTTTCCATAAATAAATAATTGTTTCTGCAAGAAATAATTTGTCAGTCAAATAAGGCACGATCACCTTAATTTTCTGTCTGTACATCCAGACAGTAAAATATCATTTTAGGAGCGGAAAGACTTACCAAGTTCCTCAACATTGTACAAAATAAAATGTTGTAATATATGGTTGATTTAAAAGGCAAAGGGGAACTTAACTTTTGCAGTTATGAAGGATGCATCAAAAAATTTGCACATTGAGAGACATTTCGAACATTGTTGGAGTGAACTGGGGAAAAAGTTGAGAAATTGATCCTTTAAAGACTAAGTCAGACATATAAGAAATCAGCAGCTCTTCTTTAGATTCTTCTTTTGCACTGTTCATCATGTCACCCAAACATGGGGAAAAAATATTTAAAGATATTTATAATATTATAAGATTTATTCCGACAAGAGGGACACAATCAGCTCAAATGCTATACGCAGTTAATATCTTTCTTTTGATTGAATTACAAATGTCAATTACACCACTCCTCTTATTCCCTTCTGATCAGATCAGACTTTTTTTTCTGATTGCGGTGTCACATGATGCATCTTAATTCTGATGGGGCTATTATTCAGATTATTTATGGAATTTTATGTTCAATGTAAAAAACACTAATGACTTTTATTAAAAGTACAAGGGGTGTTCAAGTACTTAAAAAAAAATTACAGAAAAAAAAACAGAACAAGAATATAGAACAATAAATAAATAAATAAAATCCACCTTTATTCTTAGTATAATTCACTGCTACACTAATGCACATATCCTGTATCACATTTCACAGACAGTTGTGTCTTCTCCGCAAGTTGGTGAAAAGTTATCCTTCTATTTTCAGGGAGCAGGCATTTCACTTGCCGAATGTTCATGGGAAGGATCACCATCACGTCCATCTTTAAAACGTCTGAGTCATTTAAATGTTTTACTCCGGCTAAGAGACTCATCAATGTACTGCTTGAAGTCTTCTGTAAATGTCAATTGGTTTTACACATCATTAATGACAAATTGCATCACAAGTCTCGGTTTGACTTGAACTCTTTGGATAAATAAATAAATAAATTATAATCATATAAAGTATATTTAAGAGACACTAAGAACAGAATTGTTTTAATATTTTGTAGAATAGTGCTTTAGAGACTGAGACTGGGGTCTGTAGACCATCTGCCTTGTATCAAGATGGAAAATAGGTCTGTACTTATCAGTGTGATTGGGCTTCTTGCGTCAATTGTTGCTTGAACAGTCTTGAAGAGGAAGTGGAGTAGAATGCTTAACAGGGATCATTTTAACAGCCAGGCAGTTAAAGACCTCACTTTTTGAATAAATTGTCTGTCACGCAAATAAATGTAAATCTAAATTGATTTAATTCGAAAAATGCCTGTGAGAAATTTGGAAGACTGGAAGATAAGGTTTCCCACACATCAGGTTTCCCACATCTCTTGAAGCTGTCTTCACTTCACATGGTCCTCCTTCATCTATCTCCACTAGCTCCTTATAAGGGACACATTCGACAGTTAAAAAAGGAAAGTCTGGTCTTCAACATGGTGCCACAGTGGGTAGCATTCCCCCATGAGCTCAGGTTACCGGCCATGCGGAGTGTCACATGTTTGCATGTGATTGTGCATGCTCATGGTTCATTGCATATTCCCTCATTACGTCAGGTGTTCCCAGGAATGCACCCTGACCCCGACTAGGACAAAATGGTTCCTGAAGATGAATGAATGGTCCTCAAAGTCCAGTTCACAGTGGAAAATATCAATTGCAATTACAGTTACGATCGCAGTTATTTGTATGACTAGGTCTACTATGAAAAGCACTACACAAATACATAGGAAATGAATAATGCTTTAGTTTAGATCTTGTAATTACATTAACAGAACCTTCTAACTTTCGATATTAAAATAATATTGAAAAATAATAGGAGTGTGTTATTCTAAAATTGCGATCTCGAACATCTTTTACATCTCTAACCTTCCTTCATCATCCTGCTCAAAAAAAAATTGCCTCATGAGTCAAGGTTTCTACTCTTTTAGACATTTTTGTTATGGCCCTAATCATGTTACAACTATTATTTTCAAGTGTTACCAGAAGCTTATCATCATCATCATCATCATCATCATCATCATCATCCTTCTCCTCCTATCTCATGCCAATTTTATTCTGCTGGTATTCTGCTTATGCCACTGCTTTAGTTAAGGAATCTAAATGTATCAGGTGTCTACCATATTGCCATAGCAAAGAGTAAATAATGGGATAAGTCTTTCTATCGACCGTCATTCTGCCTTTGTACAATAGAGGAATAATTGTCCCGGATGAAGGAATGTATTCCATGAAATAATGAATGAACATCCATTTTGTATCTTGCAGATGATAATGTGAAAAGCAAGAACAGCGATGACGGATGTGGAGCCTGTTGTCACCGACTTCGCTGCCACAGGAAGGACTGGCCGACGAAACGCCATGCCAGATATTTTAGGTTCCAACGCAGGACCTGAAGCAGCAGACCTTCCAAACAAACTAGCTGATCTTGCTGTGGAAGGTAATTTATTACTGGTGTGTCTGAATGTTAGAGAGAATAAGAGCCATAAAGATGTAAGGGACACAATTTGTACAAGGTGGCTTTGTATGTTTTGGTGTAGTTTTCTTTTAAATGTTATTTAGGGGGTGTCTGCAATATAAGGTACCAGACCTTAAAGTCAGTATGGCAAACATTTTCGTCTTATTTGACCAGCTAATTCCCCTAAACAAACATATAATGACAATATAAATGTGCTGACATTAAAAACTCCGTATGAGTTTGGAGAATTAATTCTTAATTAATTTTGAAATAGTAACCAAAGACTGCATCCTGTGGCTAGGGTTTGGGCATTGGGTGAATCTGGGCCTTCCGCATGGCAGGCAAGAAACCTATCACTGTGCCACCAAGGAGAAGTGTATATAGTCTCCAGTGTCATCACTGTGCAATGATTCATTTTTAGCTTATTTGGTTATACTAACTAAGTCAGACAAAATGAACAAATGAAACAGGAAAAAAAAAACAGAACTGGGAAATCAACAAGCTTAGAAACAAAGGCTTGTTATTTACTCACTGAGTCTATACCGCTTTATTCTTTATTCTGTAAACAGGGTCGCAGGGGGGCCTGGAGCCTATCCCAGGATAGGGCAGGATTGGGGCACAAGGCAGGTTGCAGCCTGGATTGGGTGGCAATGCATTACAGGGCATACAAATCACATGCTCATTCACACACTACAGGCAATTTGGGAACAGCAATTAGCCTAATCTGCATGCTTTTGGACCGTGGAAGGAAACTGGAGTACTCGGAGGAAACCCACCAAACACTGAGAGAGCATCCACACTCCATCCAAACAAGAAACATACAGAACAGCCATAACATTAAAATCATTAACATTCAAACTCTTTATACCACCTAGGCCTCCCTGGACGGGGCTCTGCAGGGTCTAGCTCCTGCATTTTGTGGGGCGTCCATGGATCAGCCCATGGGTTCTTGATCAGATTGGGATCTGGGGAGTCTGGAGGTTGGGTTGGTGTCCTTGGGCTCTTTGCCTGCTGTGACCCGTGCATGACAAGATATGGTGCAATGGGTGTTCTTGTGCCTTAAATTTTGACCAGTATTTACTTTTTTTAGCAAGTTATGCTGCATTGGCTGCATCAGACTGCACCAGCTGTTCTTTGTCTCCACAGGAATGGGTGAGCCTTGGGTGCCCATGAGCCTGTCACCAGTTTACTAGCGTACAGTTGGTGATCAATGTTGTTCCGGTGGCCGAGCAGTATAAATGCTACGAGTTAATGAGACGTTTTACAGTTTTCTGTCAGTCATTATGTGTGCCCATGGTATATGTTTCACAGATGATGCTGAACATGGAGGAGAAGGTTCATCTTCAAGTGACCCAGCCAAGGACCCTGCAGCAGGAAAGGAGCAAGCAGAAGGGACATAACTTAACCCATTACAGCCTGAACCAAACTGAACCTCAAAAGACAGCAGAGCAGCACCACAATCAAGCTTTCCTTTTGCCTCCATGATCAAACTACTGTTATGGTTGCATTCTGTGCTATGCAAGATCAGCTTCAGTGGAGGATATTATTTTGATGTAAGCTGATGGAGGAGCACACCCATCTGCTCTTAGAAAAACAGAATCAATAAATTCCCCGCCTGAGTGATGTTCATGTGGCACAAAGGATATCGCTGTCTGAATGTCTTAGAGACATTCATATGATATTTTCCTAGTTTAAAAAGGGACCACTGGATGTATTTTTTACTTCTCTATAAATTTAAAGAATGTCTAGTTTCAATATAAAAAAAAAAGCATTTCATTTGGTCATGTAAGTCCAATTTAGACCTTAAGAATGTGGTTGATCATCTATTTTGTGATATTTATTTTCTCTGAGTTTTTGTCAGTTTTAATGAATAAATATGGAACTTATTATTTATTATACCTGGCTTTTCATTGTCCTTATCAACTGTTGTTGAATGTTACACTTCATGTCATTGTATTGCAAGTCCTGTAGGCATCAGGGTTTAATGATTTGATGGTGTCACAACTTCAATTATTCTTCTGTGCTCTGAAAAGTGAATCCAAAACAAAAAAGAAAAAACCTTTTGCATTTGAAAGAATCTTTAATTATGCTTTATAAAATTAATTGTATTATTTTAGCTTCATTGTTGTCTGCTGTACCAGTGTACAAAATCCTGTAAAATAAACTCTGTATGTATTTTTGGGGCTGTGTCTGTGAAAGCTTTTGCTTTGTTCCAAGATAATTAACTGGTTTAAGTGTATACCCAATGCTTAAAAAAAAAAAAAAATTAAACCACATAATCATGCAAACAAATCAGATATCTAAGAGCTGTCTAACAGGATGAAAATTCTCCTCCCCCAAGATAATGTATAAATAATGCCGTACAGCTGCACAGAATCAAACAGGTAATGTCTGCTTCACCGTTTCGGTTCGCTTTAAAATAAAATAGATCAATATTATATAAAAAAAAAATAATAATAATGGAGCCTTTCATTGGCACTTGGAAACTGATCAAAGATGAGGATTACGATAAGTATCTGAGAGGAACAGGTAGGTTATTTTTGATACATTTTCTTTACTCTAAGGCACGAACTCATATCCTTTGTACAAATACATTCCATGTATTTATTGCATTCTGTTACAGGTGCTGGGGAAGAATTGATTGCTGTTTCAAACGTACTTAAACCTCTTATCACAATTTCCCAAGACGATGACATTGTTGAAATGAAAATACAGAGTGGCATTGGTACTGAAGAACTCATATTCCAACTGGGTAGAGAGTTCCACCGCCAGCACAAGGATGGCAGATACTGCAAAGTAAGAATCGATAATCCCGTTTTACCCCTAACATGCCCATATACTGCATGGCAAAAAGAAAGAAAGAAAAAAAGTTGCACACTAAGATTTCATTCAATCACCTTTAGCTTTGATTGAAAATTTGAATGATTCCACATCCTCCCAAAACCACTATTTCACAGAGTTCTGGAATATCCCTGTGGATATATTCCAGGGAAGAAAAAAACTCCATAGATGTGACCACCTGGTCATTCAGTACATTCAGGTCATCGTTTTACTTCATTTTATTGCAACATAACATTGCTGAGTCTCGACCTGAGTGACTGAAGCAATCCCAGATCATAATACTGCCTCCAGAGGCTTGTACAGTGGACACTATGCATGATGACTTTATGCGCTTCCCTTCTTGCCATGACAAGTCCATCACTCTGGAATAGGCTCAATCTAAACGCAGAATTTTTTCCATTGCTCCAAAGTCCAAACTTTATGCTCCTTTGCTATGTTGAATTTTAACCATCCAACTTCCAAGTGATCTTCATTCATGACCAAAAAAAAAAGAGGACAAAAACACAACACCTTTGGTAAATTTGGTAAATTTTCTATAACATCACTAAATGTATTAAATATGGGATGTGTGTCATTTTTGAAGATTGGCATGAGATAACCGAAAGCTTGTTTGCTAGGTTGTTGTAGAGCTAGAAGAAGACAAACTCATAAAGGTGGAGAAGTGGGAAAATGCTAACGCTACGTCTATCATTGAGGTCAAGGATGGGAAATTGATCCAGGTGAGAACAGGATTGAGCCACCAGTCATTTCTTCATATTTTGCCTCCAAGGATTCAGACTTCTTTGTACTTAGTAGTCTTGAGGATTAGTTCTCCAGGCTTCCTGACTTTTTTGGCTCTCATTTTCAGTCCAGTCCCTGTGCCTGGGCAGTTTCAGAGGAATGTTCTTTGTTTAAGCCATCTATGAATGACCTATGAATTATTTGAACATTAAAATAAATAAAAACATACACCTAACTTAAGGCATGAACCAGTGAGAAACAGGTGCAGATGATGACAGATGATCAGGCCAGTAATTAGTATACTGCTAATGCTGAATGCTAAGTTGTTGGATCAAACAAGAGGGGAAATGAGGTTGCAGCCTGCTTCAGTAACACATTTGTTACCGTTACTTTAAATGGAATTTACATTGTTTAATTTAATTTAATATGAAGAAATGAAGCATGGCATATTCTACGACTTGCACAGTACTGTAAGAGGTAAACTCTTTGAAAGATACTATTACTACTACTTTTTTTTTTTTTTGTCTTTTTCTTCTTATTATTATTAACAACAATAATGATCTATGCATTATATTTTACAGACAATAAAATTTGGAGAAATCAACGCAGTGCGAACCTTTGAGAGAGTGTAAAAGTTGGATGATCTTCCATCTATTTTCAATAGCCAGCAAAGTAGAAATGTTCCTAAATGAGAAAATATATTAAATATATTATATGTCATGTGCACAAAAGGTCTATTATAAGTGCTTTAAACCCATAGTCAATAAAGGTTTGTGTAAAATATTTTCTGCTCATTGCATTCAGTAATTAACCATGGGATTAGATACACTTGTACGAATTACAGAATTAGCAAATGCTGTCAACACTGGAACACACTGAAAGACTTTTATTACACTATAAAGATAACACCACAGTTTCTACAGTAAAATAAATAAAAGTACAAAGTTATAAATTCAAAGTATCCTTACATATGAAGACACCTATGGCCAGTAGTTATGGAATGTTTTGATGAGTTACAGGGTATGACATCATATACAAGGTTTATGTACATCCACCATATAATAGTAGCAAGTACATTTTCTTAGAAACTACTGTATGAATTTTTTTACCCTATTCCCCCCCACCTAAATCTACAGTAGATTCTTCCATCCATCAACTTCATTTGCAATATACAGAATAGAGAGACCAGATCCAGAGGCAAAAAATAGGCGTTTGTATATACAGTACACTGAATACAAGGACCAATGTTATTAATTGCAAAGATAATTTCCTTCATTAGTGGAATGACTGGAGGCCAACTCAGATCAAAGAAAATAAAAAAGTGAAGGCTTGTACAGTGGACACTATGCATGATGGGTGCATCACTTCATGTGCGTCCCTTCTTACCCTGACACACTCATTGCTCTGAAATAGGGTCAATCTGAACTCAGTCTGAACCTTTTCCCATTGCCAAGTCCAATATTTATACTCCTTAGCAAACTGAAGTTTATCTGATGAATCTCAATAAAATGTGTTTTTCTTATGGACTTAAGAAAAATAATTATAAGACTTAATTTCTTAAGTTGTATCATCCTCATCACATTGTGTGTTCTTTCACTATGAAGCATAACCGATTTCCACTATCAATTTTTTTTGTGAAGCAACTTCACAAAGCGGTCTTTGTTGATGGTCATTCATTATTTTTTCCAACCTTATTTCCTTCCTCAAATTTTTTTTCTTTCCTTTTTTTGGGGGACGAGATTGTACAGCATAACACATAACCATACATAATGGGCTGCATGACATTACGATCTGAGCTAGAATCAATTTACATAGTCTACTATAAAAGCCTGATTATTGATATTATTGAAGTCCATTTGGCAAGTTCTCCCATCATATTGACCTTTTCATTCTTGTTCACCTTCCCTGACTGAAGCCATAACATGAACCATGAACATGGTTCTCGGTCTATGACCAGTTCTTTTGCCATGGCCTTTGCTCTGACATGCATTAGCAGTTGTCGGGCTTTATATAGACATATACATCATGTTAATTAAATTTGAGCACTACTCATGTTTTAGAAATCAAACTTGTTTTTAATTAAATTATTATTATTATTATTATTATTATTATGTTGATTAGTTGTACTGTACTTGTTTGACACAAAGGAATAGAAATTTCGGTAGTTTTGCTAAAATTAACTGGTAGACTAAAAGTTATTAGGATTAACGTTAGGCTTCTTCTAAAAAGAAACTCTTAGTATGGAGTTTGCAAGTATAAAGTCCCATGCAGTCTCTACACTTTGTGGGGGGGCTATTTTATGCAGTTGAGCAAACTTCTTGGTGGGAAACTGATTGGTAACATTGGGCAAATTTTGTTTCACTGCATATAAAAATATTTACAAATAAACAGAGCAGTTTCATTCTACTGCAGGAACATGGTGTAATAGATATGAGGTTCCCAACCCTGGCCCTCAAGGACACCTGGTCTAAATGTTTTCCAATGTCTGCCCTACCTGGCTGCCCTAAATGACTGCCCTACCCATGCTGGAAGATATCATTTATCATATCATATATGAGGTTGGAGTGGGGGAGGGCAAATCACCAGTGTGTTTGGTAGGGCAGGAAGAGTTTGGAAACATGCAGAGAAGGCGGCTTCGATTACCAGGGTGGGTAATCACTCTAACAGATTGTGGGACACTGATAGTAAAGATGCAAACTACACATGCATAGACCCAGAGGCGGGAACAGAACCTGGCTGGGAATCAGACCCAGACCTTGGAGAAGCAAGGCAACAGGACTAACCACTGAGCCACTGGGCCGCCACAGTATTACTCTGTGAAGTGCAAATTTGAACGGCAGCCTGGCCAGGATAAGATACCTTGGATTTAGTTATTGTTAACCATACAGTAACATGGCTACCATACTTGTCTAGGTTGAATTCTATGACTAGACTCTAAGAAGTCTAAATGTTTGTTACATACACAAAGTAGTTACATAATAATACAATATGGGCTGCTGTTTTTTTTTTAAATACCTTGTTAATTTTGTCTGTGTGTGTGGGGAAACATTAATAACAGCATGTCCTAATGTTGTCTTGCTTCTTGACAGCTGGATTTGGGAGAGAGCACAGATGTGAGGGTATGCATGTTAATGGTCTGTTCCAGTCATGAGCTTGTCCTATCCTATCATGTCCTTTTTTCTTTCTTTTTAAAAAAAAAAAACATTTTGAAATCGGCACCAGACCCTCAAGAAGCACTTACCCCATGTCAACTGCAAGTAAGACATATTATATATGGTGTGTTAAAGGACTGCTCAGTAAAATAAAATACATATTAAAGCTAAGTCTGTACGCATCCACAGTTTGCAGTCAGCCTTCGTTAGAACTACAAGCATTTGTTGCTAACCAAGTATCGAATGACAATAATTATACCAGTGTTTTTGCTTGCTGTCAATTCAGTCTTGCAGTTGAGTTTTTGCGACCTTATTCTCCCCAGAAATCAGCAGGCAAACAAGATTGCAAAATGGTTTATAATTAAACTGCCAAGCCTAGTGTCCTGCATAAACACAAATTTGACAGCAAGTGTCACATTCCATTTAGAAATTTAAGTAGTAATGTGTAGAGAAGTGTGTACACATTAAATGTACAGATTTTTCTTTCAGGATTCCAAAGGAAAGTGTTTTCAATGTTGTTCGATTTAAAAGATGAACTTCAGCAAGTAGCTGCCATTGTGGACCCTGGCAACTCTACATCTTCTATAAAAGAGATTGGATTCATAGAGTGACCTAAAATCCTTTGAAGAATACATCAAAGATGATAAAAAAAAATTTATCAGCTTGTATTAAATGTGACAAAAAGAATGTGTTTCAGTATATGTGCCCTTTTTAAAATATCATATTACAGATTGTGTCAGAGATTGTGTGAACAAAGTCATGAACAGGTATGTATATTACCTTGCATTGTTTGTATGTATTGCTGCATAATATTTTATGCGCATTATTGCCATAATAATAAACCCAGCCTTTGATATTTTTTTTATCCATGATTTAATATTTCACACACCATTATATCTCCTCATATACATGCCTATTTTCTTGTTCAGAAAGTTTAAGATGTCCATACTGACTTAGTCAGCCAGACTGAGAACAAGAAATCAAAACATAATTTCAGTGTAAGCCATGAATGACAAATTAGTTGTCACAATTTTTTTTTAGATATGGATAAGCACATAGTTCTGGGCACTTGTTACATGACAGATGAATTGTTGTGAAAGTGTATGATTTAACATTGCATGCAACTGACATGCTGCACCTTATTGATAATTGTAATATTGACCTTAGCTGGAAATTTTGAAGGTGAAATCTGAAGGTGAAGTAATCTTGAGTAATTTCTTACTCAGAATCATGTTGAATGCCTTAATGGCAAAATTCAACATGAGGGGTGGTGGCAAACTTCAAAAGAAGCCATTTAGAGCTACAACTTTATACAATATAATTCAAGGTAATTTTGGCCTTATGACATGTGAAAAACCAAGTCAAGTCGGCTTTTACTGTCACTTCAACCATATACAGTTAGTACACAGTGAAACAAAACAACATTACACATACAACATAAAATTGTATGTGTACTACAATAAATGACAACATAAATGAACAGAAACTAACTAGCTAACTAAGAAGCCTAATTAGCCGGCTAGCTGAGAGAAGACAGACTCACATGACATGAATTAAAATAATAATTTAACAAAAAAATTATTAGCTAATTTAGAGACCTAATTTACCAGCTAGCTGAGACAAAATGTCAATCAGTCTTAAGTTAACAGAGAACTATCTTCATTTTTTATACAAAAGAGACAACATAACATGTGCAAACAAGAGCGACAACAAAAACATGACGTTTCAATACTTTTGGTAATGAGATGATGAGTTGAGGTAATGGGAGGAGAAACAGTAAAGAGTAAATGTTCATTGTGTCTTATTTCTGTCCTTTTTATTGGCGCCTTTTATCTATTCAAGGAACATTCTCTAAAAGACCACAGAAATGTCCTGTTCACAGTTACACACCTAGTCATGGGTCTTTCTCAGGGGCACCACAGTGGTTTTGAAGGGGGAGGGAACATGTTTTTGTCATTAACCTAGCACAGATTTAATGCAGAAAATCTTTTATTGACAAAGTATTATTCAACAGTAAAATGTAATGTAATGCATGTTGATTTTTAAATAAAAAATAAATAAAAAATAATGCTTCATTAATGTATTTTTTATGTAGTTGTAGGACCATAAAGACATTCTTCAAAATAAGTGATGGTCATTGAAATGGTCATTTACCTACAATTGTCTTTTTTTTCTTTCTAATATTCATATTCTCTTCATTCAGATGTAGTGAAAAGGTGGAACCCAAATGCTACAGACTCTGAGATTGAGGTAGCAATGGTGGAACATCTGAAACATGCTCTAGGATTAATAAAACCAATTAAAATTTTATTTGTCACATACACAGTCATACCCAGTACGATATGCAGTGAAATGCTTAGACGGCTGCCCGTGACCTTAAAATAAAAGACTATTAATAGGAAGTAATTATAAAAAAGAAGCTCGTCTGTCCTGCATGGTGCTGTTTCCGAACCAGGTCGTGATGTTTGTTATGAGCCATAAAACAACTTTGACAGGCTGTGAAAACATTTGTCAGCCATAAATCAAGTGTTCTTGTTGCTTACCTGAGGTAAAATTGTCAATCATTTAGAATGAATCATGTTGTAATTTTTTTTAAATAGCTGTTTATTAAATGAAAGTCTTTGATCTACAATAAAAAATAAAGCCTTTGATCTCTGATCTACAACCATCTCAGAATTTGTTCATATCTACCTAACTGAACTGCTCTTTGCAATATTTGCACAATATTTATTTTACTTGCTATTTGCACACAATATTTTTTAAATCATTGCTGCTACTTCAGGAATGTCAAATGTTTACTGTTTCACCTCCCACTACCGCAACTCATACCTCATCACAAAAAGAAAAAAGAAAAAGAAAAGTACGTGTTACGTTGTTGTGTTAATCACTTTGTAGCTCTTTGTTTGCACATTTGCACGTGCACTTTGTTGTCTATTGTTGTCTCTTTTTTGTATAGAAATAGATAGTTTTAGGTTAACTTAAAAATATAAAATGTAAATCTGTCATATCTGAGCTAGTCAGCTAATTAGATTGCTTAGTTAGCTAGCTGGTTCCGGTAAAGTGTGTTGTTAATTTACAGTATGTTCTGTTTTTTAATTTATGTTGTTGCATATATGTAGCATTTTGGTCCTGGAGGAACGTTGTTTTGTTTCACTGTGTATTGAACTGTATATGGTTGGAATGACAAAAGTCTACTTGACTCGTTTAAAAAATTTTATATGTAATTTTGTAGAAACATATTTATTACATATATATTTTGTGTATGTATATTTTTATGTAAATTCTTTTTTATATGCTTTGCATTTCACTTGGTGATGTAAGGCTTGGATGCAACTGAACGTTTCACAAATGTTTGTAGAAGCGGTCTGCATGCCTCGGTGCTTGATATCATAGACCTGTATCCATGGAAGTGAGTGGAACTGTATATTGTTTATTTTATATGGTTTGTTTAAGTGGGTGAATTCTTTTGGCAATATAGTGCACACACACACACACACACACACACACACACACACACACACACACACACACACACACACACACACACACACAATTCAAACTCTGAACCTTTCTAAAGATAACATTTTCTACCACTTGCCCGCACTGCCAAAACGACTACTAAATGGTCAGTTGACCATGATATTACTGTGCTTGAGATGCTGAGCCAACTCACCTAACCTGAACTTAGAGAATCTATGGGCTATTGTCCAGAAGATACTGTAACAAACTCCTGACTCAATGATTCAGACTAAAGATTGCTATCAAAAGCAACCTGGTTTTCAAACCACTCCTCAGGATTGCCACACGCTGATCATCTCCCTGTTGTGCTACCTTTTAAGTAATTTGTGGTAAAGAAGCCATTATTATCAAAATGAAACAAAGAAAAAGCTTGAAATGATTGATTTTACATTTAAATAATCTTGAATATATGTTTAATTTTTACTTTTGAAATTACAAAAGAAAATTAACTTTAAATGCTATTCTCATTTTTTAAGATGCACTGTAAATTACATAAAGTATATGCATTAGGTGTTTGTACTGCATACTGCATGTGTCATGCCATCTGAAGAGGATAGTCAGCGTTTCATTGTTCAAACATACCACACATTTTTTATAGCATACAGTAATAGTTCTGAAAGGTGATACTTTATTGCAGCTGAAGTACCTCAAGCAATCGTGTATTTACAGTATAACCAGTTATTACCTCTGTATTTTTTATTTATTTTTACATCTCAGCAAGAACCCCAATAATCACCCACTGCAACTACATAACATTTCTGTTTTCATAATCTTAAACAAATGAGTTACCTGGAACTTGTAATAAAACTCCTCCCCTCACATACTGTATAAACAACCTTATTCACATAGCGAAGAATCAGGGACAACTTGCGAGAACAAACACAGAACATAATTTTGTCAAGCAACAAAAACTAGACCTTTGACAAAAATGAATAAATTAATTGGAACTTGGAAGCTTGTTAGTTGTGAAAACTTCGAACACTACATGAACAGAGTCGGTAAGTCACTCCTCTTCAATTTTACTTTGGTAGCATTTGTGCATATGATTTAAATGCATTTTGACCAACAATTTTTTATTGCAAGTATTGAACATGAAAAGAAAGCTTTTGCACATGATGTTAAACCAATCCTCAAAATTTCCCAAAAGGGTGACAAGGTGATCTTTCTAACAGAGTCCATGGTTGATGCACACAAATACTCTTTTAAACTGGGTGAAGAGTTCCAGAATAAAGCACGGGATGGAAAGTTCTGGAAAGTAAGAACTGTGACAAAACATATATAGTTTATAGCTAGTGTGATTCAATAGTTGTCAGAATAAGTCTGAGCAAATTTACCACTTCTATAATGGCTAAGCTTGGTATAAAAAAAAATGTTAGTTAAATTTAATTGTAATATTTATTCAGCAATGATAATTAAATGGGGACATATGCTTAAAATTGAAGATGAGCAAGAGATAACCAGAAGACTGTTTCCTAGTCGGTTGTGAACCTAGAAGGAGACAAACTCATTGAGGTGTCAACCTGGGATAAGAGTCAATCAACCATTGTCCACGAGATCAAGGATGAGAAACTGTAAATCTTTCACTCAAGTTGGTGATCAACCATTCAGAAGCCTTCTTTAACAAACGTTTTGTTTAATATTGCAGACATTTAAATTCAAGGATGCAGTGGCAGTGCGCATCTTTGAGAAGGTTTAAAAAGCCAAATAACATACAATAACTTCTGTCAATGAGCTGCAAAAGTTCAAATGTGTTTAATTATGTTCAAAAACAATAAAAACAAGTTTATTATATTGTTTTTTTTTACTTTTCTAATACAGTAATTATAAAACGTGTAAAAAAAAAACAGACACAAAGCAATGCATATGTGGATATATGTCTATGTCTAGATCACAGGAGATGAATATGTTTAAGACAACGATAGACAGTTACAGTACATATGGTAAAATCAGACAATAAAAATCAGTAAAAAAAATTCTGACTGAAATTTGTCCAGTTCAAGTCAAAATGGTGACCTAACATGGAGGGTTCTAGTAAGACGCCTATAAAATCACAGGGATACCGGAACCTTGTTCTTCCTCGTGTAATGTGGTTTTCAGCTTATTTTTATAGCCATCACACACACATCAAAATATATTTTGACAATATTTATGCTCTGACACAATTACTTTACTTTAAACTTCTGTCCTTTCAAGAGAAATGTTGCGACATTTACTGCGCCATTGATAAACCTACACAGTAGCTATTAATAATGCAAATATAAATAGGGCTTCTCAGAATGCAGAGTACAAATATCCTCAGGGAGCAGTGAGATGGCTGCACAAATTTGAAACTAACAAAATCAGTCAGCCATTTACTAAAATGGTTTAAAGAGGAATTACTTGAAAAGAATAAATACTAAACTGAAAAGAAGCAGAGGGACTGGTTTGATGAAAACTAGACTGAAATCCAGCAGCTATTGGATGAGAAGAATAACATCTTCAAAGTTCCTCTTGACATCCAGATGCAAACAAACAAGGCAGACATACAAGACAGAGGAGAACAGCAGGCAATCTGTCTTCTCATCAGTGGTAAGGTGCCTGGCTCTGACTCCATTTCTGCTGGAGTCTACAAGAAAGGTGGTGAAACTCAAACCTGAAAACTACCTGAGGTTTTTCAGCTTATCTGAGAAACTGAGCAGGTTCTGCAAGACTCCAAAGATGCTTAATTTATACATCTGTGTAAGTACAAAGGGAATGGCCATGGGAAACATGTGACATCACGGTTTATGACGCTGAGAGACGCAAAGTAGGCTTCACATTATAGTGGGGGTTGTAGTTTTGACGGGTTTTTGAAAGAAAAGTAAAGAATGGTAAAATCAGTGGGAGTCATGCACAAAGACAGAACTTATAGATGTGTGACTCCGTTGATATTATACTGAATCAGACTATTCATAACTATAACTATTTCAAGCCCCTATAACAGAGCTGTGCAGCACTGTCATTATCTGATCAAAATTATTTTGAAAATAACCCAAACTGAAGGGAATAGGAGGTATTAAAACAAATAATTTTAAAGAAAATTAGTAAAATCCTTTAATTTATGGAAAATCGTACATTTACCTCGAAAGAAAGAATGCTGATGGAGCATGGTCTAAAGTTGTGGCTGGTAGTGGGAGGTGGTTTCTTCTTTTCTGTGGTGATGGGGCATCGTTTCGACAGGACTGTAGGACTGGGTTATTGTAAAACCCAGGTAAAAAAGGTTGTGTCCTGGGTGTGCGGGGTCTGAGATTTTTCCTGCCCGTTTCCTGGTTCTTGTAGAGTACATGTCATGGAGATGGAGCTCCAATTTTTTTTTACTGTTTTCTGCGCTTTTCTGATTCTGTCCTGTTTTGTGGCTGCTCCAAACCAGACAGTGATGGATGAGCACAGGACAGACTCAATGACTGCAGTATAAACCTGTTTCAGCAGCTCCAATATATATATATATATATATATATATATATATATATATATATATATATATATATATATATATATATATATACATATTATGGCATGCCGTTTAGGAAAATATTCATGAGAGAACTTAATGAAAACTCTGAATATATTGAATGAAACGTGAGAATATTGAATGGATTCCGAATATATTGATTGAAAAATATATATATTGAATGAATTCTGAATATATGGATTGAAAACTGATATATATTGAATGAATTCTGAATATATGGATTGAAAACTGATATATATTGAATGAAAACTCTGAATATATTGAATGAAAACTCTGAATATATTGAATGAAACATGACGTCATTGAAACACAGCGCCATCTTTAGGAAGGATGAGTGAGTCGGCGAGAAACTTGGTTGCTGCAATTGTGAGAAATGGAGAGATGGTGAACACATTGATGAGTGCGTGTACGGCCCAAAGTGGTGGCACAAGCCGCACTCAGTATCAGACTACGGAGGAAGAAATATATTTGCTATTTCACCGCGGAAGACCGGTGTTATGCGCTAAAATGCTCCCCTGCCACAGATTGCCCCCCCTACATAATCTCCGTCAAATATTATATTAGACCAGAAATTTCTAGGTTTATGATTTAGAAATTACAAATTAGACCAAATGGATTTGATTATAAAATAAGCATTATAAAAAAATTACATGTATACGGAAAAAATATAAATTATTATTTTTTATATACAAGATGTATTTTTTGATATTGCTTATTTAATAATAAAATAATTTCGTAAAATTTTTCATCATAAATATTTATTTAGTGCAAGCATTTTTGTATTACATGACAAATCCCTGTAAAATAAATGTGCCACAAAATAAACATTATATGAGAATTTGTATTCATGGTCTCGACACCTGTCATGTGCCAAGGGTTAATTATAATAGTTATATCATATTTGATAACAATAAACCTATGAATTTCTGTTGTAATATAATATTTGATAGAGATTATGTAGTGGGGTGCAATCTGTGGCAGGGGGGAATTTTAGCGCATAACACCGGTCTTCCGCGGTGAAATAGCGAATATATTCCGTAGTCTGATACTGAGTGCAGCTTGTGCCACCACTTTGGGCCGTACACGCACTCATCAATGTGTTGATCATCTCTTCATTTCTCACAATTGCAGCAACCAAGTTTCGCGCCGACTCACTCATCCTTCCTAAAGATGGCGCTGTGTTTCGATGACGTCATGTTTCATTCAATATATTCAGACTTTTCATTCAATATATATCAGTTTTCAATCCATATATTCAGAATTCATTCAATATATATATTTTTCAATCAATATATTCGGAATCCATTCAATATTCTCACAGTTCATTCAATATATTCAGATTTCATTCAATATATATAGCGTTTCAATCAATATATTCGGAATCCATTCAATATTCTCACGTTTCATTCAATATATTCAGAGTTTTCATTAAGTTCTCTCATGAATATTTTCCTAAACGGCATGCCATAATATATATATATATATATATATATATATATATATATATATATATATATATATATATATATATATATATATATATATATATATATAAGATTTGATATGCCTCATTGGGATTGGTAGATCAGCAGTACCGTGTATTGGTAAATGAAGCTGCTATGTTACCACTCTGTTAAGACATGTCCTGTAGCTCAAAAACTGTGCAGAGGTTGAAACAGTTGAAAACATCTGTGAATATACAGGGTGGGCCATTTATATGGATACACCTTAATAAAATGGCAATGGTTAGTGATATTAACGTCCTGTTTGTGGCACATTAGTATGTGTGAGGGGGCAAACTTTTCAAGATGGGTGGTGACCATGGTGGCCATTTGGAAGTCGGCCATCTTGGATCCAACTTTTGTTTTTTCAATAGGAAGAGGGTCATGTGACACATCAAACTTATTGGGAATTTCACAATAAAAACAATGGTGTGCTTGGTTTTAACGTAACTTTATTCTTGCATGAGGTATTTACAAGTTTCTGACCACTTATAAAATGTGTTCAATGTGCTGCCCATTGTGATGGATTGTCAATGCAACCCTCTTCTCCCACTCTTTACACACTGATAGCAACACTGCAGGAGAAATGCCAGCACAGGCTTCCAGTATTCGTAGTTTCAGGTGCTGCACATCTCGTATCTTCACACCATAGACAATTGCCTTCAGATGACCCCAAAGATAAAAGTCTAAGGGGGTCAGATCGGGAGACCTTGGGGGCCATTCAACTGGTCTGACACTAACCCAAACTGGATAGATCCCTCCAAGACTGTTGGAACAAAAAAAGTGATGGTATGGTGTGGTATATGGGGTACAAAGATAGTGGGGTCATTCTTCATCAATGGAAACCTCAAGGCCACTGGATAAATTGCTACATGATGATGTGTTTCCCTCTTTATGCACTGAAGCTGGCATGTTCCCTGAGTTTTTCCAGCAAGATGGTGCACCACCACATTATGGGTGTCAGGTCCGAGCATTCCTAGATGAAGAGTTTCCTGAAAAGTGGATTGGTCGTCGTGGGCCAGTTGAATGGTCACCCCAGAGTTATGTAGGACTATCACAATTTTTAGTGCTTGTGTACTTGTGCTTCTAAGATTGTCACACAGTTTTCCTCTTCACCTCCCCCATTATAATTGTCTCTAACTTTTCAGTTTTTTTTTTTTTTTATCTTCAGAAACTATACTTTCAGTCATAAATCGGAGCAGTTTAAATCCACTAACCCTAACCCTAACCCACTGCCGTCCACACACGGAGAGGCGCCAGAGAGACGCTTATAAAGAGGCGTGGCCAGGTGCAGCGAGTTAATCTTGATTGCCTGCACAGTTTGGGAGTGATAGCTGACCACGTGTCTGCCTGAACAGAAACCTCGCATCATTACAAGAAAAGTATAATGTTATACGTATTGTGTGTATCCTACTTATTTACATGGGCACTGAGTGAGGTTTTGCCAATTTGTAGTGATGTTACCATGACAAAGAAGCTCCGAAACTAGTGTTGAGCCCAAGGGGGCGTGTCCACATGAAGACTTGCGTTGAGGCGTGTGTCGGGTCCTGTGAATCACGTGACCAGAGACAAACGAAGCCAATTCCGTTTGTCGGAATCACGTGACTGAATTATTATATTGGAGAATTTCCATCTTAAATTCACGAATCAAGATTCAAAACTTTTTATTTTTGCATTCCACAATTAACTTTATATTTACTTCTTATATTGTATACAAAGAAGAAAAATGCACACAAAATATTTTGGTCCATATTAATGGCCTCAAATTATCCAATAAATTCTAGTGTTATTGTATCCAGGTTTTTTAAAATGTATTTTTCTCTTCTTTCACTCCTCTATTAATTTTTATTGTGTGTTTTAATCCTAGATTTGTGTATTGAATCCTTAACACTGATTGGCAGATTTATGTATATTCTTTTCAAATATTCCAAACAGTGGTTTGTTAATCGTATTCATGTTCGTGTTTATAATTTACAAAGAAAGAAACAAAGAAAAGAACTTCGCTATTTGTTCTTTCATTTCTAGATCTTCAGGTAATTTTTAAAGATTCAGAGATGGTGATTTATGTGCATAAACATTTTCTTGAACAGTGAATTTTCAAACACACACACACACACCTGTCAATGATGAATGCAACATTACAGTACTTGCAGCTGCATGTCTATATTAATTGTGCTGCTTGTGATGTTATGATCTAGAGGCATCATGAAATTTATCCACAAGATGGCAGTACAATGAGCTCTTGAATGAAGCTCGATTAAATTAACCTGTTGACACTTAAATGAGGCTTCATTTGGCCATCACCACCAATTCGTATATAATTAAACATGATCATATTTTTCAGAGAGTTGAAAAATATTCACATTTTAGTAGTGAAAATGAAAAGAATTAGGGGCATATATTTTATTAAGAAATAACTATTAACATTGAAATGACAAATCTGTTTTCTTTTATGTAATTTATTATCTTCTGTCTTATAAAAAAAAATAGGGGAAAAAGCACAAACAAGGCTGGTCTGCATTGTGTACAAGTTTGTACAGATTTGGGTAGAAATATTTCCACATAGATCGTATTCAGTGTTACTAGGCAACCTAATACGGCCTGACCGAATTGACCTGTGTGAAGTTGAAAAGTAACAAAACCATGTCAGTTTGTTTGTCGATGCTTTTTAGATATTGCTTCAACCATGAGCTTTAGTTGTCTTACAATTTTTATTTAAGTCTGTGCAATCATACTTGCTTTAATCAAGAATTCTTCTATACATTTCCTTGAAACAGTTTTACCCATCTGTATTTACCCAGTGCAACTTTTAACATCCAAGTGAAAGATATAACCAACATGGCAGAAAAAAAACCAGAATCCTTGATTTGGAAAAGGATCACCCCCTTATAAAATTACTTGTAATGTTAATTAGGTGAAGCTGCTCACCTTCCAAATGGCACACAAAGCTTTGCACATCTAGAAAATATTTGCCCTTTCTTCTTTGCAGAACCATTTAAGTGAGGTTAAATATTATGGTTAATGTTTGTGGACTGCAGGTCAAGTCATTCCACAGATTTTAAGCCTGGTCTCTGGCAAGCCCATGTTCATTTAACTTTTTTTTTTTTTTTTTTTTCGACCACTTTGCTGTGTTCTGGGTCATTGTCATGTAACTGTTACTCCAGCTATTAGTATAACTTGTGCAACATTTTCTTACTTCGGACAATCATGTTTGCACTTTTTTTTTTTTTTGCACTTTACTGTTTATACTAAGATCCAGATTCCACTTCACATACATTCCATTGTATATATTGTTATATTTATACATCTTAATGGAAGTACCTTGTTTTTATTCTTTATTCGTTATATTTTGTTTATTCTTATGTTTATTTATTTATTTTTGTTTATTATTGCTGCTGGTCTCTGAGAGCTACCAAACAAATTTCATTGTTTCACTAAAATGACAATAAAGCCTCTTTATCTTATGTTGGAAGGTAAACTTTCCTCCCACTGACAACTTTCTGGCGGAGGGCAGCAGATTTACCTCAAGAATTTGATGGCATTTCCCCCCATCTCCAGTGGAGGTTCTCCCATCCCTGCTGCAGAGAAACACCCCATAACAGGATATTACCACCTCCAAAGCTTTCAGAAGTTACATTCATTTTTGGAGTAAGCCATGCTGTATCATGCATTTGTTTGTGTTTCGTGAGGATTTGAGGAGATTTAACTTCAGGCAAATACAGAAGGACTAGTTTCATTAAATTATTTTCACTACCCTTC
Organism: Clarias fuscus; assembly: GCA_030347435.1. NCBI lineage: Eukaryota > Metazoa > Chordata > Actinopteri > Siluriformes > Clariidae > Clarias > Clarias fuscus. The sequence goes on from CM059229.1 coordinate 9,785,231, forward strand.
AACACATTATCAACACACTTTAACACACCTGGAAGTATAGTTTTGAACCATCGACTTTATGAACGAAAATGTGGTGGATCATAAATGGAGATCACTTAAACATGGTACATGTTAAATCACACATGGTAAATACTGTAAATCGACAATAAAACCATAGCTATATTTAATGTACACACAATTTGATGAGGACAATTTGAACAGCTGTGTGGCCATAAAGAAAACCACTTGTAAGTAAGACTAATCAGAACAAAATCTTCAATTTGTTAGGGAGCACACATAAAGATGTTGAAGCAATAGAAAAAGGTTATTTGGTCTGATGAGTTTACTGTCGATTGATCCCGGGTGATGTGTGCTGACGTGATGCATCCATCATGCATAGTGGCCACTGTACAAGCCTCTGCAGACAGTGTTATGATCTGGGGTTGCTTCAGTTGGTCAGGTCTAAGCTCTGCAAAATTATGTGGCAAAAAAAAAAAGTCAGCTGATAACTTCATATCTATGGAGTTTTTCTTCACTGATGGCTCAGGCATATTCCAGGATTTAAATTGCGGAAAAAATGACACTTGAGGAATAGTCTTCACACATCACACTTATTTATTCATTTATTTATTTATTTTGGTCAGAGAGTGCATTCAGTGCATAAAGTTTACAGCATCATCAACCTCTTCCTCTAACAGGTTTAAATTCAATTACTGTTGACTTTACTACAACTCATTATCATAGTACAGGTATCCACCATATAATCTACAAAACAGCTTCCCACATATTTACAGCTTCCCACACACAACGTGATTGTACACAAATCACCTCTGCATATTTTTAAGCACTTGATTTAATGCTTACACCAACATATACCGTACAACATGGTGTTAGAACAACATTTAAACTGCATAATGCTCTAAATCAAAGAATCTATTACAGTTATTAAGAGACACTACTTGTAATTCATTCCTGCTGGAGTAACTGAAATGGCACAAACAGAGTGAAGACATTATTTTCTTGGCTTCATCATCCTCTAAAAACACTTTGAACACATTGCACATCCATGGTTTGCTTCAATGACCATGTGACAGAATGAATTGCATTGCGGCTCATCAAGTGACTCATCAAGACGTGACAGCTTTTGCTTGAAAATCTGACAGCTTCGTAACGTGGTTTGTGCTAAAGTTTTAAAATTAACTGGTTTTTATAACATTGTGGGTCAGAGAATATTGTTTTGCCAAAACGAGTAAAAGTCCCAAAATGACTTAAGTTCCTGAGTAAAAGTGGTGTCATGCAACTGTGAGTATATACAGTACAGTATACAATACAGTGGTTAGCCTTCTGTAGAGGAGTTTTTTGTGATTTTTGTAGCCGTAAATGTATAAAATTACAAAAGTGATTTAGCACAGTGGTGCTTCTATGTTAGATTTGCTGATGTTGAAAGGTTTGAGAATAACCTACTTGGACTAACTCCTTTGGATGGACAGGTGACCGGTGGGATAATATTTTTTTAAATGAGCAAGTTTGATCTGGAATGTGTTAACGCGCTGGCAACAAATGGTGCAACTGTGATGACAGGAAGGACAGAGGGTGTGTCCACTACATGTTGGGGGATGTGATTCCACAGCTGATATCTTTACATAGTTTATATCTTTATTCAACAAGGTATCTTTTGTGCCAGACTAACTGTTAAAGTAACAGAGACCATGGACTCTGCCGTGGCAATTATTAACTTTATTCATTGCACTTACAGCACAGCCTTTTCCCCAGCTGTTAATCATTTACTTAATTATACTTAATAGTGATTTGCTCACCCACAATGACATTAAATGGCTTAGCAAAGGAAATGCATTAAGGTGTTTGTGTGAACTAAAGGAGGAGATCCTAGGATCATATCACACTGTAAACCTGTTTAAGTTGGCAAAACTCAAAATATTTGAGTTAATCAGTTACATAAATCTTTTTAAAAGTAATGATGTTTCCAATTTTAAGTAAACAGAACTATTTTTTGAGTTTGTTGAACTTGTTGCAAATCAAATAAATAGTTGCTGCTCATAAATACAAATTCAAATTCAAATTCAAATTCAAATTTTATTTGTCACATACACAATCCTACACAGTACGATATGCAGTGAAATGCTTAGGCAACTGCCCTGACCTAAGAGAATAAAATTAAATAAAATATAAAATATAGAATATAAAATGTAAAATGTAAGAATATAAAATATAAAATGTAAGTAAGTAAAAAATTGTAATTGCACAAGTGGAAATAAAAATATTGAATATGCAAATATGCAGTAAAGTGACATGTTAAATGATAAAGTGGCTTGTGTGCATATTTAAGTGACTTGTGTGCATACTACCCATGAGTGAGCAGGTGTGCAGTGAGGACAAGTGAGCAAATGTCCTGAATGTCTAGAGTGTCCAGAGTGAGTGCAGAAGCATGTGTGGGTGTGCAAAATGGATCAGTACTGTGTGGTGTACTGATTAAGAGACCGTATCGCCTGCGGGAAGAAGCTCCTCCTCAGTCTCTCTGTGTTGGCCTTCAGGGAGCGGAATCGCTTTCCTGACCTCAAATACCAAAAGGTTCTACTCAAAAAGGTTTATTAATTTAACCTAATTTCAATTATTTACGTTAACAGTACTCAATGTGTTTAATTACTTTGAGCAATAGGGATTACAAAGCTGAAAAAAAAAATCCTAATTTTTGTTTTTAACTGAGAGGGGCAAGCTTTCTGTTCCATTTTCCATCACTTGAAAAGGAGGAAATAAAACAATCATGCAACTTGTGGAGAGTCGTCAGGGATTAAAGAAAAAAAAAATCTGCTGATCTGCGCCCAGGGAAAATGCTCCACATTCATAGATTATGCACGTCAGACCTACAAACCACGGTGGTGATGATTGATAGTCTAATTGAAAACCATCTTTCCCACTAGAGTTGGTATTTTTAGTATTCCCACTAAAATGAAGTGTGATTGCACTGATGCACATCATTCTTCAGACTTGATACATCTATCCACATGTGTGCCACCAACAAGAAAGGTAGAGGAATAGTTGAACAAGGCATTCAATTACATTATTTATCACCTAAAGGATGAACTGTAATATGTACTGTAATATGTACAGTACAGATCAAAAGTTTGGACACACCTTCTCATTCAATGAGTTTTCTTTATTGTGTTCTTTATTGTGTTCTTTATTGTGTTCTTTAGCCCAAACAAGTCTCTTCTGCTTGTTGCCTGTCCTTAGCAGTGGTTTCCTAGCAGATATTCTACCATGAAGGCCTGATTCACACAGTCTCCTCTTAACAGTTGTTCTAGAGATGTGTCTGCTGCTAGAACTCTGTGTGGCATTGACCTGCTCTCTGATCTGAGCTGCTGTTAACCTACGATTTCTGAGGCTGGTGACTCGGATGAACTTATCCTCCGCAGCAGAGGTGACTCTTGGTCTTCCTTTCCTGGGGCGGTCGGCATGTGAGCCAGTTTCTTTGTAGCGCTTGATGGTTTTTGTGACTGCACTTGGGGACAATTTCAAAGTTTTCCCAATTTTTCATACTGACTGACCTTCATTTCTTAATGTAATGATGGCCACTCGTTTTTCTTTACTTAGCTGCTTTTTTCTTGCCATAATACAAATTCAAACTCTTTGAATGAGAAGGTGTGTCCAAACGTTTGGTCTGTACTGTATGTGGAAATCTGTCTCAAAGAAGCTCTGCAGTACTTGCATACCAGCATATTAAAGAAGCACACACAATGTTTTGGCAAAAAGCATTGTGAGACATTTATTATATATATATATATATATATATATATATATATATATATATATATATATATATATATATATATTATGGCACGCCGTTTAGGAAAATATTCATGAGAGAACTTAATGAAAACTCTGAATATATTGAATGAAACGTGAGAATATTGAATGGATTCCGAATATATTGATTGAAAAATATATATATTGAATGAATTCTGAATATATGGATTGAAAACTGATATATATTGAATGAATTCTGAATATATGGATTGAAAACTGATATATATTGAATGAAAAGTCTGAATATATTGAATGAAACATGACGTCATCGAAACACAGCGTCATCTTTAGGAAGGATGAGTGAGTCGGCGCGAAACTTGGTTGCTGCAATTGTGAGAAATGAAGAGATGGTGAACACATTGATGAGTGCGTGTACGGCCCAAAGTGGTGGCACAAGCCGCACTCAGTATCAGACTACGGATGAAGAAATGTATTCGCTATTTCACCGCGGAAGACCGGTGTTATGCGCTAAAATGCCCCCCTGCCACAGATTGCCCCCCCTACATAATCTCTATCAAATATTATATTACAACATAAATTCATAGGTTTATTGTAATCAAATATGATATAACTATTATAATTAACCCTTGGCACGTGACAGGTGTCGAGACCATGAATACACATTCTCATATAATGTTTATTTTGTGGCACATTTATTTTACAGGGATTTGTCATGTAATACAAAAATGCTTGCACTAAATAAATATTTATGATGAAAAATTTTACGAAATTATTTTTATTATTAAATAAGCAATATCAAAAATACATCTTGTATATAAAAAATAATAATTTATATTTTTCCCCTATACAACATGTAATTTTTTTATAATGCTTATTTTATAATCAAATCCATTTGATCTAATTTGTAATTTCTAAATCATAAACCTAGAAATTTCTGGTCTAATATAATATTTGACGGAGATTATGTAGGGGGGGCAATCTGTGGCAGGGGAGCATTTTAGCGCATAACACCGGTCTTCCGCGGTGAAATAGCAAATATATTTCTTCATCCGTAGTCTGATACTGAGTGCGGCTTGTGCCACCACTTTGGGCCGTACACGCACTCATCAATGTGTTGACCATCTCTCCATTTCTCACAATTGCAGCAACCAAGTTTCGCGCCGACTCACTCATCCTTCCTAAAGATGGCGCTGTGTTTCGATGACGTCATGTTTCATTCAATATATTCAGACTTTTCATTCAATATATTCAGACTTTTCATTCAATATATATCAGTTTTCAATCAATATATTCGGAATCCATTCAATATTCTCACGTTTCATTCAATATATTCAGAGTTTTCATTAAGTTCTCTCATGAATATTTTCCTAAATGGCATGCCATAATATATATATATTGTATAGTACCTGGCCAAAAAACATCACACACACTCTAAAACTTTATTCAACCACCTTTAGCTTTGGTTACAGCACACTGTGATGTCCAGTTCATGTGTGAAAACAATTCCACATGCTTCCAGAACCACTCTTTCACAATTTTACTCCTGAAATATTCTCATCCCATCACGTTAGAAAACTTCATAGATTTGATTACCTGCTTATTCAGTACCTTCAGGTCATCAACTGACTTCATTTTATTGCCACATAACATTGCTAAGCCTAGACCTGAGCAACCGCGGAGCATAACACTACCTTTAGTGGCTTGTACGGTACAGTGGCCACTATGCGTGATGGGTGACTTTATTTATTTATTCATTTATTTCTTTATTTATTTTTGGCCAGGCAGTGTATAAGGGGTTGAAATGTTTTGAGCAGGATATTTGCTATTAATGATCCAGAACTAGCTGCTAATAATGATGAAGAAACTGAGAAATATGATGAACCAGGAGCTATCCTGCTAACTGCTACTGCATGGGTGTTACTGAAGCACGTACTCAGTTAATGATCTGCTGTGTCCCAGTTTTGATCTGCTGTGCCCCAGTAACATCTTACATTCAGTTTTAACAAGTCCCTATATTTGGCAGGGGATTAATTTAGATTGATGATAATGGGAATTTCTTTTATAATCCACAATGTCAAAGCAACCCAGTTTAAACCCGAATTGCAAGCTGAGGAGCAACTTGTCATTGAGGTCTGTACACCACGGTGTACAAGTCCATATGCATACTTGCCATATCCAAGAAATGCAGCTAATTATGTCTCGGTATTGACTCCTGGACATCAGAAAATTGTTCAGACAAGGCAGAGACACAGACGTAGTAAAGATGGAGAGATGAGAGTGAGAGAAATAATACCAGCCTGCAGTTGATAAACAAACTATTTACTGTAGCTAACGTTAGCTTAGTTAGCTAACATTAACTTAAAAAAAGGTTTGGACTTAGCACTCTCAAACTGCTTGGGAATAACTTTATTTCCTTTTAGATTATTTATTCACACTCACTTAAAAAAATGGTATTGTGCAGAAATTGTGCAGTCTCAGCAGTAATACTGGGCTAAGCATGGGAAGATTGTAAAGCACATTAGCATATTTCATACATGTAATAGAGATTCAAGATTCAAGATTTAACACGGCACCTGTGCCCGACTAGAGCTTTATGTTTAGCACGCCCCTGTGATTAGTGAGAACTTAGATAAGGATGATGGTGCTAAACCAGGGTCTCGCCCAACTTCGGAAGGCCCCCGTCTTCCATAACATAGAAGGTGCACTTAGTTACTTTCCACAACAAAACTTATGTATGTAACTGAAGGGCCTAATGCTCACAGCATCTCGTTTGAAAAATTAAAACAGAAGAAATAAATGTCAGCTGGTGCATTTTAATGTGCATGCACCAGATTTTGAGTTAGTTCTTGTGTGCACACCATGTTTTTGACAAACGCACACCATGTTTTTGACAAACGCACACCATGCTTTTAAATACATGTAATAATACCATATTATGCACTTTATGCAGTTTTTTGCCTCCCATGGACTGATTATGGAGGTGCAATTTCACTAAAGAAGTCGTTTGCATTGATAAAATACCATGCACTGATATGATTTTGGAATTTTGTTAAATCGATAAAATCCTAAAAGTCCTTGCTATAGCTCACCTGAACTGGTTACTACAGTAACCATGCCATTTGAATGTAAAAATATCTTGTGCAACTTAATGCACTAATTTTGAGCATTTACAAACTACAATTTATGTAACCTGGCCGGGAATCGAACCTGGACCCTGGACTGTCGCAAGGCGACAGTGCTAACCAGTAAAATGCATAAGCCAGAAAATGTCTGAGTGAATTTTGAGTGAATTATCATCTCCTGTAGAACCGACAACTTATCTAAGAGACAGGTCAAGTCAAGTCAATAGGCTTTTATTGCCATACCAACCATATATAGTTACACAGTGAAACGAACAGGGGCAAGGTGCTACATACATGCAACAACATAAATTTACCAGAACTAGCTAGCTAACTACTGTTAGAGACCTAATTAGCTGACTAGCTCAGATATGACAGATTTACATTTAATTTTTTAAGTTAACCTAAAACTATCTATTTCTATACAAAAAGAGACAGCAATAGACACCAGACAACAAAGTGCACAGGCAAATGTGCAAACAAAGAGCTACTGATGATGACAGTGTGTGATTTCAGTGCAGTTGTTTAATAGAATGGAGCTGTTTTAATAGAATGGATAGCATTTAAGGTGACAAGACATTTTCTGAGTAGACAGTTGCAAGTCATTCTATAACATGAGGTACATTCCATGTCCGTTGATGGTATATTTTTTCTAAACATTTCTTTCCAAAAATATCATATTTTACCTGTTAAGGGAAAGCATGTTATAATATCGCACATCCTATGCTTCAAGGCTGAAGGTAAGAAGAGGCAAACGGCACTAGCCAAACAATTTAAAATATAAAAATCTAAGGAATACAATACACAATATACAGTTACAATAAAGTAAAATACAAAATAGAACGATCTAAAAATGTATAAGGTAAAAGTAGAAAATGTATAAATTACATTGAATGTGCCAAATAAAAAGGGTATTAGAGGGAAAGATATGACATGTAGGTATGACATCAGCATTGTGAGTGATTTCTCTCTGTGGCACACATTGTGGTAAGTGTTCTCTCATTTCTTTAAAACTGTTAATAGAAAAAAGAAATTGTCAGCCAGGTTTGTGCTACCATTTAAATTATGTGTCAAAATTAGGAAGTTATCAACTACTGTATGTTACCCAGAGTACATTATCAGTCATCATTCCTACTGTACATCATTACAAAACCAGTCTACATATGTGTCAGCATACACTATTCAGAAGGATACATTTTAACTTTCTCCTTCATCAACACATTTATAAAAACTCAATTGTTTTAAATTCGTAAAAATAGGAGATACGGAGCTCGTTGGGATGCTGATCTTGCAAGGAGGAGTGTATATTTGGAGAAGCAGAGAGAAGCACATCACAAGTGTGATCATAATGAATGCAAAAGAACAAAATGACATCATGTGATGCTGGTCACTTGAACAATTGACTAATTTAAACTACTATTCTTTTGAGAGCAAACATTGTTTTTTTTTTTAAACTCATGGGAAACATACAGCAATTTATAGAGTGACTCATGGACTGTGTGGCAACTTTTATGTCTTTTTGTGGTATTTTTTCATAGACTTTTTTTTTCCAGAAGCAATCACTGGTATGGGTTCACACCCATTAAGATTACTTAATTATTACTTAATTATTTAACTACTCAGACTATGACCACACTTTAATAAACAAATACACTGTCTGGGAATTGTCTAACAGACATTAAACGTGCAGTCTCCTCCCATCGCATACTGTATAAAAAAATCAGACAAGGCTGTAAAAAATGTCAGAGAATAGTCACACAATCTCAGTAAAATTTAATAAAAAAGTAAAAAAAAAAAAAACATATTACAAAAATGGAGGCTTTCTATGGAAGTTGGAAACTGGTCAAAACTGAAAATTTTGCTGAATACCTGAAAGCGATTGGTAAGCGTTTCAGATCCAAATCTCAGACATATCAAGTGGTTTTACTTTTTTTTTTTTTTTATATAAAATGACTTTTTGCCTTCACAGGAGTTGGAGATGAACAGATTAGTGTTGCCCTAGTACTTAAACCAACTGTAACTTTTTACCAAGATGGGGACTATATAGTTCTTAAAAAAGAGACCGGCATTCATACCGGAGAAATCTGGTTCAGGCTGGGTGAAGAGTTCTTTGAGAAAACCAAGGACCACAGACATTGTAAGGTAAAAACCTAAAGTAATTTTTCTAATAGCAAGTTTAGAGGGACTCATTGAAGTTTGATAGATAAAAGAAAATTATACATTTGTCGTGGAACTGAATTTTTGGTATTTATATATCATAAACCTTCACAAAATAAGTTACAATATTAAAGTTTAATATACTATTTCAGTATAATTAGCCGAATTAGTAGCCGAAAGAGTTTTGAGTGCTTAAGTACTCACCTTCACTAGGGCTCGGTGGTTATGCCACTGGGCTAGTAATCTAAAGATTGTGACTTCACATCTCAGTATCACCAAACATCCTGTTTCATTTGCAAGTTACTTTGAACAAAAAAAGAAAATCAGCAAAATGTGGGAAAAGAAAATATAAATCATATACACTAATTAGCTGTCCACAGTTAGTCCACAGCATCGGGAAGACCAATGAGCTGTCAATTTTTTTTTGTCTGAGTATCAGTTAGAGTTTGTTAATTTAAACTGAGTAAGGAGGGTATTAGATAAGGGGGGGGGGGGGGGGGGGTATATTAACGCCATAGTTTTGCTTATGAATTTTGAGGCAATTTTAGTTCCAGGTGGTGCTAATATAAAAATGATATATAATCTCTCCATAAGATAAACACAAGCCTAACTATTTTCTAGAACGTCATCACCCTGGAAGGAAGCAAACTTGTACAAGAGCAGACATGGGATGGTAATGAAACCAGTATTGTTCGTGAGGTCAAGAATAACAACATGGTCATGGTAAGAATGTGTTGAGTTCACATTTGTGAAGCTGGCTGAAGTGTAATAGTCTGTTGTGTGGCTTGTAGCTATATGGTGTTCCTTGGATTTTGCAGACGCTGACCTTCGGGGACAATGTAGCCACCATCACATACGAGAAGGTATAAACGATGGGCCATTTACCAGTCTAGAAGCATGTTTGTAATGCAAATATCCAAATGTCCCAAAAATGGTGGTGTCTAAATATAGAGACCAGAAGTGTTACGGTATTATTACAATTATAAATAATTTTATTTCATCAAAGGCCAAGCATAAAATGAATGGCAAATCAGATTGTTACTCCTGTAATGCATGTACTGACAAATGACTACAGTTCATATGCTCATTATTAAAAAAAAAAAAAAACATATAGTGTTCCATCTGTTGTTTTGTCTAGTTGCTTCTACTTTCTGATATGGTTTATGTCCACTGCTATGTGGGATTATGTCCACTGGACCATTTACTGATGTTGGTGTCCCAAATACTGAGGTATAATATAATGTAAATATACTATATAATATAATGTTATATTATAATATAATATATATTATATATTATATATAATATAATGTATCAGTGAAGGAGTGGTAAATCAAATGGATGACCATAATGTACTATATGAGTTTAAAGTTATAAACCAGAGGTCTTAGTGATCAATGAAACATCAAGTATTTTGCTTAGTCTCAAGTTTATAATACAGTTTCAAGAGTGGAAGGTGGGAGGAGAGAAAGAGATTTTATTAAACAATAACCTTCAAAGTAATGAAGGTTTTTTTTTTTTTTTAAACTAAGTCAAATAATACAGAGCGAATCATTAACTGGTGAATAATAATTAGAACCTGTATAATAATCAGAACCTGTATTCATTTTGGGTCTGTTAAAAATAAGCATAAACCAATGAAGAAAAAAAAGTTATTTGGTGTAAAACCCAGGCAATGCTCCAAAGCTTCTTACGTGAAAAAGCGGTTTAGATTGTGTGTATGTGTGTGTTTTAAACTCCATTAGAAAACAAACCGTCAACTACACCTTTGTCAGTTAGACTGTTACTAATAGAGATCATATTTTGGACAATTTCAGTCAGTACTTAATTCATTATACTTAGAGATGATAACTCGAGCCCCTAATTTTTTTTCACTTACAGCCCTCCTTTTGTAGTCTTCTCTTGTAATATACCAGCTATGTAAGATAAGTTAAATAGCTTATTTTAAATCACATTTAAAACAATATTTTAAATTGATTGCGGTACGGACAGTATGACATTAGGGGCATTAGTGTCATTTTTGGGTGACAATGTGAATGATCAATTAATTGTCACACGATTGTTTTGACTCGACTTCTGCATTCAGCTTTGTGTTTAACATTTGACTTAAAAGAGTGATATAAGCAATCAATTTACGATGACAATATTGCAATAGCAAATGAAGCCAACGAAAGGATGTTGGGATGAAGGATGTGTGGATTTGACCACAGGTTTAGCACTTACTTTACTTTATGAATTATCCTAGAGGTTATAGAGCTATAACGGCTGAATAACTAAAAGCAGTGGCTTTGCTGAGGTGAGGTATCAGGTTTTTCTCTATTATGCAACTTAAACTGCCCCATGGATTAAAAAAAAAATTCAGCAGTACACTTTGGAGTCAAGGGATTGTTTAAACATGTCTGGAAGCACATTATAATTGGATCTGTCTGGGTATTCATTGAATGTACAATTTTGGGGGAAAATGCCAGACTACTTAGGGCAGAAATCCATTACGTTTATTACGCAATACAAAGAAGGAATCGAAACCACAAGCAATAAATGCATTTAATGTATTATAATTATTCTTCCTCTTCATCCTCCACCTCCTCCTCTATTTCGAGTTGTATGAGGTGTATGAGTTGTATACAACTTGTTTGAGTTTATATGTCACCTAAAATTGAATTTGCATTAAAAAAAAAAAAAAAAAAAAAAAAAAAAATATATATATATATATATATATATATATATATGGAAAAATTTATACACCCCTTAAATGTGCATCAACAAGTTATTTTATGTTTGTATATGATTCATAGTGCATGTGGTTAAAAATGGCCATGTTGGGTTATTTCAGGGTACCACCCCCCCTCGACTCCCAGTGTATCCCATGCTAACATATTGTGTATGTGTACACAACTGATAGCATTATCAGTTCACAGAAAACTGCATTATATCACTGCCCATTACATACACAGTACTGTGCAAAAGTCTTACACATGCAAATAACTGCTGTAGAGCAAGGATGTTTTAAAAAAAAAAGTTTATATATTAAATTAAATAAGGTTAAGTTTTTTAAATGAAATTTTCTGTTTAGATTTACTGTTCATCCCACAGTATTTCTGAGAACTTTATCACATCTGCTACTTTTTTCATGCATGCAAAACCTAGCATCTTTCTTTCTTTCTGGGAAAAAAGTAACCTCTTTATAGGCATAAAGATATTTTTAAAAAATGAAAAAGAATTAATAAAGTCATCAAAAAAACATGTATAACATGTGTGTAAAGGTTTGTACAAATAAATAAATAAATAAATACAGGTTGACATAGACTTCTGCAAAGTACTGTGTATCTGTGTGTGTGTGTGTGTTTGTGTGCATATATCACTCACTCACTCACTCACTCACTCTATAACACTTTGTCCTGAGTACAGGTCATGGGGGGTCTGGATCCTATCCCAGGAGACTTACTGTAGGGCATGAGGGTGGGAACCCACACATATTCACACACTCGCACGCTCATTTGGCAATGCCATTTAGGCTAATCTGCATGTCTTTGGACTGTGGGAGGAAACTCACCACGCAGGAGAGAATATACAAACTCAGTGCACACAGACTCAAGGTGGGAAGGAAATCGAACCTAGACCCTTGAGGTGCGAGGCCACCGAACTAACCACTAAGCCACAATACTGTATGTGTGTATATTTGACAGAGAGAGAGAGAGACAGAGAGAGAGAGAGTTGTTGTATTAATAATAAAATTAAAATCCTTTGTCTTTATTTTATCTAGTATTTAATATTTCCGTTGTGTTTTTTTTTCACTTATTTTTTATTTTCTTCTGCAGAATTATTTCTTTTTGTATTAATTTCCAGCTTCTTGCTACATACACAGCAACTGTATGGCTGGATGAATCGCTTTCTTATCTTTGATCTTACCTTATAGATTTTAAAAACATTGATAAGAGTTTAAATGGTAGAAATGAGTAACACTGCCCTCTAGTGGCGGAAAAAAAACAGACTCTTTAGTGAGTTCTAGAGTCGGTCTTTTGCCTCAGGACTGCGTGGTGTGCAATGGAAGCACGTGACCACTGTTTACTTCCGGTTGGGGTTTCGAACCTCGCCGTAAGCAGCAGCAGGATCAGAGCCGAGCGGTGTTGAGTGGAGTCATGGGTTTGATGATTTGGGCTTGTTGGGTTGCTGCGCTTTTCTACCGGCAGATTTGTGCTGTACCGATAAATGAGAGCTATAGAGAGAGACCCCTACTGGATATAAGTGAGTATAATGTTTCTGCTTCACTTACTCAGAGAGTCAGAGAGCTGTTGTACAGGGTGTCCATACAGAGGGGGAATGAACTCTTACAAAAAATATACATGCTTTTACATTCTATGTTTATTTTTTACTATGTTTATTCTAAGTCTAGTAGATTGTTGGTGAAGGTCATGATGTACCAGGAAAAAATCTATACCTCCAGATGTGTTAAGACAGTAGAAGAGATACTGTAGCTCCTTGTGTGCTTATAAAAGAAGGGCAATTATGCGGAGGATGTTTTGTAAATAAATTTCCCCTATGTATAAAGCCTGGGGCGGCACGGTGGCATAGTGGTTAGCGCTGTCGCCTTGCACCACCAGGGTCCAGGTTCGATTCACACCTTGGGTCTGTGTGTGTCCAGTTTGCGTGCGTGCGTGAGTGAGTGTAGATACTTTTGGAGCACACTCCAGTTGAGGATCAATGTAAATAATTATATCCAAAAGGTACTGTATGTTACAACTCAGCTCGGTCACATGACCATAAGAGAGAGCAAGTTCCACCACCACACCAGCCCCCCCCCCCCCCCCCCCCCAAATGGGTTGGCATTTTGTCAACCTAAATTACAGAACTGAAAAAAAAAACTGCTTAACAAACCCGTTTGCTTGGTTTCACAACACGTGAACACGTGGACGAAATAAAACATTCATTACGCAATTAATGTCATTTTATACACGGTGCAAAGAGCAGCTTGGGCTGAAAAAAATTATAATCCCAAAGTTGATGAGTTTCAGAGTTGCACATTGCAAAGTGTTTCATTCCTTAATGAAACAGTGCTTAGTGGTTTGCACCGTTGCCTTGCACCTCCAGGGTCTGGGTTTGATTCCCGCCTCGGATCTGTGTGCATGGAGTTCTCCTTGTGCTTGGTGGTCAGAAAACATGTAGAACAGGCTAATTGATATTCCCAAATTGACCTTAGTCTGTGTATATGTGTGTGCCTTGCGATGGATTGGCACTCCTCCAGGGTGTACCCCGCCTCATGCCCTCAATCTCCTAGGAAAGGCCCCCCTGTGACCCTGGATACAGAATAAAGCAGTATAGATGATGTGAGTGAGTTTGGTGAGTTTGGTTTCTCCTCCAGATATGAACCTGTCATAAGCCTGGTTTCATTCCCATCTTAAGCCTGTGTGATAGCTTGAAACTATTTCTTCATATACTCCTTCACACATAGTGGCAGTTAAGCATAGCTAATTCTCAAACCAACATGTGGAAATCAGACAATCCAGAAGAAAGCCATTCAGACATGGGTAGAGCATTTAACACTCCACACTGACAATAAACAGAGGTCAGGATTGAAACGCGGATAATGGAGATGTAATATACTGTTCTCCTATTGCAGATGGTTTAACAAAAAAGACATGAAATGTTACTCTGATTTACAGGTAAATTCTGGCATATCTCAGACCTGCACATCGATCCCACCTACCATGTCACAGAAGATCACACCAAAGTGTGTTACTCCTCAAAGGGCTTCCCTGCATCCGACCCAGGAGTTTTTGGAGATTTCATGTGTGACTCTCCTTACAAACTTATTGAGTCTGCCTTTACTTATATGAAAACCGTGGACCTTGACCCTGAATTTATTATCTGGACTGGGTAAGATATTTAAATGCTCTTTCCTATTGACAAATAACAATCAAAAGATCAAATATTATACTGGACATTTTGTCTGAAGTTTCATTTAATTCCCACCTAAATTCCACTTAATATTGTAATGTTTCTCAAATAAAACAAAATAAAAGGCCAATCACAATAAACAAGGCATCATGTGATCTCCTCAGAACGGCACAGTCTGATCCAGTCCAGACCAATTGTAATGATGAATGTTTAATCAGAATGGGAGGGGTGGTGTAGACCTTTTGATAAACTGTTCAATAGGTAAATATTAACCATCTTAATACATGAGCTGATCGGTTCTCTCATTGGAATAAATATATTTATTTTGCACATGTTTGCTCCACATTGGGGTGACATTTATGGGATTTGATGATTTTTTTTTTTCTTCCATTCCTGATCAGTAAACATTATGACAAATCTCTCCCACCTTTGTTTACTTTCATCCACTGGGTCTCTGGCTGAGGAAGAGGCACTGATTGGCTCACCATATCACTCATACCTGTAGTAACTAACTGAATCTTTGTAACCAATCATAAACAACTACAGTAATGCTTCAAAGACGGACGGACCAAAACAATGTGAGAGCGTAATAGATTAATACAGGGAACAATTACTTTTTGTTATTACTGATCAAGCTGCATCTACAAAGCTATTGAATCAGGGAGGGAACTTACAGTAGTATTGACGACATGATTTTAATGTTAATTTTCTTTTTTGGCTGCCTTTTTGTTACTTAAATAATGATATGGTAAAAGGGTTAAATGTTGTTCGTCTGCGGTTGGATTTGCCTAATAATAAAACCTACAACGATTTTTATTATGTTTTTACACACAAAAAAATTTAATTTACAGAAGGGGGCACTAACTTTTACACATGAACCTTAAACTTTGACTCCAACTTTCTACACTAGATTTTACATTACAGTTTACATTCTAATCTTTAATGTCACTGGAAAATGTAGAATTGTAGAATTATAGAATTACGTTATCTCTTACGTTTTCCTGTTATTAAATGCCACTGTAACATAAGTTGTGATAACAAAGTTAAGGCAGCACTGAATCTAGGCTCTTTTCTGTAGAGACAGTCCTCCACATGTTCCAGCAGATAAGCTGTCTACAGACACTGTGGTAAATATGATCAGCAATATGACCAGCACCATACGCCAGTTCTTCCCTCAGCTGCCCGTGTATCCCGCCCTGGGCAACCACGACTACTGGCCGCAGGTATTATACCGCTTTTCTTTCCTTATTGTAGGTGACTTATTCTTACTGGTGCAGAAAGAAAGGTCAGGTGAAGGGTTATAATTGTGGACCAGAGGCAATGTTAGCAGGTCAGCTGTGGAATATGGTGCTCTCTCTCTCTCTCTCTCTCTCTCTCTCATACCCCACCAAGTTTGTACTAGTGACAGTGGTGCCATGTTTTTTTCCACTAGACATCCTCCATGGAAGGTTATTGCTGATGATTCCCAGCTACTGTTTTGAAATGAAATCATTTTTTTTGTTTCACTGACTATAAGGTAAAGAGTCAGAGATTCATTCAAGATTTTTCCCCAGAATTGTGAAACCAGACTTGTGGCGAGTGCACTGTATGTGACTGTTTAAATGATTTACTTTGATTGTGGTATGTAAAATGTAAGTTACACTATATTGCCAGAAGTAGTCACTTACCTGCCTTCACATGCATATGATCTTCAGTAACATTCAATTCTTAATCAATAGAGTTAAATATGATGTTAGCCCCGCCCCCTCTGCAGCTATAACCGCTTCAACTCTTCTGGGAAGGCTTTCCACAAGGATTAGGAGTGTGTTTATAGGAAATTTTGCCCGTTCTTCCAGAAGTGCATTTGACACTGATGTTGGACGAGAAGGCCTGGCTCACAGTCTCCGCTCTAATTCATCCCAAAGGTGTTCTATCGGGTTGAAGTCAGGACTCTGTGCAGGCCGGTTAAGTTCTTCAACAACAAACTCGCTCATCCATGTCTTTATGGAGCTTGCTTTGTGCACTGGTGTGTAGTCATGTTGGAACAGGAAGGGGCCGTCCTAAACTGCTCCCACACAGTTGGGAACATGAAATTGTCCAAAATGTCTAAAGCTAAAGCATTAATACGAATACTTTTGGCAATATTTGTGCATGTGCAGTTAGACCCTTTGTTGTTGCTTTACACTCAATCCTTTTGGTACATCAAAACGTTTTGCATATTTACAAAAAATCTGATAAAATCATGGTTTGTCAGTCTATTATGCAAACTGTAATATACAATTTTCTCTTTCAGGATCAACTTCCAGTGAAGGAAAACGACATTTACCAGACTGCAGCCAGACTTTGGTCTCCATGGCTACAACCAGAAGCCCTCGTTACTCTACGGAAAGGTATTTTCTGAATCATAGAATTATGAAGAATTATGCTTTCAAACGCTTTCCTAAACTGAAATTAGTTCCTTTTTTTTTTTTTGCGTACATCTCACCCACAAAAACTGTCCAAGCATTCTAAAGTGTATAGCCGACATCTGAAACTAAAGTGGGATTAAGGCACAGTAACACTACAGACATTAAGTACGTTTCACTTCAGCATTTAGCTCTCGACCAACATGATCATGAGAAACTACTGCTTGGTTAGCAAGGTTTCAATCACATTCATGCACTACTTTACTACTGTGCTTGAAAATTTAATTGGCACACATAACATAGTTTTTGTAGAAAGATAGTATATTTTTTTCCAAGTCCATTTTCCAGGATTAAGTCATGGCATCATGCACAGGGTATGTGTGTATAAATGTATTTATTTAAACTAAATGTGCCCGCGACTTCGGTCGCATGAGATTTAATTGCACATTTAAAAAAAACATCCATAATGCCATCAAAAATTTTATTCAATAATTTTATTTTAGATTTCAATTGCACACGCATATTTAAAAATGTACAGCACCATCTGTTGAATTTTGAGAAGAACTAATGATTTTTACAAAGTCGATATTTTATTAATTTATTTATTTTATCATATAAGGGCATTTTTTAAATTTAAATTTCAAACAAAGCCTATATGTTACCTCAAGCTCAGCCGAACACACCTGTGAAAACCGCATTAAAATTCGTTCAGTTGTTTTTACGTAATGCATGCACAAACAAACAGGCGGAAATTCCAAAAATCATCTTGATGTATTCTATAACTCATCTTGCTTTACATTATTATATGTGTAGTGTTTGTGACAGAAAAAAAAAACAAAACTTGCTCACGTTGATCTTCATTTTCTGAAGGAGGTTTTTACTCGCAGCTGATTAAACCTGGACTCCGGCTGGTGAGCCTGAACACAAACCTTTACTACAGTCCCAATAAATTAACAGTGAACATGTCTGACCCAGCCGGTCAGTATCAGTGGCTGCAGGACACGCTGGAGCTTTCCAAACAGAACATGGAGAAGGTAAACTCAGTTTTGTTTATTTTAAAATGCAGTCATTAAAATGAACTACCATCCTTTGTCTTTTTGGGACTCATTTTAGTCCCAGACTTCAAATGTCCCAGACTTTTAGTCCCAGACTTCAAATACTGGTGTACTTGTTGAAATTAGTACATAATAAAAATAATGATAATTTTCTCTGATTGTTCTTGCATCACAGAATGGGAGTTTAAAATGTCGATCCCTTTCTGTGTGCTCACAGGTCTATGTGATCGCTCATGTCCCGATTGGTTACCTGCCCTTTGCTAGAAACACCACCGCCGTGAGGGAAGACGATAATGAAAGACTTGTGGACATATTCCGCAACTACAGCGATGTTATCCAGGGACAATTTTATGGTCACACTCACCGAGACAGCTTTATGGTTCTTCTTGATAAGAAAGGTAGTATACGTCCCCTAAAAGAAAAATATCCAATATATTAAGCAGATAATCCAGTGACCACCTTATCAGCAAACAACTTATTTACAAAACCTGGAAGTTGCAGGAGATGTATTATATATAAAGTGCCTTGCAAAAGTATTCATCCTTCTTGACCTTTTCCACATTTTGTCACCTTACAACCACAAACGTGAATTTATTTTATGTGGGGGTTTTATGTGATTGGCAACATAAAGTAGCACGTAATTGTGAAGTGGAAGGTAAAATGGTAATTTGATTATTTTTACAAATAAAAATATCTGAAATGTGTGGCGTACATTTGTATTGAATACAAATTCAATACAAATTATTGAGACCCCCACCCCCGATTAAAAAAAAAAAATAAATGCCTCAAGCTCAGTCAGAAATTTTGATTCTCACATGGATTTGGGTCTGGACTTTCTAACACATGAATATGCTTTGATCTAAACCATTCCGTCGAAGCTCTGGCTGAATGTTTTGGGTCGTTGTCCTGCTGGAAGGTGAACTTCCACCCCAGTCTCAAATCTTTTGCAGGTTTTCTTCTAAGATTGCCCTTTCCAAAATGTGGAAAAGTTCAAGGGGTATGAATACTTTTGCAAGGCACTGTATGTATGTAGTCATGGAGCAGTTTTCCTTTTCTCTATATGACTGTTGCCAGTAATGATTTCACTCAGGAAAGCACGAGTTCCCTTTTAAATCTTGTTCCTCTCAGGGTCCTTCCCCATAATGTCTCAGGAAGTCGCCTGTTGCTTGCTCATTATGGGTTTACATTTATATCCACATTTCTGTAAATCGACTACATGAGAGAATGGGGAAGAGGAAGTACAAAATGGATCAGCAGATGGACTTTTTCTCATGATTGGGGTCATGAATGTTGTATAGGTTGCGTTTCTACTCAGAGTGCTGTATATGAGTTACTATAGACACACTGTCGGTTCAAACCGGTCTAGACGTTCTCATCAACAAGGTGTTTGATCCTAGAAAAATCTTGCTTACATGAATACATTTCTGTGTAAAATCAATAGATCGTTGTGTGTGTGTACTGTATGTGAAAATCCCAGAAGTTTCTTAAAAGCATGTTGGTCGTATACTATATACCATGCGTAGAATAACCTGGACTCATGATGACATTTCTCGTGAATAAATGCATTTAAATGCAAGGCGTCAAACCGATTGAGACCCACAGAAGACTTCAAATACAGTGATGAGCCGCAGAAAAACATCTGAATGGTGCAAACATTGCAAAAAATGCCTACGTCTGTGAATGACCATCCCGGCCAATTTAAGTTTTTTTTTTGTATTATTATTATTATTATTAAAATGTTAATTATATTAAAGTTAATATCATACTATATATAATGTAGTATAAAATAAATAAATCTGCTGCCAAAGAGTGTTGTGTTTAAATTGAGTTGAGTTCTCAATGACATGTTCAAGATAATGGAATAATTGTTTAATAATGCCGTAATGGTTTGAAACGTCCTCTGGATAGTAAGTCGTATACTGTATGTTCAATCATTTACAGGGAAACCTGTTAACTCCGCCTTTGTGACGCCGGCTGTGACTCCATACAGAAGTTTTCTAGATCCATATTCGAATAACCCGGGTGTCCGCGTGTACCTTTACAACCCTCAGGACTACAGCTTACAGGTACATTTAAACTTAAGAACATAATTCTGAGATTTTCATAAACAAGTTTGCTTAAATCACTGTGGGTTTTGCACTCCTTTATCAGATTCATTTCCACACTTTTTTTGAGTATACATTTTCTCACATTTTTGTTTTCTAAAGGATCTTTGGCAGTTCTACTTGAATCTCACTGAAGCAAATCTGGAAGAAAAACCCAACTGGAGACTTGAATACATCATGACCAAAGCTTTTGGGATCAAGGACATCCAGCCAGAAAGCCTTCATGAACTTGCCTTAAAGTTCGAAGCACCAGAAAGCAAAGAGTTCCAGAAGTATTTCAATAATTACATGGTCAGTTACAATGACACTATCACTTGTACAGAGGATTGTAAAACAACACAGGTCTGTTCTATACACTTTTTGGACCACAAGTCCTATTCAGAGTGTGTGGACAAGGTCAGGGGTGGTGGATTTTAATGGCCAAAAGCAATCTTAGATTTTTTGTTATTGTTTTGTTTGTTGTTGCAATAAAGGGAATAAATGTAAGTCTTTCTGCCAGTAAATGAATATTTTACTTGGGAAATAGGGAGATACATACAGCACAGACGTGACCTTACCAGATATGTTATTATTACTCATGAAAAGTTCAAGACCTGAACTAACCCTTACATGTGACATGATGTGCTTTTCATGTAATTTAATCATTTGTCCACTTTTATTTAGTTTACACTGTTTTTAGTCTGATTGTTTAAAAAAATTGATAAAAATTATGTTAAATTTATTTAATTTTCTTTGTTAAAAATGTTTTCATGGATTTGCATTGTCCAATTATGCATACCTTATTTCAAATGAAATTATATAAAAGCATATAATTTACATTTTAATTAAGCTGTTTTTATGTTTTAAAGGGATTTGCATTGTTCAATCAATATTATAATTCAATCATTCAATCATAATTTTATGTAAGTTTAATATAACATATTTTTTGTTGTTTTGTTTTTCTGCCAAGTGGTTATTTTAATGGGCATTATTGAGGCAGGGGATTCATTTAAGGAAGATTTATTTTACTACAGTGTCCTTAGCGTACAATAAAAAAATGACTGTTAAAACCAACTGTACTGTAGTGATTCTTGTGCTTTGTGTAACTGAATTGTACATTTATTTTGTTATGGGGATTTTTTTCTGTCTCCTATGTCAGTTTGAAGATGAGCAAATGAACCCAAACTTATCTAAATTGATGATAAAATCTGAGGAGTGAAGGAGAATGGTCTGGAGAGCAATGACTGAATAACTAAAGAAAATACCATAGTGCATGATCTAAACATCACAAAGATAGGACACATTTGCTTTTTTCTAACTGACTAATACTCCTTTATCTTCAGCACTCTCTTCACCATCACTATATGTTGGCTCATTCCTTGAAATCAGCATAATCAGAAGGTTAATAAAGGGATGATTCTTAACGAGATGATTAGTGATCAGAGGATTACATGCATTTTACTAAAACTAATTTTTGAAAATAGAAAATTTTAAATTATTTAATTTCCATTCATTTGACAAGATGGGTAAAAATTATTTACTTTGTTTGCTTGTGCATGCTAGTGTATCCATCCCCTGGATTCAGCAGAGAACTACAACCCTTAGATGAGACTAGCATTGCTACTATTTATACCCCCCAAATGTGCACATATTGCAGGCACACACAACCTCCCCTGGGCTAATTTTGTTGTGTGGGAATTTTCGTATTTGTGGGAATTGATTATTATTTAAATATATTATGTTTATTACTTAATATCTACTTTTTTGAAAGGGGTTACAGAGGGCTGCATAATTAAAAATCCTAGGAAATGTGGCCTTATGATGGGGACAAGGGCAGTTCTCGAGATGATGTTAATATCACCTGAACTCTTTCTCTACTATGCCAATGACAGAAACCCCCCACCATTCAATGTTTGAAACCGTGTACTCATGATTCATCATTAAAACCACCTTTTGGTGACTATAAAATGTGTTTTAAATATACATGGATCAAATTTGACCCAGGACAACCTCAGTGTACAAACATTTCTAACAGCTAAATGGGAAGAAGTTTAATAACTAATTTAAGTTTTGTATAATTTGGGTCATATAAGGAAACATGCAAAAGTAATGTAATTTCAGATGTTTTTACTGCACTTAAATGTAAAAATGGGTAAAAAAGAAAAAAAAAAGCAAAATTAGCACTGCATGATTTAAGATCGTAATCCTTAACTAAACCTTAGCTATTGTTACTAACTCTTAACTACATACTTTATACAGTATTACATTTATTTTTAATTGTTAACTCCAGGTTAACTCTAAGAATGTAATAAGTGTGTGTCTCGTTAATATCAACATATTGGCTTAATCAAATATAATATTATATAAATCTTAATTTGTTTCACAGTTTGATGCACTGCATGAATGAGGCACTGCTCCTAATAAAAACATCAGATAAACGATGAATTATTCCACTTAAACTCTCACACAAAAATAAGAACTCTGCATTTACTTTATCAAATTGAACATGCTAAGAGTTTATGGGGCATATAATCAATACCTTAAAACCCATTAAAACCGTGGAAAAAACTACTCAAAAATAAAATAAAAAACAAAATGCTAAATAAATAAAAATGCTCAATTCTGATAGGAAATGAACAAAAGTGGTATAAATGAGTGAGTAAGAAAGAGATATAAATATATTATAAAGTGAATAAAAATGTTAAATGATCATTAAAGATGTATTAATGTGTAGATGAGCTCACTTCTCTCTGCTGTACACACACATTAAAAGAGAAAGGCAAAAACATAATAGCGCCCTCTGCTGGGCGTCCATCTGATCAGCTCCCGTAATCAAACAAGAGATATGTGTTCCCTTTCAAAAGCTACACTCGATGCTGCGTCAAAACGCTATGGGAACATCTCTTTGTTCTCCGGTTGTGAAGGCTGTGCATGTCAAAACCGCCGAATACCTCGGCTTATAACCTCTGCCAGGCATGATGTCACCGAATAAGGTGCACCTGCATGTTATAAATAGGAGTGAACCGGAAACATCCTCAGATCTTTTTGTCTTCAGGACCGCTTTGTGTTTGCGTGTGCATGTGCAAGCCATAACAAAAGCAAAAAAAAAAGAATATAACAGCATTAACTCACCGATATGGCGGAGTTGCTTAAGAGATGCGTGCCTCCGTACGATAGATCTCTTTCGGAGGGCGATCTTCATGAATTTTGTCTCGAGTGCTTGGGGGAAGAACACACTCGCCTCGGGCTTCAGGGAGACTGTGAGTACTGTGATCTTCTCCCTATTAAGGTGCTTTCTGGGGCTCGCGTGCTGATGTGGGAGACGCGCACGAGACGGAATTTCTCCTTTCTCTCGCGCTCTCTCCGGATCAGGAAGTTTTAGCTTCCTCTTCGTAAGCGCGCTCTGGCGCTTCTTGTGAAGGAGCGGAAGAATCCTCTTCTCTCGCTTCCATGGAAGTAGCCTCCTCACAACGCTCCTCCAGTGCTGACAGAGCTTATGAGGAATTATTAGAGGTTATAACGCGTGCGGTCGAGCGTTTGCATATCAACTGGCCGCAGAAGCGAGATTCCCCCAAGCGTTCGAGATTGGACAACAGGTTTCTGTTGGGTGGCTGGGGGGAGGAGCAGGTCAGGCTGGCGCTTCACTGCACACCCTGGCGGTTTTGCAGGCCTACCAGGCTGACCTGCTGAAGGACCTGAGCACCGGCGGGGTTATTGATGACAGGGCGTTTGCAGAGCTGCGCCGAGCCACAGACCTGTCTCTCCGTGCAACCAAGCAGACAGCCCGTGCTGTGGGCCGTTCTATGGCTGCCATGGTATCCACGGAGAGGCATCTGTGGCTGAACCTCACGGGCATCAAGGATAAGGATCGTGCTGTCCTCCTTGATGCCCCCGTCTCACCTTCCGACCTCTTTGGCGACGCTGCTAAGTCCGTCGCCACTAGGTTTCGGGAGGCGAAGCTATATGAACAGGCCTTTGGGAGGTTCCTTCCCCGCCGGTCTCCAACGAAAAGTTGGCATCTCCTGCCACACTTCAGGATACCCAACACCTAACACCCCCCCATCCAGCCGAAGTGTCAAAGCTTGTGCCCCTTTCGGAGAAGCTGGCAGCGTGGAAACTACTACCAGGCGTATCTCCTTGGGTACAAAGGACTGTAGCCACAGGCTACAGGATTCAGTTTGCACATCGTCCGCTTGAACAAGCTAGCGCACCAGGTTCTGCTTTGGCCACAGGACAAGTTCCTGTCCCTCAGGGTGATTTACATTCCAGGGCATATGAATGTAGGAGCAGACTTGCTATCCAGACAAGCTGTAAAACATGGGGAATGGAAACTCCACCCCGAAGTAGTCAGTCAAATCTGGGAAAGATTTTACGTAGCAGAGGTGGACCTCTTTGCCTCACAAGAGGCAGCACAATGCCCCCTTTACTACTCTCTGACTCCTCCAGCTCCCCTGGGTCTGGACGCAATGGCCCACACGTGGCCCAGATTATGCCTTTATGCGTTTCCACCTATAGTTCTGCTCCCAGGAGTCCTGGCGAGGGTCCGTCAACAGGGTTTGCGCCTCTTATTGATAGCACCCCATTGCCGACCAGAGTGTGGTTCTCGGCTCTTATATCTCTCCTCGACGGCTCACCCTGGGTGATTCCAGTGAGGAGGGATCTTCTGTCTCAGGCACAGGGGACAATACTTCATCCCCGGCCCGAGCTCTGGAACCTTCACGTTTGGCCCCTGAAGGGCACCAACTAAGACATGCTGGGCTTTCAGCCAGCGTAATTGAAACCATTTTAAGTGCCAGGGCTCCCTCCACTAGAAGAACTTATGCCCTCAAATCGAGTGTATTTGAAAATTGGTGCATGGCAAGACATGTAGACCCAGTTCACTGCCAGATTGTTTCAGTGCTGGAGTTTCTGCACTCCCAGGAGTGCAGAAACTCAGGAGTGCAGGAGTGCAGGAGTTTCTGCACTCCTTGCTTTATCAGGGAACAGGGTTACAGCCAAGTAACCCGAGACGATTTGTCGTGGAGCATTCTGTTTTACACATGCGCAGATCACTCATGTCTTAACCCGCGGCAGTGTGATCAGCTAAATGCGCCACTACTCTTTCCTGTTCTTGTGTCTCTCACAGGCTTTCTCACAGAAAAAAGTAGATAAAGTCTGTTTATCATCAGATTTGTAATTCCTCACTTTTTAGGTCTCTAAAGGGTTTTAGAAAGTCGCAAAATCTGCCGCTCTGGTTGTGCGCATGCGCAATACATTGAACCTATTTGATCTACCTTTAATAGGGACTTCTTATCTAACTTTTTATTTATTTTTTAAGATTAAACATATTTGAAATTATTTAAAATTCTGTATAAAAAATAACTGTAAAAAAAAAATTATAGATTATATATATATATATATATTTAGAAAATATTATAGAAAATATTATATATTTTCAGTAAATTACATTCCAATCAAAAATACCAATGCAAAGGAAAAGAAAGTTTTAAAATATTGTAGAAAAATTAATAATTGGAAAATTTATTAAATGTACCACAGTACTAGAAAAATGTGTCATGGAAGCACTTCCAAGCATCATGCTTTTTATTTATTATTTTTTATTAATAACAAAAAATACCAGTGAAGAATAAAAGTATAACTTAAAGGATCCAGAGGGAGGAAAAAATTATTATACAATTAACTATACACAGTTAACAGAGCAAAGACTAAGTACAGAATACAGTATACTGTATAAGCAAACTTAACAAATAATAGGTACATAAATAAACAATAGACAATATTAAACACTAGAGTAAATAAATAATAAGGAAAAATAAATCACAGT
Organism: Clarias fuscus; assembly: GCA_030347435.1. NCBI lineage: Eukaryota > Metazoa > Chordata > Actinopteri > Siluriformes > Clariidae > Clarias > Clarias fuscus. The sequence goes on from CM059229.1 coordinate 9,811,514, forward strand.
TTTTCATTAATTAAATCTAAATGTCAATAATAGAAGACTTTTGGTTTTCAGAAGGTTTTGTATTTCACAGAAGAAAGGCAATATTTAAAAGCTGACAATCTATTCAAATAACTTGTTACTTTTATCCATTTACATGAAATTATAAGATTTATGAAAAAAAAAATCGTGCACCACTTCCTGGTATCATGCAGATGTTCCATTATGAGGTCACTAAAGTCACAATGCTTTAAAGGTGCAGCTGAATGAAAGCTTTCAGTCATTATGGATTCAGCTTCTGAAGCAACAATATTTTAAAAAGGAGAAACACAGGTGTCAAAATAGTTAGCAAGTTTTTCTTGGACTGTGCTGTGGATTGTGCTGAGGATGATTCCGAACACCCACAGATGCAGGAGACCACATTGGAGATTGGAGATCAGGTTAAATCCATCACAAAAATGGAAACAAAGTTCAGGAAATTCAGGCAGTGGTGGAAGAAAAAAAGTCTATATCTAAAAGAAAGAATTCAGGTAACACTGGAGAGATTCTATTGACAGATTAAGTACAATAAACATTTATCATGCAATATAATGTGAATATTTATTTAAGTCACAGAAAAGGGATCCACCGCAGGGGTGGATGAAGATAAAGATGTTAAGGAAGACGTTAAGCAAAGCATCAATGCGGTGCAAGAGGAAACGGTTGACGTCCTTTGGAGTAAGTAATAGAAATAATCCCTTGATATATCTTACTAGTAATCATAAATCACTTTACTAAACCACTTGCAAAATAAGTACTAAGGGTGTATTATATTACATCCAACATCTGAACAGTAGCCGAGACCGTGGACGTGAAAGATGAACCAGAAGCTGCTAGCACACTATGCCAGAACGTGAAGCCTCTGAATCAACCGCAGGATACCATAGATGAGAAGCTGGGTCTCACAGAAAGTGAAATCGTGTCTGTATTCCAACTGAGGCAGAGAACTTACTGAACCTTTTAATTCAGATTTCAGATTTAAGAGTACAAATCTGCAGGTAAAAATGAAGAAGTTTCAGAAATAAATGAAGTTTAAGAAATGTGAACTGGAGGTAATGTGTGTGTGGGTGTGTGTGTGTGTGTACGCATGTGTGAAACTAACCTGTTACCCAGCAGGTTACATTTATCTCCAATAAACCCTGACTCCTGCTGTCTGAAACAGCCCGACATATCTTTATTCATATCACAGTCCATATACAGGCACATACAGAGTCAGTTCATTTTTTTATTATTTTTTTTAAACTAGAGGTGACTCTGCCTGCATAAACGAGGTTTAGCTGTGGCTCCGCCCAAGCTCAGATCCTGATGCCTGCGTGCTAACATTACCTGCAAATGAAGTGTGCGGTCAACTTGCTGCCGCTCCTCACACTGCTTCACTGCATCAACAACTCTTACTTCTGCCCGTCTGCGCTGACGCTGTAGACACTCTCCAGTCTCATCTGGGGTTTCAGTAGCTATGAGCTCAGGTTGATGGCTTCTTTTTTCAGCCCGTGCTGCCCACTTTTGCAATCATACCTGTGGCACGCTCACAGTATGACATAATTGTTGACAAGGCCACCTGCTGTTACAGTACATTCGTCGAGGAACGTCTGTGACCCGCCTATGACATAGCCTCATAACAAAACTCAGTCTGTTATGATCACTGTAGTTCTTGTAGAATATGAGTGTGATAAATAAGTATAATGATGGAATTGTGCCATAATTCCTTTTTCAACACAGTGATCTCTTGCAGAGAGTACAGAGATTGTTTATTCAGGTATGTGCACTACTGTATATGTACTGTATGTGTATTACTACTTAGTCACCTTTTTAATTTTATCATGCTAATGTCCTTCCAGGAACCCATTAGATGGCAGCTTTTGTGAAGGTTCAGGGATAGACTGTTAGCAGTGATCAGTGATTTTGAGTAGCTGCAGTTGGTGGTCTGTTAGGAAATCCAGTTTCTCCAAGTAGGAGCAGCTTATATGTACAGTACATTCCTCAGTGTGGATTAGAGCATCTCAATGAGCTGATCAAGTCACATCTTGCACAAAGCACTGTCACTCCATTGTTTGGTAGTATAGCTATAGTTGAGTGGAGTGGAAGTGTGGGTAAACCTGCATTTAACTACAAGTTGATCAGATACTGTATTGTTTTTAAATAATTTATGTAGCTATTTCTGGTGATTATCAGTGATAATGTTTATATACTGTATACACTACCCGGCCAAAATGAAGGCACATACTGTACCCTAATATTTAATTGGACCAACTTTATTCATGTTGTCACCTCATTTTTTTTTCTTCTAATCTCATAACGTTGCTGGACCTACTGTACGTAGCAGACCTGACCAACCCCAGATCATAAAACTGACTCCACAGGCTTGTACAGAAAGCACTAGGCATGATGAGGGCATGATGAATTCTCTTCACATTGTGCATGTAGAAATGCTCTTACTATGCATCAACAACTTGCTCTATGCAAGTGCAAAGAGTTCTATTGTTTTTTGTTTTTTTTACGTTTTGATTTCACTTCACATTTAAATGATCTCGCATCACGCTCATTCTGTCACGAGCTATCGGTGGGTAAGCACAGAAGCCTTAGCAGTTAGCCCGTGTAGCGTGGATGGTAATCCCAAACGCGGAAGCAACGCGAGTAGGCAGGATAACCACGCAATTTGTCTAAGAACACTCTTACACGAAGAGCTAGGATCTACACAAATAAATCCGCGTTCTAGCAACACACACTCAATCAAAGAAGCAACCCAAATCGGTGGGTACTCACAGAATAGTCGGCGAAGTGTCAGACAAGGCATGGGACACGAACTCAATGACTGAGCAATGTGAAGCGCCATCTTGTTTCCTTTTATGCTTCCTGAAATGCGACTGTATTACTTCCGGGTCCTAGTGCCGGTCGTGTCACGAGTGTGCATGACACATTCAGGATGTTTTTTCCAACCACATTTCTTCCTCGAAGATGATGGATCATCACTATCCTTCCAGGTTTTAATAATGCGTCTTACAGTTCTTAACCCAATTGAACTAGTTTCAGCAATCTCATTAGTTGTTTTCTTTGCTTGTCGTTTGCAAGTTACACCATGCATCAGTTAGGTTTAAATAACTTGTTGCCAGCTGAACCATATTAATCACTGCAGCAATTATCCAATGGAAGGCTCTTAACTATTTGCTTAGTTATATCCAGGTGGTGTCATTTTGTAGGCTGTGAAGTGTTTAATTAAGAATGAAAAATGTGCATATTTATTTATTTCTGTTTATTATTCATTGCATTTGTAAAATGATTGAAGCCGACATTTATAAATCATTAATTTATTTTACATTTCATTTATGAACAACAAAAAAAAATCATTGATTTGGGTTCAGTCAACAGTATGATAAGATTTAATGATGACGTATTTTTTAAATCTTTGTTTTACTTCTTTTTTTGAGAATTGCAGATTTTTAATGTGTATGATGATTTCGGAGATTTTGCATGCAACTGGTACAGAAGCAACAGCATTGTATTGCATTGTATTGTATGTAGTATAACTATTTGTTTATTTGTTTGTTCATTTAACTTGTAGGTTGTATGGCATTTTCAATAATAAAATTACACTAGTGCATACATTACAAACCTCATAATTTACTGTACTATAAATGTAACACACACCTTTAATTAAGTTTTCATTTAATTTCAGAAGCCAATATAGCGGGGTCATGGCACAGCATGTACACTAGCTCTCTGAAACTCAAACACGTATATATAGGAGACATATCTGGCATTGATTAACTCAGTGCTCATGTAAATGTAAGGTGGCCGTGTTCGACAAGTCAATAAACCAAACCCAGTGAATAATGTGTAACTGGATGTAGCTTTGCAGAATTTTCTGAGATCAGATTGGAAAAAAGCAGCACAGTCTTTTTGTGCTTATTTGAAGGAGGCTGCTCTTACCATCTGGCTTGTGAGATAAGTTTTCAGGTTTCTAATGTAAAGCCCAGAGCTGAGAGTTGTGGTATCACTCATTAGGATGAGCAAAAAATTAGAAAATGGGTCAAAATGGTTGTTTTAGTTTTTTTATGACCAAAATAATAAGCTCATGAGTATAACTGAGAGTACATTACTGTGACGTCATTAATTTATTTCACTCTGCGTTGCCAGAACATATCTGTGCTGTTTGGGTTTCTGTATCACACTGAGACTGGTTAAATGGATGAAGTATAATTTTTGGACACAGAAACATAATTTGGCACTAATCCCAGGATCATTCTTATTTACACCATTAAGCCCTAAAATCTCTGAAATAATTATATTGCAAATATATACTGAATATAAGAAAAGTGAAGTAATATTTAGTTTTATTTTGATTATACAGTATTATTACTTTTACTCATTTCAAGCTAGAAATTTCCTTCTCTATTGGCAGATACTTCAACTTATTTCAACTTATTTTAAGAAGCAAATTTATTTCCCATTTATACATTTATATACATCTATATAAATATTTTAATGGCCTTTGTTATATGATATAATCAATATATATCAATAGCTACTGATATAAGGTAGCTTTTTTCCCCTATCATCCAATTTACAAAAAAAATAAAATAAATAAAATCCACATGTACGATATCTTTGATTTGGCATTTGATGATTGCCATTGCCATTCATGCTATCAGCCTTATCACTGTACTGAAATTAAGATCCCTAAGTGACTGCCTGCCATGTTATCAACCTTATCTTTTCTTAAAAGCCGAAGGACCTAAACCTTTAAAATAAAAGCCAAACTGGTTGACTGACCCATTTTATAGTGACAGCTGCTCTTCTGCAACAAAGGCAATTTTGAATGCAGGATGGACCACTCATTGGATTTCCTCTGCATCTCCCTGAGTGGCCTTACTGAATGTAATTATCGTTCCTCCATCCCGCTATCCCCAGGGAGCCCTCGCTTCCCTTTCAAACGACTCAGCTGTGTGTCCCTGTGCCCTCTGCACCTCCCCATGTATGTGTGGCCTTACCCTTAACACCCTGTATATCAGCCCCCACCATCTTAACGCCTAGCCAGCTGTGTGGTTTATACAATTTCCTGATGCACCCTCAGCCTTCACTCTTTCACTCAATAAAAAAAGGTCACAAAAAAAAAAGATTTAATTCTGCAAATACAAAATACAAATTTAAATTTGTTATATGTGAAAAAAAAGATATATATATATACTCTAAAATATTTTTTCACATATAACAAATTTGAATATATATCAATTTGAATATATATATATATATATATATATATATATATATATATAAATAGAGAGAGAGTCAGCCAAAAACTTCATACACACTTCAGGAAAAGGAAAACTTGCATAAATATTTTCATTCTAGATTTATAGATTTATTGCTATATGTCATATTTTGTATATCAAAATATGACATATTATTATTATTATTATTATTATTATTATTATTATTATTATTATTATTATTATTATGTAATAATAATATCAATATTGTACTAAATAACATGCATCATAATATTTTCCTTTTCCTGAAGTGTGTATACATTTTTTGGCTAGTCTCAGTATTAGGCAAATAAAACCTCAAAAGACCAACAACATTTTCAATGTGAAATTATTATAATTATTATATATTTTTTTTATTTTACAAAAATTAAGCACAAATAACTGGAGGCAATACGAAGTACCCCTATGAATCAATAGTTTAGAACCATCTTTAGCAGCAATAATTTGAAGGAATTGTTTGTTGTATGACTGTATCAGTCTCACATCATTGTGAAGGAATGTTTGCCCATTCTTCTTTACATCATTGCTTCAGTTCATTGAGGTTTACAGGCATTCTATTATGCACAGCTCTCACCGCAGCATTTAAATCGGGTTGAGGTCTGTACTAAAACCCTGATGATTTCTGTTTCAGTCATTCTGATGTATATTTACTGCTCTGCTTCGGAGCATTGGCCTGTTGCATGACCCAATTTTGACTAAGCTTTAGCTGTCGGACAGATGGCCACAAATTTGTCTCTGCCAAGTTGTGTGCGGATCGGATGGTCCGCTGTGGTGACCCCTCAATGGGAGCAGCCGATAGACCGACAACAAAAACTACAGAGGAGTTCATGGTCTACTTATTAACTGCAAGGTGCCTAGGTCCTGAGGCTGCAAAACAAGCTCAAATCATCACTGCTTCACTGCCGTGCTTGACAGTGGGTATGACGTGGTTCTGATGAAATGCAGTTTGGGTACTGCCAAACTTGGCGCTGGGCAAAAAGGCCAAACAACTCTTTATCTTCATTCGTCCAAATTACATTGTTCTAGAAGTCCTGTGGCTCATTCAGATGCAGTTTTGCGAACCTCAGTAGTGCTTCCATGATCTTTTTAGACACTCCTCGCAACCCTTCCAAAAAATATGTACTTGTTAAGTCTTCTTCTAATTGTTCTGTCATAGACTTGAACATTTAACAGGCCCATTGATGCCTGTAGGCTCTGAGATATAACTTTTGTTTTGTTTTTTTGTATTTCTCTGAGCATTACAGTCTGACCTTGTGGTGAATGTTCTGGGACGTCCACTCCTGGGAAGATTGGAAACTGTCCAGAATGCTTTCCACTTGTAAATACCTTTCACTTCTCTATTACTATGGCTAATGTCATTCCCAGTTGGCATTGTGTTAACACACACTTGAACGCTCCAGACCAGCAAACTGCCAGAACATCTGCTTCTATAGAGATATGCACACCTGATGATAACAATTAATCAAGGGCTGCGACCCACTATTTTAAATTCTGTGCAAGCAGTAACCGGATACTTGGTATTGCCCACATGTTTTTTTAAATTATTATTTATTTTGCCTTCATTTCTGTTGAATAATTGCATGGTGAAAATGACCAGCGATGCTCTACAGCTTAGAGACAGTGGCACTGAGGAAAAGACAGGAGGTAGAGTTGGCGGTAGCAGAGATGTTGAGGTTCTCTTTGTGAATAACATGGATAGGATCAAGAATGAGAACATCAGAGAGAAAACCCATGTTAGATGTTTTGGAGATAAAGTCAGATTGAGGTGGTTTGGACATGTTCGGAGGAGAGATTGTGAGCATATTGGTAGGAGGATGTTGAGGTTGGAACTGCCAGGCAGGACGTCTAGAAGAAGACCAAAGAGGAGATTTACAGTAGAGATGCAGTGAGAGAGGACCTGAAGTTAATTAGTGTGCGAGAAGAGGATGCTGAGGATAGGGTTAGATGGAGGCAGATGATTAGCTGATTCTATGGATTCGAACATAAGTAACATCCAGTTTGTCTTCTTCCCATCATGCACCCTGGTGCCATCTCTTCCACAGACAAGCAACTCACACTGTATACACCTGATCATCACTTGCCCACTGAAGGTGTTTTCGGCAGTGCCCAGCGGTCAGCATGGGCACTCCGACCCCTCTGCTGCTATTCAGCCCTATACAGAGCCAGCTGTGATGCAGTGTGCTCTGAGATCTTTCCATTATAGCCAACGTTAACCTTTTCAAGAAATTGTGCTTCAGTAGGTGTTCCATGGGTTTGGGCCATACAAGCTAGGTCTTGTGTCCCACATGCATCAGTGAGATTTAGCCAACCATGACAATTCTGCTGTTTCACTGGTTGTCCATCCTTGAACCACATTTGATAGGTACTAGATGCTCTGATGCAGTGATCTACTGTAGCCATCACATTTAGGTCTTTTTAATGTCACTAGGATCCTTCCATTTGGCCATTTTTCCTGCTTCCAACACATCAACTTCAATGGCTGACTGTTCATTTGCTGCAACCACTTGACAGGTGCTACTGTGACATGATAATCACATGTTATTCACTTCACCTGTCAGTGCTTTCAGGGTTTATTTGGATCTATTTGTGAGACCAGATTCAACAATTGAACTACTAACACTTATTGACCCTGGACCACCACTGTAGAACCATACAAAGGCATATATTTAGGACAACAAGAAAAAAAAACACACACAAGAAAATAAAACATAACAACCAGAAAGAGAGAGAGAGAGAGAGAGAGAGAGAATAAAAAATGGTCATTGCATGCCTCTTCCAGAATTCACCACCAAAATGCATCGCCACCAGGTTCATTACGAATATGAAACCATGGCTACTGAACACTTAATCCACTGAGAGCAGCTTCCTCGTCACAGATGGTGCTTAAGAGCAATGACTGCATTTTGTCAAGTGTCTCTGTGTGTATTTGGGGGCCTGTTCTATGTGTGTGTGCATATGCTTCATGTACCATAGTTCATAATAACTGCCTTGTGTGTGTGTGTGTGTGTGTGTGTGTGTGTGTGTGTGTGTGTGTGTGTGTGTGTGTGTGTCCCAAACCTTACACAGAGAAAATAATGAAGAAAAATCTGCCTCAATTGCTCAGCTTGTGTTGTACAGTACACAGTAATCACATTTGTGTTCCCTACAGAAGAAAGCAAAAAGCATTTTTTTTGCATCAAATGCTGACCACAACCAGTTCTGCTGATCTCATTAAGGTGGGATACACAATAGCCCGCGCCGAGGAGGTGGGTTTGTTAAAAGGTGGGTCACCTGGTTACAAAAGTTAATATGCTTCCATCCTTTATGGAAATATGTGTATGCATTTATTTCCCTTTAGTCTACAAACTCCGTCAGTGTTTCTACAACCTATAGTGTTTCTCTAAGGTACATAAATTGGTTAATTTATGTTTACAATAACATTTATCTAAAATTTCTGAGAGTATGTTTATTATTTATTTATTTATTTATTTATTTATTATTATTATTATTATTATTATTATTATTATTATAAGGGGTAGTAGTAGTAATACAGCCATAAATATTGTGTGTCACTGTGCTATTATTAAATGAAAATCGTAATATTACAAACTCTTAAATAATCATTAGAAACATTACATTTGTCTCAGGTTGAAAACATTATTAAAACAATTATGAATTACCCAGACTGCATTCTTTTGCACTTCAGGTAAATCTCAGCTTTGACAAATATCCCGTCCATCCATCCAGTCTGATCCCACAAGAAAGGCCAACGTTGCACAAATTGCTAAAAAATAAGTCAATGGTGGCCATAAAAGAAAGGCACCAGAACACCCAGTGCATCACAGTCCCACCCCTCAATCCAGAGCACCCAATGGACCTGCAATATTAGTATTTGGTAGTACTGAATCCTAAGAATATGTAAACTTCTGACCCGCTGAGGAAGTGATGAAAGAAATAAAAGCTAAGGTAAATCTTTCTTTCTAATATTATTCTGACATTCCACATTCTTAAAATAAAGTAGTGATCCTAACTGACCTAGGACAGGTAACATTTATTAGAATTTAATGGCAGGAATTGTGAAAAAAAAATGTGTTTAATATATACGGTATGCGCCAAAATATACAGTACTGAAACTCATGCATCTCAAATGCGCATTTGTGATTGTTGACCTGGCGTAGCTCCAGACGTATAGTGAAAAGAATGTTGTGTTGGGCAGCTGATGTTGGAAATGAGTCTCTCAATGGAGGAAAGGGTATTCATAGTTGAGTATTATTTCCGCTCATATGGAAGTGGTCGTGAATGGGGACCGAGCTTGAAAAAGAGATTTAATAAGACAGCACCAAGTAACACATTATGCTGTCTATTGTTATGAAATGTCACCATTCTGGTAGTATATTGCGCCTGCATTACGCAAAGAAATCACCACATTTTGCAGGAGTCTGCAGCAGCTTCTGTTCCGGGATTTGTCTGAGAATCTGCCTGAACGATATGAACACTGTCTACAGCAAGGCAGTGCACACACACTTCAAACACTTGCATTACGTATACCATGGTAAATCAACATGCTAATAGTGTGTACAGTATCTTAGTTTCTTTTAGGAGAATTAAACTGAGATCACAACGAGGTAATATTGTTCATCTTTTCATTTCATTACTCTATATTTTGGCGCATACTGTATATTGGACTACAGAGATTCCTAGTTGGATGCAAAGATCCAGCTTTAACATTTTCAAGGGGTTTGCATCAATAATCGTACTTGTACTGTTGTAATTAATTTGACCTTGGATACAAAATAGTTCTAAAATGATCCCCTGCCGTGAATTCTGGCTGCATGAAGTTCTTAACTAGGGATCTCTGTAGTAGGAAGGCCAATGGTGATTACCATTATATCTACTCCCATTTTAAAACCTCCGGCCAATATGCACATGAGTATTCACACACTCCAGGCAATTTGCCAACGTATGTCCCTGGGATGAAACCCACCAAGCATGGAGAGAACATGCAAACTCCAGGCACACAGATCCGAGACGGGAATCGAACCGAAACCCTGGAGGTGCAAACTGATAGTCCTAACCACTAAGCCACCATGCCATCATATTGGTTCCTTCCACGTCAGCACCCTGGATGTATATCCGTTTTTTCTGTGGCAGTTACTTGTAAGTTGAGTGTCATTCACACACTATGGGCAATTTGAGACTGCTAATTATCCTAACCTGGGTGTTTGGACTGTGTGTTTGTGGACTGTGGAAGGAAACCGGAGAACCCAGAGGAAACCCACCAAGGACATGCACATAGAATTCCACGCGCTTAACGACTTAGTGATTAGCCACTTAAAAAAATTTATATACATTGATACACACACTACAAAGAATGCAGTCAGACAAGCCGAAGCATTTCTAATTCTGTCATTTTCAACCACATACAGTACACACAAGCTTCAGTTAAAAGTGATGAAATGTCGGTGAGGATGGGGAGAATGTAAGCGGTGTAAAACACTGTCTCTGAGCACGCGCTTTAAAGGGACGGTATGAATAAGAAGAAGACTCTTCCTCTCCCCCTCCTCCTCCTCCTCCTCCTCCTCTCACACCTTCCGCCCCGCCCCCATGTGCTAGCTGGATGGATGGATGGACTGTGTGACCGGAGCCATATGGGATTTTTCCCCCCCCTTTTTCAGTCACACACTCACAATCACCATCATCATCGTCATCATCGTCACCGCCATCACCAGCACCGACACCGACACCAGAAGCAGCAGCAGCAGCAGCCTCAGCATCAGCATCAGCAGCAACAAAAGCAGCCAGGGCAGCGCTGACGCACACACCACCTTCCTGTGATGGAAATCTGCGACTGGAGGCGGAAAACACCGGGATGCTCCTCCATGGGCGCTGATTCCCGATGATCTTCACATGCTCTCTGTTTGAGATGCGCAGCAGACGGAGACCTGGGAGCGGAGTTCCTGCTGCAGGGTGCCGCATTGCCTGGCCGCTTCGTGGATAGACAGTGTCGTGTAGTGTAGTGTGAATTAATGGCGGGGTTTAATAGTGATCACTGATTTATCCTCTTTTTTTTTTGTATATTTGAATGAACGAAGGGATTGTTTTTTTTTTATTTCTCGTCTGGATGCACATCCTTCCTGTATATGCGCTTTGACCGGATGAATGTCGAGCAGATTTTTCTTCTTTAACGTACAAAGACATCCTTTTTAGATTTGGGAGAAATAACCTCCCGTGTGCGTGTGTGTGGGTGAGAGTGTGTGCGAGTGTGTGTGTGTGTGTGTGTGAGAGAGAGAAAGAGAGAGAGAGAGATATCTCAGGACGGGATCTAAAGTGGTGTTTTATTCAGGACGCAAACACAAATTCTTGGATATCCCTTGGAGTCGGTAAGTGTTCTGGCGCGATGACTCATTTACAGGCGGGTCTGTCCGCCGAGACGCTGGAGAAGGCCAAGGCGGAGCTGAAGGAGAACCCTGACACCTTGCACCAGGACATCCAGGAGGTGCGGGACATGATCATTACGCGGCCCGACATCGGCTTTTTGCGCACGGACGACGCCTTTATTCTGCGCTTCCTGCGCGCGCGCAAGTTCAACCACTTCGAGGCGTTCCGTCTGCTCGCCCAGTACTTCGAGTACCGCCAGCAGAACCTGGACATGTTCAAGAACCTGAAGGCCACAGAGCCTGGCATCAAACAGGCCCTCAAGGACGGCTTTCCTGGTGTGCTGTCTAATCTGGACCGACATGGCAGGAAGATCCTGGTCCTGTTCGCTGCCAACTGGGATCAGAGCAGGTGATGCTGAGATTTGAGTCGGGTTGCCAGATTGTTTTCACCTTTATACCATTTTTTTTTAAATCACCTGATCTAACCAAAGCACAAGCTGAGCTGGTCATCCTGGTAGACCATCTTTACCAGATGGTAACTTCTATCTCATAGACATGTTTATTTAAACAAAAATAACCCAACAGTTGTGTCATGGTGGCTTAGTGATTAGCACTGTGGTCTCGCACCACCAGGGTCTGGGTTTGAGTCCCGCCTCTGGTCTGTTTGCATGGTCTCCCCATGCTTGGTGGGTTTCCTCCCACAGTCCAAAGACATATAGATTGGCATTCCCAAATTGTCTGGAGTATGTGTGCGATGAATTGGATTGGCACCCTGTCCAGAGTGTACCTTGCCTCGTGCCCTAAGTTTCCTGGGATAGGCTGCAGGCTCCCTGCGAGCCTTTATATAGGATAAAGTGGTAAAGAAGATGTGCAATTTTATATAGATGATAAACCTACTATATGTATGTGTGTCATTTTATCTATGTATATTAGAAAATCACAACCATTTTCTGATCAGTTTACTAGCTGGAAGATTAAGTCATCCAGTTTAACCAGCTCGTCTTGTGTTTCGCCATCTGGTGCTTGGTTGGACCAAAATACATAATCATTGCCCTTTGGTAAAAATCTTTTCGATCTGTTAGACTTGTTATTGTTAAATGTGTCACATAATCTTATAAAAACGATATCACCATCCCTTGAAACCAGGATGATTGGTTTTTGTTCCTCTGGGGAAACTGTTCCTACAACCCAACCCCCCTTTTTTATGACTGCATTTTTATAGTGAGGAATCACTGTAACTACCATGAGTTCTCCAAAAGCATTGCCTCATGCTAGAACAAGCATCACATTTACACATATTCTTTACTAAGTAATATGATTTTGATTTTGGAATTCTTAAAAAAAATGGATTGTAATGAGAAATGAGAAAATGATGTTACAATTCAGATTTCTATATAAATTAACCCCTAAGAAACAATATGAACACTGACCTCAGAGCCTTTCATATAAACTGAGATGTTTGAATGGTTACCGATTTGCCAGTTTGTCACCGTATTCACTGTAACACACACTTTAATCTGGAAACCATTATGGGGTTAATGGTGTGGAAAGGCCAGAAGCGTTTGAGCTGTCCTTCAGCACTACTATGCTCCCTTTCAGCACTGAAGAAAAAGATTTGTTGTAGTAAGTGAAGTAAAAGTTTTTTATTAAGGCTGAAAATGTATTTAACTCTACATGAATTTACATGTTTTTATTATGATATTCATCTATATGATAAAAGACGATACAAGAATAAATTCACAAAATATCATTAGATTTTCTTCTTTGCTATAGACCATTTAATAAACTTATTGGCTTGTTATAATGATCAGATGTATTATGAGCAGAGACAATGACTCTTAGTTAATGAAGCTGGGCGGCAATATATCATTTATTATTGCAACACTGGCGTTTGCAATGCTGACCCACCAGCAAATGACATAATTTTATGGGGTCCTGTGAGCATCCTGGCCAGAGGTGCAGAGATTCAAGATTATTCTATTATCAAGATTGCAAGAGATTCCAAATACATTTTGTGTGTGTTTTTTTTTTTTTTTTGATAAATCAAATCATGGCATGATTTGAGAAATGAAGTGAAAGTCAAAGGAATGCAAGCCAATTTAGTTGTGACTCATCGCAGGATTCAAAATATTGCAAGTCATGTCACAATATCTGTGTATCAGAGCGTCAGGTTCAAAGATACTGTAGCACACTTGAATGCAAGCATTTTATGTAAAAAAACAACAACAAAAAACGTAAGAATCGTACAAGTCCTCATCAGCATTTAGATTCTGTAGCCTTAATTACCGCATCCTACTTTGTGGACTTGAAATAAAAAAGTGGACATTTTGTAGCAAATGGCTCATTAGACTCTAAAGTGCACACAGCACCTCGGTTGAGTCTAAAGGGCCTTTGAATCCAAACTAGTCACAACATTACCTTTGGGAGTAGAAAAGTCTGCATCCTTTTTAGAAACAAGAGTCAAGTACAAAGAACGTCATGATAGGTCTCAATTAGCCTGATTGAATTGAGCGCCTCTAAAAATGACATCAGTCTCCTTTTTATTATTTATTTTCTTTGCCAGATCAAATACAATTCTGTGCTGAAGCCTTTTCATGTTGTACCGATGTATCGCTCTGCCTCAATACAATAAGTTCCAAATAATGCAATCAAACAGTGTGGTGGAACAATCAAGGAAAAATGCATTTTCACAGATATTACCTGCAGTGATAATGTTGTTTGCTTTTATTTTTGCATCTAAAACCTGATATGTGTTCTCAGGTACACCTTTGTGGATATACTGCGAGCGATTTTATTGTCGCTGGAGGCCATGATTGAAGACCCAGAACTCCAAGTTAATGGATTTGTGTTGATCATCGACTGGAGTAATTTCACATTTAAGCAAGCTTCTAAACTTACTCCAAGCATGCTGAGATTAGCCATCGAGGGCTTACAGGTAACATATATATATATACATATTTTTATTAATGAACATAAGATTCAGATTTTCAAATGAGACATTAAGGTCATTATAACGGCTTATGACACATTGTAGTTGAAATCTTAAATCTGATTGGTTTTGAAGGTAGGTTTGTATAATATCAACTGTGACCGTAGTTCCAATAGGAAAACACTTCAAGACGTGCTGTTGTTGGAACATAATGATTTAGAATTAGTTGGTGTGAGACTAACTATGCAGTGGTGATTATTTACACATAACTGCATGCTCTCATGCGTTTTGCTCCTTACACATTTTTGCTTACTACAGTATGTTGAAGTAATCCTAAGATTGTCCTAGGATTTTTATATTTGGAACGCTTAAAGCCTTTATACTGGATCTGTATGAGTAAGTACATGACCATAATTAACTTTCATATTTTGGTGAAGCTTATGAAATACAAAACCCGGGAATGAAATTATACACATAAATACACACGCACCAGTGCTGTAATGGAAGACAAAAATAATCTACATTTATTTATCCTACAAATATGATCGGGATTAATAATTCTAATATCAAATATCTAGCATCAAAGAAATGATCAAAGCTAGGCAGCTTGAACAAACGCTTTGTACAGTGATCTCAGTTGACAAACAAGATGTTGGACTTATGTTGGATTGTAAGAGAACCTGATGTATTTATGAGACATTTCATCTTAATTTATTGATAATGAGAATGTAATGAAATGAAAACACTTCAGCCTCATACAAGCAAACAACTTCTTTTTCTCTGCTCTCCACTACCTTTCCTGATTCATGAGAGATCCCCCCTTTTTAAGTGCTGTGTTTGTTTTCTTGGCTTCCCTGACACCCCACTTGAATTGCATAATCTTAATCAGCCTTTGAATTGCATAGTAGTGTTGTGTCTGAAGCAGATGCTTGAGCCTGAGGAAGTCAGTCTGGTAAAGGGCATTAGCTATTCTCTCTGTGAGGTACACGAACAAGAGTTGGCCTTATGTTCTGAGGCCTGGAAACTTCGTCTGCATGTCAATTAGGGACGTCAATTGTGCCTTTGTGGTTACTTATCATAGCTGGGTAGCATTTGGGCTGTGGACAGAGTTTTACACCTGTACAGTTCTAATAATATTCTTAGTATCTAAAATATTCTTAGTAAGTAGTGGACGCATAAGGTAGCTACGCTGTACAATGTTTTTTTTTTGTTTTTTTTCCTCAGTGTTGACTGGAGTGAATAATTCATGGACAGGTCTCTAAATGTCACATAAACAGTTATATACTGAATAATGAGCTCTATCAACTGCCAAATGATACAGTGAATTTTCAAACTCTATTGAATAAAATATCAAAAAGTAAAGGATTTCACCTAGCCAAGAAAATGTAAAAGTCAAAGTTTGGTTAGCATGCCCACCCTTGTGAAAACACATTACAAAAAAAAAAAAAAAAAACAACAACAGGAAAAATATAATTCATTCAAAGCTTAAAGAGTAGGTCCTCATTTTAAAGTGAGACACACTGATTGTTGATTGGCTACTGTATATGTCAGTGTAAAATAAAATTGAGAGATACATACTTATATTAAAAGGACATATAAGCTTAAATGATGATTTAATAATAATAATAATAATAATAATTATTATTATTATTATTGTTTTTATTATTATTATTATTATTATTATTATTATTGTTTTACTCATATTTAAATATGAGTATGCAAGTGCTGAAAATCTACCTGAAGTAAGTAAGGTTATTTAAAAGAAACAAATGACTCGTCAATATAACAACATAAGTTATTTCACATTTAACTGTTTTCACCAGTTTAACACCTTTAATAAGGGTTTTATTGCAGTCAGGGTCCAGTAGAGTCCAAACCCCATTCTGGGAAGACTGATTGTTAGTGCAGGTTGGGATATAAGACTATCACAGGGCACCATGCATACATACAGTCATGGGGAGAGTGGGAGGAAATCCCAGAGGAAATCCACATGGCCATGCAAAGAACATGTGAAACTGTGAGGTGGCACCACATTGTTTTGCACTTGATGTTGGGTGTTTGTTTGCTCATAAAATAAAAAGAAAAAATGCAATGTTCTGGTCACATTGCTGCTACTTAAATGTTCTGTAGTTTATTGCTATAAGCCAAGTTAATTTTTATGTTTTAGTTACATTTTTACTTACTTTACGTTTTCAAACCCAAAAACACAAAGGGATAGTTTTGGGTTTTTTTTTTTATGACTGTCTTAGTAAAATTTAAGTGCATATAAGTATCTTACGTTACAATATGTCTTGGTCATTATGGTACAAGTTTAGAAAAAAAAAACGAAAAAAAAAAAAAAAACCTGGTAACAAATTTAACTTATTTCCTTTACAATACCTAGATGTCCAGTTAGCTATACAGCTGCTTTCAGTATTAAAAAAATAAAAAAATAAATTAATAATAAATACAAAGTACTGTAGTTTGTATGAGTGAACTGCCAACTCAATGTATCATAGTGGAACTGCAGAGTCTCAGCTGAAGTAAGCAGGAATTCATTTTTGCATGGAATGAGGGTTGCGAAATTTGGCTCTTTGAATTACTTACATTGTACTCACGTTCCGGGTGACAAACATCAAGGTGGTTTTACAGAGGAGGAAAATGTATAATGACCAAGATAATGCACTCATATGCACCTCAAATTTAAGATGGACTTCACTTCAAAAAAACAATCTACCCTTTTAATATAAACTACCAACATGGAAATAGCTTTAAAATCTTACAGTAGCTACCTACTCATTTTTATATTGATATTTTGCATGCATTTGAACACTTTTGTGTTAAGTGTTTTGTTTGCTAAGTGTGGTTTAAGGTGGTGTAGTGATTAGCACTGTTGCCTTGCACCTCCACGGTCTGGGTTCAGTTCCCGGCCAGGTTAGATTCCCACCTCCGTGTGTGTGGAGTTTGTATGTTCTCCCCACGCTTGGTGGGTTTCCTCCAGGTTCTTTGGTTTCCTTCCACCGTCTAAAGACATGCAGATTAGGCTATTTGGCATTCCCAAATTGCCCGTAGTGTGTGGATTAGGTTGTACCTTGCCTCGTGAAGTTAGTCCCCAGGCTAATGATAGGCTCCAGGCTCCCCATGACCCTGTATAAAGGATGGACAACGAGTCAATGAGTTAAGTGCAGTGAACACTCCATGACATACAAGCATGCACGCACACTACTAGGCCTGTTCTTTATACTTTAATGAGCACATTAGCTAGCTTCATTAATTACCTTGGCTCAAGTAAGGTTGCAGTACAAAAAGGTTTTGCACAAGCTCTTGTGTAAAGTAAATAGTTTGTTTGTTGTTTTATTTGTGTTAGAAACCATTATATTGACCTATGGTTGTTGTGGGTAGACTATTTTCTATTTTTTCTACTATATATAAGGTATTGCTTTTTTCCCCTCATATGGGCCGAGCTTTGATTTCCCGTGCAGACCGCTTCAAGTGAAGCCTGTTGACTGAATTTTAATGCCGGCCTGTGATGAGCCCATTCCACATTCCAGCGCCTCTTCAGACAGATTAGCTGGTGAATAATTGATCGCCGCCATTAGCATCTTGCCTCCAGAATGCGTCACTCACAGACTGAGTGGGATGATGCTTTTGTAGTCGTTTTGAAAGGAAAACAAAAGTAATGCATAGAAATGATAGTAAAGGACTCCTGTATGTGTCACCTCCCACAATGTCTTATCAGAAGAGCCATATTTTGGAAATTTGGAATAAGTTGAAAGGTCACATGACACTAGTACTGTATAGCACGTGAAAGCATGTATTTGTTGGCATGTGTGCTCAATTAGATTTGATTTAATGAAATCAGATAAATGTGCGTGTGTGCTTATCACAATCACCATACTGTACACAGAACACAGATTAGCTTTGAGTAGGGATGTCATTTCTGCTCTGTGTCCTGAGGTGTTCCTCCTGTGTGTGAGTTTGTATGACTGAAAGATCAAAGACATGTATGATCGTAAGACGTCCTGTTAGTTTTAGCACATGATTGGGGTGACATTAAGCCCCAATACTACTGAATCTACAAAAAAAATGTGTTTACCAGTCTCCGGCAGATTTATCTATTTTTTGCAATCTTAATTGGCTGGATTGTGCCAAAAGCGACATTGCGATTTTAGTATATACAGTACAATATGTTGTGCAAAGTTGAGTATACTGTATATACAGTGGGGGTGCAAAATAAATCATACACATTTCAGCATGAAAAATATATGAGAGCAACTACTGACATCTTTAGAGGAAACATAATACTACACATTGCAATACTAATACTAACTAATATATATAAACTTTTTATATTCAAAATACATAATTTTTTACAGCTATAGCTGTAAAAATTATGTATTTTGAATATAAAAAGTTTATTCCCTCTGTAATTTGGATAACAGCGTTGCATTTTGTACAATAAATGAACTCATAAGTCATTGTCACAAAATCATTGAAAATAACGAAAAAAGAAGATAACAACTCACTTTTTTTTTCACCATTTTAATTTAGATGATGCAATTTCCTGCTGAACCTTTGCGTTTTTGAAGACCATTGAAGATATTTAAGGCTGAATACAGTATGTCCAGGTGTCAGCATTGAGAAAAAGAATATTTGAAGCATATGATGTTAATTGGATTCACACATTAATGCAAAAATATTTTAATTTCGGAAGCATTTTATTATTATATTTCAAGGTGCCACGTAGTATCAGGGAATGACAGGATAAATAAAGTAAAGCCTTTATTTTGTCACATATACATTACAGCACAGTGAAATTCCTTCTTTGCATATCCCAGTGTAACTGGGGTCAGAGCGCAGGGTCAGCCATGGTACAGCGCCCCTGGAGCAGATAGGGTTAAGGGCCTTGCTTTGCTCAAGGGCCCAACAATGGCAACCTGGCTGAGCTGGGAATCAAACCGCCGATCTTCCGGTCAGTAACTCAGTGCCTTAGCCCACTGAGCCACCTCTGACCACCACAGCCCTTGCTGCCCTTGCCCTTGCTGTGGATGTTTCACTCTTTTGCCCCACTCACTCCTTTTATATCGTCTAGAAGCACATGGATCTAAAGTAATCCTTCTCAATGCAATGCATTTCAGTACACAGGTACACAGTTTTCGTACAAAGGCTGTTGAAATATATGCGTTTGCGTCTTTGTTTTATGATGTAGTCTCCGTTTTTCTTTGTGTTGTTGTGTGATTACGGTGAGTTATTTAGAAGCTGGAGCACATATGTGATTCCACTCACAGGGCTCTTCCAGCAGCACACCCACGCCTGAATCTAACGCATGATCTATCATCTACCAACCACAACTCTGCTCTGAGCTCCCGCTCTGTGCTTTTTTCCCATTCTAAATTTACCTCAGAGAGAGCACGGCTGTAGCAAGTACACAAGATATGTAAGCAAAATTGAATATCTGTATTATGAGTGGAAATTCTCTAGCCGTTTTGAATTGAGAATTTACACAGATGTTAAACATTTAAATGTATTTTAAAAAATGTTGAAATGAAAATATTCAAGCATGGACGGTGTCTCAAAAGGAAACAGCTGAAGTATACATTGCGTCACCAAATGGGACCTCAAAAGGAGCGTGTAGAAAATGGCTGTTTTTAGCTAAAGCAATAGAAGTAGATGTATACTCCCAAGATGAATGGAGGAAAGAGCATGTGAGGCTTTCTCTCACAGAGCACCTCTTTTGTTCCTGCAGGCCTCTGTTGTTTCCTTCAGTGTCTTGGACTTGCCTTTTGTCACTCTCTCTCTCTCTCTTAGTCCTGAGAAATAACCCACGCTTGGCAGCCAATCAGAGCTGACTGATCTTCCTCATCCCACCCCATGCCGAGTTTCCCTGGCAACCTGTCCAACCGCCATGCTATGCACCCTCCAGATGGGCTGCGTTCACGGAAAGAAACACACTTGTGTCATTCAACCACCACAGATTGATAATGTCTGTGTACATGTTTAGAGAATAATGTCGGTCTGACGGGAATATATTGGCATCTACTACATGTGTACACAAGGAAAATGGTTATTTTTTTATCTTAAGATGTTCACCGGGCAAAATGTTGACCTTGGAAATTTGTCCATCATTTAACATTATGATTTTAAAGGACTCCTGAAGGAATTGAGATGTAAAGGACATTTTACTTTTGTGCCTAAATGTGTAGTAAATCGACAGATAGTGTAGTTTTGAAGTAAGCGTCTTCATAAAGAATAATTAATGAACGAATAGCATCAAACGGCATCAACCTTTGATTGCAACTACTATAATACATCAAAAGTCTGTATGATCTTATAGCTCAGGTCAGATGGACAGATGGACCAGGCTAAAAATAACTCATCCAGCCTCCTGCATTATGTTGATTGCGCTATCTAATCTGTACGCCATTAAGAGATGAGAGCAACAAAGAGCTTTTGTCAGATTTAACTATGAGCATTTTTACTGAACATGACCGAGTTAATATTCAGATCTCAATTATAAACTGACTTCTACTGCCTTATCTACAAAGGACAGCTGGTGCAAATGTGCTAGCAGGGATAATCCCATCATTTAGATTTTTTTTTGTTTGTTTTGCTGAAAACATGTATCAAAGTGGTTTATTTTAGATGTTTTGGTAACCATGTGCAACAGCACCATCAGGGATTGTAAGCAGTGTACATACCTGTAGAACCGTCGTTCTCAACCGTATTCCTAGAGGAACACTGACCTGCATGTTCTAGTGCTTTCCCTGCTCTAACACACCCATTCCAATTAAGAAAATGTTGTTAATTAGTTGATTAGGTAAATCTGGGAGTTGAGAAAGCAAAAAAATGTGCAGAGTTGAGAACCACTGGATTTGAGAATGACTAACTATCAATTCATTCAGTCTAGCAGTGACAGTTTTATACCCTGTCATCTAATGTCTGGGAATATTCACTCAGATTAGTGCGGGTGAGGCTGAAATTCACATTTATTGTCATTGTAAATAGATGCATTTACAAATGATATAAAATGCCCTTGGTTAAATCTTTAAAATGAAATTATGAAATAAGTAATCATATGAATGGTCCTTAAATTTTTTCTCTCTCTTGTGAATTGATTATTATTATTATTATTATTATTATTATTATTATTAATAATGATGATAATAATAAAAATAATTGTCATTATGATGATGATGATGATGATGATGATTATTATTATTAAAAGTAGGTTTGTTAATTATTCAGCTGAGACACTTATTAAATGAATGTACAGTATTTTATACTTTATACATGCTCCCTTTATTTGACTCCTTCCCTAAATGCACATTTTGGTGTCTACAATAATGAGCTACTGCTGAGCCACACCTCTTCGGAGAACACCAGAGTTGAGCAACAAGCTGTGTTAGGGCCTCTTCTTATACAGTATGAGGTCACGATAAGGGAGCCCTAAGCAAATTAGACCTCCCCTGGCCAAATACAAAATACTAAGCCCCAGCCAACACAAAAATTTTAGGGGGGGTTAACATGCTTAAAAACGCATGAAATTCAGCAGACAGGTTGGAAACTGTGGCCATTAGGAGGCCTGAGCGGCTGGGTCCTGGACATGGCACGTGGCCAGCACACATGATTTTGCTGCATAGCTTATACGTACTTGCACATGCATGGGACACCCGGTACACATTTAGATCTCATTGAGCTGAACAACTTTCGCTGTTTCGGCTCTACTCAGCAGGAAGACAGCAATTTGGGTTGTCTGCAAAACATACCCAATGGAATGATGTTCTCCTCCTAGGGGATTTATATGATCAACACCAAACCAGGCCAGTGTGATCGCAAGACATTGCGGATGCAAAATTGCGAAAGTATTTTTGATATCTCAAACAGTTCAGGCATGACAATGCCTGAAACTTGGTGGCTAATAACTTCCTGAGTGACGTCATATTGAGTGAAATCATAGTGTGATGCTTTTTCTTTTCTAGCATCAGGGGCAATTTGGAGGTCTTATCATAAAATTCGCCCCTTCTAAAATGATGTCATAATGGTATTGGTATGTCCCGTTAAATGCCTGTGCCCACTATGCCCACTGTGCCCACTGTCTTTCAGGCGGTGATGATACAGGTGCTTGGGCCCAGTCATTGTTGCTTGCAGCTATTTTTTCAAATTAGAAGTTTTACAGAACAACTTTAATCAAGCAAGTTATATTACCTTGCATAGCTTTGTGCCTTCAGTATGTATAGCATTTACTAGACCATCAGTCATTTTCTCATCACAAACAAGGAGGACAGACAGCATTTTAGAGACTGGATTAAAACTTTGCAGAGGAAAGCAGTTATATAATTCAAGGCTCTCTCAGTGATGACATGAGAGTGTTCATTGCCCATCTGGATGTTTGGTCTTCCACCAGGACAGCAGAAAGCTTCCAGTTAATCTGCTCAGCTGAAGAAATGGCACATGACATAACTGGGGCTAAGAGGCTGGAGGTAGAGTAATTATTTGGCTGACTGGAAATTGGAGCTGCTAAATTCAGGTTGTGTTTGTCTTTTGCTTTACTATACAGCAGAGTCAAACCGTTTATCTTAACAGGCCAAATCTGTCAAGTGCACCTAAAACACCTGCCGTGCTTCAGGAGTTTTCAAGACCTACTGCTTGCGTTGGAGCTCTGACATTCCTGTTATTGTCTGCTTTGGACAAAACATACCATTGGTGATATCACTGTTATATCTCTAGGTGGGTGATCCTGAACTACTTTGTTCTTAACATATTCGTATGAGTTGCTTCCAGCTTCTCAACATTTCCGAGCTTCTTACGGCACTGTCTGTGTGGGATTTGGCGTGTTTTTTTTTCTATCTCCATTGTAAGCTTCTTCTGACTTCTGTGATGTGTCAGACTTTCCTCATTAATTTGCCCCTAGGTGTCTACTATCCAAGGCTTATTCCCACCTCACATACTGTATACCTCCACTCTGACCAGAATAAACTGATTACTGGAGATGGTTGAATCAATTCAATACTGAACTGTTGTTGCTTATTATATCATGCAGAAAAAGTGGACACCTTATCGAGAGTAAAGCAGACTAAAATAGTGTTTCTTTGCTTTCATCATTTCCTTTTGTAAGAGCACTTTATAACCATCACCGTTCCATCTGACCGAATTCAGATTATTTCCTAACGTTTACGGAAGTTCCCATCTAGTCTTTTATTACACTGCGGTTGATGATATTAATAATAATAATAATAATAATAATAATAATAATAATAAAAAAGAAACAGGGTCAGTTCTCTAGAAATGTACTTATGCCTCATGGAAAACCCAAATGGCACGAAAGAAAGTATTTTACTGCCAAAAGTTTTTCTCAACGGACAGAACACACTGTACCTCTGGCTAGGAACAGCATGTCCAATGGGAGTTTAAGAATCACAGGTTCACAAGTGTTCACAAGTGTTACTATTATTAACCACTATCACTTTTCTTAAAGTGGTGTTAATACATTTCCTTTTAACAAGTCGATTTATTATATCTACCATTTAATTCAGATTTTAACTTTTGATGAAAATCTGAATTAAATGGTAGATATAATAAATCTGAATTAACTGGTAGATATAACAAGTCGATTTATTATATCTACCATTTAATTCAGATTTTCATCAAAAGGTTTTAGTCGTTGGTAATATCAGATCATAAATTCTATTTCTTAAAAACAGTTTGCTTGGAGATACGTGTCTCCTTTTAATCTATTGCTGTACATATATTCCAGGCTACTAACAAAGTCTTTCTAACAAAAGAATTATAAACTGCAGAATTATTAGCCCTCTCCAAAACATGGGATACCGGGATAGATGAGATAAATAACCTGACTGTAAAAAGCAATTAGCATCGTTGCCTTGCACCTCCAGCGTTGTGGGTTTGAATCTCACCTTTGGCCTACTGTATGTGTGTGGAATTACCATGTTCTCTACACTTGTGCGTTCCCTTCCGGCACCCTACTTTTCTTCTCATAATCAAAACTTTTTTAAAATTTTTTTATTATGGTTATGATATACAATATATATATATATATATATATATATATATATATATTGTGTCAGTCGGCATCATACCACCCTGATGCTGACTATTTTCCTTTAACAACACATCAGATGATCCACATAATGTAAACAGAGAACCTGTGCATGTTTCATTTTTAGTTTCTGGGCAGTACCATATGGCATGTCTAACAAGTTTATTTCCAGCTTTAACAACTCCAGAGGTCAATGTGGACTGTGTGGAATGTGAATGTTATTCACCCCCTTCTTTTTCCTCTGTAGTATTTTAGTACAGATCAATCTGTTATCGCGGCCAGAGGTACCCATGAAGTATCGGAGTATTATTTAACTTCAGTTCTGCTTTCACTTCTGTGTCAAAGAATTTTGGAGATTTCTTTTTGTTAATGCTTAGTGGCTCTCCACAAAGTCTCGTCTAGACTGCGTGTTCTTTCTTATGTTGAAGTTGGTGCCAAAGGGATTTTCCGTGAGCCTCCAGCATCAAATCCTAATCTGAACATCTGTTCTTCACGCCCACAGTGACAATGCTTCTAAAACCTCATGAGTCCCAAGTACCAGTCTGCCGCACAAACTTTTCATAATGACA
This sequence comes from Clarias fuscus, assembly GCA_030347435.1. Taxonomy (NCBI): domain Eukaryota; kingdom Metazoa; phylum Chordata; class Actinopteri; order Siluriformes; family Clariidae; genus Clarias; species Clarias fuscus. The sequence continues at coordinate 9,836,686 of CM059229.1, forward strand.
AAACAACAAAAGCAAAAACCCCTTTTCTATAATTTTGTAAAAAAAATAATTTCATTTACATAAAAACAGGAAATAAAATACAAGGAACTGTGACAACTAGTGCTTTTAGTTGCACAGTAATGATGTGATCCCCATACTGCACCGGAAGTTATAAGATGTGGTCATACTTTCGATATCTCAGATTAGATTAAAGCTGTTACTGGATTTCAAGAAATCTGGTGAAGATCTCTGGCTTTAGTGCCAGTAATCATGTTGTTCAGTGAATGAGTACGGATAAATAGAGCACAGCTATCAGGGAAGCAACACTACACTCTCCTAATGGGAAAAAAACAGGACTTGAATAGTTACTTAACACTTAAAATAAAATTGTGTTTAACAAAAAAGAATATATATCAAGGCATGTTTTGCAGCGGGTGGCACAGTGGCTTACTGGTTAGCACTGTTCCTTTACACCGACAGGCTGTGCAGAGGTCTGAGTGCATGGAGTTTGCATGTTCTCCCCGTGCTTGGTGGGTTTCCTCTGGGTGCTCCAGTTTCCTCCCACAGTCCAAACACATTCAGATTAGGTGAAGTTTTGTTCTCAAATCGCCTATTGTGTGTGAACGAGTGTGTGTGTGTGTGTGTGTGTGCTCCCTACGATGGATTGGTATACCTCGCCTTATGCCCTAAATCTCCCCGGATAGGCTCCAGGTCCACCGCGACCCTGTATACAGGATAAAGCGGTATAGAGGATAGACAACAATGCCAATGTTTTGCAATGGGTTTTGGTGGTTTGTAAATCCAATGTGGATACATAAATAATGCTGCATTTAAAAAGGTTCGTAGATCCCAAAGGGTTTACTACTTAAAAGAAAAGAAACACAATTCTGTAGGGTACTCCAAATAGTCTTTAATGAACAAACCATGGAAAGCCTTAATAATTTTTCATAGAATATGTAATTATATTTGCTTGTTTTATTATTAGGTTCCTACTGAATATTTTAACAAGGGAACTCTATATAAATACTTTTCCTTGGGCAAAAACACATTCAAATTCAGTCCCTACCTTCAGCAATGCACAGTTATATGGCACCCAAATGCTTTGTTAACACAGATTGTGCTTAGAACATTAAAAATATAGTATAGTACATAGTTCTTTCTTTAGCAATGTAATCGTTGTGTCAATTTATACCAGGATATGATTCAATCCCCCCAAAAATAAAGAATACATTTTAGTTGAGTTGCCAGCTGTTAAAGAAAAATAATCAATCACAAGGGGGCATAATGTGGCCCCAGGTAAAACAGTGTTGCTTTTTTTTTTTTCAATAACAGCATATCTGTTCTTTTCACATAGACAGCATTCTGATCTTCATGTTTCTAACAACCAATGCAGTCTTCCCATGCAGTCCCAAACCAAGAGGAGACTTTAATTAATTATTAAAAATGTAATTAATTGTGATAACACTCAATCTAACACAAACACCTGTTTAACAAAACAAACACATGAAGTGTCAAGTGTTCCAATATTTTTGCTCACTTGAAAAACGAGTGACACCAAATAAGGTGCCATGTTCTAAGTTGTTCAATAAATCTAAAATTCTAATCTATATTATCATATTTATCTTCAGATCACAAACTTAAATGTCATCAACGTATAGCAAATAGCTGGATAGTGCCAGTCCCAAGCCCGGATAAAATGGGTTGGTTGCATCAGGAAGAGCATCTCCACGCAACTGGTGTAGAACCTGTGCCAAGCTGTAGTGCACATCGGGTAGACCCCTCGACGGAAGCAGCTGAAAGGCTAACAACAACAACAACACCTTGTATGTGTATTGGAAAAAACAATAGATCTGACCTTGCTATTCCAATACTTTTGGAGATGACTGTACCTAAGCAATATTTTTAATTGGGTTAATTTTGTAGATGTACAATACAGATGCTTACTCACCACCCTCTCTCTCTCTCTCTCGCTCTCTCTCTCTCGCTCTCTCTCTCATGAACTCAGGAGGACAAAAATCTTTCCTGTGTTGGCAAACCTATTGACTATAACAAATTAATGATAATGATGTTTATGAACATTATGAATACTATTAATATTTCAATGTAATACAAAGTATTTATGAAGAAAATCTTACCTAATAATTATTACATTACCAAGTAATTATGTGTATTTCTGTGGTAAATACTAGTGTTTTTTATTGATATCTAATTAGGTCAAATGATATGGAGTTTCCACAGCAATCACCACAATATAAATTTTTAAGCAACTTAGCATCAGTGTCATACAAATGTGGAGAACTGCTGAGTGAAGATTTAAAAAAAAGAAAAAATGGAGATAATATGATGCAAATCCCTGTCTTGAGTCATGTCAATAAAAACCAGTGGCAGCACAATGGTTCGCATATTTGACTTCTGATGAGGAAGTTGTGAGTTCAAATCCCAGCACCTACCAAGCTGCAACTGCAGGGCCCTTTATCAAGGCCCTAAAAACCTTGCTCAGTGTTAAGTGATCTTTAAAGAATCATAATAAAATATTGCTCTGGATAAAGTTTAAATGTAAGCAACACAACAGTTTTGCACATGCACTAATCATCATTTATGTGTTATCTCCAAAATATGTATACTGTACCCGTGTTGCATTTATTGTGAGGTTTATTTACTTTGATTTAAAAATAGAAGAACTAATCATTTATGTATATATTCTGCTCCATACAGGACAGCTTCCCCGCCAGGTTTGGAGGCATCCATTTTGTCAATCAGCCGTGGTACATCCACGCACTGTACACAGTCATCCGACCCTTCCTCAAAGACAAAACAAGAAAAAGGGTGAGTGAAAGGGTGAGTGGAAAGAAGAAGGGGTATAAGGCAGAGGAATCATATTAGCACCCAGATCAATTAAATTATAGAATTCCCTAGAAAATCAGATCTAGAGTAGTAATGAACTGTTTAAGGTACTGATTGTTTGTATTCCTTATGTCTTGCCCATCCAGATCTTCATGCACGGAAATAATCTGAATAGTCTACACCAGCTGATCGTGCCCGAGATTCTGCCCTCTGAGTTGGGTGGCATGATGCCCCCCTACGACATGGGCACGTGGGCCAGGACTCTGCTTGACCATGCCTATGATGAGGAGACTGACTACTGCCCTGAGTCCTATACTCTTTCTGTCAAAGACCTGGAGAAAGATCTGTCCCCAAAAAGCATGAAACGGTCAGTGCTTATAAAATCAGTTAAAACTCTCATTTATTAACTACTCTGAAAGAAATGTCATTTATTAGAATGGAGTCTGTACTCTCAGTGGTTTCTGACAGGTGAGAAGTGTTACATGGTTTACCACAGTGCTTTTCTATTCTCAATACTGTTTGGACAAAAGGTGTTGATTCATTCCGTATAACAGCAGCGTTGACAGCAGTGCTGCCGCCAAGAAAAAAATCACAGGGTTTCATCAGTCCATTTGTTTAGATATCTATAGACCATTCACCGGGACTTGGTTGGCGGTTGAAGTTTCCTGGGAGGAGACATTAAACATGAAAGGAGTCTACAGTGGGGCACATTTGGGGCATTCAAGGGGTGTCAAAGTCACGTCAAACTGGGATTTTTGATTGTTCATAATAACAGAGCACAGTTATGAGAGTAAAACCTACCTTAAGTTCTCTATATAATCCCCTGCTACAGCAATGCTCTTATGGAAAAAGGCTTGATTTTGGCCAAACCTGGTTTGATAACCATAGGCGTTTTTATTTATTTAGGACAATGTTCAACCTCATACCTCACACCGCAATTGCTAATTATCTTAACTAAAGATATGATGTTTATTTCCACTGCTATCCCCACACATGCCAATATTTATGATGTTCCCTGATTGTAATTCGAAATGTTGAGTTTTTAATAATCATTTATTCCCCCTTTTGTCAGATTTTTCTATTTAGAATAATAATATGTAAATATCTTATTTGCTCAGCACAAAAATCATTAACAGTTCAACAGATAATAGAATGTTCCAATGATGATGATGATTATTATTATCGTTATTATCATTATTATTATTATTGTCTTATACCAAGCGATCTGATGTTTTATTGATTTCATTATTACAGTGACCCCAAGAATGTGGTGTACTTTTGAGGTTATTATTTTGCCAAATGCACAAATTATAGCTTAACCTCCTTTTAAAGGAGCCAAGCTTTAGGATGGAGTGGGTACTAAAATTGAAAGTACTCATTTTTTAATTTCATTTTTGTTTTTTTAGAAATGTTAGCATTTATTGCACCAGTACATTTTTAAAAGTGTTGTATTTATGGTCTTCTAAAGATCTAACCATATAATTGCAATGATTAAAAGGTGTTAATACTGTAATTATTAAAAGGGGGAAGAGGGTAATATAGAGAAGGTTTCTGATGGTTTGATGGTTATTGTTTTTTACAGATGTATGAGGAGTGACAGAATCTAGCATTTTGTGTAAATAAAACAGTTTAAATGAATTTAATCTGTGTATTTGATCAGCATTACAGAATTTAGCTAACTCTATTGGCTCATTTGATGGCAAAGCGGAGAATCACACATCTTGTTTGTTCCAACGTGTTCCTTCTCGTGAATCATCCAGAGGATTGCTTGAGGGCGCATCATTGAGTCGCTTACTAAAAGTGCAAATGAGAAGCAGGTCAAAAAGGCCTGCATGCTATTAGAGCTTTGCTTCCGTTCTCGTTTTCCTGTAATCCTGTGGTCATTTAGTAGGTGTCTGTCTTTTTCAACGTGCTGTAGTTACCTGCTTGATTAGGTCCCATTTACAAGTCTAGAAGTTCCAGTTCATTGTCTTACCGATTGTCTACAGGCCATGAAAACAGCTTTAGACAAAAAGACGCTGCTGAGTGCCTCCTTCAGTGAATGATACACTGCTGCTGCAAGCTGTTCTCTGGAGCATGAATACATGCAACCAAGCTTTTGTTTTAGCACTGATGTGACTTCTGCCTCCACTGCTGCTCTGTGAGCGTAATGTTTCTGAACGACAAGGCTACAGCCGGAGGCTTTGTAACTCCTCTTGTCTTTAAAAACCAACAGATTGTGTCTGTTAAAGCTTAGCAGTAGAAATCTTTCTCTTTTTTTTGTGCTCAACATCATCAGAATCATGCAGATAGATTCCTTGGTGTTAGTTTTGTTTTTCTAAGTGCTGAATATTAGCATTACAAAAATGTATTTATCATAATTTTTTTAAATCACTATTATTTTTTGCTTTTGATATACAGTATTGATCAAGTATTGCACCAAGTTGTCCAACAGAGACAACTTGTCAAGTCAAGTCAAGTCAATTTTATTTATATAGCGCTTTTAACAATTGACATTGTCGCAAAGCAGCTTTACACAATAAAAATAAGTAAGTTTTTATGCAATGTATATGAATGAAAATGATAAGATTGTCCCTCATTTAGAATGACCACCAAGGTTTAAATGGATTTAAACCTGGGAACTTCCGAACCTGACCGCATACAGTATATGGGGAATCGGTAGCTAGTGGTAGGTACCTTGCCTACCATGCAAAAGGCCTAGGTTCGATTCCCAGCCAATGCCCAAACCACAACCACTGGACATACAGGGATTAGAAAATGAAACTGAAACGCCTGGTTTTAGACCACAATCATTTATTAGTATGGTGTAGGATCTCCTTTTGCGGCCAATACAGCATAAAGTCGTCTTGGGAATGACAGATGCCAGTCCTGCACAGTGGCCAGAGGGCTTTTGAGTAATTCTTCTTCTGCAGAATAGGGACGAGGTCACTACATGAAAACTGACTCGCTCCTCCAAAACACCCCAAAGTGGCACAATAATATTTAGATCTGGTGACTGTGCAGGCCATGGGAGATGTTCAACTTCACTTTCATGTTCATCAAACCACTCTGTCACCAGTCTTTCTGTGTGTATTGCTGCATTATCATCCAGATACAGTACATGGCACTGCCTACAGGATATAATGTTTGAACCACTGGGTGCACATGGTCCTCCAGAATGGTTCGGTAATCCTTGGCAGTGACACGCCCATTTATCACAAGTATTGGGCCTAGGGAATGCTGTGATATTGCAGCCCAAACCATCACTGATCCACCCATATGTTTCACTCATGCAAGAGTCTGGGTGGTACGCTTCTTTGGAGCATCTCCACACCATGGGAAAAACAGTAAAGGTGAACTCATCAGAGAACAATACATGTTTCACATTGTCCACAGGCCAAGACTGTTGCTGCTGGCACCATTGAAACCGACGTTTGGCATTGGCACAAGTGACCAAAGGTTTGGCTAAAGCAGCCCGGCCATGTACATCGACCCTGTGGAGCTCCTGACCAAAAGCTTTGGTGGAAACAGGAGAGTTGAGGTGCACATTTATTTCTGCAGTGAGTTGGGCAGCTGTAGTTTTATGTTTTTTTGGATACAATCTGGGTTAGCACCCGGACATCCCTTCCTCTTGCTTCCACAGTTATTTCTGTTGGATGTGGTTCGTCCTTCTTGGTGGTATGCTGACATTACCCTGGATACCGTGGCTCTTGATACATCACAAAGACTTGCTGTCTTGGTCACAAATGCGCCAGCGAGACGCGCACCAATAATTTGTCCTCTGTTGAACTCTGATATGTCACCCATAATGTTGTGTGCATTGCAATATTTTAAGCAAAACTGCAGAATTACTCTGCTAATTAAACCCTCACACTCTGCTCTTACTGGTGGAAGGTGCAATCAATAAAGATTGGCTGGTCAAATTTAGCCATGAAACCTCCAACACTAAATTGGCCAGTGTTTCAGTTTTACAGTATATACAATACAGAGTGTGTGTGTGTGTGTGTGTGTGTGTGTGTGTGTGTGTGTGTGTGTGTGTGTGTGTGTGTGTGTGTGTGTGTGTGTGTGCTGGCCTGGGAAAATGCTTTTTATATAGCTCTAGACTCCTGTTCTCAGAACCTGTTGTGATTTTTTCAAGGTTTTGAGATGCTTTTTTGATCAGCATTTGAGCTACTGGAGACTCCAGAACTATTCTATCAATTATCATCAAATTTGTCACCTACACTGTATGACAGAAGCACATTTAGCTAGCAAGGATTTAGAGATCTTTAGGCAAACTTTCTCATTTTGCTGGAAAACTTGATCTTCACAGAAAGATACCCTAAGCAAGACTAAAAAGTAAAATCTATTCTTGCTGACATACTTTGATGAATAAGATCTATTAAGAATTTAACTCGAGAAATATATTTAGTAGAATGCTGAGTAATAACTTATTCAGTTGTATTAAATCCGAGCTTGTCTTTCCAAGCATTAAGCATTAAAACATGTGTGTGTATAATACACACACACACACACACATCAGTCAGCCATGGCATTATGACTGCTAAAAGGTGAACTTGACAACTTTGATCACCAATTATACATCAGTCAACTGGTGATAGGATGATGGGTACCAAAGCTCACCCATGCCCGTGGGAACCAAAGGCTAGTCAGTCCTGTCTGATCCCACAGAAAAGCCAATGCAGCAAAATGATAGAATGGAACCAGAACACCCAGTGCACCACAGAACACCAAGCATGAGACCCAGCAGCGCGAGGTGCCAGAGCCACCTCAGTGACATAAGGGGCATTCAAACCTAAGTGCATCTGATAAATGTGAGACATATGTCATAAATGTATCAATCTCAAAACTACACACAAATATTAATGTGTAGCAATTAAGAAAAACAATATTCAAGAGAGACAGACATAACGTTTCTCCCATATCACTATTACAAAGGAAAATTACAATACAGTTAATAATCAACGTATTAGACCTTGCATCTCTAAAACCTATGTTTTGCTATGATTATTATCATCATTATCAAGTAGCCAGTATCACCCATTTAATAAAAAAAAAAAAGCATCTTTGCCAGTGACCTGCCCCAGATTTGTGCATGATGAATGTTAGTGTTCTGTCCCAAAAGCTGCTTATGCCCCTATTTTAGAAGAATAAATCCAAAGTAGGGCAGTGTTGTGGCCAGTTGTGACATTATATACAATGACCGTTTCAGGTTCAGTCTGCAGTAAGTGCAGTGCGTTCATGGTGAAAGTTCGCATTGTAATGACAACCTGCTGTTGTCAAGTACTCGGGCGTTATGCACATACAGTATATACGTATATTATTTGTATTTTTATTATTATTTGTATTTTTATTATAATTGCTACACATTTTATAAATATGTTTTGTTTGTTAAGCCACACAGTGACCTACAGTATGAATCATTAAAGCATAAAAAAACATCTAACTTAAGGCATGAACCAGTGAGAAACAGGTGCAGATGATCAGGCCGGTGAGTTGTTGGTACAGACAAAAGGGGAAAAGAGGTTGCTGGTGAGTTTGTAACATAAACAACTTGTTTCTATTTCTTTAATTTAATATTAAGAACTCATAACCTTTGCACAGTACTGTATGTCCAGACAAAACCTTGACCAAACCTGAATACATTTAAGTGAATTTCCAGTCATAAGACATACAGTACACTACTGTTCAAAGGTGTTATGTTTATCATCACATTGGATTAAATAAACATAAAAAAGTTGGTTAAACTGTAATCTATGAACACATACAGTAAATAAAAAGATTGTCTCTTAACATTTGCCCTTAACAAGGTATATTGCAGATATAGTATACTGCATTTTATATACACTCACTTAAAGGATTATTAGGAACACCTGTTCAATTTCTCATGAATGCAATTATCTAATCAACCAATCACATGGCAGTTGCTTCAATGCATTTAGGGGTGTGGTCCTGGTCACGACAATCTCCTGAACTCCAAACTGAATGTCAAAATGGGAAAGAAAGGTGATTTAAGCAATTTTGAGCGTGGCATGGTCGTTGGTGCCAGACGGGCCGGTCTGAGTGTTTCACAATCTACTCAGTTACTGGGATTTTCACACACAACCATTTCTAGGGTTTACAAAGAATGGTGTGAAAAGGGAAAAACATCCAGTCCTGTGGGCGAAAATGCCTTGTTGATGCTAGAGGTCAGAGGAGAATGGGCCGACTGATTCAAGCTGATAGAAGAGCAACTTTGACTGAAATAACCACTCATTACAACCGCGGTATGCAGCAAAGCATTTGTGAAGCCACAACACGAACAACCTTGAGGCGGTTGGGCTACAACAGCAGAAGACCCCACCGGGTACCACTCATCTCCACTACAAATAGGAAAAAGAGGCTACAATTTGCACGAGCTCACCAAAATTGGACAGTTGAAGACTGGAAAAATGTTGCCTGGTCTGATGAGTCTCGATTTCTGTTGAGACGTTCAAATGGTAGAGTCAGAATTTGGCGTAAACAGAATGAGAACATGGATCCATCATGCCTTGTTACCACTGTGCAGACTGCTGCTGGTGGTGGTGTAATGGTGTGGGGGATCTTTTCTTGGCACACTTTAGGCCCCTTAGTGCCAATTGGGCATTGTTTAAATGCCACGGCCTACCTGAGCATTGTTTCTGACCATGTCCATCCCTTTATGACCACCATGTACCCATCCTCTGATGACTACTTCCAGCAGGATAATGCACCATGTCACAAAGCTCGAATCATTTCAAATTGGTTTCTTGAACATGACAATGAGTTCACTGTACTAAAATGGCCCCCACATTCACCCGATCCCAACCCAATAGAGCATCTTTGGGATGTGGTGGAACGGGAGCTTCGTGCACTGGATGTGCATCCCACAAATCTCCATCAACTGCAAGATGCAATCCTATCAATATGGGCCAACGTTTCTAAAGAATGCTTTCAGCACCTTGCTGAATCAATGCCACGTAGAATTAAGGCAGTTCTGAAGGCGAAAGGGGGTCAAGCACAGCATTAGTGTGGTGTTCCTAATAATTGAGTGAATACTGCATTGGCATCAGACATAATAATGTCTGAAAATATGTAAAAAAAAAAACTTTTTTTAGGTTACAATGACAAAATATGATCTGATAACTCAGTTATTGAGTAAACATACTGCCATAATTGCATTACATCTAATAAACAGTATCTTAATAATGAGTTAGGTCAAAATAATGACACATTAATCCAGGAAATACAATCTATGCCAATTTTTTTATTTACATTTTTCCAATATTTTTCTGTGTTACAGTAGTAAGTCCTCAGGTTTGTCATTCCTTTTATGCCACAGCATTTTAATGAAGACTATAAGCATTGATTCTTTAGTGAATGCCATGTTGCTGTTATTACCTGTTAATAGTTCTTAACAGCTTGGATAAGTGAGTGAGAAAAGGCAAAGCACAAAGATTGCATTTGAGATTAAAATGAATTAAAGTGCATTAAAATCCATCATTTACGTTACTGACAAAACTATTGTGAGAGCTATGCTGTTATAGAAAATTAATCAACACCTTAAAATCTGAGCGTTCAACAGTGCTGCAGTAAACATAATGGCATAACAACATGAACCTTTTACCTTGGAATTTGACTTGGCAATAACGAAACCAAAAGAAAAATATGCTAGCCACGGATTTTTGCAGAAAATGCTCCTTCTGATGCTGTTCATTTCTTTATTCATATGTGCAGGTCCCAGTCTGTGGTGGAGCCAGGAGTTCTTAAACGGCCAGAAAAAATCAAAAGTGAGGAGGAGAACATGCAGCCTCTGCTTTCGCTGGACTAAAAGGCTTTTTTTCCCCTCCTAGTAATGAGCAAACATCAAGGTCTGAACACTGGGGAGGAAGATCACCCAGTTCCTATAAATGGAGTATTAAAAAAAAAAATGTACAAAACATGTTTGAACGAGATATAAGATGTGCAAAGCATCTGAGACAGTGTTTAAAGGGATATTTTTGAATCAAACACCTAATGGAAGACATCAATATGTAATTGTTAAGTGCCAATTTGAACCTGTAAATACACTTCAGCTGCAAGCGTAGGATTCGGGGATTAAACGTGACATGAATACAAATGTAAAGACAGCTGTGAATATTCTGTATGTGCTTCATGTAGTGAGAGCAGTGTTGTAGGGTACTGAGGGCTTTTCATATTTCAGTTTTCCAAATCACTAAGTGCAAAGCTCAGGATTTATGGTCGTGATTAGAAGGTAAGATAGAAAGTCATATGGCTTTTTAACAGTGTCGTATAAATATATAATGCTTTCCTTAGAGTAAATATCGAACATCCACTGTTCAGGTCTTCGTCTTTTGACTTTGCAACAACCCCTTTACACTGCAGCAAAGGCATAACAGATTACATTTTTTTTTCACAGATATTATTTTGGCACAGCCTGAACTTTGCCATTAGAATAGAAAGAGTCTCCGTATAGCTTAGAAGGTTTGTTAAATATATATATACAGTATATATTTTTTCATTTCCTTATAGTGACAAAATATTCAAGACTTTATCCATCTCCATCTCCAGTCAGGATGCTTTAATCTAAGACTCATGTGACTACAAAACTTTACTTTTTAGCTAGATATATTAATAATGGCTAGTATATGTTTCTTTTAATAAAACCGTTGTAACAGGCAGAGATTGATATATTTAGTGTGTCGTGATCACCTGACAGCAATGAATCCTCGTTTCAATTGATTAAATTTAATTAAATATAAAATGTGACAAAAAAAGTGATTTCTAACCATCTGAATAAACCTTAAAGAACACTAGTTTCAAAGAAGGCACAGCTTAAGAATACTTCTAATATCCCATAGCAGGAGTTCTTTGACTTTCTTTTATGTACATGGACCCCTTTAACTGTATAATAGTAATAACCCCTTCTCGGTACAAATTTGTTTTGTGAACTTTATTTAAATATGTACAATACAAATTTCTTTACTTGTTTGAGCTATAATGCTTTTTCCCCCTTAATTTTCTATTGACACAACACATAATATATACACTCTATATTTGGATTACACTAATTCAAGTGTCAATTTTATAAATGTCATAGCACTAGTAGTGGGTTGTGATGGCCACACTGGCCCTTTCTTTGCGAGCGACATCCTTAAAGGGTTCTTTTGTTTTGTTCCATAGGGAAAATTTCTAAAGGAAACTAAATAATAGCGCACCTTGCCATGCTTATTTGTTATATGATTCGGTAGATATATTAAATATATTTCACTTATGCAGAAGTTTCTGGGTTTGCTGGTTGGTCTTATCTTATTGATTAAAAATAAACACGATTCACCTAACTGCATAACTCCTTTTGGCATTAAGTTTGCATTGAGCAGTCATAACCTTTACCCTTAAGTTCTTAATTGGGTTTTTTAAAAATAAGTTTAGTCATATGCAGTGTTCATTATTTATGATGGTCCTGGCCCTGGAGTTTAGTGTTTTCCCTGAAGATGGTTTAAGCCAATGTTCCATCTGAAGTGCAGAACTGGGACTGAAAGATTAAACTGTGTGGGCCAAGCTGAATCCAAGAACATTTGTACACGTCTTATACTGCACATAGAATAAGAAAAAAAAAAAAAGAAGAATGATAAATTAAGACACTTTACAAATTTTCTTTACTTGCTCATGTCATGCATATTAAAAATATATATATATATATATATGACCAATTTGTAAAACCAGCTCTGGGTCTCTTCTGCAACAAGCTTGTTGTGCTGTTGTTGTTGTTTGCTTTCAATTGTTTTATACAAAAATAAAATTGTAAAAATTAAAAATCACTAAATGTTCCTTTAGACACCAACCTTAGCAGTTATAGACCTTGAGTGTTATGACATAATACACAGTATTAGGATGGAGTTTGGTTGGCAAATGTGACTTGGACAGATGTTTAGATGTATACTTGTATCACATTTACAGTACAGTACACTAAAACTGGCTACAGTGCATCTCAGGCTACCTGAAGGTTCTGATTTGAACAAGTCTTTAAATGTTTAAATTTTTACATGAATATTTCCAATCTAGATATAAATCCCAGATCAGAAATAAGACTTGCATGTTTGATGCAAGTTAAGTTTCCATCAATTTAGGCCAGGATATGTAAGTAGGATTTCATTTTTGCATGTAAAAGTTTTGACTAGAGAATTATAAGCCTAAAAAGTATTATTTTAAACATTTGGCATAAAAGTAAATATTTGACTTATAATTGCCATGTTGCTATTTTTTTTTCTAATATTTAACCAGGCAGTATTATTTCCTGTCTTAATTTCTGTTAAAATGTGGAATATTTATACCCAGAAAGTAAACCTGATATGGATTCTCTATAAAGTGTTCCAGGTTCGACATTAGTATCACTTCGAGAACCAGATTTGTTGAAGATGTCGTTGTCATTTATACTCCTTTACTTTACTTTTTTTTTTTTTTTTTTTTAAGAAATATTTTTCAGCACTAGGAATGTTTCTTAAATAATCTCCCTTTCAAGCCTTGTTTTTTTATGAGCACTCATTTGAGTAAAATGTATTAACACTACAACCAAAGCTACCCCACTCATCAAAAAAAAAAAAAAAAAAAAGGTCCCTGCTTTTCTAAACACACCTAGCTTTAGAGATATTTTAGGATTTTTTTGTGTACTTTAAGCTTATTATTTTTTTTTATATTTAATTTAATTTAACTTGCATTTCATCTTGATTGTATATATAATGATGATTATAATAATGATTGACCCCATACATTGTGCTGATGATATTAGAAAGGAAACCACTTGTGATTTAAAAGGAAGTGTTAAACAGGTTGTTAAATACGTGTATATGTTGTTACAAACAAAATGCTGAAATAAGTTATGTAACTGAACCAGTACGAACAGAACAACCAATAAATATTGATGCATCTTATTTAAACTCCCATTTTGGATTCTTAAAGATTTCTGTGTGTTTCATTGTTTGTACCTTCATGTCTTCTATGTGAGGAAAAAACATTTAATGTATCAGCATTTAAATTAAGGTCATCATTTTCACTCATATATATGTATATTTAAAAACTTAATATATTTTAGTAAAATTTTAATAATATGTACAAAATTATTGTTAGCACGTTAAATCATGTGGTTATTTCTCTGATTAAAACTGAATAATGTCCATTTGTTGGAAAATACTTGAGCAAATGTACTTTATTATACTTAAGTACTCACTTAAGTACTATTTTTCCAGACTGGATTTATAAATTGTAACTATATGCCCAGCTGGCATGCTAAAAAATAGCTTATGAAAAAATACAGCTATTTACAAAAATGGTAAAATGATTTCTGGTAAGTGTTGAACTCAATTGTTTGTTGACCACAAGATCAGCATAATTTTTTTCATTCCCAATGACAAGAATTTTCACCTTTTTTTTTTCTCAAATCTGTCAAGACTACTTGGCATACAAATTTCATCTGTTCCGGAGATGAGCTCCTAGACGAAATTTCATATTGCGAAAGGCATTTTTACATAGGAATTAATGTAAATGCAGATAATCCATTCCAGCCACCTAAAAGAATATTAATAATAATATCAATTTCTGACACTATAATTATATGTTTGCATATAAAACAAAAAGAAATTAGAAAAGACATGTAAATGAAGTGAAATATGAAATAAAAAGGCCATTAAACCTCACTTAGGTGGCACGGTGGCTTAGCACTGTTGCCTTGCACCTTCAGTTCCTGGGTTTGAGTCCCGTGTCGGGTGTGTGTACATGGAGTTTGCATGTTCTCTCCGTGCTTGGTAGGTTTTCTCCGGGTTCTCTGGTTTCTTCCCACAGTCCAAAGTCATGCAGATGAGGCTACCTCGCATCTCAAAATTGCCTGTAGTGTGTGCATGTGCATGTGAATGTTGCCCGGAGGTCCTACCACTGTTGTACAAATGGGAATAAATACAGTGGTCACCATTGGCCTCAGCGATCCCTAGGTAGACTACCGAGGTTCCTAGATGGATGGATGAAACCTCAGTTAATCATTAATTTACCATTTGTATGCCAAGGTACCACTGTACTTTTCATAGAGGTGTCCTTAATTATTGAGCTCTCAGTAATAAAGCATCCCAAGTTTTATATTAACCAAACAACAGAACAAGCAATTAAAAAACTATATATTGTTCATTTTAATTCCAATAAAAATATGAGCCTTTAACCTTTAATATTAAAAATGTTTAAATGTTCAGATATCTATCTATCTTCAGACATTCACATACATAGCTTTTTGGGTCTATACTTCTACTTCTGCGCAAGTTATTGGTTTTTACACTGAATGCCCTTCCTGTTGAGACTCAACCATTTCTTCAGCCTGGGGATTGGCACTGAGGATGCCCTGCATCTCTGTGACTGGGTATTGTAAGGGCATAGGGTTAAGGGCCTTTTATCAAGGGCCAAACAGAAACAACCCCAGCAGTTGGGGGGTTCAAACCCCGGCCCACTGATCAACAACCCAGAGCCACAACTGACCCCTATTATATTTATACTGCAATAAATGGTTTGTAAATGTACTGTACTTGCTTCTGTTTAATTAGTTTAACATAAGCAGACCAATTTTGGCATTATTTAACCTTTATTATTATTATTATTATTATTTTCAACTTTTGCATTTTATGTAAGTGAAAATTCCTCATTTAAATACTGTATACTAGTACAGTACATGAATGCATTTCTTTCCAGTGTACTTTTTCCACCCCAGTTCATGGCCCACTTACTGTACTATGTCACTGGCCCACTTATGGCAGCGTGAGCACAGCCATATTTCCACTTGAGTCTGTATTAGTCCACAATGATACTGTATGTCTAAAACTTGTCCTATAACTGACAAACGCTACAAACATTGATTGCATTTTGGGGACATATTTAAATATGGCTAATTGAAAGTGTGAACTTGTATTATAGTAATGGCAAGAGTAATGGCATGACATTTCTATAACTAAACCATAAACTCAAGTATTTTTTACCCGGATCTATCATCTGCTATCTGAGACAGCTAAACCATTCTTTGTAGTGCATGGTCATTGTAAAATATAGTCTGATTTCAGGCTGCTCCTAAATATTTATCTTCCTTATGGTTTTGAGTTTGATACACCAGCCTCAGAACCAGGAAGCCAAAGGAAACCGGGCTTCCCCATTTTTATTTTTATTTTTCCCCTCCAGACTTGTCATTTTAATAAAAATAAAAAGACTTTTGTTTTATGTGAAAACCTTCTGTGGGCTGTTGCTGTCTTCCATCTCTTCTCTGTAACATCACATGCATAAATTGCTACAAAAAAGGTACAAAAAGAAGAACTGAGATTTTCCTGGGCCTGTTTCTTTCACATTTTCAAATCAATCATTTGTACCTATGTTTAGTGATGCTTTCAGGAGTATTTTTGAGAATTTGAGAATTATTTTTTCCTTTATTTTTTTTCTTAGTAAAATAAAATTGGGCTCCCACATTACAGTTTTTGGTATAATTTCTACTTCCATTACATTCACAATGGCCTCTGAATACTTTAATAAAAAAGCATCAATAAGGTATTAAATACATTGTCATTATTATTTATTTATTATGTGAAAGGAATTTCCATTGCTTATATGTTAACCATATAAGCAATGGAAGTCATAGATAATCTTTTTGAATTAGACTGTTATGTGAAGGAAATTTTAGAATGCATTCGGTTAACAAATTTTGTATGTATCATTTATTATATAATATGCTTTCGACAGTAATGTTTATTATATAACAATTAGTTATGACCAAGTAATCTGATAGAACAAGTCACACTCCATGAGTGGTTTTATATATATATATATATATATATATATATATATATATATATATATATATATATATATTTGCATGTCTCTAAAGAAAGCGACATATTACATGACAGGCCAGTTTTCAGATGGGAAAAAAAGAATCAATAATGCAGACTCCTGGGTTTTGCATGGAAATAAAAAAGAGGGAGTGTGACGAAGCCTAAAGTTGAGAAGGATATACAGTAGATATACAGTATATATTCTCCAACATGCTCAGTAAAACCTACTAGGCTACATAGTACTGGTAACACTATTATTTTTTTAATCAGTCACTAACTGCATCTCTTAATATTCAGTTCAACAGCACTCTCTTTCGTGCAATATTGCTTAAATATAGTGTTATACAATACAGTATATATGTAATTCCTAGTAGAGATAATTAGAATGTAT
Source organism: Clarias fuscus (assembly GCA_030347435.1). NCBI lineage: Eukaryota > Metazoa > Chordata > Actinopteri > Siluriformes > Clariidae > Clarias > Clarias fuscus. Next base: position 9,853,726 of record CM059229.1, read on the forward strand.
GATTCATTTTAATACAACATTGCTACAACTTAAATTATTACATGAGAATAATTAATAATAAATAAAAAAAACATTTGCACATACACAACCATACACATTATGATGTGCAGTGAAATGTTTACATGACATGTTTGTGACCTTGAAAAGAAAAAAAAGGGAAGAACGGAGGTTACTAATGCTAATAGGAAAGAATAAAAATATAAACTCTACTGTCTTTTTGTTACAATAAAATAAAATAGAATAAAATGATGTATGAAGTAGAAATATGTAGCATATGTAAAAATGTAAGACTGTAAACGATAAACTGTATTAAGTATGGAATGTGCAATGTTCAGGCAGCAGCAGTACGGTGTGGTCATGGAGTTTGACATGGAATGATGAGCCACAGTGATATTGTCCATCTTTAAAGTGCAAAAGTAGTCCTTTTGTATGTAAACATAATGTGTTAACATGGTACTGTATGAGTGTGACATAGTAGTATGAATATTTGACCTTTTTTTTCTGAGTGTATTATCATATGTTTTAGTAAATCAAATTCATATTTGTTTTTTCTTTGTTTGACGTTACTCTGTGAAGTTTAAGATAACCACACATGGACAAATCAGTGAAACTGGTTATATCTACCGTGGAATCATATTTTGAGGAAGAGAATTTACTGCATATTTAACAGTAGATGACTAGCAAGGTTATTATAGGACATTTCTATATCCGAATCCAGTTACCCTGCGTAGCATCTACTCATACTCAGGGCACACAAAATGCCACATGCTGTAGCAAAACTCCATTCTCCTACATAATTTAGTAACAGAGCCACTGCGGTATGTCATGCGACCTTAAGCATGCAAACTGCTTCCTGCTCACAACCAGCAACCCAGTACAGAGTGTTAGATGATTTCCACTTATCAAACTATTCTTATTACTACATCGTCAGTGGTGTTCTTTATTCCACTGTGCTGCATGGTCTCTGTTCTCTTTTAGCTTAAGATTAGTGAAGCATCTTTACACAGTAAGCCTAGTACGTTTATCTCTAGGGCCTTTTTGGTCTACTTGAGACCATGAGATGCCAGAACTAATACAATAGTCACAATCTCACCGTCTACTCAGAGCAGCAGCTTCCATGTTGATCAAATTACTCTGGTCTAAAACGGAGAATCTAAAGTGGAGAGGAAGCAGAGAGGCTGTCCTGAAGGGAGCTTATCTGCTGGGAGAGAGAGAGAGAGAGCGTACTGGGAGCACTGCATCGCTGCAGTGGTGACTCATGCATTTTCATACCATTCAAACATATGGAGTGTGTTATACGAGCATGGCATATGCGTGTTAGTCACTGGGGTGCTAATGGATGTTTATTACAGTAAAAAAAAAAGGCATGCACTTTTCATATTTTCTGTTTGCAGTTATTAAATATGGGGATAAAACAATCCCCCTTGATAACCTTGCATTGTTCTGTTATTGTTGTTATCTACATTATAGATTATAGGTTCTTACACTGTAACTGTATTAGATTTCAGTATTAAACAGTTCTATGAATGCAAAGAATTAATATGCATCAGAATTTTCTTTTCATTCATACTGTAACAATCATACCCGTGATATGTGAATTCAGCTTCTGATACATTTATTTATTTATCTTGTTCTAGTGCATTACAATCCTTAGAAACAATACCACCTGTATTAAACCATCACCGTATTACAAATTGCAAGACTCAAGTCTACTGTAATTCAGATAATTATTATTATTATTTTTTTTTAGAACTTTCTGTTTTATGTATAAGCATGGACTAATCATCATGGTATCTTGACAACTACAAAAATAACATCAAAGCAGGTTATCGGCTATGAAAAAGAAGGGCCTTAACCACAATATTATATGTGGTATGTGGTAATGTCTTTATTCAACAATTCATTGTGTCACAATAAACAAATTCATGAACCAACATTTACATTGTAAGAAAAAAAAAAAAACACACACACACACACCCACACACACACACACGCACACGCACACACACACACACACACACACACACACAGTAACTCCAAAAAAGAACAAGGAGGTGTCTGCACCCCACATTGAGCCCATATCTTACTTCAAGCTTGGCCAAATACAACTGTGAAAACCCCATTATAATTCATTCAGGAGTTTTTATGTGATGCACGCACAAACAAACAGACAAACAGACAGACAACAATTCCAAAAAAAAAACTTCTATTTTATATTTTTTATTGTTGTTGAACCAAAAACTAAATCTGTTTATCCCCTTGAATTATAAACTTGTCCACCGCTCTGTATATCATTCTAATTCAGTCCTCATGTTAACCCACATATCCAGATTCCTCACCTGATGTGTCCTGATTGTGCTGTTAACCAAATTTGAGGACTAAAGCCATTTATGTTAGGAACCTCCACTAGAGGTCACTGTTCATGTCTGTCTGTCTGTGTAGTTCTTGTTGGTCGACTCAGTTTCCCAGAAGGCACTACGGTCAGGTGATGAGTGCTCACCTGAACTGAGGTGCCTCATTAAAGTTTCTATAAATAGCAGTTTGTTCTGGGAAACTGGGTCGAGCATTGTTTGTCTGTTTGGTATGTTTGTTTGTATTACCGTCATGTGGGCATTCCTTTTTGATTGTTTCTTTGAGTTTATATTTTAGTTATATTGTTTTACCTTTGTTTTTCTAGAGGGCTCTACTGTTTGTTTTCCTTATGTTCCTTGTGTTGATAGATTCATGGAGCTGTCCTCTTTCATGTTTAGTTAGGCTGTGTCTCCTCCTGTGTACAGTGTAAGTACTGTTCTGTGTCTTCCCAGTGTTTGTCTTCCGGTCTAGTTCTTTGTCTGTTTAGTTTTGTGTAGCCACATGAGGGCCTAGCTGCTAGTAGGCCTTGGTCTCTAGTCTGTGTTCTGGTCCTGTCTCTAGTCTGTGTTCTGGTCCTGTCTCTAGTTAGCTTCAGCTCCATGTTTCCTCATCCCCAGTTCTCTCTGTCGGTTCCCTGTGTCTGCTCCTGGTTCCCTGTGTCCAGTTCTTGTCCCTATGTTAGCGCGCCGTTTCCTGTGATTTTCCTGAGCCCTAGTTTTAGTTTACGTTTGTTGTTTTGGTTCCTTTGTTTGTTTTGAGTTTAAAATAAGACTATTTCTGTTCGCACACCCCTCTGCCTTCATGCCTACCTATATGCCCACGGCAACAACATCAGCCGGTCTAGCCAGCACCACCAGCTAGACCCATGACAATTTATTTCAGCCAAGATTATGTTTATTTTAGCTAACCATTGAGAATTCATCCTTAAAATGGTTTGCTATTTTTATTTCTCTTTTTAATGGATATGGGCTAAGTCAGGCAGGGTTGGATGAGAGATGAGCTTACTCAAAATTAGATCATCTGCTTCCTTTTCTCTGCAGCAATTTAGCATATTTAATTTAGTTAAAATGAGGTAATGGATGCCAAAATGTAGGGAAATCAACAGCTGTGAAATGTTCAGATTTTAGGCTACGTTCAGAAAAATAATGGAATAGGAGTCACACATACACATACAGTAGTGTGTGTGTGTATGTATGTATATATACATATACACACTGTATATAGTCATGTTCAAAAGTTAGTACCCTACCATTTAATTCTATGCTTTTTTGTGTAAAAACATAATAAAAATCATTGGATGGTTTCCCCTTTGGGGGACTGTGCTTTCCACTTGTGAATAATCTTATCACCGCTTATGTCTTTCCCTCTTGAAATTGTGTTAACACACACGTGAATGCTATAGTCCAGCAAAGTGCCAAAACTCTTCGTTTATAGAGGTCTGCACACCTGCTGATAATCAATTAATTAAGGGCTGATGACTAGGAGCACCTGGCTGCAACCTACCCTTAGGAAAAGGAGTAATTAGGATTGGCCACATTTCTGCTTAATTTTTGTTAAATAAATAATTAAAGTGAAAAAAGTTTTGTTGTTCATCTGTGGTTGTATTTGCCTAATACTAAGACCCACTATCATCAGATGATTTTTAGTTCCTCTTGAAGGTTGCTTGTTTGGTTTTATCCAAACATCAATTTAGAAGCTTTTTATAATGAAATTTACTGTCCAGTACACCTGGTAATGTTTCCTCAGTCATCTTATTTTCTGTGTTAAAAATACCATTATCACATACTGCCTTTATGTGGTAACTGCATTGTGTTTATGGAAAACCATTAGGGTGACAAATAGTAATATGATTAATTTGCATTACAAAAATAGTAATATGCATTAATATTGACAGGCATATATATATAATGTAGTATATAATCGTAGCCAAAAGTTTTGAGTGACACAAAAATTTGTTTTCACAAAGTTTGCTGCTAAACAGCTTTTAGATCTTTGTTTCAGTTGTTTCTGTGATGTAGTGAAATATAATTACAAGCACTTCATACGTTTCAAAGGCTTTTATCGACAATTACATGACATTCATGCAAAGAGTCAGTATTTGCAGTGTTGGCTCTTCTTTTTCAGGACCTCTGCAATTCGACTGGGCTGCTCTCAATCAACTTGTGGGCCAAATCCTGACTGATAGCAACCCATTCTTTCATAATCACTTCTTGGGGTTTGTCAGAATTAGTGGGTTTTTGTTTGTCCACCCGCCTCTTGAGGATTGACCACAAGTTCTCAATGGGATTAAGATCTGGGGAGTTTCCAGGCCATGGACCCAAAAAAACCTTTTGGTCCCCGAGCCACTTAGTTATCACTTTTGCCTTATGGCACGGTGCTCCATCGTGCTGGAAAATGCATTTTTCTTCACCAAACTGTTGTTGGATTGTTGGAAGAAGTTGCTGTTGGAGGGTGTTTTGGTACCATTCTTTATTCATTGCTGTGTTTTTGGGCAAAATTGTGAGTGAGCCCACTCCCTTGGATGAGAAGGGACACATGAATGGTCTCAGGACGCTTTACTGTTGGCATGACACAGGACTGATGGTAGCGCTCACCTTTTCTTCTCCGGACAAGCCTTTTTCCAGATGCCCCAAACAATCGGAAAGAGGCTTCATCCTAGAATATGACTTTGTCCCAGTCCTCAGCAGTCCATTCGCCATACTTTTTGCAGAAGATCAATCTGTCCCTGATGTTTTTTTTGGAGAGAAGTGGCTTCTTTGCTGCCCTTCTTGACACCAGGCCATCTTCCAAAAGTCTTCGCCTCACTGTGCGTGTAGATGCGCTCACACCTGCCTGCTGCCATTCCTGAGCAAGCTCTGCACTGGTGGCACTCCGATCCCCCAGCTGAATCCTCTTTAGGAGACGATCCTGGTGCTTGCTGGACTTTCTTGGACGCCCTGAAGCCTTCTTAACAAGAATTGAACCTCTTTCCTTGAAGTTCTTGATGATCCTATAAATTGTTGATTTAGGTGCAATCTTAGTAGCCACAATATCCTTGCCTGTGAAGCAATTTTTATGCAACGCAATGATGGGTGCACGCGTTTCTTTGCAGGTCACCATGGTTAATAATGAAAACAATGATTTCAAGCATCACCCTCCTTTTAACATGTCAAGTCTGCCATTCTAACCCAATCAGCCTGACATAATGATCACCAGCCTTGTGCTCGTCAACATTCTCACCTGAATTAACAAGACGATTGCTGAAATGATCTCAGCATGTCCTTTAATGACAGCAATGAAATGCAGTGGAAAGTTTTTTCTGGGATTAAGTTCATTTTCATGGCAAAGAAGGACTATGCAATTCATCTGATCACTCTTCATAACATTCTGGAGTATATGTAAATTGCTATTATAAAAACTTAAGCAGCAACTTATCCATTTTCCAATATTTATGTAATTCTCAAAGCATTTGGCCATGACTGTATCCTTGTTAATAACCTCCACTAGAGGTCACTGTTCTTGTCTGTTTTTTGTAGTTTTGTTGGCCGACTCAGTTTCCCAGAAGGCACCTCGGTCAGGTGATGAGTGCTCACCTGAACCGAGGTGGCTCATTAAAGTTTCTATAACTAGCAGTTTGTTCTGGGAAACTGGGTTGAGTATGTTTGTGTATATACTGTCATGTGGGCATTCCTTTTTGTTTGTTTCTAGAGGGATTTTTAATATCTAAAACAGGTCTTTCCGAAGTGCTGGGGTGGGGGCGATGGCGCAAGGGGCTTGGAGCCGCTCATCGTAAAAAAAAATAATAAAAAAAAATTAAATAATAAAATATTAAATTAAACACTCTTGTAAACAGTAACAATAACTGTGCAGTTTTTATACATTTTATTGAACTATTGAAACAACTCTCACATCTCTCCTTACACTGATTTGCCTATTGACGCAGTGACCATGCCAAAGTTAGTGTCACATTTAAAATCCTCAATTTTATTACACAATTATTTTGTAATTACAGTGCATGACAATACACCAAACTTGCGTAGGGATGTTTAAAACAATTCAAGCAAATCAGCGTTTCCCTAACTATATTAATTGTTTACATTAAAAAAGCAGAATCATGAAAAAATCATCAGTGAAACATAATTTGGTATTGATGCATCAATCCAAAATGAATAGACTTTGAATGAGTAAAATAATTATCATGCAAGGAAAAAATAAAAGCAACACTAAAGTGGCAAATATTAAATGCTATCCCTGCAAAAAAACTTAAATCCTGCATATCCCTACTCATTGCTTACTATATAACAACATAACACAAAATGACAATTATTGTACATTTGAACAAAAACTCTTAAAAATAGTATATCCTCAGAACTTAAATAATCTGCCCTAAAACCTCGGTTTTTACTGATATTTCTGTTAAATCACTGAAACATTGCTGGAATTCCTAAAGCTCAGCCATCATCCTGAGAGCTCAGGAGGAGAAAACAGCACATAGCAGTAAGATTATTCCCATGGCCTACTTTCCTCCTCTCAGTCCTGCTGTTCCAGCACACTGGCTCAGTCAATACCGAAACATCCATTCACATTTACATCCTACTGTACGTTAGTGTCGCTGTATCCATACAGTATGAAGTCATACACTTTGCACATGATTACAGCTTGTTGTTCCACCCTGATCCATCCACACAATCATGAAAATACCTTTAACATGCAGTCTGACATCAGTGACCCCACGTACACAGACGGGAAGTCAATGCATGAATAAGACAATAAAGAAAATCAAGTTGAAAGCCACTCCAAGATTTTTTTTTTTCTTCTCACATACATGTGGAAGATGTTCCAGGAGTGTGACAGTGCTGATGGAAACAATGTGCTAACACCAGAGCACTGTATTTAAATTGTCTAGCGTTTATTGGTCATAATAAGTCAAAACACCTTCTACTACAGTTTATACCTGTATGTTTTTATTTAAAGAGATGTTATATAGAAGGCATATCGTAAGACAGATTCTTCCTTAACTGGTCACACAACTGTGATCAGTGGACTCATCTCTTTTTAAATGCTACTGTATAGTCTAGCATACTGCTATGTATACAGTAAGTAATAGGTTCTATGAATCATATAGTCATAGTGCATTATAATTGCATTGATAATGCATTATATGTCATTTGCAATACTTTTCAGTACCTAACACAGTCCTGCATATAAAGATTGCTCATAAAGAGTTATTATTTAATGTGGTTTAAAGGCATTTTCAATAATATAGCTGAATAAACATATTTTATTTTATACTGACCAATGATTACTACATGCACAAGGTTTGTGCTTTTAACAATATATAATTAGACTCATGAAACTCGTCCTTTTTTCAGCAGACACAAATGTGCCAATGGTAACATGCTAGACTACATTAACACAGGTATTTTCCAAATGCAGATGTGTTCTTTAGAGTACTGAGAATGCAAAGACCTTTCATGTTTTTGTAAATGCCCATGATTTGTCATGTGACTTACAAACTCCTTAGTGCTTGCAGAAAAGAAGTCAGGATCAATCATTAGCCCTGGATGCATTTTCATAAAATAAATGTCAAGAATGCTATGTAACACAAAAATGGCTTTATAATACATTATAAATACTGGATGATTTGAACAAGCAAAAAAAACAATGTAAATATCTACCACTGGCTCATCATTCATTTTTAGACATTTTAATTCAAAATTATTTCATTCAAATTAATTAATCTTGTTCATACAAAGTTTGCCTATAGGTTTGAACATATAGTAGCATCTGATTAATTTACACTAATTACTGAACAATATGTTTTATCTAAGCTGGGATTTGTACTGAGCTAAAGCCTACAATGGGGTATCTAATCTGATATTTTTTACGTAATATTTTATCTTGGGTATATTTATTTTCGTAAATATTATCTACAGTAATGTAATAGCTGTTACAGGAACGCTTTACCTGATTATCATATTAAACTGACACAAAGGAAATGGCCTGTGGCAAGAGTAGTATACTTGACAAATTTACTATGCCTTAATGTAAATACATTATTGAAAGAAAATGCCTTGTTACAGAACTTAATAAATATTTATATAGCATTTAGTCGAGTCAGACATGTTCAAGTCTTATGTTGACTATGAAAAACGAGGTTTCTTCAAAATGTAAACAGATCTATAGCCAGTTTCCCATACGCATTATAAGATTAAGATCATTGTAACAGGTAGATTAAATGAGAGTTTGTTGTGAGGCACGCTCTACCATGTAGTTGTAATGCTTCCTGGAAACTCTGCCCTGAATGTTAATGAGACATATTACTGTAGAACATCATATATATATATATATATATATATATATATATATATATATATATATATATATATATATCAGAGTTTGGCAAAGAGACTAGCAGCAGTGAAAGCATCAGCAGCACATTAGAATTTCTTTTGCAAAATTCTGTTGTTCTTAGATTACTGCCCTGCTGGCTGGGCTTTCTGCTCGAGCACGCTGGCTCTCTGCTCCATCATGGCTCTCATCATGGCCGGGTTAATAGCAGGAGTCATAGCAGGAGATAACGGACGTAGTGGATACTGGCTGGCTTTTCCACCCACTAGGACACACTGGAAATATGGGATCTTGCCTGTTAAACATGGGGAAATTAAGAGAGACATGAAGTAACAGCTTGGTTAATTTTGTGTATCATCTAATACATTTCAAGGTCATCTTCAGTTAGCAGTTGTGGCCTTTTTTATAAAAAAAAAATGTTTTATGCACTCTCCCAGGGCTGTAAGAAGAGTTCTCTGATGTAAGTCTTAAATGTTTGTCAATATTTACATGGAGAATAATGAAAACTAATAGTATGTTTATGTTAAACTCATTACAGAAAATGATTCCAATTTACAGACTTAGAAATACTGTAGACCAACTATTTTTTGAGTGCATGCAGTATCTGGCTCTCTATTCAGGCAAATGATCTCAGAGGTTGCCAGATCATTACAAGCATCCGAGATGATGCTTTTCAATATTCTCAGCATTTTTATAGCCTATAAAAACAAGCAATTGACTTTAAACGCACAAACAGGGAGAGAAAATGTAGACTGAAAAGTACATTGTTTATTTATTTATTTTATTGGACTTTTCACTTACCTGGCTTCTTTCCTTCTGTAACATTTTCTTCAACTTTTGATTCTTCTGTTTAACACATAATGGGAATATGTTAGAACAATACACGTACCCAATACAAAAACCCATCAGAGTAGATACCAACACTGGATCAGTAAACAAATCAGGTTCAGTTAAGGATATACACACGTGGACAAAATTGCTGGTACTTTTCGGTCAATGAAAGAAAAACTCACAATTGTCACGGAAATAACTTTAATCTGACAAAAGTAATAATAAATAAGAATTCTATGAATGTTAACCAATGAAAGTCAGACATTGCTTTTCAACTCATGGAACAGGCCTGGACAAAAATGATGGTACCCCTAACTTAATAGTTTGTTGCGCAACCTTTTGAGGCAATCACTGCAATCAAACGATTCCTGTAACTGTCAATGAGACTTCTGCACCTCTCTGCAGGTATTTTGGCCCACTCCTCATGAGCAAGCTGCTCCAGTTGTTTCCGGTTTGAAGGGTGCCTTTTCCAGACAGCATGTTTCAGCTCCTTCCAAAGATGCTCAATAGGATTGAGGTCAGGGCTCATAGAAGGCCACTTTAGAATAGTCCAATGTTTTCCTCTTAGCCATTCTTGGGTGTTTTTAGCTGTGTGTTTTGGGTCATTGTCCTGTTCCAAGACCCATGACCTGCGACTGAGACACAGCTTTCTGACACTGGCCAGCACATTTCTCTCTAGAATCCCTTGATAGTCTTGAGATTTCATTGTACCCTGCACAGATTCAAGACACCCTGTGCCAGATGTAGCAAAGCAACCCCAGAACATAACAGAGCCTCCTCCATGTTTCACAGTAGGGACAGTGTTCTTTTCTTGATATGCTTCATTTTTCCGTCTGTGAACATAGAGCTGATGTGCCTTGGCAAAAAGTTCCATTTTGTCCATAGGACATTCTCCCAGAAGCTTTGTGGCTTGTCAACATGTAGTTTGACATATTCCAGTCTGGCTTTTTTATGATTTGTTTTCAACAATGGTGTCCTCCTTGGTCGTCTCCCATGTAGTCCACTTTGGCTCAAACAACGACGGATGGTGCGATCTGACACTGATGTTCCTTGAGCATGAAGTTCACCTTGGATCTCTTTAGAAGTCTTTCTGGGCTCTTTTGTTACCATTCGGATTATCCGTCTCTTTGATTTGTCATCAATTTTCCTCCTGTGGCCACGTCCAGGGAGGTTGGCTACAGTCCCATGGATCTTAAATTTCTGAATAATATGTGCAACTGTAGTCACAGGAACATCTAGCTGCTTGGAAATGGTCTTATAGCCTTTACCTTTAACATGCTTGTCTATAATTTTCTTTCGAATCTCCTGAGACAACTCTTTCCTTCGCTTCCTCTGGTCCATGTTGAGTGTGGTACATACCATGTCACCAAACAACACAGTGACTACCTGGAGCCCTATATATAGGCCCACTGACTGATTACAAGATTGTAGACACCTGTGATGCTAATTAGTGGACACACCTTGAATTAACATGTCCCTTTGGTCACATTATTTTCAGTATTTTCTAGGGGTACTATCATTTTTGTCCAGGCCTGTTCCATGAGTTTATTTTTTTAAATAATTCCGTTGAAGCATGGTTGAAAAGCAATGTCTGACTTGCATTGGTTAACATTCATAGAATTTTTTTAAATTATTACTTTTGTCACAATTGTGAGTTTTTCTTTCATTGACCGAAGGGTACCAACAATTTTGTCCACGTGTGTATGTGAAACACTATATGACCAATTGTTTGTGGACACCTAATCATTACACCCTGGATGAGTATGGTTATTTACCAAACTGTTGAAACAAATTTGACAACCACACAATGTATTTGTATGCTTTAGCATTACAGCTTTGTTCATGTCTGCAAAGTATGGCCAGGTGTCCACATTGGCCGTGGTACAGTATGTATTTTACCCAACATGGTCTTCAACTTTCATAACATTTGGAACAAATTTAGTTACAAAGGTGAATAGGGGCTGGGTTTGAGGAAAATGGTCAAACAAATGTCCATAACTCACGTTAAATTCCTGAACATTTTCGTGAGATTGCATTCATTTGGATATAAGGGAATCAAAAATAAGTAAATCCATGGACATTGACCGGACAGATCCAAAACCTTTATTGAGACATACACTGCATTATAATTGCAATATTTAGATATGACTGGAGACCATGTTGAGCATGATTACAACAAAGAGCTTGAAAGACAACACTTTGGGGGAGAAGATTGTAATGTTAATGTTTGAAGAGATAGATAAAAGAGTCCTGGAAGAGATGCATGAAAGATAATTGTTTGGCAGCCAGGGAAAACAGATGGTGAGATTTGCATATTTATTTGGTTTGTGTTTTATTACTTCCTTGTCTATTTTATATTCATGTAAACTACACATTTCTATCATTTAAAAGTCTTTTTTTTATAAAAAAAAAGTTGAAAGATTTAATACTGTATAAGTACAGTACAGCAAGTCCCCTACATATGAACTTTCAACGATATGTAAATATAAAAATGTAAAAACTGCGGCGATGAAGCTGGTACTACTAAGAAGCGTCAGGCAATACCAATGGAGACAAAAACATTGCTTGTTCTTTTAATATGAATCATTCGACCATCAGCATGATTCTAAAAAACAAGGACAAGATCATGGAACATACAGTAGTTTTATACTTTGTATAGCCAATTGTGTTCGTCATGGAACATAGAGCATACAGTGCCTAAACAATGTTTGTTGGATGTTTGCAAATGCAACTTACGAACGAGCTTTGAGAACAAGACTTGTTTGTATGTTGGGGACTCACTGTAGTGCAGTACACAGTAACAAAGATTAGCCTTGTATCCATTTCACTAGGACACATAGTTATCTAACAACTTCATCGAAACCTGATCTGTCTTAGATAGCATGCCGTTAATCACTAACACATTTTTATCACTGTATTTGTTAAACTGGATAACATTACTATATCCTAGGCAAGATAGTAAGTAAGTAAAAAAAATCCATGTTAAATTGGATTAATATATTTACTGTCTTCTTAAATTTGAGGTGTCAAAATACATTATATGAACAGAAATCTAAATGTGAATCCTTGTTTGACACCCATAGTTTCTTGATGAACATCCCACTCTGAATCCATTTTTTCTGTTATAATAACCATGTAACATTGAAATAAACCATTTTGAACTTGAATTTTAGCCAAATCTTTTTTTTTTTTTGTTTTTTTTGTCCATTTTCCAAAATGAATGAATCAAGCAATCTGACATCTTTTCCTAGACTGCCCCACATTATAATACTGGGAGTTACTGAACGTTATGAACTAGCAGACCAGAACATCTCATACTATCAACCATGCTGTGCTTGTAATTCACATTTACTGCTAACTTTCAAAACACGATTATCTCTAATGTTTTTACATGTAATGTTTTCCTCTGTGACCACAAACCCATTTGGTTCTCTTATTTTCAGTGAATTAGTCACGTTCTGTTTGTAGAAGTTAATTGGGCAAGGTTAATCGAGTCACTCAGTGGATAAAAATGGTACCTTGTGGTCATGCCTGGTAGCGTTTTGTAGTTTTCCCATGTTCTACAAATGGCAAGTATGTAAGATGCTCTTTAATTCTTAGGGCAATAAATCAATGCTGAAATATGCATCTTAATACTCCTCTATTTTTTCTGCTAGGCGTAAAACCACAGTTTGGCAATATTGAACTTAAACAGAGCTACAATAAGAGCAGCCTTGAAATGTCAAAACTGTACTCACTTGTTGGAGCAGGAGAACCAGCTGATTTTTCTAGCAACAAATTAAAGATAATAAAAAAAAAAATAATTATTTGAAACACTTCTTTAACAGATTTTTTTCAACATCTAAGTAAATCTTGAGCATACCTTCTGTTTCAGGTCCTTTCTCTTCTGGAGCAGGTTTACTGGTAACCTTTGTTTCTTCTACAGCAGGTTTGAGCGAAGGTTTTTTCTCCTCAGGACGAGGTTTAGCAGCTTGTCTTTCTTTTTTACCTGTGAGCAAGAAGATAATATGCTGCATTTGCTCTTGATAACAATTCAGTAACATTAATGTGATAGTCACTGAAATCTAATGCATATTCAATCCATCCATCAGTTTCTGCTATTTTTTTTCTTCTTCTAAGCCTGGCTTGTCAGGAATTTAGTGTACTCTGCAATTATAGAGTGATGTAACAGGCAATCAAACACTCATTTAATCTCAGCTGTCATTAGTGTACAGAAAGTCTGGCAGGGTTTTATTTCAGTAAGCTTGCTATTTAACAGAACCAATTTTCTACTGCAAGTTAGAGTTAAAATTTTAAAAGGGGTTTGTATGACAGCCCTACTTGGCACTGGTTTAAGGTTTAATGAATAATGTTCATTATAGAGTATTTATACCCACAGCTGGTTTAAATGTATAAGTCTGATTAGGTATTGATTAATTTTCTATAACAGCAGCTCTGACGGTGCGCAAAATGTCGTGTTTATATTAATGCATTCTTGAGCCCCATACCCAAACGGGTCGCCACTGTTGCCTTAACCGCTTGGACTATACAACCCAGTCACCACATGCAGTAATGTTCCCAAGCCAAGATGGGAAATGAGAGGGATGCGACAAGAAAGGAAGATCTTGTGCCGATATTGTGCCAAAAATTGTTCAATCAGGAATGTTTCATATTATAGATTTGTTCAATGTAGCTAAATTTAGCTTTGAGGACAGCATGGTATACTTATGACATTTTCTCATCAGCTTTCATTCACATGTTTTCCTTGTCAACAGTTAATTTGTGACATTTCCTGCCTTCTTAATATGTTTTAGACCATCAGATGTCTTGTGCAGAAGAACTGGGTACAGTGTCAATAGCCCTATTAGTGCTACTGCAACTACTGTACAAATCCACATTGTGGAAGGAAATACTCAATTAAGTAAAGAGAAAAGACAGTCTGTCAAAAAATGAAGGTCCGTCAATCCAAAAAAATTCTTGACCTCTATGATGAAACTGGCTTTCTTCAGGTCCACCTCAGGAAATGAAGATCATAAGCTACCTTTCCTGCAGAGAATAAGTTTATTAGAATGACCAGCCTTAGAAACTGTCGATTTACTGCACCTCTGACTGATGCCCGCGTAAACATATTTGAACATGCACTGCTTAGAGAAGACTGTGTCTTAGGCCTTCATAGTTTAATTGCAACAAAGAAACCATTACGTCGGAGGAACAGCAAGCAGAAGACACTTGTTTGGGCCAAGAAGCACCCAAAATGAACATTACACCCAGTAATGGACATTAGACGAGTGAAAAACTGTCTGTATTTAGTCTGATGGGTTCTAATGTGAGATTCTAGGTTCTAACAGCTGTATCTTTGTTAGACGTAGGGAGGGTAAACAGACAGTTCCTAAATGTGTGGTTCCTACTGTGAAGCATGGAGGAGAAGGTGATAGTGTGGGGGTGCTTTGCTGTTGCCAATTTGGTGACTTAGTCAAAATCGAGGGCACAATTAACCAGCATGGCTATCACAGCATTTTGCAGCAACATGACATCCCATCTGGTTTGCAATAAGTGTCACCATCTTTGTTCTCCAATGGGTCAATGACCCCAAACACACCTCTCGGTTGTGTAAGAGCAATTTGTCAAAGAAGAGAGAGAGTGAAGAAGAGAACAAGAAGGAGAGTGGTGGAGTGCTGCATCAAATCACCCAGCCTAAATCCAATTGATACGGTTTGGGAAGAGTTGGACTGAAGGAAAAGCAGCCAACAAGTACTCAACACCTCTGGGGACCTCTTCAAGATTGTTGGGAAACCACTCCAGGTGACTACCTCATAAGGCTGACTGAATGCAAGAATGCCAGAGTATGCAACGCTGTCATCAAAGCAAAACCTGGCTACTGTACTTTCATGAATCGAAAATATCTAAGATATTCTGGGTTATTTACCATGTTCTTGTTGCCTACATAATAAGAAGACACTGATTAAGAAGGTGTGTCCAAACATTTGACTGGTACTGTGTATAAATGCATGTATAGGGGATTTTATGGTTTATGCTTGAGATAATTGAAATCAAAAAGTGTCATTGTTTATATGGTATGTTTTTTGCTTGCTTTTTTTTTTTTTTTTTTGCTTGTTTTGTTTTGTTTGTCGCTTCATAAGGAAATGTTGATGTTCCACAGCATTAAATGTAACTATTGATGTACAAAATATATGGTGTATCATAAGATAAAGTAATAATTGGGTCAAGTGCTGTGGTATACTGTAAGTGGAATAATTCATTTCATGATGTTCTGTTATAGGCAACATATGAGTTTCAAAGCAATGACAATTGTGACGTAACAATGGCATAATCGTGCTTTGCCTTCACACCACCTTGTAAATGATTAGTTTCCTAAAAGACCACACCCAGTTTCTGTGTGCAGGTTACCTTTCACAGACATGGTGCTGACCACTTTTGCTAAAGAAAAAAAAATTGATATAAATCATGAGTGCTTTTGTCTCTGAATTGAATAGTTCTAGTCTTTCTGCTTTATATTTCGGCAATTAAATAAATAAATAACTGATGCTTACCTGGAAGTGCAGCTTGTTTTGCTTTTGTTGGCTTGCTTTTGGTTTTATCTAGCCATACATCAAAATGAGAACATTATTGTAAGGTTACTGTACACACACAAACACAAAAAAATTGTACTGCGTTATATTAGCATGTTACATTATGACAAGAACCACCATGTTGCATCTGTTCTATCAATCCTTATAAGTTATGACAGGACACACGTAGCAGGGTATTTAGTTTCCTCTTACACTCAACAATGAGATTAATTTACTGATTTGGCTGCATTCAGCATGTAAATAGCGTATGAGCCGAAAGCTTCAAGAGAACTAAAGATAATTTAAACGCAGTGATAACCTGAAGTCATTAATTAACAAGATTTATACAAAACCCCTTCCCTGTGCTCTTCAAGTAAAAAAAAAAATTAATCCTTGTTTACTTAAATAAGATGCTGTAAGCATGTCATTCCAAATTCAAAAAAGAAACAAGAAGCAGCAAATATGTCGTAAACGTCTCTTGTGAGAAAGCCTGCAGCTTATTCACCTACCCACAGCTGTAGGCTTCATTTCTTTGACTCCTTTCTTCTCTTCTTTTCCTTTTGAAATAAGTAAATAAACAAAACATTTGTTTTAATGAATAAATTCATCTTAGGCTACAAATAAAATTAATTACATACTGTATTTATGCAGAATTGTATTTTAATGCATGTTCAAAACTCAAGGCTTTGAATCATTAAACTGCGACTAAAATGTGAGCATTATAATTATTTTTTGATTAATTCCATGATTACCTATTACACATAGAGGGTTGATCAAAGCAAGAGGAATGAAAGGAATGTAGTTTGTACAAATTATGGACTAGCAACTAGAGTTTTTGAAGAAATATGTTTTGCATTGCTTCAGGTGATTAATTTGTGACGGATGAAATTACCTCTAATGGCATCAGCTGGATTTACTTCTGCTTTCTAATTATTCTACAATTGCTCACCTTCAAACTGCAGCACGAGATGACTTGTCAAATTATCATGACAGACAAGTTTGTTCTTTGTCTCACACACACACACACACACACACACACACACACACAGGCTTTCAAAGTAAATGTGGATTTTTATAATAAGGACCTGTCTATAAGGCGGATTGTGAGTGCCTATCTTGAGAGAAGCTTTTTTTTTTTTTTAAACCCATTAAAACCAAAATAATACCTTGGAGTGTATTCAGGATTTGAATGTTAATACTAATAAGTGAAGAAAGATAATATAAATCTGGTTTTGTGCACAAATTAATTTTGCTATTATGAGGGCTACAGTATATGAATTGAATTAATACACATAGATGGAAAAAATCATTGTAAAAACTGGTTTCATTCCTGGTTTCAATGTTCAATAGAAAGATTTGGTGAACCAATCGGCTTTTATGGTTATTAGGTAAAGAATATTAGCAAACCATTTTATCTTTCTTCCTGGGTTTTTCTCTGTTTCTGTTCTGTCTATCATTGTTAGCTTGCTGTGTTTACCGTCTGTGATGTTTTTTTTTATTCATTCACTTATTTATTTAATCAAAAATGGTCTATTTTCATTTTCATGCTGAGGCATGAGGCAGGGTAAGAGGCTAGACAGGGTGCCAATCCATTGCACACACATACTGTACACACAGGCAATTTGGGAAAACCAATTAGTCTAATCTGCATGTCTTTGGACTGTGGGAGGAAACCGGAGTACCCGGAGGAAACCCACCAAGCACAGGGAGAACATGCAAACTCCATGCACACAGAGATGGGAATCGAACCCAAACCCTGGTTCCAACCACTACACCACCGTGCTGCCTCAATACATTTACATCAAGGACATAAATGCATAATACATTCAAGTGGATTATATATAATCAAGTGAATTTTATAATAATTTTAAAAAATCTATATTTGAATATTTTTAACAGATTTCTTTCTCTCTCTCTCTCTCTCTCTCTCTCTCTCTCTCTCTCTCTCTCTCTCTCTCTCTCTCTCTCTCTCTCTCTCTCATTGATTGCACTGCCGGTCCCAAGCCTGGATAAAATTGAAGAGTTGCATCTGGCATAAAAGCCTGTGCCAAGTTGTGTGCAGATTGGTTGGTCTGCTGCTTGGCAGGAGCAGACAAAAAAAAAAAAAAGAAAAGAAGAAGGGTACAGGCTCAAACTAATTTGATAGATGGTACCCATGATAACCTTAGAATCTCCTTTGATCTCTATCATCAGCTTGATCTTTCAGTCTACAATACTGTACATACTGTACCTACCGTACACAATGTTTCCCCTACTTAAAACCAGACCATCTGACACCAGTAACAGAGATCACACTTTTTCTTTGCTTCATGTGAACACTAACTGAAGGGAAATAGTATGTTAAGGATTACGTAATTAAATTAAGACTAACCTTTCTCCATGACTATGGTCTTCCTTTTCACTATATGTAGAAACAAAAATGTCATGATCAGTCATTACAATTTTGTTCAGATAGAGCATCAGCTTTTTGAGAGTCTCAGATTCATAGAAGAAACATACCAGGTCCAGATGATCTCATGGGTTTAGTCATCCTTGTTACGTCTGCAGGAGAAAAGTACAGACATATTTGTTACTTCATTCAGTTAAGATTTTTTTTATGTACAATACGTGCTTACTGTATATACCTCGCCTGTGGGGGATCAGTCGGAGCTTCTCTTTGGGAATCACTTGAGCTGTAACGTGTGGATGCAACACAAAATCTTACGAGTGTGGAATAATATTTGGGTTTTATTTATTATATGGTTTAACTGGGGTTCGTGATGTCTTAAAGATTAACACCTACCTTTTCTTTTCTGAAGTTTTACTTTTTCCTCAGGTGCCTTTACTTTCAACAATTTTGACACCGTGTCTGCATGGCACATATAGAGTATGTTACAGGACATCAGAAAAGCTTTTAAGGGCAGAATTTTCTCTTAAGGTTTCTGTGAGAAATTATTCAGTTGGCATTTTTGGAAGGCATTTACAGAGTGAATTTTCCCATGAGAAAAATGGGAGACTTGGCAGTTTTTTAACTTTCTATAAGTAATGAGTATAAATGTAACAATAAATGCATAAAAAAAGTATCCAGTGCTTTTAATAAAATAAATATGTAAGCCCTGCCAGGATTTCTGTAAATGTGTCAACTGAAAAATTTAAAATCCAACTAAATCAGTTTCTACACCATTTTCAGCCAACTGCATTTCATTAAAATAGAAATTTAGTTCTTACCTTTCCTTGTATGTGCTACTTTGCGTTTCTTAACAGGAGGCGCTGAAATTATATTCATAATATTATTCATATTCCTGAGAGAAAGAAGGCAATCAAGAACCATCATGCATTATGTGTTAAATTCTTTACCTTTCCTTTTTGTAGCTTGTTTCAGTTTCTCTTGGTCAGCATCTGGATTTTAAATTATTATAAAGAATATTACTATATTATAACTATAGAGATGGGGCTTCACATAAGGGATATAAAATGATGTTAAAATGATGAAATGTGTACTGTATATTGTTGTGTGATATTAATAAATAAACTTAAATAAAATAAACTTCTGGTAATCTTTATAACAGATACATCAATGGAACTACAATAAAATCAGATGACGACAATGAATATAATAGTTTGGTTTGGACAATGGTTAATAGTGAATAATCTAGGGGAGTGTTTTAAACTAATAAATGTTATGCCACATTACATAGACTGTCACATGAGCAGGCTGGCTTGCTCTGTAGCTACATGTTTTTTTCTTCTGTACAGGGACTCTGAGGTAACATGATGTTAATTTTTAATACGTTGTGACCACAACATAATAATGTCAAAGGAATGAATTGTGTAACTCAAGCCCATGATTTAATTGAGCTGTGGGAACGGTAGAGCCTCGAGTTAATTTGGCGGGAATGGGGGGGAAAATGTCACTTAAAGTGATGGTATATCTATGTAACAAGGCCACGGAGGCCATTTTGTCTATGCTGTAGCTGTCATTTCAATAATGAAGTCATCTTTTGTGGTTAGGTTCCCCTGGCCATGACTGTTTAACAACAACTGCTTTCAATTGCTTTCAGAGGTTAATTAATTTTCAGCACTATATTTACTTCATGTTATGTAAGTTTTTCATGGCCATGAAATATCCCACAGTACATTTCAGAGCAATTTATTAATTGTTTGTTTGTTTGTTTGTTTGCGCCCCCCCCCCCCCCCCATTTCCATCCATCCATCCATCCATCCATCCATCCATCAAGGAACCTCTTTAGTCCAACTAGGGACATCGAAGGCCAGTGGTGATTACCATTGTATTTATTCCCATTTTACTACAATGGCAGTCCATTTACACACACGGTTTGGGAACACCAATCAGTCTAATCTGAATGTCCTTGGACTGTGGGAGGAAACTGAAGTACCCAGAGGAAACCCATTAAGCATGGGGAGAACATGCAAACTCCATGCACACCGACCCAAGGCAGAAATCAAAGCCAGACCCTGGAGGTGTAAGATGACAGTGCTAGCCACTAAGCTACCGTGCCACCCATTTAGTCATAGACAATTCCCTCCCATCAATAAGCTCTCCCTTATTACCCAACAGCTACTAACCAAAGGCTAAGGCTCTGAGGCATGTAAAGACCAAACAACCATATATTTTCTAACTGCCGCTTATGCAACATCAGGGGGCAGCATAACATAGTTGGAGGAAGTCTTTTTCATCCTCTTTGAGTTCACAAACGTTCATGCTTGGCTAGTGGTGCATAATGGATAGCAGAAAGAGTATTCCTCTTCCTCCCTGAGATCACATCCAGCCATGGATGGCAATAATAGGTTGGACACTTTTTCTGTTACACCAGTTCAAAATTCTGAACAATTTATTGGTGTCAAGGAAAATATTTGCAAGCTTTTTCTGATTAATATATTATATATATATTTTAACTTTTTTTTTAAGTTAAAATGCTTTTAATAATAATTTTAAATAAAAGTACATAAATATATTTATGTACTTTTATTTAATAAATATTAAATAAATATATTTTATATACATTTAAAATATTCAGTTATGTTTTAATACAATGGTTTTTAAAATATAACTGAATCTAGAGTGTCTCATTATATACTGTCTATAAAAACGACTGACGCACATGGTTTATTAGTTTTAACATCTGTATGAGGGAGATAAATATTCAGTTGTTAAGACAAAGACATACCTTCCCTTTGAAGCGTGACTGCATGAGTCGATATTGTAGCAAATTGTGTCTCTGAATGAAAAAAAAAATGGCAGAATGGTTAAAATTTTAGTAACCAGGTGTAATAAGAAATTTTCTAATTAGAATTGTAAATGAGGCAAGGCAAGTCAAGAATCATTTCAATGTTGAACATCACAATGCTGAATGGAATGACGATATGAAAACACAACCCCAGACAGTCTGGAGACTCTGTTTAGTTTATCTCCTGCTTTTTTTTTCTCTTTCATTGAAGCTCATGCATTATGAGGGCAGGAAGAGATGAAACATGACAAGGTAAAAATGAAGCCCAAATACTGCAATAAACAATCCCTTTAGTATGTCATATGCATCAGGACGACAACAAAAGTGAGTCTCCAGACAGGTTTCTTAGTGTCATAGACGTTAGCTGTGCTTTCTGGCTTATTTGCTACGCAAGACATAAACAGCACACAAAAGGGAAACACAAACATATTGCAATTCCTGGTTTAATAATGAGTTTTAATCCCACTAATTACTCTGGCACAGGAGCAGTACTAATTACTCACTAATCATTCCCTCAGTCCAAAAATAGTGCCTGAATTGTTTCCTACACCATTAAATATCAATTCCAGCCACTAGAATAATGAGGAGTCTTTTTTAGGAAATGGAAGATGAGGAAAATGTTAAATAAGTCATAGCCACTGCTTTAACTAATGTAAAAAGGGTTTAATTAATTAAAAAAAGGAAAAAGTAATGAAATGCCGGGAAATGACAAGTCAAACACACACAAATACTCCAGTCGCTGAACAGCACCTTGCATAAGTATTCACTCCCTAGCTGTTTTTATAGTAAATATTTTGATGACATGAAAAACAAAATGAACAAAAAGGTTAACTTATTTTCATAATCCAATTAACCCCATGGATCAACGCTTGAGGAATGAAGATTTATATTCATACCAAGACAATGTGACACTGTAATTTCCCCACAAGTGAATTCCATTCAACTGTTTATGGATTTCAGACATATCAGTCTTTTTTTGTTTGTTTTAGATTTAGGTATTAACTACATTTATGACATTTCTTCCCATAAAGTGTAGTATTATGATTATGATTATGATTAAAAATCAATATCAAATGCCCAAAATAAAAATAAAAAGATATTTGACTGTTTTCTTCACTTGTGATCACCATTATAATGTAATTTCTTTAGTAATCCTAAAAACAACATTGTCACAAGTAGAAACACATCAAATCACCTTATATTTTAAAATGGCATATCTCAAAATATTTTTTTTATTATTCATAACCAACAATATGAGTTTTTAATGTGCCTCCTTGCACTAACTAACAATTTTACAGATGCATTTTCAAAATTTGTATTGTTATAAATTGTTATTGGAACATATATATATATATATATATATATATATATATATATATATATATATATATATATACATACACACACATACATACAGTATATACAGTATATTTAGACAAAATCTCATTGACATATATAATAATTATTATTATATTATATTATTATTATTATTTTAAAATTATTATAATTATTATTTTTTATTTTACATAAAAACTACTTGGCCAAATAAGCTATAAAATAAAATAAATTAAATTAAATTAAATTAAATTAAAATAAAAAAATAAATAAATTACAATTAAAAAATAAATATTAAGACTTGGATTTAAATAAGCAAATACTTAAGAGCCTTTGATTGGCTACCTTCTACAGAGAACATGATGTTTCAGCTGGTAAGAATTCTTCTAATTTCTTAAACAACTATGTCGGGAAATGTATCCCGTGGTCGCGAACAGGATGTTGCTGTATTTTCAAAGGGGGAAACATTGCTGGTCTCATTCAAGCCTAGAAAATAAATTAAATATATTTGATCTTTTTGAAATTAAGTTAAAAACTATCCAGTTTTTTTTTCTTAATACCTAGAATGATCTAAATTAAAATCATTATACATTTATGGAATGGTTGTGGATAGTTAAAGTAAGAGCATTTCCGCATGTACCATGTGACGAGAACTAAACAGTTGTGTGGCTATGAACCATTTGTTAGAGAAACTAATCAGAAACAAAAGTTTAAATTTTCTTGGGAACAAAAAGATTGGGCTTTGGAGCAATGGAAAGGGGCAGTGTGCACTGAATAGTCCAGATTGACCCTATGCCCACTGTACAAGACTCTAGAGGCAGTGTTATGATCTGGGTCTCTTTCTGTTGCTCAGGTCTATGCTCAGTAAATAAAATCAGCTGATGACCTGAATGTACTGAATGACCATGTTATAACGTCTATGGAGTTTTCCTTCCTTCATGGCACAGGCATATTCCAGGAAAAAAGGGGTTCTGGTAGCATGAGGAATAATCTTCATACATGCATTGGTTTCCACAGAATCCTGAATTTGACCTCATTCACATCATTTGGGATGTGCTGGAGAATAATTTACAGAATGGTTTGTATATGCTATAATCAATACAAGATTTTGACCAAAAATGAATGCAACTCTGAATGGGAATAAATAATGTAAAATATGTAATTGAAAATACATTAAAAACAATCTCAGTTAAGTCCATGGGGTGAATATTTTAAGACCAGGCAACTTTTTTTTCAGATGCACATACACATGCATAAGCAAATTAATTACTCAAGCTTTATTGCTCAGATGCTTCATTATCTCATGCATTAGCTTTGTCAGTTGTGAAATAAATGATCCACACTAACTGAAGTGAAGCGGCTTTTAATACCTCGCACAGGCGTCGGTGGTAATGGACTATCTGAGACTATGTGATGCACTGCAAAGTAGATAGTGAATGAGATTAAAATTTTAGGCAAATTAAAACACATAAGTTCTTGTACTGGACATCATGATGTCAGTGTACTTACCGTACCAGCCGGGTGGAGCTGGGCAGTACACCGGCGCTGGGCGGCATGCTGGGACTGGTATGAAAGTATTTTATAAATAAACAATTAATATTTTCTCTTCATATATTCTTTGTGTAGTATAATTATAATTATAAGACACTTACGTTCTTGTAGTGGGGCCACTACATCAATGCTTTCTGAAATGATTAGAGAAATGCATCATTTTTAATGAGTTATTTCAACACACAGACAAGTACAAATCAAATTCATATCATTTTGAGTAGGCTAGCAACTTGACACTACTTACAGTATAGTGTATAATCTCATTTAAGAATCTATTCGATATTTAAAAATTAATATTAATTAAAATGTTAATATTGTAAATTAGCACTAGACATATGGTGATGCTATTCAGCTAAACTAACATTTTCAAAAAAAGCAGTAAGTCTTTACAAAAGCTGTAAATGTCTCTTAGTGGTTTCTGGGATTGTTAAGGATTTATTGTTTTACAACATCAAAGATGGCATGGCACTGAAAACCGAAAAAGTGCTGATCAAACAGATACCATAAAAATGTAATGTGAAAAATATGTTAAATGCATCGTAGGAAGCTCCTCTGTAATATCGATTTTACATTTTTATATAACTTTTATTTTAAAAACTAGATCACATTGGTGTAGTTGTGGCTCAAATGACTAAAGGCACTGAGTTAGTGATAGGAAGTTCAGTTTGGCCCTTGAGCAATGGTTTTAAGACTATGTGACCCTGTGCTTATGCTAAGATATGCAATAATAATAATAATAATAAATAAATAAATAAATAAATAAATAAAATTTCACTGTGCTGTAAGGTACATGTGACAAATAACCATTGTATCATCATCATCATCATCATCATAATCATCATCATCATCATCACTAAGATTATCAGCCCTTTCAAGGGATATATGGCCAAAATGGTTAAATATCACAAAGTAGCACAATAAAATTCAGTACAGAGTTCTTGGAATAGTATCTGGAGATAAAAACAGAATGGATTCTTTCCTAGCTCTGTTCCTACAGGAACGCAAAGTTCCTGTACATGTGCAAGTGAATGTTCATGAATGATTGTGTGCAAAATTCCTGCACATAAATGCGTCTCCTCCACAAGTTTATGACAAGTTATCCGTCAATTTGTAAAGACCAGGCATTCCACTCACTGAATGTCTACGGGATGAATGTCACTACAGCATGATAGTTCTTGAACTATCATGCTGTAAATGTCAATCGGTTTTATGGCCTCATTCATGACACATTTCATCACAAGTCCCAGTTTGATTTGAACAATCCAAGTACATGTCCAAATACAATCCAAATACAGATCTCATGTATACGAGCAGTTGAACGTTAAAGCCTCAGTTCATGTAGTCAACAGTGAGCGCTGCTTGGCGGTGCTGGGATTTTAACTTGGAGCCATCTGATCACCAGCTCACTGCTACCTTTGCTAACTTGCCAGGTGTTTAACTTCAAGTTATAAGGACTAATAATCCCTCCAAACCACAACAGTATCCAATTCCATAGTGTACAATGGTTAGTTCATGGTTTTGCTTATGTTAGTCATTATAAATACCAGCTTTATTAGAACCAGCTTCTCTTTTTTTCTCTCTGTCTCTATACTAGGGGGATTATGGGGGAAATACTTTCTCTTGATACTGAAGTGCTAAAACTGGAGACTCCTAAGTCAAAAACTTCACCATATCAACAAACAGCATTTTTGTAAATATTTGTCTATGTACAGTAAATTACACCTATATGAATTCCTATCTAAGCTGTTATAACCCTTATATAGTCCTGCCTTACCCATGTTAACATATTATTATAGAAATATTAATCAGAAGGTTCACCAAAGCACTAAGTTACTGTAGGAAATGAAGGGAAAGCTGCTGTTTTTACCTTTTTTATGCGGCAACTCAGAATCCACCATCTGCCGCACAGCTGTGGTACAGAAATACAAACATACAAAACTGTATAAATCAGTGCAGCAGAGGATAAAAAAATGTTTTATTAAAATCTGCAGAATTATTTCAGATCTTACTCAAGAAATTACATTGTGCAGAGGAATACTATCCCCCCCATCAGGGTCACAGGGGGCCTGGAGTCTAATCAAAATGTGGTGCCAACCCATCACAGGGCGGGCACGCAATCACAGGTGTCAGAGCTAACCAATAAGCCACTGTGCTGCCAGGAACACTATACAATTGCCAATTTTGTATTTTAGGTTTCTATAGTTATGAAATAGTAATAGAAGTAGCAAACTGCCTTTCATGTGCATTCTATGAATAGTACAGCGATAGTAATTGTGTTAGTAACATCTACAGTTATTGTGATCAAACCCAGGCCTTTCGCCTGGCAGCTGAGGAGTCTAAAACTTAGTCAATAATGGCCTTATATGTAAAGTGTATTAAATATGGAAACAGTTTTTTCTTTTCCATGTCCATTTAGGGGTGCCGTCCCAACTGGTTTATATCTAAAAAGTAACAAATAGAACTCTGGACTTGTTACCTTGCTCAAGTTTTTGTTGTGGCTCCTTTTTCTCTTCCTCTAAATAATAACAATGACAACAACAATAACAACAACAATAACAACAACAACAACAAGAATACTAATAATAATTAAAAAAAAAATAAAGCATTAGTAAGTCTATAATAATAGTAATAATTATAACAATAATAAAAAGAAAGCATTATTAAGTGTATACTAGTAAAGTAAAAAATAAGAATAAGACAAAAAATAAGAAATTAAAAACATGTACCACAGTGTTACAAGCTCATAGTTTTTCAATATTGCAGACATCTACTATGCATGATGTAGTGCTTTAAAATAAATCAACCTATGACTTAGTAAATATTTAAGCTTCTTTAAAAAAAAAAATCTAATATATACCATTATAGATAACATTTCCTCTGTATGTGTACCATATTATTATTTTGCTTCTCTGTTATGTGCTAGATGAAAATACCTTCTACATGCTATATTGTGTTTTTAAAAAAATGAAAAAAAAAAAAAAAACGAATGAATTTGAGATAATTAGGTTTAATCTGCCCTATTCACAAATCATTCTGCCACTTCAACTAAATTATACATGCTTCTCTATTAAAAGCATAATGTACCATGCAACTTTAGGACAGGATTAATTATATTAATGATATACTTTATGAATTTCAGATGAGACAAAGCTACAATGTAAAGGTAAATGTGGCAGGTGAGGTGTACTGAACCTACAGCAGATGGCACTGTTTGGTGTGTGTGTGTGTGTGTGTGTGTGTGTGTGTGTGTGTGTGTGTGTGTGTGTGTGTGTGTGTGTGTGTGTGTGTGTGTGTGTGTGTGTGTGTGTATTATTTCCAGCATCAGAAATCAGCACATGCCTCTGTGTCAACTCCATTAAAAGCCTTTGGTAAGCTGTTGAAGCAGAAAAGCTGTGCTGCTGACATTTGGAGGTTTGGAGAAAAATACATACAATATCTAAAAATCATTCCGTACATCTGCCCCATGTACAGGTCAGAGTTTACTGAAGGCTGAATGGAGAACGGGACCGTACATGCTGGGTGGGAGATTTAACTGAATGCTCCACCAGATGGCACTTCATAGCAGAAGATATTTTTTGCCATCCTCTACTAAAGAACAGCAGACAGAGCTGGATGACACTGACAGTAATATTCAGCTGTGGCTGAGTGCAACATTTCCCTTTTATTTCTCATAATCCCTATTATTTCTTTATGGGAAAAAAGGTCTGTCTATATATTTTGACTGTATGTATGTATATTAACTAACCAACTAACGGAACACAGACATTTGCATCTATCTGTCTGTCTGTCTGTCTTGCATCTATCTGTCTGTATCTTTGTGCCTGTTCATCCACATACCTGCCTGGCCATCTTTCCATCTGTACAATTGTCTGTCTGTTTATAGTATCTACAATATATATATATATATATATATATATATATATATATATATATATATATATATATATATATATCTGTCTGTGTATCTGTTTATCTGTTCTGCATGCTTGTCCAGGGCTGTCTCTGTGCCCGTTCATCAACATACCTGTCTGTCCATCCATCCATCTGTATAACTGTCTGTCTGTCTATCTATCTATCAACCAGGATTTATATTTATAATACTACAAATTAAACTACACAATCGCTGCTAATTCTATTTCAGTGTTTTCAACATGAGAAATAAACTGCCAAACCACAAAACAACACAGAATTCATTTACATCTGGGTGCTGTGACAGGGTTGTTGATCCCCATGACATGGTAAAAATGTCTTTTGTGTTTCTATCCATTATGTCAGTTCTCTCCTGGCATGCACAATAATGTGATCATTTGAGTCAACATTAGGTACCTTTTTCCTCCTTGGGCTTAGCATCCAATATTGGAGGCAGTACGGGTTGTTCTGGCTGCAGACACACACAGGTGGCAGATTCCTTTTGTTCATCTAAATGCAAACAAGAGAAAAGAAAATGTTGCAAACACACAAATTACTCCTTTTTATTAGACTTGAAAACACAAGTACTTTTTATTAGACTTGCTCACAGTACATACTGTACTTAGTATGTACTGGATAGATAATGTTGACCATTCTCCAGCACTGCACCAGACGAACCACTCATTGCACTGCATTTTACTTTCTTACAGTATATATTTTATGTAAGGAGTTTTTCCCTTGCCAGCCTCTACGTTAATTCTCTTTACATTAATAGGACACACAATGACCTGTAGTTAGTCCTGTTACCAAGAAACTGCAGAATGTGCAAACCCCTTCGTCCTAAAGACCTTCCCGTATATGAGAACTAAATTACCGACTGTTATAAAGCACTGACACGGAAAACTGCCTTGTAAAAATATAATGATATAAGCATCAATGAACATGAAGTCAGAGAAAACTGTTTTTAAAATCCATTCCAGTGCTCCATCCGCCAAACAAATGCATGTCTAATGTGTAACTATAGAAATGATAGCTTACAGAACAAGTGCGTGAGAGTTTTTCTCAGTTGATTTGGAACATTAATCACAACATCATTACCATTTGCAAAAACAGAACAGTTATATAGACAGTCAAGTCCATAAAATTTGGAACAAAGATAAGTTGTTTGGCATTTGTACACCACCACAGTGAAGTTGAAATGAAACTCTCAAGATACGAGCAAAGTCAAGACTCAATTCAAGTGGTTTGAGAAATGTGTAGCATAATGCATGAATCCCAATTTCGGAGGCTCATAAATAATGGAACAAACTAACATAATTACGACCTTAAAAACGGCAAAGGATGAAAATTTCTTCACTCAGCAATTATCTGTAGTTTGGAACCAGTGGAGATGGAAGATGATCAAGCCTTCAAGGTGTTGATTGTTTGTAGGTCCTCCTGCCAGTTTTCTCTTCAGTAAATGAAAACCATGCTCTGTTGGGTTGAGACCTGGTTGACTGACTTGGCCAGTGAAGAACATCTAATTTCTTTACCTTAGGTAGCTTTCACTGTATGTTTGGGTCATTATCTGTCTGTGTTATGAAGCAAGAAAAGTTTTACAGGATGAATCTTAGCAGAGATCATAGCCCCATACACTTCAGAATTCACCCTCATTCCACTGGCAGCTACTGTATACACTCTAAAGTCATAACAGTGCCTCAACCATGTTTGACGGATGATGTGGTACTGTATGCTTTTGATCATGAACTGTTCCTTTCCTTCTACATACTTTCCTCTTCCCATCAATCTGCTTCAATTTCATTTTGGTTTCATCAGTCCAAAGAATCTGGCAAAGTTTTCTGGCAGAATGTTATTGTTCATCTGCTCATCAGTTTATTTAATCTTGACAGACCATGTCACTTCAGGCAATACAGCAATATATACTGTATATGAAACGCTATAGGGGAATTAAAGTGCAGTTTTTTTTCTACAGCTCCTGACGGTCCTTGTTCTACCATTGATTCTCATCCAAGTACTGTACATGATGGTCTTATCCAGTCTGATTTACTCACAGGCTGCGTTTATGGTAGCCAGCTATTTAAGAGAACTAGTTCATCATTGGTTCTTCTAACATGTTAGACTTCTTCCCTTCTATTAATAAGAAATCTGGTATGGTTTACCTAAAAGCACTTCATCAAGTCAAGACTCATTTATAGAAAGGCTTCTGCAAACATATAAAAAATATGCTTGACCATCTTGCCAGTATAATGACATACTGTATACCGTACTGTGCTATGAACTATGCCATGAAGTTTTGGGGTTAAGACTATTAAAATTTTCATTAATGTACGATTGGTTTGTAATTTGATCAAAAGAACGAGACATTTCTTTTATGATGTACACAAGTAGCTTATTGATGTGAAGTTTGTACAAGTTGTTTTTGAAGGTTTCAATTCTGAAACCATGAAGCCTACCAAAGTGACTGAAAAAAAAGCTGTAAAATAAACTTGTGCTAAACTAATGTCAGATCTGTATTTAGAGAAAATTACACCACAGTTAGTTCTGACTGAGTGAATGAGAGGCTATCTAGAGCATAACAGCATTGGATGTTTAGCTATATATATATATATATATATATATATATATATATATATATATATATATATATATATATATATATATATGTCACTCCACATCATGGGTGTCCTAACAATTACACAGTTAGTCGCAGCATGGGTGAAAGTGGGTAGGTACAGTCCACAGTACTAGAAAGGTGGGGAGAGAAGCTGCCTGCCAAAACTCATATCCAAAACCAGTCACAGAAGAACTTTCAGCAAGAAAACACATCTGATAAAGTTATCATTTTAACCAAAATTTGTCTCTTTGCTTGTTTGTTCCAAATTGTTGTTCCAAATTGCACCGAACTGTCTGTGTTTATCTGCTCACGGCTAATTCGAGCTTCAAAGCTAATTAGATTTGCTAACACAAAACTGAATCCCAAATCCCTCTCTAACTCCTGATCAAGGGAACTACATGGTGTGCTAACAAGAGATTGTACACCCTACATAGAGCAATAGGTTTTCATTTTAGCTATTTGGGATTTAACCCCATCACCTAGATTTTTTTTAAAGTGCTAATATAAAGTAAATCTCCTAAGTTTCTCAGGACTGTTCACCACCTCCATGGTTTATTCTCCTCACTTTTTGGCTGCATAGTACTGGTAAGAATTTAAACGTCAGTCATC
Source organism: Clarias fuscus (assembly GCA_030347435.1). Lineage (NCBI taxonomy): Eukaryota > Metazoa > Chordata > Actinopteri > Siluriformes > Clariidae > Clarias > Clarias fuscus. The sequence goes on from CM059229.1 coordinate 9,885,033, forward strand.
GGCTCCGTGAGTCGTGGTTAGAGCTTGTGCCAGAAGGATATGTGTTGAAAGAGCAATATAACAAAATAAACAAACAAGTCATGATCTTTTGATAATACATGTTTGTGGAACTGTTGTATAAAAGCAATGTCACACACAAGGTCATGCTATTGTAATTAATATCAGCACGGCTGTGAAACAATCGGCCTGTGGCCTCGTGCCTACGATTGAACCTCAGCCTTGCCGATATTCAGCACAACAGCACTCCTGATATTGCTTAATTAACCCACACGTTCTAACCAATCAGAAAAGAGAATTCACCCTCACGATGGTATAATCTATTTTAAGGGATTGTGTAATAAAAGATTTTACACAATCCCAGATAGGATATATGAATGATGTTTATGTCACCAGTGACATGCCGATAAATAATCAAATCACATTAATTTTCATAAAATTGAAGCCACAGGTATCACAAACTTGCACTTGTGTCATGACAAAGCAAAGGCAACTGTTTTTTTTTTGCTCATAAATCACACGAGTAAAACCAATTTCAAAAAGTGGATGTAAGTCACTGCACAGATGTGACAGCTTTATTAAAGGTTTGGATTGCTTAAATTTGTCAGAGCTAATGCGACACTTTGTGATTGAATGCCATCCTATCAGAAAAGGGACTGGATCATTACAAGGTGAAAGATTTATGACTTTAAAATAGATAACAGGAGATGAATGGAGTCATTTGATTATTCTCCAAAAAATATATGTATATGAAAAAGCATTGCATATCCATTTTCATTTGAAATAATAATAACGGTCTGATGTGCAGCTCCTGTTTACAAGATTTCAAAAAAATATATATTTTTTTGTTTTGATGAGAGTTAATTTGACTATTGTAGGTCTAAAGCCATTTTTGATATCTCGCAGCCTGGAGGCAAAATATTGGATTTGCATTATTAAACCAGCATGTTCACTCTTGCTCTCTACAAGTGACATTTGGCAAAGTGCTTTTTATTATTTGATTTAAAACAAACAAAAAAAAGGCTCACAATCTCATGAATACAAATACAGTAAATGGGTGTTAATACTTTTGCTTTATTTTTTGAGGCCGTATACTATTATTTAGAAACAATGAAAGTGACTGGATTTATGTTAGAGAAAAAGAGGCACATTTCATCCAGATGTTTGTGTGGAAACAACTGGACCTTTGCTTGCTATAGTGCCAATGCTTATGAAACTGCCTCTAATCGGAATGGATGTTTTTTATTTTTATATATTTTTTTTATTATTAAAAGATTAAGCTGTGTTACACCAGCTTGGGTTCTGGTTCCAAACCAAGATTAGATAAATTAAAACTTTTAGATTTAAGAATTAATTAGAATAATGAAGAGCAATTAACTAGTGACTCTATAGTAACTTGTTCTCTCATTAAAAAAAAATAAATAATAATAAAAAAACAGTTCTGACATTCTGGCATTTTCTCACAAATATTAATATCTGCATTATTATAATATATGTTTTATGCAAACAAATGCATACTATGAAACTAAACAGTTCTTTAATAGAAAAACAGAAAAGAGCAGTAGACAAAGTCTGTAACGTGTGACAACACCATGCTGCTAAAGATCCATGAGTAGTGTCACGTACATACCCTGCAGTTTTAGTCTGAAAATTATCTGATTGTTATTTATTTATTTACTTTTTTTTTTTTTTTTTTTTTTAGAGATTCTGTTTTGTAAGCCAGGTATTATTATTATTAGGTACATTATTTTATTTTAAAAGTGGTCTATGTGCTACTTTCATTACTGACATAATTGCTTCTGTATTATTATTATTATTATTATTATTATTATTATTATTATTATTATTTGGGTCCTTCAAGTCAAACTGAGACTTATGATGAAATGTCTTGTGAATGAAGCCAGAAAACTGGTTGACATCTACAGATAATTGAAAATCAACGGAAGCTGTTGCCAACTTATGGAAGAGACGCATCTGTCTGTGGGAACTGTATACACTCCATCATTTACCAACCTCACTTTTACATCTCAGGAACTCAGCTATAATTGCCATCACATCCCCCATACAGTCTTGATTTCACTCTAATCCATTTAGAGTAGGAGTTCCTGGGAGGCCAATGGTTCAGACGTGAAGCAAGCAGTCGAATTATACAGTAGCTCCAGCATACTGAGGATACTTTCTACCTTAATGGCACCCAAGCATTAGTGAAATGCTGGGATAAGTGCATTAGTGTAGAAGGGGATTCTAAAGAGAAATAAAAGGAGTTTTTGCTCTCATGACTGTGTTCTGTTAGTCTGCACAATCAAAAATCCTGGTTTGACTTGACTTTGACTTGTGTTTATTTATTTTTGGGAGGGGATTCCAGTAAAACTTGACGCCAGTACTGTCTACAGGCAAGTCAATCAGACCTCTAAGGTTAAGTGGCCAGACAGAAGCCATTCCTCACTTAAAAGCACATAGCAGCCCATTGGGAGACTCTCAAACCATGGGAAACAAAATCCTCTGGTCTGATGACACAAAGATTCAACTGCTTGGAATCAGGAAATCAGTCACTGCACATCACCTCATTAATACCATTCCTACAGTCAAACACGGTGGTGGCACCATCATGCTGTGGGGATGTTTGCCTGGGACTGAGAGACTAGTCAGTGATAAGGGGAAAATAGATGGAAAAAAAATAAAGCAATCCTAAGTGAAAACCTCCTCCAGAGTGCTCATGATCTCAGACTGTGGTGATACATTTCAATACATTTCAGAAGCATACTCAAAAAAAAAAAACAACTCTCTGAAAATGTAGTCGCCCAGCCAGAGTCTAGACCTGAACACCCCCCAATAAATAAATACATAAATAAAAGAAATAAAGAAGCTGAATCTATTTCATGATTATTGTGAAAGATAACAAAATTTCAAAAAACTTGAAGTCTGAAAACACTCTGTTTATGCTGTACGTGCACTGATACAGAACAATTAAAATGTACTTTTCACCTATGCACAATTTACCTTCTTTCTCATCTTCTGTCTTTTTCACTTTTTGGGTTTCTTCCTCCTTCTCCTCTCTTGCCTCTATTTTGGGCCCATCTGATAAATATATAAATATCATTATTAGAAGAAAAAAAAAGACCATAAAAGATGCTCTGTTTATTTAACGTTCAAAGTGTTCTTTGTAAAATGATGTTCAAGGCAGCAGATCCAACAGCCTTTGAAAAGTGCTATTTTTCATTTTCAATCCGAGGGAAACATCCAAATATGGGCTTGGTGGAAGAATAGAAGAAAGCCTGAGCAGAGCCTGCATCATTGTTTAAAGCTTCCTCTTGCCATGATGGCAGTTATAAGACATTTAGGAAATAGGAGATCTGGCATAAAGCACACTGGCAGTAGGGAAATAAACACAGCCAGGAGCTGGAGCAATGAGACTAATAAAGATAGTTTAATCTTTTTATCTAATGATCTGTACGTGGCAGTGTTTCCTAGTCAGGGTCCATATCAACTAAGGTCTTTTTATAGCCATTGTTTATCTGATGTGAGTTATAATGTGGATCTAAAGGTAGGATTGGTGGATGGGTGGCTAAGATTGATTGGCAGTGTCATAAAAAATAAATAAATAACTAAATAAAAAACCTGTGTTAGCTTCTTGCTTATTTTGACATGCTGCTCCAGCTCTACTTTGTCTACAGAGTCTGACAGTTGTTAACATCTGTAACAAGGTTTATCTCTTTCGCTAAGTTTTTTTTTTATGCACTTTGTTTTGTTATTTATTTATGCTGGATTCATTGTTCTCTTGTTATTCTGTTTTTAGGTCATCTTGTTTTTAGATGGTCTTACACAACTGTGTCAAATAATAGCAGGATACACAAATCTAGTACTTTTAGATGTCCAGCATAAATGGGGTTATGCTTTGGACTACAAACCCCACAACCACCAACTTGCCACTTGAGCAAGGCCCTTAACCTTCAAATGTACAAACACAAACTCAATACTTAAGTTAAAGTACTTGCCTAAAAATGTACTCCATTACAAGTAGAAGTAATGTTTTTTTTTGTTTGTTTTTTGCGTAAGTAGAAGTACTAATACATACTGTAAAATGTTTGTGCAATGGTACAAGTACTACACAAAGAGCAGTATTTTAATCACAATTTAAGTCTAGTAGTAAATTGTTTTCTGCAGAAATCTAAGATATCTGTCAAATTTTACCAGAATGGAAGTATAAATTCATAAGGAATAAATAAATAAATGTATGTTTAACACAAGCCACCTAACTTTAACCTTTAAATGCAAGTAGCTGCTCTTTTGTGGTTATAGTTTTATTTCAAGGGACATCCATCCATCCATCTAGGAACCTCTGTAGTCTAACTAGAAACCACGGCCAATGGTGACCATTGTATTTAATATCATTTTTATGGCCATGGTATGACACCCTGTCAACATTCAAACACTACTGGAAATTTGGGAACAGCAATTAGCCTAATCTGCCTGTCTTGGGACTGTGGGAGGAAACCCACTAAATACGGGGATTTGGCCAGGATTTGAACCTGGACCCTGGATATGCAAGGCATTAGTGGTTCTAACCACTAAGCCAGTGTGTTGCCTTCAAGGGGAATGCTAAAAAAACAACTACAAAAAGGAATCAATTAACTTTGTTAAAAACAAAAGGTTTCAGCTTCTAATGCTGTAGTGGCTAACAATATATCTTGCCTATGTAGAGACATGGGCGGTCTGGACCATATGCTACTGTAAGTATCTAGGGGCACAAGGCAGCGACAATCTGTATGGGTGCTACACACACAATCATACACTATGGGCAAAAGGAAACAAATTGAGACTTGAACCACTGAACCTGAAGTTGTGAGGCAAACCACATCTAACCACCGAGCCACCGTGCACCCAGTGTTGTCACTATGTCATTATAAACTGTTTATAGATCAAAACATTTTACCCGAGAATAATGAATAAAACATGATATCTCAGTGATTTGATTAAATGAATGAACCTTTACCAGGGGAACGGAGTGGGGGTATGCAGGAGCGAAAGCATTTACATTTTGCATATTCATAGCAGCTGTTGCTGCTTCTGAAAGGAAAAGTGTGGGCACGTCTGTGTCTTTTGGGGTGACTAATGCTTTAGCACTGTAGCACAGTGTCAACAACTGCAGTTTAAAGATCATTAAAACCAATTACTCACACTATCTTTGATCTGAGACAACCATAAGAAGTGTAGGATTTTTGCATTGTCTCACAATGTGGAGATCTGGCTTCAAAGGCGCAACATTGTGCGTTCCCGAACAAAAAACACGAACGCTGCCAATTGTACATGTTCACCCTGAAGCCATACTATGTTATCTTATGTGCCATTCTGCTTCTAGCTTCTGCTTCTGAGCGTGAAAATTCTGTATACTTCAACTCCAGACATTGGGTTTTTTTTTTTTGCAATCTCTAAGCGATGAGAGGAATTTCAATGGTAAGCTTTACAGTCCATTATACATCCAGTACAATACTGAAGATATGCAAGTGCTCGACCATTTTGCAACTGAGAAGGAGATGAAAAATTATTAGGAAAAAACATTGTTTGATTTATTGTTTTATGCGGTGAGGTTTTCTGTGAGGAGACATTTATTTACTAGTAGGCATGCACCAGAATACAAATACATTATTCAGACTGAAGTATTCCACTGGGGCAGCTGTGGCTCAGTGGTACGGTTCTGGGTTACTGATCAGAGAGTTCAAATCTCAGCACAGCCAAGCTGACACTGTGGGGCCCTTGCTCAAGGCCCTTAACCCTATCTGCTCCTGGGGCAGTGTATCATCGCGTGGCATTACATTCAGGGGTAAAAGTGGTTTTAAATTCTTACCGGTACTATGTAGCCAAAAGGCAAGAAGAGAAAGTCATGAAGGTGGCGAACAACCAAACAATTAAATTCGTCTTTATGTCTTGCATAAGCCAAGGACACCGTGATGAGTGAGGTGTGTCATGAAACTCCTGCACACATTAACTACTGTAGCAGCAATAAAAGTTTAAAACAACATAGAAGCAATTGCTAAGAAGAAGAATTGTTTTTTAAGATGACACAACATTATCAGATGTGTTTACCTGCTGGAAATGTTTCCCTGACTGGTTTTGGATATGGGTTTTGGCAGTCAGCTGCTATCCCCACTTTCCAGTATTCCATACTGACATTGAATCTTTTAGTGTACACAGTACCAGCTTTTCACAAATGATTGCATTACACTGGTATTGGTTTGCATTTGTAGAAGGAGTCTCCAGTTTTAAAACAGTCAACCGTAAAAACTTAAGACATTTTTGTAACGAACCTCCAACATCAGAGCTTTGTAATAGTCAGAGAAACATTTTCTTTAAACCTGTATTGATTTATGTTCCTCCAGATAGCATCCTCTTATCATTATTGATATTTCTTTTCTTCATTTTTTTTTTACTTATCACATAACACTTAAACACATGCCGCAAAGTCACACTGGTGTACAGTACATACTGTGTCATTCATTTCATAAGGCAAGTTCATAACGTGTTACTTTTCTTGATGTGGTTAATTACATTTGTTCATTTAATGTTCATTTAGCTGAAGTGTTTACTCCTGTGTCTGTTTAACTTACCTCCAATGACTACTTTTGCTGTTTCCTCAACTTCAGCTTTTACTTCCTCCTTTATTTCCACCTCAGCCTCCTTCACTGCCTCCTTTTCTTCTTCCTCTAGTTTTCTAGTGTCTATAAATCCAAGAGGCCAAATGCATTATTGGTTTATTTTTCTTTTCTTTTTTTTAAAGAATGCAAAGCAAAGCAAACATTAATATTGCTTTAGTTTATTATTATTATTATTATTTTTTTTGTAATTTAAAAACGTGACATTTTAATATTCGGTAATAAACTGTTTGTGACGGTGGTTCAGTGCAGAAAATATTACATACCAGGAAATGATGACTAAATACTTCTTAACTTTTCAAGTAAGATCCTCGTGAAGAAAATGTAAATATCTCTGTTTCTGGCAGTGTAGTAAAGAAATCCTGATTCCTGAAAGGTTCTTTAGATAAATCAGGCTGTTACAGAAGCTCATACAAGTGATTTTATTTGAAACCTTCCTCTGAAATAAAGCCTTTTCATGGTGTAGATTTATAGTATGTCTAGGCTGAGCAATCAACTACAGTATCTCACCATCTTTCTTTCTATCCCATTTTTAGTTAGTTTGACACTGACTATAGGTAATATTATATTATAATCATCATCATCATCATCATCATCATCACTATTATAATCTCTCTGAGTCTTAGTCTCCCCTACTTACTCACTCCCTCCTCTTCTTCCATGCCATCTGTTCTGAAATGTACTCAGTTAATTTAGGCTCCTCTGAGTTCTTTGTGTAGTTACAATGGTTTCATTGTTTTTAGGTTGTCTGTTGCCATGATTAAAATTATCATATCATCTAAGCCATTTGCTGCGTAAATATTTATCCTTTGTCAATTGTGTCCCCAATTGCTGTCCTATTGCCAGGAATAATTTATAGCCATTATAATAATACTTTAATACTTATAATACTTTATAAAACTCTAAAATACCATATGTATTTCTACAGTGACTTTTAAAATTCCAATAAACTTATGAAATTATTATTATTATTATTATTATTATCAATACTACTACTACTACTACTACTAATAATAATAATAATAATAAAAATAAAAATAATTCATTGCCACAGGCACGTCACAATACAATCTCGCATAGCTAGAACAGTGAGAGGCAGATCCAGGCTACAGGGTTTTGGATGAATCTTGGGTCATTCTTAGCCTGAATAAACCTGCCAGATAGAATGCTGCTTTAGACGTACCATCTGCCATCAAAGCAAGGTGAGTCACTGTGCTATTATGAGGGCTCCTTTGATGGACATGAGCTAACATGCTGTGCACTCTTAATGCCAGAATCAACTATTTCAGCTGATCCAGGTCACAAAATATGTGAATCAATGTGTGCGTAAATAGTGTAATATGATACACAGATTTATTGTGCTAATTTAGTCATTCTTGTCATTAACAATCTGTTTTAAAATGCTTTGAAGAGTTTTTTTTAAAATATATAATTGAATATAATTAGCTTGTGTCTTATTGACATTTGTTTTGCTGTTATGACGTTAACTGCAATGATCAACTAGTAATTATGGAAAATATGTTTAGTTGGGTATTCCCGGTGGGTGTGCACACTAGGATTCGGGTTGTCTGTAGATTGTTAAAACTCAAGACTTATTAAAGGATCAAGAGATTTTCAAGAAGACATCATTAAATTTGTCCTAAAGATGTCTGAGGTGTTTTATTGATTTGTTTGTTTATTTATTTATTTATTTATATTTTTTTATTGAAAAATAGAAAATAAAGAATAATACAGCTGTACATTTTGTTGTTGTTCTGCCCCTGCATTGGGATATAATGTCAGTTTCTTAGTTACTTAAAGACATTTTTCTTTTCCTCATCATCATCAACAACAATAAACACTGTATTTCAGAAATCCTACCAGTTTCTTGTGTTGCAGTAGCATTGATTATCGTATCATCTCTGGTTTCCTGCTCAGCCTTCAGAGCAGCTTCTTCCACCTTGTCTTCAATTTGGTCATCTTTGGCTTTTTGGTCATCTTCATCCTCCTCTTCGGTGTCCACTTTAGCTCTGTCTCTGAGATCTTCCTCATCCTTCTCATCCTTTTCATCAGCTGTTTCATCAGCAGCGACTTTAACAGGTTTTACCTCTTCATCGTGTTTTTCTTCAGCTATTGGAACTTTAAGTGGCTCTTCTTCTTCATCACGATCCTCTTTAGGTTCTTCAGGGGAAGCTGAAGCTGCAGGAGTGGTATCGTCAGTGGAAACGACCTCTTCCTTTTCTGCCTCTTTATCTTCTTCATCTTTATCAGCATGTTCTGCTCCTTCTGAAACTGTTGTTTCTTTTTTCTCTTCTGTCAAATCAGAAATCTTCTCAGCATCTTTATCCTTTTCTCCGGCATCTTCAACATCTTTTTCTGTTTCTGCATCTGTTTGGTCTGCTGCAGCTTTCTGTTCCTCAAAAGCAGCTGTTTTTTCTTCTTTTGTTTTATCTGTTAACTCTTTTTTCTTCTTCTTCACTGCAACGACTTCAGGCTTTTCCTCCTCCTGAACTTCAACCTCCTTCTCCTCCTTTACCTCTATTTCTTTCTCTTCCTTCTCCTCTTTCTCCTTTCCTTTCTTTTCCTTCTCCTCTATTTCCTTTCCTTTCTTTTCCTTCTCTTCTTTCTCCTTTCCTTTCTTTTCCTTCTCCTCTATTTCCTTTCCTTTCTTTTCCTTCTCTTCTTTCTCCTTTCCTTTCTTTTCCTTCTCCTCTATTTCCTTTCCTTTCTTTTCCTTCTCTTCTTTCTCCTTTCCTTTCTTTTCCTTCTCCTCTATTTCCTTTCCTTTCTTTTCCTTCTCCTCTTTCTCCTTTCCTTTCTTTTCCTTCTCCTCTATTTCCTTTCCTTTCTTTTCCTTCTCCTCTATTTCCTTTCCTTTCTTTTCCTTCTCTTCTTTCTCCTTTCCTTTCTTTTCCTTCTCCTCTATTTCCTTTCCTTTCTTTTCCTTCTCTTCTTTCTCCTTTCCTTTCTTTTCCTTCTCCTCTATTTTCTTTTCTTTCTTTTCCTTCTCTATTTTCTTTTCTTTCTTTTCCTTCTCCTCTTTGTTCTTTTCTCTCTTTTCCTTCACTTCTTTCTCCTTTGCTTTCTTTTCCTTCACTTCTGCACCTGCTTCAGGCTTCACCTTTTCTTCCTCACCTTCTTCTTTTTTCTTCTTCTTTTCTTTTGTCTCTACCTCAGGCTTTTTGGGAGGCTTTGTTTTTTCCTCTTTTTTCTTTTCTGCCTTAGCTTCCTCCTCATCATATTCCTCCTCATCTTCTTCTATTTTCTTCTCCTTCACATCCACTGCAGCAGTTTCCTCCTCCTCTTCCTCATGCTCCCCCTTTTCATCCTCCTCTTCCTTCAGCCTCTTCTCATCATCCTCCTTCTGAATGATTTCTTTTGCCTGCAGCTCTACAACTGAAATTGTTTATCTCATTTAGGTAACAAATATCAGAACACATGTGGTACAAAAAAAAAAAAAAAAAACTACATATAATCTGATTAAAATATATTTTTTTAATGTGTTAGATTAGCAATGATGCTTATGTCCAGAATCTGCAGTTGCAAAAATGTCACCTGAACTTGCAAAATGTTGCATAAGCTTTGAATGAGATTAATACTGATGCATGCAACTACTCCTTATTGGTTGGCAATTTTAGCTAAAAATTGCTGCGTAAATAAGCTGTGATTGCATTCAATGTGTTTTTTATTTAATTTTTTATAATAATAATAATCTGTTCCTGCTTTTAGCACTTCCATGAAAATAATTCATGTAATTATGTACTGTAGGTGTTTACATGCTGCCTCAATCAACTGTTTATTTAGCTAATAAAAAACTAAAAAACTTTTTGCATCCAAACAAGTAGTAAAGTAAACAATACTTTAATTTGACAATATTAATACTTTTTCAAATCAGGCATAAATTCTTAAATAATAATTGTAGCCTCTTTATATGAAAGTTATGATGAAAAAAAAGTCTATATTTAAAACAAACATGGGAAATGTTTACAAATAACTCACTTACTCAATCTCTAACTGTGTATATCGCTTTATCCTGTATACGGGGTCGTGGGACGCCTGGAGTCGATCCCAGGAGATTTAGGGCACCAGGCAGGGTACACCATGGGTGACAATCCATCACAGGGCACATATACTGTACACACACTACGGGCAATTTGGGAACGCTATAACGCGATACCCTCCGTATGCCTTTGGAATGTGGGAGCAAATCGGAGTACCCAGAGGAAATCCACCGAACACGGGAGAACACTCCATGCACACACATACGGGAATCGAACCCGGACCCTGGAGGTGCACGGCGACAGTGCTAACTGACAAGCCACCGTGCCGCCACAAGCAATTCAGATTGAAATAAAGAATAAGACACAATGAGGCATGCTGTTAAACTAAAACAATACATGTTTGGGTGATATGATACTAACAACACACCATGAGGTGTTTTACTGTCCTTATACCATAGCAATATGTCATTGATGCCATAAGACATTATACTTTTATCTGCTTACAGTCAGTTGAGCCATGAGCATAAAAAATAAAAAGGGCACATTTCTGCCATTAACTTTTATTTCTATTATAGAGACACTGTTTAGGGCATTTTCTTATGTTGCACCTAGAGGGGATTTCTTAAAGTACACGAGCACACACTTGTTAAAGTATACTCACAGCCCATTTTCTCTACTTGAAGGGACTTGATTGAGACTTTTTCTTGTGTCTCCTGGCATATAAGGCAACTCTATAGGACACAGCATCACATACTTTCTACTTTATAGGTATCACACATCATATTTCTTTGTAAATATCTGATCTCTATAGGGCATTACATTACGGAACGGCTTACTTGATGGGGCATTATCAAGTAAACTTGATGGGGTTTTCTTACAAATAGGGGATTTTTTTAGGGGGACATTTTATCTAATTTCCCCAACTGGAACAACACCCAAGCAATCATTTTATCGTGTTTCTTTATCACGCCATCTTTTTTTTTTTTTTTTTTTACATGAATGGGAACCCTATAGGGCACTACATATTTTATTTTGACTGAAAGGGCAACAAAGATAGTGCTTTCTCATGTTTTGGAAATCCCATAAAGCAGTCCATCATGCATCTTCATCATGTTTCTTTGCAAATATGAGAACCCTTTAAGGCATTATATAACATTTTCTTCTTGAATGTAGAGGCACCGTAGAATACACTTTGTCATGTTCTTTCATGTGTAGCAGCAAAGGAATGGGCATTTCATGGAGGTTGTTTCATCAGCCTTTTGAGCACTTCCCTTCACTGTATAATGCTATCATGCTATCTACTTCACTATTATCCTACCCTAAGGGGTAGTTTCTTCATGCTTTTTAATTAAAGCAACTTTTAATCATGTGGCAACTTTTCAGTCAATTAGGGCACCTTTTAATCGTTTGGCTCTGGGGAGGGTATGTCTATGGCAAAAATCTGCAATTTCAATTACAGCAGGAAATGACCATTAGAGTTGCTTTCATAGAAAATTAATCGGCACCTGTCCAATCAGAACGGAGAATTCAATGCTGAGGGTAAATGTGATTAAGAAAAGCAAGCATTAGCGATTATGAAATCACCATTTGCAAAAAAAGATGTTTAATTAAATGAAAATGTCTACACAGTACAAAAGTGGGATTACTCTGTATTCACAAACTCCCCTCTTCATTATGTCGCCTAAATTAGCTGAAGCTGAAAGGTTTTAGAAGTGTGTGCTGTCACAGCTGTATTTCGAGCACAAAGATTTAACGATCATCTCATAAAGCTGTTAACGGATAAT